>OZ038497.1:57518513-57533513 GCA_964036315.1 Acanthosepion esculentum | reverse complement strand
TTCATCTGACTAAAGATTTGACAAGAATTCTGTCAGGCAGCTCAAAGACGCGCGAAATTCTTCCTGACGCCGAATTAGGTGTCTGGGGGACAACAGATGTCGTTCATTCTTTCAAATCGACATTTCAAATATCCATTAAGCGAAAGATGCACATACTGTCTCCGGAAATCCAATGTTGCTTCTATCATGTAATCCTAGTTAAATTTGACAAAAATTTAGAGAGACTCTTATGGATATTCCGACGATTTTACAATCTGTAGAATGTTACCATTTGGAGGTTAATTTATATTTTACAGAAATATTTTACAGGAAAGTGATAAATTATTTCCACTTTGACACAGTGGGTACAGGGAGTAAAATTGAACGAAAAGAGTTTAGTAAGGAAAAGTGAAGATAGGACTGTAAAAGAACAGATTCAGGAAGAGAGAAGATGGCGATTGTCGTTACATTTAAATTTTTGAAGATTGCAACAGGGATGCAAGAAATCGGAAGGGGTGCGATAAAAGAATCTGTTAGAAGAGAACGAAAACTGTTGTCAATTTAGTAGTACGCTTCAGTTCCCGCAGTCGAGGTGCTAAGTAAAAAAAGCTGATGAGAAGAGTTGTCATGAAAATATCTGGGGGAAAATAACAGAGTGAAGCCACGTCACATCGGTGGGAAAATGGCTGAAGTCGATATGCCAGGTCAGGATATATTTCATTACAGACATATCTTTGAATTTTGTTGAGAATCTCGAAATATAATGCTGGATCACCAGAACAAATATGATAGCAGTATTCAGAGCCCAGACGAATGGTTATTTGATAAATGTTCATGGTGGATTCTAACGAGAAAGCTTTTTTTTTCTAACACGAGACAGTGAAACAAATTTTCGATCAGTAAACCTAGCAATTGATTCAATATAATCACTTCACTTCATGTCAACTAACTTTTACTCCTGAAGTTTTTTAAGCCATTCATATGTAAATCGGCAAACTTATAATTGTAACTAAAAATGTTTATGCCTACTTTGCATTAATGTTGTAGATAAAAGAATGAAACCACTATTCCCTGTGATCCATCATATCTGCAAGTATCTGAATATGCAGGCTAATATAATACTTACAAAGTGTTGAAAAAGCAATAGGTAAGCCTCTAGAGAGACTGCGACTGAAATTGTATATACACACTTTGTTATGTATATACACGGATAGGCGATCATGTATCTTTCGATACATGACTGAGGCGACAGATTTTTCCCGCAGTAGGTAGCAATTTCTTTCTGCGATAGGTGGGTGGCAACTGGTCCACCGCAGAAAGACCGATCTGCCCTGCGATTTAACAATAGCTGAGGGAGAAGAAGAGGATTTATACCTTTCCCAAGTGAATGTAATGGATTCGACTGGAATTCGAACTCGCCTTTCTGATTCTTCAGTCCGAAATGCTATCCATTACTGCACCGTGCCTCCTTGTCACGTTCACGTATAGCCCGAAGAGCCTTAATTATCCCGCTGCTCCCTCACATCTCCAGATTACCTTGATAGACGTACAGTGACATACCGAATTTTAATTTCGACTGGAACTGTTTATGGTCACTTTGGGAAAGGCATGAACCCATTATCCCTGTTATTTGGCTCATTACCAGATATCTTGGTGGACGAGCAACTACTGTAATGTTTATCATCATCAAAACAAGAATTATCAAACCTAGTTCGAATTTTAGATGTTGTTATTTATGATTCCTTCGCAATTATGCCCCTGAGTATGGCATAAAATCAACCTGTTCCTGTACTCTTTTCCACTGCCAGAATTGATTGAATGATTTGATTTTTTACGGTTTGTCAGTCCTTTTGTTTTTATTTAAAGCCAGGACATATTTTTGATTGAGGGAATATTTTTTTTATTTAGAATTACTCTCTCGACAATATTTTCTGAATAAAAATTTTTTTTTTCAGATACAACCCCTACGTTTTTTTACCCATAATTTGGGGGGAAGGATATTCATACTTTTCTAAGTTCATTTTAGCGTTTCATTGCCAGAAGTTTTGATGGACATGCAAGCTAGTGAAATGGTTATCAGCATGAAAAAAGTTTCCTCGGACGGTGCCTATGATCCCTTAATTGTAATGATAATGGAAATATTAGCTGTTTCCTTATGAGAAAACATTCAGCCTTCATTGACTGAGTAACCTGTAGTACTACCGGTTAAAAATTACGAAATCTTTCCCTTAAAACCGTATTTCGGAAAAATAGGTTTCTCAAGTCCAGTTGCTGCTTTCGCTCTTTTCAGTACTGATGGGAATTTCCTTCCTAACCTTTTGTTTGAAGTAGTGTGAAATGTCAACATTTTCATCATGTTATTATTTTCCCCTCGAGATACATGTTGTTTTAGTTGAATTTTTTTAGTTGAATTCCTTAAATGATGCTGTTTCTGCTATCTGGTATACTACTTTGTTTCTGATTTTTCACAGATTTTTCGAAGTTTCGAAGAAGGAAGTTATTCAACCATATCCAGAGGCTTCATTCGCTGAAAAAAAAAACAGTGATTTGAGAAACCGGTTGTGATCAGCTGACAGTTTAAGCATTTCTAAACAGGTTCGGTGGTATATATGACATCCATATAAAAATCTTGAGGTCCTTAGAAAAAGACGTGATTCCACACTTCCAATTGCTCTCTCATCCACTCATTCTCTCCATATCTCTATATCTCTCTCTCCAGTTTACAAATATATTGATAGGCATGCAAGCTAGTTTAATGTTTATCATTATTGAAAATGGAAATGGAAAACCAATTTTGAAATTCGGCTGATAATTCTTATATATGAAGCATGAAGCATGAAGCAAATGACTCAGGTTCTACATATAGCCTTTGGAAAGGCTGATAATTCTTATATTTAAAGCATGAAGCTGATGATCTACGTTCTATTTACAGTCTTAGGAAAGGATCATTATTTTTTTATATGAAGCATGAAGCTGATGACACAAATACTACATATAGCCTTTTGAAAGACTAATAATTCTTATATTTAAAGCATGAAGCTGATGATCTACGTTTTATTTATAGCCTTTGGAAAGGGTCATAATTCTTATATATAAAGCATGAAGCTGATGACCCAAGTTCTACTCATAGCCTTTGGAAAGGCTCATAATTCCTATATTTAAAGCATGAAGCTGATGATCCCAGTTCTACTTATAGCCTTTTGAAAGCCTCATAATTCTTATATTTAAAGCATGAAGCTGATGACACAAATTCTACATATAGCCTTTTGAAAGGCTAATAATTCTTATATTTAAAGCATAAATCTGATGACCCAAGTCCTTCCTATAGCCTTAGGAAATGTATAAATCTGGCTGGACAATTATCCTTCTTTAAAAACTGCTATTGTGTGCCTGCTCTAGATATTCAGAGTACGGGTGTCTTGTCGGTAAATGGAGGAGTATTATAAGTTAGAAGATTGAATTACATATCCCTTTACAAGGAAGTAATTCAACATTAGAAAAAGTTTCCTTGTTTTTGTCGAGTTCACCTCAAGCAAGACAGTAAATCCAGTAAGACGCAAGGAGTTACTGGGTGGGGAAGAATTTGAAATCATAAACATTGCTAAGAAGCGTGAACAACGGAAGAGTAATCAGGAAGACAGTAGATAGAGACTGACAATGCATTGACATTTTTTAACATTAAAGTTGACTGGAAAACATGGACCCGACAGAGAGTTCCACAAGCGACAAATGCAAGAAAAGAAGCAGTTACCATAAAAATTACGGTTACATCTAGACAACTCGACTGTAAATTGATGTGACCTCGTCGCCAGTCTAGCACTGCGCTTAAATTCAAAATGTCTTAGTAATATAGCGAAGATTACTAAATTTTTGCACAAATCCGAAGTGTAAATCATTGAAGCTCTATCATACAGTATATCCCACGGAATCGTCTTAAGCTTATCTCAGTTTATTTAGCCTAGATTAGGAAGAAGGCCTTATACCCAAAAATAATAGTCAAAGAGATTAGCTGTTCTGTTCCACGGTGAGGGCGCGCCCATTTTGGTTCGCACGTTCTCACATATGTATATAACCTATTGCCACATGAAAACCGGATTCAAATCTTACTATGGTCGTTTTATTTTTATTTTGATAGTTTGTTTTCTATGGCTTATAAACATTGCGAAAAGTTATTTAAAACCAGACAATATTTTTAAATGTAAATAATTTTTGGAGATGAAAATGATTTACTGATAAAATTCCTACTACTTAACCCATAGCAAGTGGGAGAACAGGTGGATTTAATTTATAACGAACACGACTGGAAATGAAACTAGACCCTCAAATTTCCAATAAACATAATTTAATCTTGGAATTTCTACGAGTACAACTAGTATATATATATATATATATATATATATATATATATATATATATATATATATATATATATATATATATATATATATATATATATATATATATATATATATATATCTAGTTCTACTCGTGAAAATTATATATATTTATATATATACACACCCGTGTGTGTGTGTGTGTTGATTGAAAAGAAAATAACTACTTTATGTATGATGGACTCTCCTGTCTAACTATAATTTTTACAAGATGGGAGAGTCCATCATACATCAGGGTGATTGAAAACTAACTCCCTATATTATGTGGTAAACTCTCCCGTCTTGTAAAACTTATAGTTAGACGGGTGAGTCTATCATACATAAAATAAGAAGTTGCTTTGCAAACTCCATATGTGTGTGTGTACGTGTGTGTATGTGTGTGTATGTGTGTGCATGTGTCTGTGTATGTATATATATATATATATATATATATATATATATATATATATATATATATATATATATATATATATATATATATATATATATATATATAGATGTATATATATAGATATAGATATATATTACTTCAAACATTTTTTTAATGAATACCCATATTTGAATAGACGTAGCATTAAACATTGTGTATGATATAAATGGCAGATTTAAAAAAAATACATAAAATATACACGCAAACACGAACACACATACACGCATACATATATATATATATATATATATATATATATATATATATATATATATATGGAAATAAAATTGGTATAGAGCACCTTTTAAGCTAGAACTTTGATATATATATATATATATATATATATATATATATATATATATATATATATTAATCCAGTTTCTTCCTAAGCAAGGCAGTAAATCTACTAAGTCATAAGTTGTTACTGGGTGTGGTAAAATTAGATAGAGACACATTACTAATGAGTGAGACTAAAAAGAGTATTCAGGAAGAGAGTAGATAGCTATTGGCATTACATTTACATTTGTGAAGATCAAATTTGGCTGACACCCATGGAGCCGCAAGCGAGAAGTGCGAGAGAACAAACTAGCCAAGTCTACTGTAACAAATCGATGAGATCTCGACGACAATCTGGTACTGCGCTTAAACTTTACCCTGAAAGTAATTATAGAAAAAGCACAGGACAGAAATAATGCCAAGACGCCATTAAATGCTCATCTTTAAATAGACGGAGAGCGAATGCTTTCTTTAATAGGATTTCTCGAATATTCAGGCCTGTAGACAAAAATAAATAATATACTGTTTAATTAATGAAGGAGCGTCTACTGAAATGTGGTTAAATACTAAAAATAACTTTTAACCGTCCGTCTACCAAGAGAAGTGACTTACATTAAATACCACCTAGGTCGAATAAACGCATTTCTATTTTATTTTACACTATTAAAACTTTTTGCATTTTTTATTATATGTATGTATGTATGTAGATGGACGAAGAAATAAGTATTTTAATCCAAATTTATTCACTGAAATACTAAAATTACAATGCGTTTACTTTGAAATTATAAACTTAATTCAAATCTCATTTTTTTAAAAATTACAGTTAATCCCTGCAATTTCCACAGAATACTTTCAAATGACTTTGATAGACATGTTTTTGAAACATATGGCATAGAGCTTGCGTTTTTTTATCAAGTTTAGGACCACCCAATGTGCATTTTCTTCTTTCTGTCATCGAATGGTTCCTGGGAGGTGTAGTGGTCATTAGATTTTGTAGTTGTATCAATACCTGCGAGACAAGAATTCCTTCAGCATTTGTCCATTTTTGGTTTAGCTTCATGAATAATATAAATGATAAAAGATCTAAATCACAAGATCTTGTAACTCGTGAAGGTCCAGGCTTCTGATGCAAATATTGAGAATGGAGTTCTTCGATGTTCCCTTTCAATTGGTTTTGAAGACCAAATTTTAGATTTAACATTCGAATAATATATTTTATTCATCATTGAAGGATTTAAAAAATCATTTGAGTCAGTTTTGCTGTCATCTTTCATATCATCTTCCGGAAGCCTTCTAATAAAAAAATGGCTTTGCATAATGGAACTTATTTAGAATGGGCGATATTCTTTATTTAATTAGAAATAACAACCCACCAAAATGTTATTATTTTATTTATTTCCTTTAAGTAGATGATAGAAAAGAAGAAAAATAAAAGTCACAAAAAATAATTCGGATTGATTAATTATAATGGTGAAAAAAATCACTTTTGAAAAAACTGATATAAACATTGAACTCATTGGTAGACTGAAGGTTAAATGGCAAAATCTCTCGGATTAATACATAAAAATATATATATATTATGTGTGTTTTATTTTTTTAATCCGACATATTAGCTGATGTTATAATCTGCACCTCAAACCCGGAGTTTCGTAAACAAACTTTTGCGTAATTGTTCGGTCTGCCCCTCAAGAGGTTTCAGTTTGTGACAGAGGATTATTTAATTTTTAGTTATTTTTATGCTAAGCTTGAAATAATTATTTTATACACTAATTGGGATGCTACTATTATTGATTTTTTAATATTTTTGTGCGCGTGTTCGACTATATATGTGTGTATGTGTGTGTGTTTATGTGTGTACGTGTCAAATGGATATGGTTTTAAATTTAGTGCTGAATTACTTTTTTAAATGAATCCCCACAGATTTGTAACGGATCTGAGAATGCATAGCTCTGTCATTAATTTGAAACATGCACACTCCTTCAATATTGACAAACAAAGCCAATCGATTTCCTCACAAAAGGAAAAAGACAGAGTCGTAAGAAGTCATTCTTTATTCATTGAATTTCTACGCGTCATATAAGTTTGCATACGATTAATATAAGTAGCTGTAGTATTAAATTTATTCACAGAAACACTTTCATTATTCAATATTTTAGACGTATTTTTCTCTGATTTTATTAATTTGTTTCCATAAAAAAGTACAAATTGTTTAAAACTAATCAAGTTTATGGATCAGCATACGTTTGTTTTTATAATTAAACATGATGTGAAGAATATATATATATATATATATATATATATATATATATATATATCCTTTACAACATCTTGTAAGCTAGATAGTCTTAGGAATTCTACTAGCCTAGACAAATATGCGTGGAAATTAAAGTAAAAGATCAGATTGTAAACTGGAAAATTTTACAAAAAAGAAAACTTTACAACAATCATAGTAATATCTGCAAACTTTGTCAACAAGAAAAGCTAGCTATAATAACATTTTCAGACCCCAAAAAATTTTGAATGAGAGATCGGAAATTAGGACCCGTTGTATAAAAAGTTTCTTTTAAATTCCGATGAAGTGAGATGACAAGAAAATATGTATATTTAATTTACTCCCACCACCACCGATACACTTCCAATACTCTTTCTTTTCTTCTCCTTTTCCTCCTCCTTTTCACCTTCTACCACACCTCACGTCGTGCGTTTATTCATTTTATTTATTTATTTTAAAAAAAATGTAGCCTTCATAATATTTTATTTTTTAATAAAATAAAGTGTTAGTATAACCAGTTGACCTATATCCTCTGATGATACCGAAAGTTTGAAACCAAGCTAGCGGAATCGGGTGATCTAATGTTTTAATACCATATATATATATATATATATATACATATATATATATATATATATATATATATATATATATATATATATATATATATATATATATATATATATATATATATATATATATTGCATTTTCTTTTTATAGTTTATGTGCTATAACGTCTTTATATTGTTGATATGAATTCCTCTTATTTCATGCTGTGGTTTACCTTTGTGTTTGATTATATGTAATTTAACTGAATTTTTTTTATAGAAAAGTTGCATCTTAAAGGGTGTGAAAATGTGAAACGAATGTATGAGTTTCAATTGTTATTAGATATGATTCTCTGATAATAATTCAAACATATGACTTAAACATTCATAATATATTGGTGTAAAAAAAACTGCTGGTGGCGCTATCGGTGACAGTACTGCGTTAACCACCGAAAATGTGTTACCTATCCTGTTTTGCAGCTGATGAGGGCAGAGTATCGCGTCTGCTGTCGTATGTTGTATATAGAAAATAATATATATATATATATATATATATATATATATATATATATATATATATATATTGGCTCCTGAAAAATTAATTTCGGTTGAGCTCTTTGGTTTGAGGTGTGAGTTTGTAAACAGTGACTATTTAAGCTAATATTGCACGACTCTTCGGCAGAATTGAGTCACTGTCAGTCACTGTGTGTTTATCTAAAATCTAAAAATAAATACGCTAAAAAAATCACCTTACTGGTAGAAGTTCCGACTGACGCAAATTCAGTCGGGTTTCGATCTTAGCTAGAGGCAACCCGACGTCTAGCGACACTGATGAGGTGTGAAACAGCGAAACAGTCTGTCTGTGGATGACATATATATATATATATATATATATATATATATATATATATATATATATATATATATGTATATATATATATGTATATATATATATATATATATATATATATATATATATATATATATATATATATATATATATCAGGAAAATATGTATATTTATTAATATATAGATTATACCTCATATATTTCATCCGACACTATTTACGATATGGGTACACGTGCTTTGGTTGTTATTCCTGTTATTTACTATATTTCATTTATAGTGTACCCAGTATACCCGTTTTTTCATTATATAGTGTACCCACCATACCCGTTATTTTCTCGTATATTGTACCCACTATAACCGTTATAATATTATATACTGTACCCACTATACCCATCATGTTATTATATAGTGCACGTACTAAAACCGTTATTTTATTATATAATGAACCCAATATAACCGTTATGTTATTATATAGTCCACCAACTATGCCCATTATGGTATTATATAGTGCACCAACAATACCCGTTATGTTATTATATAGTGTAAGCACTATACCTGTTATTTTGTTATATATTATACCCATTATCCCCGTTATTTTATAATACAGTGTACCCGTTTATAATAAGAAGAAATAATTTCGGATTAAAAATGCTTTCCAAATATATATATATATATATATATATATATATATATATATATGAAACAACTGAAACGTTGCAAATTAAAAAAAATTTAATGTTTTTTTGTGAAAGTATTTATATATATATATATATATATATATATATATATATATATATATATACTTCAGATCGACCCCGATCTTTCATCAGAAATAACTGTTTTCAGAAGTTTGTTTACAATTAGCGTCCGTCGCGAGATGCGGACGTCACGTGATATGGAATGCAACTGTGTTTGAATATTTCTAACGTAAATCTAACTGTAATAATATTTTGGATGTTGTTTTAAAAAATATTTTTTAACTATATCTAAAAAAGATTTTTTTGTTTAACTATTGAAATATTTATAAAGATTTAAGATACCCAAGTCTTATTTTTAAACCTAGTTTATATGTATTTAATATTAAAATCCAGTATTTTTCTTTTTTTCTGCGTGTGTATGTGGAACTGAAATCAAAATCTATCAATACACATTTACAGTTTTCTAATGAGTGTCCTGATTGATTAAAATGTCCAGCTATGGGGGAATAAGGATTGTTTTGACGTATGGTTAGTTTATGCTTGTTGAAGCGAAATCTAAAATTATTTCCAGATTCACCAATATATCCACTATTGGGACATATTGTGCAGAATAAATAGTAGATTACGTTATGGCTATAACAGGTGAGGCGAGGTGGGTGTATCTTGATATTGGTGTTGGGTACAAAAATACACTGTCGATTATTAAGTGTTTTCAAACTAAGCACCGAGGCTTGTTACATTTGTAATTTCGTGATTGGTTTGTATTCTTTAGATATTTGGTAGAGTTGAGGTTAGCTGATAGGTTAGGTGATTGTTTCTTTGCATTAATGGGTGGTTTATCGAAAATGTCTTTGACGTTTTTGTTTAACTGGAGGTTCTTGTAATCCTTTTTTAAATTGTGAATAAGTGCGTGGGAATATTGATTGTGGTTAAAAACCATCGGAATCCGATTGTTGTTTTTACTGTTCTTGTATGTGAGAAGTTTCTTACGATTTATGTGGATAGTTTTATTTAGTGCTTCTTTTATTATATTTATTGGGTATTTACATTTTAGGAATTGTTGTGTTAAGTTATTGATGTTGTATAGAAAATCTAGATGATCTGAGCATATGCGTTTGATTCTTAGAAATGATATGTATACGATAGTTTTTTTTTTTAATTTAAGGGGATGACAAATGTTAAAGTGTAGGAATTTATGCTGGTTTGTGGGTTTGTTGTATAGACTGGTATAAAGTGTATGTTTGTTTAATTTTATCATAACGTCTAAGAAAGGGAGGGATGTGTATGAATGTTCCATCGTAAATTTAATTGTATCGTGGAAGTTGTTGCAGAAAGTAAAAAAGTTTTTTTAATTTTTCTGATCCATGAGTCTATAATAAGAAAATATTATCAATACATCTAAAATAATGTAATGGTTTAAATTCTGAATTGTTTAGTATCTTCCTTTCTAGAATATGCATAAAGATATTAACATAGCTAGGTGCCATTTTCGTGCCCATTGCTGTAAATAATTTAATTAAAAAGAGCATTTACAAAAATAATTGTGTCTGTATAAATAACGTATAAACAAAGTCAAGCCAAATGATGCCTCCGTGTAGCATGCAAGTTCGATTCCTGTGCGAGAACGCATATTTTCTACGGAATTCCTCGGGAATTACGGCTGGTAAATTTAATTAAACTGTTTCCTTTAAATAATTGTATCTATAAAAATAACGTATAAACAGAACATATTTCCCTGAGTACGATTAAAAAGGAATAATTTGTAAAATTGTAAGATTTTTATTCAGTTTGCCTAACGTATTTTTAAATGTTATTTTATGAAGACTAAGAGAGATTTCAGTTGATACTTTAGCTATTTTCACATATTCGTTTTCAATATATTTTTTCTTTTAGTGCTATTTCGGTGATCGTAATTTTTTTCATATTGATGTATTTTGTTTGTGTTCAAAACATTGTCAAGATACCCTGAGAGGTTTCGAAGCGAGTAATGTTATCTTTACGTCTGTTGGTTTTATAGTAGTGATTCTAATATTTTATTGCGAGATCATCTTAACATGCGAGTGTTATCTACAAGGTGCGAATTGCAGTTGGATGTTTGTTTTAAGCGTTTTCTTATCGCCCAATTAATGAGCTTTTCGTGTTTCGTATATATTCGTTTTTAATTTTATCGTGTTTATTCTATTATTAATAAGCATCCCAGTGATCTGGTGTTCGAATTTCCTTGGTGTGCTGTCTTTATAGACAGCACACCAAGGAAATTTTGATCATGTTCGAAAATGATAATAATAATAATAATAATAATAATAATAATAATAATAATAATATATATATATATTTGTGTGTGTCGTGTGTGTGCGTCTATCTATCTATCTATCTATTTATCTCTCTCTCTCTCTCTCTCTCTCTCTCTCTCTCTCTCTATATATATATATATATATATATATATATATATATATATATATATATATATATATATATATATAAAGAAGTTTAATTAAATAATAATCTACAAGCCCCGTCTGTTTAACTTTTTATTGTATTTTTCCAATTTTCAGATAAGTTGTTGAATATTGTGCTCGATGTTGTGGATAAGTTTTGTTATTTTTGTTCAAGTATTTTCCACTATCGCAGTCTATATCAAGAACCAATGCGGTGCCTGTGTCGTAGTTCAACCTCCGCCTTTTTAATCATGCCATCAAAGGGTGAGAGAAAAAGGGAGTTTGGGCCTGTGTTGAGGAATTCAATTTGTTCTTTAGTAAGTTCATGTTTTGAGATATCGATGAAATTATATTAGTGGAAAAATATAAATAAACGCAGTAATTGTCGGTGTTTTAATCAAACTTATTCGAATGAATACTTGTTGCTTAAATATTACTTTATTCAAATTGCACAACCCTGTAGCAAACAAGGACATCCACACCCAAAAAAAATTGACGCTCTCTTATCGAGAGAGAAATCACAATTAAAAATGACAAGGTTCGGGTTTTCCACTCCGAAATCCCAAAAGTAGATGATACTCTAGAATCTTCCTCTACTGCCGATAACTAAAATGAAATGCTAAACTATATCTCTACCGCAATAGGTAGAGAACACAGTGAGCATAAAATAGCACTAGATAAAGCTGAACAATTTATATTAAGGGAAAATATATATTGCAACACATTATCTCAAAATTGAAAAATTACAAGAAAAAAAATAACTAGCTGCTTAAACATACCATATTCATATATATATATATATATATATATATATATATATATATATATATATATATATATATATATATATATAAATATATTTCAAGAAAGACATTCGGATTACCAACACAAAAACAGAGAATGTCTCATATCAAGAATATTTAACATTGAAAAACATAAAGGAAAAAATTAATTATTTTTAATAATATGTGGAAATCTCCACCCTTTATCTGAAGACGGTCGTGAGACCAGAAACACGTGTTGTAAAATTATGAAAAATGAAGAATAATATATTTAAGAAAAAAACCAGATTACAACCCAAAAAGTTTGCGGTACCTCTCTTCTTTTTAATATACACACTTTTCTCTCGTTCGAACCATTATAACCTCTTCATTTTATATATATATATATATAGTTAGGTAAAAAAAATCCGTTGGTATATAATCCAAGTGGATGCTAATAATATAAAAATATTTGAACTAATTCACAAAAAAATAAGAGCTCAATGTAATTTATTTATACAGAGCAATATAATTAATAATGAAACAAATCCTTTAACCTCATATCGTGAATAGGGTATTTCGGCAGACTACGAAAATGGACGTCTGCCGAAATGGCCTATTCACGATATGAGGAAAAAGGATTTGTTTGATTATATATATATATATATATATATATATATATATATATATATATATATATATATATATATATATATATATATATATCACAAAATGACAATAAAATAAGCAAAATAAATTAATCCAAACAAATTACAAAACCACACCTGTTAGAATATGCGAAAAAAATTAATAAAGTAAATAATGAACAAATTATCAAACTATTATGAACAAAAAATCAAACTATAAAAATCAAATCAAAAAACCGGACGGAAAATAGCTATAACTGTTATATAACGATAAAAAAAATGAATAAAAAATAATATACTGCGTTACTTAAAAATCGAAAACCAAAAAGAGAAAATATACAGTGTAACAAATAAATAACAAGTATAATAAATTGATCTAAATACATCCAAATATATAAATAAACTAACAACCGATTACGATAAACTAGCCGTTTAGAAAAAACAAATAAAGATAATCAACCCAAATAGATAAATTAAAAACTGTTCCCATCAAAATAATAGTCAGAACAAACCACAACATTCCACCCCAAAATTCAACAAATAGCTTTAATTAATGGCAAATAAACAAATATATAAGATAAAAAATAAAAAGGAAAATAAATAAAAACAAACAAAACAATTTGACCCAAATAAATAAGCAAATAAACGACTTCCGGTAAATGACCGCCATAATAGACTACCAACAATAAGCTATATAAACAAACTTTTACTACGTTAATAAAAAACACCGATCAAAATAAAAAAAGAAATAAATATATAAGATAAAAAATAAAAATAAAATTAAAAAGAAAACAAAAAAACAAGCAAAATATACATAAATAAATAAACAAATAAGCGACTTCCGGTAAAAGTAACCGCCAAAATAACAGCACTAGTTGCGTGACGATTGCACTAGCATGAAACAGACTGTCGCCTCTAAGTGCTGACTTCTATGTTCACTTTTATATTTACACACGCTCTATCTCTGATATTGAGCACTTTATCCCATAAATATAGCACACTTTAAGACTATATTTCTTCATATATATATATATATATATATATATATATATATATATATATATATATATGGCAATATGAATAAAATAAGTATGTCCTAACATAGTCTGCTATAGGGGCACACCGGGGAAAACGCACAAAATGCCATAGTAACTGACAAAACTTTAATATACAGGGTGTGTCCATAAAGTCTGGACACATCGGCAATACTAACAAATAGCATCTTTAATATGATTTTTGTTATTTAAGGTGTAAAGGTTGATCCGCTTTGCAATGTTCAAGTAAACCCGGTGCAATAACTCCACGTTACCGTCAGTTTTAGCAGATTTACACTTTATGAGTTCAATGAAGTGTGTTGCATCTGTGATTTTCATTGAGTACACCTTCTTTAGCTTACCCCAGAAAAAGAAGTCAATTTTTTATGCTTTCGACAAAATCATGTTTAATCTGCGGAGGTAAAAAAAATATAGTTAATAAACTTTCGTATACTTTCAGACTTTAGGGACACCCAGTATTTTAATTAAGTTTCCACTGAGGAGTGGCTGCTCACAATGAATACTTTCAGGCGCATTCACGCAGTGAACAGGCGGTCGGCAACAGTTATGCGTGAAATTTGGCACTTTATACCCATCGGGCAAGTACAAGATGTACAAGTGTAATTGATACGTGCATTGCATGCACAAAATAAGGAAACTCACTGAGCAGGGG
>OZ038497.1:57481013-57511013 GCA_964036315.1 Acanthosepion esculentum | reverse complement strand
ATATATATATATATATGAATTCATATATATATGTGTGTGTGTGTGTGTGTCTGTGTGTATGTGTATGTGTCTCTGTGTGTGTATTTAATTGAAAATAACAGACGAGGTATATCTGTTAATTTTTTTTTATTTTTGTGTGTGAACAAGAAAGTACTTTTTTGTACATAAAGCATGCATACATTTCGTAACTTATTGTTCGTTCCAAGATTTCGTCTCATCTAATAGTCATTTTTAAGGGACGCAAGGTGTTCAGTCTGCTAATATCTAAACATGTTTTAAATACCCGAACTTAGCCATTACGTATGTTATATGTGTAGATAGATAGGTGAAAGGCTAAAAATGGTTGCATTTTAGGTAAGAACAAACTGGCATAGATAGATAGATAGATAGATAGATAGATAGATAGATAGATAGATAGATGAACCAGTATAATAGATATATAAACAACTATGATAGACACAGAGAGAGAGAGAGAGAGAGAGAGAGAGAGAGAAAGAGATTGAGAGATAGTGATGAACCAGTATGATAGATAGATACATAGATAGGTTAAGGAAGAGACTGATATATTTAAAATAAGATACATGCGAATAAAGATAGATATATATGAACTAGATAGATAGATAGATAGATAGATAGATAGATAGATAGATAGATAGATAGATAGATGGATGAACAGACTAAGATAGATAGATAGATAGATAGATAGATAGATAGATAGATAGATAGATAGATAGATGAACAGACTGAGATAGATAGATAGATAGATAGATAGATAGATAGATAGATAGATAGATAGATAGATAGATATTCTTGTAAACAGATGGCTGGTGACACCTGCTGTTTCTACACACTCTTTTACTCAAATCTGTGCATTGCCTCTGCGCCTTTTGCAGGACTGATGTTGCTTTCGAAACAGCCCCCCGCCGACCCAGATGACCTCACCAGGTGGAAACATTTACAACAGATTAAGACAGAATAGGACTCATAATTTAGCTCGGAGCCCACACACAGACTCGCCAGAAATGTGAACGGGTCAAGGAAACGATAACGGAACATAGCTGTTCGTGAACGAACGCCAGAACAAATGCATCGGATACTTGCCAAAAACCCAACCTCTATTCCCGTGATTTCTCTGCTGAAGCTTAGCATGGGTGGATACCCCTGCCGAGATAACGAGTAGATGCGCGAGTAGGGAGTGAGTAATGTTTGGTTGTGGAAGTGAACGCAATTTTAATGTCTCAATATGAACAGGGTCAACAAAAATGACTCACTATCACTGAACAGTTGGATCATACGAAATATCCCTACATGTAGCAAATGTGTACTAAGAATTAAATATATTTGTATACTATTGATTTTTTTTGTATCGCGATTAACACGTGATCATCTTTCACAGGCGATTTGACTGTTCTCTCAGCGGGGCGTAAAAAGATCGAGTGCGTTTTGTGTATAAGGTAAGACAACTCTAAATGTGTACTCTAGCCAAGCAAATACTTATAAAATCACACAGAAAAACCATTCTTTATCTATCCACAAAGAAAGAAAATGCTTACAGTCTCTGAAATGACTTAAGTATATTCAAATATATTCACATAGACTGAGATATATACTACTAAAAATTTACCCATCAGTGAACTAATTCAATAATTACTATTAAACTATATTCACATGTTCTAGAACCTCTTAAATGCTTATAGATTCATATATAAACTTGCAATATATACCTATTCAGTCAGTTATACACGCTTAGGCGATCATGTATTTTCTGATACATGACTGACGAGGCAGACTTTTCCCGCAGTAGGTTGCCAATTCTTTCTCCTGTAGACCAATTGCCATTCAAGGCTATAGAATCTGGTCTATCCTGCTATTTACCCATAGTTTGGGGTGAAGAGGATTCATACATTTCCCAAAGTGAATGTAATGGAATGAATTTAACTGGAATTCGAACTTGGCTCTCCGATTCCTCAATCCGAGCCGCCTTATCCATTACTCGCCCGTATTCATAAAACATTATTATCTCAAATATAAAAACAATTTCATCTAAGAATTAAGAAAAATGCTCAGGAACCAAAATGTAAACTTTAGTATGCGTGAAATTTTTAATAAGAAGAAATAAATGAATAATACTTGCCTATCCCTGAACTAAGTTAATGCTTATCGACGTAAATAAATACGACCAATATTTACGTTCTCTCGACCTGAGTAAATGCGGACAGAAGAAAATATAATAAAAATAAATTATTTCGATATTAAATCATCCAATCTATGTTAATATTAAATAATCCAACACCCTGAATTATCGTCAAAATCACTGGCTTCAGGATTAGACCAATGAAACTATCTCGCTACCTGTAGATCTACTGCCGTTTTTATTGGCTCAAGGTAACTTATTTCCCGGGGTCGAAATTGTCTATTTTCTTCCATGAAATCTGCCATGACAACATGAATCGAGTCTTACAATTCGAGATTTGCTTTGTTTTTTTGTTTGTTTGTTTTACAAAGTTGGTGTATTGTTTGTACCCATTTCACCTCGAGCAAGGCGGGAATTACACTAGTGCGCAGGTGTTACGTAGACTGTAAGTGAAAGGGAAGACTGAGAATAAGGAGGATTGAGGAAAGAAAAAAAGATGAAGACAAGAAGACAGAAGACGGCGATTGTTGTTTAATTTAAAGTTTTGAAGATTGTAGTTATCAGGGAGGAAAGTAAACGGAAAAAAATTTCACAGGAGGAATGTGCGAGAAAATAAACTGTTGGAGTAGAAGTGGCGGTTACATTTAACTATTTCAGCAGTAAAAGGGTGGGACCTAGGTGCCAATCTAGTAGCTCGCTTAAATTCATGTAGTCGGAGTACCAGGGAAAAAAAGCTCATCAAAGCCATTAAACTATTTGTAGAAAAGAAAGAGGGAAGCCACATCAAGTCTGTGAGAAAGCAAGTAAGGATCGATTACATTACAGATCATCCTTCTTTGGATTTGGTCAAGAACCTTTAGATGTTCGAGCACCTACCAGATATAGCAGCAGCATTCAGTACACAGACGATTGGTAGATTTGTAAATGTGCAAGAAGGATTCTGACGAGAAAAATAATCTGGCACGACAGAGTAACCCAACTTTCCTTGCAGTAGATGCAGCTATTGATTCGATGTAGTCGCTCCACTTCAACTCAGAAAATGTAAGGTTAAAAAGGCGCAGGAGGTTTTGTTTTGTTGGCGTTAAAATTAACAAGTCATTTCTTGCCCCGGTTAAATACTGATTGAATGTCTTTTACTGAGACCAGAGTAAAGGATTGCATCATCTAGATAAATACCTAGTTGGGACCTGGTATCAACGGGGAAGTCATTGATGAAGATCAGTTCAGAAGTAGCCTAGGACTCAGGATAGATTTTGGGAGGAAATCCGCCTTGGTGAGAACGGAGACATGCTTGTTCACAACAGAAACTCCAGCAACAGAGTATTATGTGTTTTTATCTCATACGAAATGGAGTAGGGTAATTTGAAATAAAAATATAAAAAAAACAACATTTTTTTAGCCGAAGCACTATATTCCCAAATGGGCAGTTTAGATAATGGTGCTATAGTGTTATTTCTTTTCGCATGCTCGGTCGTTTTGCTTTCATTGACTTCCTTCTCCAAGATTGGTTGTCCTACCAAGACTAATCAACCAAGTCTCCACTGATATTTAGGACTCTGCTCTTTCATATCATTCGGCTCTCTGTCAACTATTAATTAACAAACACCACTTGTAAACTAATTGTTATGGTTCAATATCCTCGCCACACGGTTATGGTCCAAGGTTAGGACCAAGGAAGAACAACACGAACACAAGAGTAGTAAATAACAAAGATATATTACAACAAAAATATAATACAAGTTGAAGGTGTTAGTATTAACTGTCAGCCTGGTTTAGAGTGAACTAATATTGTCTTGACTCGTTAGGTCTCAACTCATTCCGATATTTAACAGTCCCCCCACTAGGAAAGTATGTGGCACAAGGCCGAGTTTAACGTGGGTTTATCCGACCCATAAGCTCGGCCAAAAATACTCCCTTAAGAACCCGTATAAACAGGTTCAAGGCTTCTCTACCACCCCGGACGAAACTTTCCCCTGCGGCAAAGCCTCATCCGGATTCCTCTCTACAAATGCAGTGAGTTCGACAGGAGTCGCACACAGTCAGAGACTGCGTCTCGACTCGTTCCAATATTTAACAACCCTCCCACGTGGGTCGCATGTGGCACAAGACCGGCTTAATGTGGGTTCTCCGAGCCCGTAGGCTCGGCCAAAAATATGCCCATTAGAACCCGTATAAACGGGTTCAGGGACTGTCTACCTCCCCGGACGACACTTTCCCCTGCGGCAAAGCTTCGTCCGGGTTCCTCTCTGCCATGGCAGAGAGTTCGACAGGAGTCGACTCGTTCCTCCCCTCTCTCTCAGAGAGGCGCAGTATTTTTAGAGTCAGGAAGAGTCCATAATCGTTATAGGTAAGTTCCCATAATACTAATACTAAGGTTTGCTTAAACATCATTTGTAAACTAAAAGTTTAATTTATTTGTAGATATGAATTGATATTGTAACATTGTGTGTGTAAAATAAAAGACAATAATTTATGGTTAAACGTTAAGAATAGGAAGAAGAAAGCTTAATTGATAAAAGACACACGGGTTGTTGGAAATATATCATATTTCGGAAATACTATATATCTGTGAGCACTAGTTTACGGCCACAGGAGCCAAAAAAAACAGGAAAAAATGTAGAATGTGTCGATGCCTTTTCATTGACCTGTGAATTTATGAATCGGCAACTTGTTAGAACAAGAGATTTATTGGTAGAAAAATAGGAATTCTTCCTATCAAATTTATTTCGAGAGAAATTTTCTCTTGGACGCGAAAAAACGATTTGACATATGTTAGGACTGGGAATTTCTCTCATTCCTTTCACCCTCTTCATCACTGACAAGTAGTCGGCAAGAATTCTTTCCCGAGGCGAATAGAAGTAGCCAATACAGACCAAATGATTTGTGCTATTTATTACTACAAAAAGGTATTTGTTTTAGCGCAAAAACGACTATTCGACAGACAGTGTGACTTTAGCGTATTTGTCTGAAGATAGTGAGACACGGGGGATAGCGGCTCGGATTGAGGAATCGGAGAGCGGAGTTCGAATTCCAGTCGGATCCATTACATTCATGTGCTTATACCCTTGTGAAACGCAGGAATCCTTTTCTCCCACCTGCTATGGGTAAATAGCAGGACAGACTGGGTTCTATAGCTTTGAGTGACAAACGGTCTAAGAAAAAGAAAACTCTTAATTCAAACCGGAGAGGGTTGCGCTCCGTCAGGCTATCTTGCGCAAGAAACACCACTTCTTTCGTTTATTTATGATAACATGACACTGTCACGATATAAACTAAAGAAGATACGATTTTCTGATTTTTCTAAGCCAGCTGGCCTATTCCACTGAGAAGATTGGCGGAACATGTTCTTCCAACCTTAATTCAAACCCAATTGCTGTGGCTGGTCTCATAATATTTGTTCGAATCAGCGTTCGAATCCATAATAAACATATGATTCGAATGTTGATTTTTACCACATTCCAATATTCTAACTTCCTTGAGCACAATGCCCGTTTGTATCATCAACACTTGGAAAAACAAGGGACCCTTGACATTTGTTGAAATCTATTGTGTATTTATAGACATATATCTAGGCGTCATGTCTAAAGATCTTTATACTACGTTTACCTTCTAAACTGAATACCAACCCAGCTTGGATGGACCTGTCCGCTTCGTTGTTTAACCCATAACTGAGGGATATAATAAGAAATTCATACCTTTAGCAAGCCTGATTTTGCGAAAGTCTTTGTAACGATCGCGACTTTAATTTCTAGTTCCGACTCACTAAACATTATACTACATACCCACTTAAATTACAAGGTAGGAGCGTATTATTATTATTATTATTATTATTATTATTATTATTATTATTATTATTATTATTATTGTCGTTGTTGTTCTTCTTCTTGTTGATATTATTATTATTATTTCTTCCCGTTAGGTTTCGTCCGTACAAAAATCCAGATCTAAAGACACTGAGATTAACAGGGACGAGACAAACACGGGAAAAATCGAAATAGAGTTAGATTTTAAAACAACAGAAAATGTCTGCCAAGCGTATAAACAAAAGACAACAAAAAAACGAAGATCTGAAATAAAGACGTTTGTTTTGTCTCTGTCTTGCGGGGAGATTTATAAATAAAAGGAAAATGCCGGGAAAATTGAGATTGACAAACATACAGAAGCAGATATAAATATTCATTTTGTGTGAGTGGTTCTGCATGTATACCACAGTATATAAACGCTAATACAAATAAACAAGTAGCTACACACACACTCGTACTCGTAATCTCATATGTGTGTGGCTGAGTGTATTGACGTAAAATAAATAATCCCCAATGCATATACAAAGAGTAGCTACACACACACACACACACACACACACACACACACACACACATATATATATATATGTGGTGTAACAGAAAAATCGTGTAAAAGCAAAATTGTCCATTGGTTTGATTAAGCTTTGAACCGTTGTATCTTAGAAACGATTACATATATCTTACTGGAATTCTCCGGGGTTTTTAAAACAATATTAGATTCTACATTGAGAGCAATAAGAATGTGTAATTACTCTCCAAACTTAGCAGAAGAATCGAGATGAAATCGATCATAAACGAAAATGGCATCTTCATCATTAATTAATCATAGCTAAGGATCGGAAGCTCATGAAGGATTGAAATAAAGTTCAAGTATATATATTATTCAAGGATCATTTTACAACTTATCCGGGATTATCTTCGCAAAATCTAACCTTCTAACATTCTGCCCTGGAATAACAAGGTGCCTCACAGGTTTCGCGTACGATTTCATTTTCAATTTTCATTGTTCACGGCCATTTGGACTGTTATAGGTTAAACTCCTCTCTCACGTATCAAAGGTCTGATGGATTGAGGTGGATCTTTACTAATTGATCTTGTTATCGCTAACTTGAAATGATGATCCTTCGTCCTGTTGTGACCCACTGATCCAGTTTTTCTGTCTACTGTTCCCATTTTGTAAAACTTATTCACCGTTTTATTGAGCATTCTTCAATGGATTTTGAAGCCAGAGTGTGAATGATAGTACCATTACTCAAGACCTCTTAACATTGTGCATTTGGAAGAACAGTGGGGCTGACAGGAAATGATTCTCTTTCTAGCTGAATAACTCAAAGGGTTTATTAGTGATTCTTACGACAAATGGTGTCAAAATGGCGAAATGTCTTTTCTGAAAACTTCGAAAAAAGGAACTCAATTAGTTTAGTGATTTTTAGATATTAAATATTTATGCTGTTACATGATTTGGACAATCTTTCTCTCACACTCGGTATATATATATATATATATATATATATATATATATATATATATATATATATATATATATATAGTACAGGTAATCGATCCGTTGGTATATAATCCGAGTAGATACTAGTAATATTATTAATTAAAACTGATCCACAGAGAACTCGATGATTTATTTTAACACAGCATATGTATTTTTACATCAAAACAACCAAACATTACCCCAACATAAAAAGTCTATATACTTTACGCCCCAACGAATCGCTAACAGAAACCCACTCTCATTAACAAGGCGTCTACCAGATGAGGACTGACATTAAAAATATATTTAAAACAATGCTGCGAGACAGACCCTTAGGGGCTATGATAGCCGTGTAGAGAACGGCTTGAAATAGACTATCTCTAGGTTGAGGTATTTTGGTGGTGGGGCGTTGCTGTAAAACACACACACACACACACGGACACACAGATATATGTATGTATGTATAATTATTATTTATTCGTTTTTTATTACTTCCTTCGGCGAATTTTTTCAAGTATTTGTATATAATTTATGTAAATTCTGTTTAGACATTTGACCATTATCTGATTGTAGGCAGCATTCTAAGAATATGTTCAAATCTTTTATTCAGCTGTTAATCTTCGCGATAAAAGTATTTATTGTAGTTTCCTTCTCTTCGTATGGTTTACTTCCTTCTAGCTGATGGTATATCTCGTTGATAACACCGAGTCCGGTAGAATGACTGGAGTTGAGAAGGTCAGTTCCTAGATGGGTGACCGCTTGGAAATACCAGGTGCTGTAAGCTTGGATGTGCGGCTGGTGTAATGAATAATGGCTCGGAATTGTTAAAAGGAGAGCCGAGTTCCAATTTTGGTTGGTTTCGTTATATTTACCTACGCGAAAATAGCATTAAGAAAAGAATGAATCCAGAAATTCTCCCCACAATTAGTACGATTTTATATCACTAAATCATTATTGTCCCAGAAAAAATAAATCCTTGCAGTCTAATAATATATTTTTGGATCTAAACAGAATGCAAAATGTCGATCAGCCGTAATAAACGTATCAATCCCATTATACTTCGGTCTGAGATGTTGTCAACAGCTGGTGGTGTTTTTAATATTTTCCATACAATTTTGTATGTGTTCCTGCTGTAGCATACCTGGGAACGATAATGGGTATGTTCCCATTCCCATAAATACATTAGTAAATAGTGAATGTTGGTCTATGTCGACGGGCAGAGTCTCGTCTCGGAAAACAGCTACCCAACCACGATTTATACAGAGTCTATGGGGATTTTTTGGCCGAGACTAAGGGCTCGGATACCCCACTCTAAATTCGGCTTTGTGCCGTATTCGACAGAGTGGGGCGGTTGGTAGATATCCAAGAGTTGGAATTTCATTGTGGAATTCACATGGTTCACTTCTAGCAGTTGACTACTTCTACTGGCGAATCTTATATGTGTTGTTCTTGTCCTAAGTATTATTGTTCATTACCAACCTTCGTGTGATTATTCTATTCAATAAACTTCCGTAGGTTACAACAGATTAGTTTTGCATTTTTGGGTGGATATGTATGCTTTGAGACGGCTGCGATGTATCTAATTTTTGTTGTTAAATGATGCTTTGTTTGAGTAGTTTTGCTTTTTTTAGTATTTTGTTTTTATGGTCTCGATCTATCATCACTCTCTCTGTTGTTTATTTCTATTGAGTACTTTTTGTATATGAATATATCAAATTTTAATCAATATACTTCATACAAGCAAATAGATTTAAATATAGGCGATGACCGCTTTATTTATCGTGGCGTAAATTACTGATGCTACATTTTCCGATGACTGCATGGATCCGGAGTTGTGTAGAAATGTCAAAATTGTTTTTCCAGTTTTGAAAGTTATTACATTTAATTTTACATATATATATATATATATATATATATATATATATATATATATATATATATATGCATTTGCTCAGAAGCAGTTTTTAAATAAACTTTAAGACCTTCCCTTCCAGCCACATGTATATATAAAAATTATTAGGAGGATTTGATAATTATAATTAAGTAACTCATTGAGTCTGAAACCACAACAGAAAGCAATGGACGGCCGTTTCGTCCTATATGTGGACTCATCAGCAGTGCGCATCCACTACCTAGAATTGAAACCCTGACAGTTAGGCTATCAACCAAACGTCATACCAACTGTTACAACGGGCCTCGGTGACGAAGGGTTAGCAAATCAGACTCAATATAGCGCCGCTCGCTCACATATTCCGTGGTGGAACTCAACTGAGATTCTCTCTAACCATAGGACTGTGCCCCCGGAACCACGACTACTATCACCAAGCCGCTCAAATTTGAGTATTAGAAACCGGTTCAAGCAATGATATACAAATGATAGAAGTTATTAGAAATTATCATATATATATATATATATATATATATATATATATATATATATATATATATATATATATATATTTGTTTATTTAGGCAGAAAATTCTCTTTTAGACATTTCTGATTGAATAAAATTACAAATATTGTCTGCTTATTTTTATCATAATCCTTTCATATTCACGAATATTTTTTTCCGTATATTCCAATCAATGAGGCAAGAAATACACTAATAGTAAGAATCACTTTTATTTCCCAAGTACTTTCCATTTCTTTGTGAGATCATCAGGGGTGTAACTGGTTAGGCAAAACATAGTACCAAATTAAATTGCAATATTAATATTAACCAGGTGTCAAAAACACATGCTTCATTTTTGTCACCTGGTTAATATTAATTAATCTTCTTCGTATTGATTTCATCGGTACCCTTTCATTTGATTTTGTTTTATTGACCAAATTATCTACCCTACTCTTTCTTTATCTCTCCCTCTCTCTCTTTCTCTATCTATCTATCTATATATATACATATATATATATATATATATATGTGTGTGTGTGTGTGTGTGTGTGTGTGTGTGTGTTGAGAATAAATATACATTTTTCCCTCACCAGTAACACGAATCTGAGTTTCATACACAGGTGCTGAATTGAGACTGACCGTTACATAAGTGAAATTATGTTATATCGTAATGGCAGGGAGGTTCTTATTATATACGAGCTGTGTTAAAAAGAATTATTTAAAGTAAATATTAGATAAAAAATAAAAAATTAAATATATGCGTAAAAACAGATCCAAACAAATTACTTACTTCAAGTTAAAAAGGTAGGATTATTATTTAAATATAAATATACACATGTAAGTAATTATGAAACAATATATCACCAGTACGGTGGCACATCTTCATATGTAAATTATTAGGGATATATATATATATATATATATATATATATATATATATAATAGGAAATAACAGTGGTATTTATAATTCACAGTTCTTAGCATGTATTTTTATTTTTTAAAAACAATGCTCAATACTATCCGATAATAATTATATATATATATATATATATATATATATATATATATATATATATATATACGATATATGATAATAGTATAATATATATTTATATGATATATATATTTACAAAATATTATAATTATCATATATATATATATATATATATAAATATATATATATATATATATATATATATATATATATATATATATATATATATATATATATAACAAGGCTTTACAACAATCATACCACCATCTGCAACCTTTGTCAACAAGAGAAATTAGCTATGATAACATTTCAAGACCAAAAATAATTTTAAAGCAGAGATCGAATATTATGTCTTGTTGTATATTGTGTGTGTGGTGGGGAAACAAATATTCGTACACACACAAATTTTTAATTTACTGTATTTCCAACGACTGATTACACCTACTTTTCATAATGACGAAATATGCATACTTTTCACATAATTAATCATGCACTGACGCAGAAAAATTAAGTATGCAAAGAAAACAAAAAAAAAATAACTTAACAGAAATAAATCTCATTTATCCAATTTAATGGCTATAGAAAATTATTCGTACAATGTAAAGTTCAGATTTGAAATCTTTTAAATTGCGTTAATACTCTAGCTTATTCAAGTGGCATCTTCTAGAATGTTACAATAATATTATCATTTTTTCATTTTTTTTTTTTTGCCTAACAATTACAATATTCTGTAATTGATATTCGTGCAAGAAGCTTATCATCATGGTAAGAGGTAAAGAATTGAAAAATTCCCAATAAGAACTGATTATTAAAATCTGGAAAGAAGGTAAAAGTTACAGGAAAATCTCAGACAACCTTAATATTCCATTTACTACCATTTATCACTCATTGCAAAGTATAAAAATCACAAAACTGTCGAAAACCAAAAAAGAACAAGTATTCCACGGAAGATTTCTTCAAGATCTTCGAGGAAATTAATGCGTCAAATTAAACAAAATTCACTGGTTACTCGCCAAGTGTTGCAGAATGTTTTTTATCATTAAAACCTTTGTCACTAAACGGACCATAAGCAATGAAATTCATAGGAACAATTTAAAGTCACGCTATTGAAAAGTCACAGAGATGCCAGGCTGAAATCCGTTCGTGAACATAACGATAAGTAAAAATCGTATTGGGAAAGAGTATTGTGGACAGACGAAACCATAATTGAGTTGTTTGGACGTAATTCTAGAAGTCATGTCTAGATGAAAGAGGGCGATGACTTCAAACAAAAGAACACAGTTTCAAAAGTGACATTTGGTGATGGCAGCATCATAGTTTGGGGATGTTTTTCTGCAACAGGTTCTGGCAACATATCCGTAATAGATGGTAAAATGAATGCCACAGAATCTCAAATTTTTTCTGAAGCAAATTTAATAATCTCGGTTGAAAATCTTGAACTTTCTCATGACTGGATCTTTCAACAAGATATTGATCCTAAGCACACTGCAAAATCTACTAAAAATGGCTTGTAAATATCCTGAAATGTCCAAGTCAGTGCCTTTAATTTAAACCCAATCGAGAATCTGTTGCATTATTTGAAATTTCAAATCTAAGTGGGGGCTCCAACAAACATTCTGGATCTGAAGACCATATGTGAAGAACGGAACAAAATAACAACTAAAATTTGCAAATCCTTAATTGAGAACTAGAAGAAGAGGTTGGTTGCTGTAGAAGTGTGTTGTATCCTTAAAGAGGTTACAAGCAAAGGTGGTACTCGAGTGAAAAAAACAGCAACACGGGCGTAGATGAAAGAAAGAGAGTTTTATTTTAAAAGAGAATACACTACTGAATGACAGGGTTTCGGTTAGCAGGCTAGCACTTCTCGAAGCCAGTCTCAGGTGTGTCTTGTGCACGCTATATATATTTACTGATATAGTCAGTCTACAATAAGTAATTGGGAGAGTGGATCATTCCATTACAACAAAGTGAATAATGGCTATTCTACAAAGTATTAAATGAAGTTTATACCAACGGCTTCCTATACTTGATATTTCTCGTTTTTCACTCTCGCGAGGTCATTTGTGGTTACTTTGAAATTTTTCATTCAACAAGGGCGGAGTATCATTCTTGTTTCGTCCGTGTCTTTTGATATATGGACATTTTCATCTTTAGTAATGGCTTATGTAAGCCGAAAGCTTAGATTGGATTTAAACATGTATCAGTATGGTGTTTTCCTTTCATTGTTCAATGATAATATGATTAACCTTATCAGACAATATGAAACAACTTACTTAAAATAAATGGACAAAACTTGTCTATATTATTTAATGAAACAAGCATTAATATATATATATATGTGTGTGTGTGTGTGTGTGTGTGTGTGTGTGTGTGTGTGTTCTCAGAGCGAAGTATGTATGTGTGTGTGTGTGTGTGTGTGTGTGTGTGTGTGTGTGTGTGTGTGTGTGTGTGTGTGTGTGTGTGTGTGTGTGTGTGTGTAAATATCACATATTGAGTGGTGGTGGAAATCAAATAGATCTACAATTTTATTAATAATATAAGTTTTCAATCAGCACTCAACAATTGCATTTTGCCTGAAACTCAGAGTTGCTACCGGTGAGAGCAAAATATGTATATTCATTAATATATATATATATATATATGATAGACTCTCTCGTCGATTTCGATGTATGGGGATCGGACAACAACATTCAGTTTTTATGCCTGTGTCGTATGTCACACTTCAGTCCTTCTCGTGACCTGCACACAAGTCCACATATTGTGCAACAGCGAGGATCTTGGTACGTGACCACAGGAAAATGTACTGACGCTTTTCGGCCTTGACTTTTCCGCTTAATACGACTGATTTCGAAATACACATACACACACACACACACACCCAGACACACACACACACACATACATAAATCGGAGGGGTTGCGGAGATGACGAAACAGTCCGATCATCGCTCTGAGAAGTCTGTTGCATTTGTGACATGGGATGCTCGGGACTGAACCAGGTTGAGAGACGGAGCCCTCTCGATATTTCCCTTTCTGTCGTCTCTTTTCTTTGTCCCTGATTATTTTCTCTTCAGACACCCCGGACTTTACAAGGGAGTGCCAGACGCCACGGTCTTGAGCAAACTCTTCTCAGGTGGAATGAGGAATGTCACAATGCTTTACAGACTACTTCAGCGTGTCTCTGTAACGTATCTTTGGCCTGCCATTGAATAGCTCGCCATAGAGCAATCTCTTTGGGAAGTGACATATATATATATATATATATATATATATATATATATATATATATATATATATATATATATATATATATGTGTGTGTGTGTGTGTAGTCGAGGGGTTAAAGCACGCTGGATCAGATAGTGGTTTCTCCTGCAAAAGAGGACGCAGGTTTGAATCCTACCGAAGGGATATATTCCATTGCAGAAATCATTTTGTGTGTGCAGGCAGGTATTCGAAATTAAATATTATTTACAATTATTCCTACTCAATAATTTGAAACATAACATTAATGATTACCTAACAACCGTTAGGTTAATGCAATAGCCCATGCTCCCCATAATGAACCATTAACCGGCATATATAAATAGTCGAGTCAACACACAACACAGCCTACATAGCATTGACTCTGTTTTTCTAAAAGTCTTTAATTTCTTCCTGACAATAGCCAGGAGCATGAGATTCAACACTGCACCAAGTGTGAGGAACAAATGTAAATTTAATAGTAGTATAAATTACAGCTATGTCATTTTGCATTGAGTACTGTTTTATTAGCATTAGCACTTAATCTACGCTATTTGAAATATGTAGACCCGTGTGTATATGTTAGACCGGGCTCGAAACTCAGCTTGCTCGATTTATTATGGAGACGACTTCATGTTAATGTCGGATTGGGGAAAAGATCATAGCGGGCGGCACCATTTGAAAATTCATGCAAATCATAACTCTGTTTGACCCAAGCTAGGTCAGACAATGTGGGTAGTGAAACTATCACGATCTCAAAAGTCATCATGAGACTGGTTTTGACAGTAGAGTCCTTGTTCAGCTACTGATCATGCTTGATTAGGCTCAGTCTCTATATCTCTGAAACTCCATAACCACCCGAAACTGACTGATGCCTTCTATACCCTGGAGGTATTAACTTCTGAGCGTCCCTCGGATATCTGAGGGCTATATAAATAGAATTGCAGCATTCTGAAGGACAGGCTTGATTTTGAACCGTGCATAATTTTGTTATGTGCAAAAATAGTAGATACTCTGATAAAATTTTCAAATTACTCGGCCTATCTACAGTCTATATCTGAGTTTAAACAGTGAGGTATTTTGCGATACAGTGCAGTGAAATATAGTCAAATTTTCTGTCACGCTATGCATATTCATATTGGCTTTTTATAACAGCATATTTGTGGGTCATGGAGTATCATTTAGGAGAAATGATGTTGGTGTTTTACCGTGATTCTTCCATATTGGCAACATTGGCTAAATTAACAATTCTCTACCTGTAAATCAGATTCTGGACAGTCAGGTAATACACTAACTCGCTAAGACAGACGCATTATAAAGGCCACAACTCAGATAAGATCGAATGTTCTAGAAAGGATAATGAAGACCATAAAGAAAGGTTTATTTTCCGACGAATTGTGGGCGTATCTACGTCTCTGTCAGCACCCGGGTAAAGGGATCGTCATCCTCTCTCGCTATTCCGTTTCCCTTCCTTGTTTACGGTGTCGGACATGGCAGTGAATCAAAGAGAGTTTGACGACGCCAAACGTGAATTTTATTTTGGTGGACAACTCGCGAGGAAGAAGGCCATACATTTTACCAGAAGCGCCCTTCTCGCGGCTCAAACGGGGTTGAGATAGGCGAGATCTGGCAAACCTGTTTCTATCGGGCTATTTGATAGTTCCTCCTTGATTAAGCCAGACCGATTGACGTTACCTTCTCCCGCCTGTTCGGTCGTTGAGATCGTGTAGATCTTTCCCTATTCCGCTACTGTGGACATGTGACACTAACTAGATTTTATATTACACAATACCGTTCTATTCGTCTGCATTGCTATCAAGGGAAGTTGACCTTGGAGTATGGATTAATATTCCGTATTGATTATTGATCAGAACTGTTCCTGTCTTCAAACAACGCTTTTATTAACGATGTGCCTAGGAATATTCTCCCTCCCACTGATACGAAACGTTATGGAACCACCGAGTCCGGCAGCTGATCTCTCTACTATCACCGCTGAACCATCTAAATGGGGAAAAATACGCTTGTATGGATAGCGGTTCCGATTGAAGAATCGGAGAGCCGAGTTCGAATTCCAGTCGAATCCATTAGATTCATTAAGTGCTAATAACCTTGCGAAAGGTATGAATCCCCTTCTTCTCCCCTAGCTATGAGTAAATAGCAGGACAGACCAGGTTCTATAGACTTGGATGGCAACTGGTCTACTGCAGAAAGAAATGGCAACCTACTGCCGGAGAAAAACATCTGCCTCGTCAGTCATGTATCGGGAAATACCTGATCGCCTTATCGTGTATCACTCATGGCACTTAACTTACTGAACTTTCAGTACCTTTTGTAATAAGAGCCAGCTACCCTCCTTGCTATCCTGCTCGGACTGATCCATCCATGATAAGTAGTCCTGGGTAATTGTCAAAAGGAAGAAGATAATACTATTGAAGTGACTTGTGTATATTATTACTGAACACTACTATCACGTATGACCCTGTCGAATTAAGTGTTGTTTCTTGCCAGACCCCACAACACATCAGTACTTCAAAAATCAAGTTAGCATCCTTCTCATCATCACCAATCAGAGTCGGGGTTTTCTGAAGTAACGATGAAATTCTGCTCTCACAATGTGCTTTCTAGATTCGAACGTCTACGGTAAACCCCAGACATCAAATGGTACTCTTACATACGATCCATTGCCACATATGTTATAAAATTGGTCAACCCAGAATGTACCTGGTTCCTTCTGCCATGCTTTATTTTAAAATTGCTGACATTTCTAGGAGGGATCACTCTAGTTCTCACATTCCAGCTTTGATATAATCCAAATCTCTTACACAACCTTGTGGGGTAGACATATTTTTAGCCCCTTTTCATAGAGATGCAACATAGCAAACATCGCTACCCTATCGCTATTTCCATGGCAAATATTCGGATATGGTCCATTCGTTAGTTCTACCTATTCAGAAGTTTTCGCGTAAGACGTGCTAAGATGCGTCCACGGTGTGGAATCCCGATCTCAGCTCTGTATTACTATTGTAAGTAGGAAGTTCTATTCAGTGAGTTGTTTCCCGCTACTTTCTAGAACAGACTCCTTCATGGATATTTGCTTGAACGCTACAAAGTTTAATTGTTATCTATCCTCTATATCTACATAATACTCACGTCCAACTTCCTTCTCTTGTAGTCATATCACACAACACATTCAGTAACCCTCTACCTTGAAAGGCTCTTGAGAATTGTACTGAGTGAGATTTAGTAAACAAACGCAGAACTTGAAATCAATATCTTATAGATTCTGTTCAATAACAAAAGACGGGTTACAATACGTACGCCGACGCAATATCTCTGCCAACATGCTCTGCGTTAAGTTTGAGAACTTCTGTAGATGTGACGATCGATTGAGCATATTCGGGGCATGACGTAACGACTCTCCCAAACCACTCGGTTAGCCCGCCTACTACTCTAAGGTGTCAACAGATGAAAGAGGGTCTATACTGTTTCTAATGCACTATCTGTATGATTATACTCATTTATAAGGTTGTGTTAATAAAATCGATCCTGACTTGACATCTCGACTTCAGTCACTTTGTCATCGTGGTGTGGCTTCCCTCTGTCTTTTCTACAAATATTTTCATGGTAACTGCTCTGAAAAGCTTTTTTTCCTTTGTGCCTCGACTACATTAATTTTATTGTGCCGCTCGATTGGCATCTAGGTCCCACCCGTTTACTGTTGAAATAGTGAAATGAAACTGCCACTTATACTCCATCAGTTTCTTTTCTCGCACATCCCCTCTGTGGAACTGCCTACTGTTTGCTTGCTTCCCCCATAAATACAATCTTCAAAAATTTCGATGCAACGTCTATCACCATCTTTTGTCTTCTTGTATTTGTTTTGTCGTTTCCTCAGTCATCCCTATTCACAATCCTTTCTCTCACGTTCACTTCCTGTAACCCACTGCATGCTAGAGGCATTTCCGCATTGCTTGGGATAAAATGTTTAAAAGAATGAATTTAAATTTTAGTTCAGCTGAGACAAATTGTAATGTTTTATATAACAGTGACTAGGCCGTTCTTCTAGACTTTACAATTCCAAATTAACTTATTTTTAAGTATCTCCTTCTTGCAGTCTGGGTCATTCAGGAGTCTGTCGTATTGAATTTTAAGCGTTGCTTTTGTCTTTTTTTCAATTTCCGTAGTTTTACTCTAATGTAACCCACGACTGTAAGATGGACGCCCCTTCAGTCGGATAAGTTTCATATTCTAGAAGTGCATAATCAATCGGGTTCTATTCTGAATAATCTAAAAAGCAAAAAAATCATCATCATCACCATTATCTTCATCCCCATGACTTTTGTAATCGTAGGGCAGATCCGAATGCAGAAGCCTCACTAACTCTTTTTCAACCAAGATCTATTAACGGCAGCCATCAGCAATTCTTGTACAGTCATACATGTCCATTTTATAACATTGTCCAACCAGTTTCTTGAGTTGGCGCCCTCTCCTACGTCCAACTCCTACGTCCAACTTCAATACTGCCTTGCATGATGGTCTCGCACAGGCTGTTGTGGCTTGTAATGTATCCAAACTACGCCATTTTTATCTGTTTGACAGTGAGGAGAAGATGTTCCTGGTGTCCCATAAAACTTTCAACCCTATTCTGCACAAACTCACATTATTTCTAGTTTTAGTCCATCTTGTCATAGGATTTTACATGAATTGTTTCGATTTTTTTATTATGATTTTCTTTGTTTCCGTTCTGCCAGCCATTTCCACAAGGACTTCTCTCTGCAACTATTCCTTTCCATATATTTTGTGTGTGCCAGATACGCCAATCCCACTGTCTTCACTGTGCGCAAGGGAAATGTCAGCTGTAATTTATTCTAAGTATTAGTCCATTTCATTTCCCTTTTTCTTAAAAACTTCGTCGTTGCTGAAATGTTTTGTTCGTCGCATTTTCAGCATCCTTCTGCAGAACTGCATCTCGGTGGCCTATGTTATCCTCCTCATCGGTGGGGGAAATTTTCCGCACTCTCAAGTTGATTCGAAGACTGAAATTAAATAATTCAGCAATCTTTTCATGTTTCCAAAGAACGTTTCACCTATTTCGTTTTTCGTTTCCAAAAGAGATATTTCGCAATTCACATGCGTCTTCAGGCTTCTCCGACAAATTTTCTGTCGGTTGTTACAACACTTTCCTGATTGCCTCATTTTCACACCTTTTTAAAGCTCGTATCGTTCACTGTCCGGCTTTCTAAAGAACATTCATTTCGTCTCCTTACGATTAATGATTAGTCCTTTTTTCCCAATAGAAAATGCCAAGGAGATTTCTTATGCATTTGTTCTCCAAAGCTTGGACCCTTCTCTCTGTATCCGCTCAGAGCGTCCACGTTTCATATCCGTATAGGTGAACGGTGACCACCAGCGATGTCTACAGCCTGCACTTAGTTTGAAAGCTGATTTTGTTCCTCCATATTTTTGTCAATTTGGCCATGCTAAAAAATAAGATGACGTCAAGATTCTAATCAAATATTAAGAGTGAAAATGCTTCGTTTAAAAAGCTACGCATTCTATATGCTTAAGTTTAACGCCGCCAAAACGAAACTTCTCTCTATTAATCATTTAAGAAAACCTTTTCGAACTTCCCTCGGCATTGTTGATACTAACCTCTAGGAAAGTGACTCATTGCGTTTTCTCGGGCTAATATTCTCGGCTGACATGAAGTGAAAAGATTATATTGAATCAAGTGCTAGGTCTGCTGCTAAGAAAGTTGGTTTACTGTCTATTGCTAGACAATTTTTTCTCCCCATAATCTATCATACATATTTATAAATCTACCATTCATCCATGTTTTGGATATTGCTGCCACATATGGCTCAGTGCTCCTGTTATATACCTAAAGATTCTTTATAAAAATCCAAGAAGAGTCCGCAATATTATTAGTCTTGCTCTAGCATCTCATCTTCAGTCCCTTTCCCACCGCCGTAACGTAGCTTCACAGTGCCTTTTCTATAAATATTTCATAGGGATTATTCTGATGGATCTTCATCAGTGGTAGCTGGAATTCATGAACTTAAGTGCACTTCTAGATTGGCAACTCTCTTACAGTTCCATGTTTTCCAGCCAAATTTGATATTCAAATGTGTAAATGCAATGTCAATTGTTATCTACTGTCTTCTTTATTCCTCTTCTTTCATTGTTCTAGCCGTCCTAATAATGTTTCATTTTTTTATTATTCTTTCAAACACCTCTTTGTCTTAGTGATTTTACTACCTTCCTTAGTGGAATGATTAAAAAAAAATAGTTATCGTGAAAAACATTTTATTTCTATATTGTTAATGATGGATTAAAACGAGAAATAAAATAATATTAAAATTGAGTAATCTAAAATTTAAAAAAGATAAAATAACGTAACCATATTATTTATATTTTTCGGCCTGTTGTCCTCATCTTTGTTGTCATATTTCAACGTTTCGGCTGTTGTACGCTCCGGCTTCTTCAAGTGATATAAGTTGGAATTTAGGACCGAAACCATTATTTTGTCCACCGAAATAGACCCACGTGTTATCCCCTTTCCGGATATCTCAGTTTCAGTTGTTTCTTGTTAGTAACTGAACTCTCCAAATTTTACTTCACACATGCTGTGAACTCACAACTCTTTTGAACAAGTCACTGGATTACTTCAACTAGCGTCTTTATCCATTTTGGGGGTCATGTGTCTTTGAGGACGTCACTGAATTAATTTTAGGGACTTATAAACCTAAGGTCTCAGCAACCTTTTTTTTCTTTTTTTTTTTTACCAGACCTATACAATATGGGAACCACAGACTGCTAGAGAAAAACAACAATAACCACAAATTGTAATCTGGTAAAAAAAGGTATGACTTGCCTGTATACTGGCCGAAAGTTCGAGAATATGACAATAAAGATGTGAACAACATTCCGAACAATGTAAAAAGTGTAAATAGTTACAATACCTCATCCCAGAAATATAGACAGATCCTGAAGAAGACCGGAAAATACAACGGCCGAAATGTGAATATGAAAAAGATGTGGACAACACTCCGAACAAAGTAAATAGTGTAAATAGTTACAACAACTCATCGCAGAATTATAAACAGATCCTGAAGAAGACGGAGGCGTACAACGGCCGAAACGTGAATATGACAAAAATGGCGACAACAGTCCGAACAATGTAAATAGTGTAAATAGTTGCAATACCTCATCCCAGAAATATAAACAGATCCCGAAGAAGATCGGAGCGCACAACGACCGAAACGTGAATATGACAAAAATGGCCACAACAGTCCGAACAAAGTAAATAGTGTAAATAGTTACAATACCTCATCCCAGAAATATAAACAGATCCTGAAGAAGATCGGAGCGTACAACGGCCGAAACGTGATTATGAAAATAACGATGAGGACAACAGTCCGAACAATGTAAATAGTGCAAATAGTTACAATACCAGATCTCAGAAATATAGACAGATCCTGAAGAAGACCGGGGCGTACAACGGCCGAAACGTCTATATGACAACAGTGATGAGGATAACAGTCCGAACAATGTAAATAGTCTAAATAGTAATAATACTGAGAAATATGGACAGAACGTGTAAAGTTAGTTACGAAATATTAACAGCGAAAATGCTCCGTTTAAAAAGCAGCACTAAAAAAAATAATTGAATTAATAAATTGATAACTGTGAAAAAGAATTAACTTAAAAAAAAATACAGATCTCAAATAAATAACGTTCAAGACTTTATGAAGAGCACCTGAAAAATCGAAGCATTGCTTTCAAGGAAAGTCGATGTGAGCAAACTTCATCGGCTGTAAGCGCTGTTCAGATCACCAAGCACCACATAAACGAATCGATTCGTACTTAATCCTCGTACGGAGAAAATTTGCAGCAATTTTTCTTTCCCCCTTTTACAAGCCGAGGCCTGCCTTACCAACAACCAGTGACCCAGTTATTATATCCATCATTAGCCAGAGAAAGAAAGAAATCCGCTTGCGTTTAAAAGTCCTCTTTAATGTTCGCGGTTTTTTTTTTTTTTCCTATATTTTTCCTATTTTTTTTTTTCTTTTCTTTTGTTTGCAGTGCTACAATGATCAATATTTTATTTCTATATTGTTATGCGAGGAGGCTGTGCAGTTCAGAACAAAGAAAATTGGACGAACATTTCCCCCAGAATGTCATCTTTATCTATATTTAATGTTCTATCCCGGCTGCAAATTTGCCCAAATTACCTCCCTTGATATCGAGATGCTCCTTGAAAATTCTATACTTTACACTCAAATTATAAACAATTCTTACATTCGATTTTTTTATTTATTTCTTAAAATTATTTTCTTTTTACTTTTTCCGCCATATTTATTGTGATTTTCCTTCTATAGTTAGATGCCTGTAGAATCGGTTTTCAATTTTTGTTCTTTACATGTCTAATGTAGTTTGGTTTTTATTTAATTTTTTTAAAACATTTCTTTTAATTTTGGAAATTAATTCTTTCATGGGAATGATGCGTGGGGAATAAAGTGGAAAATACAAGAAAATGTTACACATATTTGTTAGACATACACGCATACATCTGTACACACACAAACACACACACACACACACATATATATATATATGTGCATTTGTTTGAATGAAACTTCGTATATATATATATATATATATATAAATTAGTTAATGCATATATTATTTATTTATTCTCCCCTCCAGCTATGGGGTAAATACCAGGGCAGCCTTGGGTGGCAACCAGTCTACTTCAGAAAGAAATGGAAACCTACTGCGGGAAAAAAACTTCTTCCTCAGTCATGTATCGAAATATACATGATCGCTCAACCGAAAAATTAATTTCGGTTGAGCTCTTTGGTTTGAGGTGTGAGTTTGTAAACAGTGACTATTTAAGCTAATATAGCATGACTCTTCGGCAGAATTGAGTCACTGTCAGTCACTGTGTGTTTTTATCTAAATCTAAAAAATAAACACGCTAAAATTCACCTTCATCATTGCAGTGAGCCGACAGCTTAGTGGTAGAAGTTCCGACTGACGCCAATTCAGTCGGGTTTCGATCCTAGCAAGAGGCAACCGGACGTCTAGCCACACTGATGAGCTGCGAAACAGTCTGTCAGTGGATGACATATATATAGATATATATATATTAGGAAAATATGTATATTTATTAATATATAGTTTATACCTCTGATATATTTCATCCAGCACTATTTTACGATATGGGTACACGTGCTTTGGTTGCTATTCCTGTTATTTACTATATTTCATTTATAGTGTAACCAGTATACCCGTTTTTTCATTATATAGTGTACCAACCATACCTGTTATTTTCTTGTATATTGTACCCACTATAACCGTTATAATGTTATATACTGTACCCACTATACCCATCATGTTATTATATAGTGCACGTACTAAAACCGTTATTCTATTATATAATGAACCCAATATAACCGTTATGTTATTATATAGTCCACCATCTATGCCCATTATGTTATTATATAGTGCACCAACTTTACCCGTTATGTTATTATATAGTGTAAGCACTATAACTGTTATTTTGTTATATATTATACCCATTATCCCCGTTATTTTATAATACAGTGTACCCGTTTATAATAAGAAGAAATAATGTCGGATTAAAAATGCTTTTCCAAATATATATATATATACATATATATATATATATATATATATATATATATATATATATATATATATATATATATATATATATATGTCTAATCTTCAAAATAACATCTTTCACAAATTTAAAAATCCCTCCCTCTACCTAAGTTATGCCGACGATATCCTTATATTAGTCAAGAATATGGAAGAAATGCATGAACTCCAAAAACAATTCTAAGACAACTCTCTCCTTAAGTTTACATACCAACTTAATAATAGTAACACAATTCCAATTCTGGATACACTGATAAACACTAATAACAATAAGTTCACAATCTCCACATATAAAAAACAACTACCAGCATAAATTCTTGTATCCTTAACTATAAAAGCGAATGTCCAAATTACTATAAATTAACAATTATAACAAAATAATAAACCTTACAAAAATTAATTCATCCACAAAACAGATTTTCTACAATGAACAAAAAATATAAAACAAACTGTTATTAATAATAACTTTCCTTATTATATTGTTGATGAACAAATAAGATGCTCCATTAGAGATTTTTATACTAAACAAATAGAATATAATACTTCTTCAACTAACCCAAAACATATCAATCTCTTATATCGTATCCAAATGCATTCTAATTATGAACAAGACGAAAATATTCTAAAAATATTAATATAAACTAATATATGAAAGGATCATACTGAAAATAAAATAAGAACATATCTAAATTATTCAACGAAAAATGTCTCACTATATATATATATATATATATATATATATATATATATATATATATATAGTAAGACTTGCTTTTAATTATTTACAGTTATTAATTATTTAAGTTGGTAGTTTCTGTTTCTGAAACATGGTACTTCCTGTGTAGCGAAGGAACCATATTTTTAATTCAGTTAATTTATAATATTTATAAACTGTAAATTTACATTGAGCACTGTTTTGTAAAAATAAATAAAAATATATAAGAACACAGGATTATATATCTTACTGTTCTTTCTTTTTTACTATAACATATATATATATAAATATATATATATATATATATATATATACATATATATATATATTTGTATATATATATATATATATATATATATATATATATATATATATATATATATATATATTTGTATATATATATATGCATATATATCTATATTGAGACGTGTTTCATTGAATAAATTTAGACAAGTTGTGTCTTCTTATTTTCAATTGTATTCTTTCATATTTACGGACAAGCTTTTTGGTGCCATAATGGCACCAGAAAATACTCTGTTGATATGTATATAATTTATTCCGAGTACTTTCGACATTAGTACACTGTCATCATCAGGGTGTTGTTTATTTCAAGTAAATTATTGTGTTCATCATTTTCAAAGACAAAATTGCTGTGTTCATCTGAAATTAAAATTTTTTAGTTGTGGAGTGACGAACGCGATTGGCATGAGTAACGCTTCAGGTTAGCTACCTAAGTTATGGGGCTGAGGATAATTTTTTTAAGAAATATGTATTAAAACTTAGTACAAATTTCGATATTTTAAACTATCTAAACATTTTACAGCATTTGTGCAGTATTCATAATTAATATTATTAAGGTTTGGTTTCAATTTTATAATATAGATAGCTTCATAGATTATCTTTATATTCATTTTTTAATGTGAACATTGTATCGAATATGGTGATATGTAAATAGAATCCAACTTAATCTAGTATTTTAAACTCGTGATACCACTTTGGAATGAAATTTTCGTTCAAAAACGCTCCTTTGAATTCTCCGCCTGCGTGAAGGTGGGACATCGAATGTTGCATTCTAGCACGGAAATACAAAGTATAATCACGTTGATCTCCTTGGTTCTCACCTGCATGCCCGTCCGCTAGAGCCGACAAGGATCACTTCTTCCGGCTGTACCAGAGCGACAGGTTTGAATGCAGCAGGCATCTGTTTGTCTCTGCTCGTAATGAGTGCCGGAATGTTCTCACAGAAGCGAAGTTACTGTTTGATGAGAGAAGGAAACATCATGTATCATCTGACAAGTTTGGTTCTCGAGATTATTGGTGATTCTGCAAGAGTTAGTTGAACAACAGCAAATACTCAATCCCTCGTATATCCAACCAATTTGAAATCCTGACATCTCCAGTAGATAAGGATGAACGGTTTGTTCGGTATTTCTCTTCCGACTCTACACGTGACTCATCTGGAATACCCATACCTGATTTCCCCATAGAAAGGAGGATCTACTGAGTGATATGAGCCTAAACCCGTCACTGGTTTCATATATCTTTTCCAATCTAGATCTCCACAAGGCAATACCCATACCTGATTTCCCCATAGAAAGGAGGATCTACTGAGTGATATGAGCCTAAACCCGTCACTGGTTTCATATACATTTTCCAATCTAGATCTCCACAAGGCAATACCCATACCTGATTTCCCCATAGAAAAGAGGATCTACTGAGTGATATGCGCCTAAACCCGTCACTGGTTTCATATACATTTTCCAATCTAGATCTCCACAAGGCAATACCCATACCTGATTTCCCCATAGAAAAGAGGATCTACTGAGTGATATGCGCCTAAACCCGTCACTGGTTTCATATACATTTTCCAATCTAGATCTCCACAAGGCAATACCCATACCTGATTTCCCCATAGAAAAGAGGATCCACTGAGTGATATGCGCCTAAACCCGTCACTGGTTTCATATACATTTTCCAATCTAGATCTCCACAAGGCAATACCCATACCTGATTTCCCCGTAGAAAGGAGGATCTACTGAGTGATATGAGCCTAAACCCGTCACTGGTTTCATATATCTTTTCCAATCTAGATCTCCACAATGCAATACCCATACCTGATTTCCCCATAGAAAGGAGGATCTACTGAGTGATATGAGCCTAAACCCGTCACTGGTTTCATATATCTTTTCCAATCTAGATCTCCACAAGGCAATACCCATACCTGATTTCCCCATAGAAAAGAGGATCAACTGAGTGATATGCGCCTAAACCCGTCACTGGTTTCATATACATTTTCCAATCTAGATCTCCACAAGGCAATACCCATACCTGATTTCCCCATAGAAAGGAGGATCTACTGAGTGATATGAGCCTAAACCCGTCACTGGTTTCATATACATTTTCCAATCTAGATCTCCACAAGGCAATACCCATACCTGATTTCCCCATAGAAAAGAGGATCTACTGAGTGATATGCGCCTAAACCCGTCACTGGTTTCATATACATTTTCCAATCTAGATCTCCACAAGGCAATACCCATACCTGATTTGCCCATAGAAAGGAGGATCTACTGAGTGATATGAGCCTAAACCCGTCACTGGTTTCATATATCTTTTCCAATCTAGATCTCCACAAGGCAATACCCATACCTGATTTCCCCATAGAAAGGAGGATCTACTGAGTGATATGAGCCTAAACCCGTCACTGGTTTCATATATCTTTTCCAAGCTAGATCTCCACAAGGCAATACCCATACCTGATTTCCCCATAGAAAGGAGGATCTACTGAGTGATATGAGCCTAAACCCGTCACTGGTTTCATATATCTTTTCCAATCTAGATCTCCACAAGGCAATACCCATACCTGATTTCCCCATAGAAAAGAGGATCTACTGAGTGATATGAGCCTAAACCCGTCACTGGTTTCATATACATTTTCCAATCTAGATCTCCACAAGGCAATACCCATACCTGATTTCCCCATAGAAAGGAGGATCTACTGAGTGATATGAGCCTAAACCCGTCACTGGTTGCATATATCTTTTCCAATCGAGATCTCCACAAGGCAATACCCATACCTGATTTCCCCATAGAAAGGAGGATCTACTGAGTGATATGAGCCTAAACCCGTCACTGGTTTCATATATCTTTTCCAATCTAGATCTCCACAAGGCAATACCCATACCTGATTTCCCCATAGAAAGGAGGATCTACTGAGTGATATGAGCCTAAACCCGTCACTGGTTTCATATATCTTTTCCAATCTAGATCTCCACAAGGCAATACCCATACCTGATTTCCCCATAGAAAAGAGGATCTACTGAGTGATATGAGCCTAAACCCGTCACTGGTTTCATATATCTTTTCCAATCTAGATCTCCACAAGGCAATACCCATACGTGATTTTCACCATAGAAAAGAGGATCTACTGAGTGATATGAGCCTAAACCCGTCACTGGTTTCATATATCTTTTCCAATCTAGATCTCCACAAGGCAATACCCATACCTGATTTTCCCCATAGAAAAGACGATCTACTGAGTGATATGAGCCTAAACCCGTCACTGGTTTCATATATCTTTTCCAATCTAGATCTCCACAAGGCAATACCCATACCTGATTTTCCCCATAGAAAAGAGGATCTACTGAGTGATATGAGCCTAAACCCGTCACTGGTTTCATATATCTTTTCCAATCTAGATCTCCACAAGGCAATACCCATACCTGATTTTCCCCATAGAAAAGAGGATCTACTGAGTGATATGAGCCTAAACCCGTCACTGGTTTCATATATCTTTTCCAATCTAGATCTCCACAAGGCAATACCCATACCTGATTTTCCACATAGAAAAGAGGATCTACTGAGTGATATGAGCCTAAACCCGTCACTGGTTTCATATATCTTTTCCAATCTAGATCTCCACAAGGCAATACCCATACCTGATTTCCCCATAGAAAGGAGGATCTACTGAGTGATATGAGCCTAAACCCGTCACTGGTTTCATATATCTTTTCCAATCTAGATCTCCACAAGGCAATACCCATACCTGATTTCCCCATAGAAAGGAGGATCTACTGAGTGATATGAGCCTAAACCCGTCACTGGTTTCATATATCTTTTCCAATCTAGATCTCCACAAGGCAATACCCATACCTGATTTCCCCATAGAAAAGAGGATCTACTGAGTGATATGAGCTTAAACCCGTCACTGGTTTCATATATCTTTTCCAATCTAGATCTCCACAAGGCAATACCCATACCTGATTTTCCCCATAGAAAGGAGGATCTACTGAGTGATATGAGCCTAAACCCGTCACTGGTTTCATATATCTTTTCCAATCTAGATCTCCACAAGGCAATACCCATACCTGATTTCCCCATAGAAAGGAGGATCTACTGAGTGATATGAGCCTAAACCCGTCACTGGTTTCATATATCTTTTCCAATCTAGATCTCCACAAGGCAATACCCATACCTGATTTCCCCATAGAAAGGAGGATCTACTGAGTGATATGAGCCTAAACCCGTCACTGGTTTCATATATCTTTTCCAATCTAGATCTCCACAAGGCAATACCCATACCTGATTTCCCCATAGAAAGGAGGATCTACTGAGTGATATGAGCCTAAACCCGTCACTGGTTTCATATATCTTTTCCAATCTAGATCTCCACAAGGCAATACCCATACCTGATTTTCCCCATAGAAAAGAGGATCTACTGAGTGATATGAGCCTAAACCCGTCACTGGTTTCATATATCTTTTCCAATCTAGATCTCCACAAGGCAATACCCATACCTGATTTCCCCATAGAAAGGAGGATCTACTGAGTGATATGAGCCTAAACCCGTCACTGGTTTCATATATCTTTTCCAATCTAGATCTCCACAAGGCAATACCCATACCTGATTTCCCCATAGAAAGGAGGATCTACTGAGTGATATGAGCCTAAACCCGTCACTGGTTTCATATATCTTTTCCAATCTAGATCTCCACAAGGCAATACCCATACCTGATTTCCCCATAGAAAGGAGGATCTACTGAGTGATATGAGCCTAAACCCGTCACTGGTTTCATATATCTTTTCCAATCTAGATCTCCACAAGGCAATACCCATACCTGATTTTCCCCATAGAAAGGAGGATCTACTGAGTGATATGAGCCTAAACCCGTCACTGGTTTCATATATCTTTTCCAATCTAGATCTCCACAAGGCAATACCCATACCTGATTTCCCCATAGAAAGGAGGATCTACTGAGTGATATGAGCCTAAACCCGTCACTGGTTTCATATATCTTTTCCAATCTAGATCTCCACAAGGCAATACCCATACCTGATTTCCCCATAGAAAGGAGGATATACTGAGTGATATGAGCCTAAACCCGTCACTGGTTTCATATATCTTTTCCAATCTAGATCTCCACAAGGCAATACCCATACCTGATTTTCCCCATAGAAAGGAGGATCTACTGAGTGATATGAGCCTAAACCCGTCACTGGTTTCATATATGTTTTCCAATCTAGATCTCCACAAGGCAATACCCATAC
>OZ038497.1:57400424-57480813 GCA_964036315.1 Acanthosepion esculentum | reverse complement strand
ATTAGCACCAATACATTTCTGAAGACAAAACATATTAGCACCAATACATTTCTGAAGACAAAACATATTAGGAGCAATACATTTCTGAAGACAAAACATATTAGCACCAATACATTTCTGAAGACAAAACATATTAGGACAATACATTTCTGAAGACAAAACATATTATCTGAAGACAAAACATATTAGGAGCAATACATTTCTGAAGACAAAACATATTAGCACCAATACATTTCTGAAGACAAAACATATTAGGAGCAATACATTTCTGAAGACAAAACATATTAGCACCAATACATTTCTGAAGACAAAACATATTAGGAGCAATACATTTCTGAAGACAAAACATATTAGGAGCAATACATTTCTGAAGACAAAACATATTAGCACCAATACATTTCTGAAGACAAAAAATATTAGGAGCAATACATTTCTGAAGACAAAACATATTAGCACCAATACATTTCTGAAGACAAAACATATTAGGAGCAATACATTTCTGAAGACAAAACATATTAGGAGCAATACATTTCTGAAGACAAAACATATTAGCACCAATACATTTCTGAAGACAAAACATATTAGCACCAATACATTTCTGAAGACAAAACATATTAGGAGCAATACATTTCTGAAGACAAAACATATTAGCACCAATACATTTCTGAAGACAAAACATATTAGCACCAATACATTTCTGAAGACAAAACATATTAGGAGCAATACATTTCTGAAGACAAAACATATTAGCACCAATACATTTCTGAAGACAAAACATATTAGCACCAATACATTTCTGAAGACAAAACATATTAGGAGCAATACATTTCTGAAGACAAAACATATTAGGAGCAATACATTTCTGAAGACAAAACATATTAGCACCAATACATTTCTGAAGACAAAACATATTAGCACCAATACATTTCTGAAGACAAAACATATTAGGAGCAATACATTTCTGAAGACAAAACATATTAGCACCAATACATTTCTGAAGACAAAACATATTAGCACCAATACATTTCTGAAGACAAAACATATTAGGAGCAATACATTTCTGAAGACAAAACATATTAGCACCAATACATTTCTGAAGACAAAACATATTAGCACCAATACATTTCTGAAGACAAAACATATTAGGAGCAATACATTTCTGAAGACAAAACATATTAGCACCAATACATTTTTGAAGACAAAACATATTAGCACCAATACATTTCTGAAGACAAAACATATTAGGAGCAATACATTTCTGAAGACAAAACATATTAGGAGCAATACATTTCTGAAGACAAAACATATTAGCACCAATACATTTCTGAAGACAAAACATATTAGGAGCAATACATTTCTGAAGACAAAACATATTAGCACCAATACATTTCTGAAGACAAAACATATTAGCACCAATACATTTCTGAAGACAAAACATATTAGGAGCAATACATTTCTGAAGACAAAACATATTAGGAGCAATACATTTCTGAAGACAAAACATATTAGCACCAATACATTTCTGAAGACAAAACATATTAGCACCAATACATTTCTGAAGACAAAACATATTAGGAGCAATACATTTCTGAAGACAAAACATATTAGCACCAATACATTTTTGAAGACAAAACATATTAGCACCAATACATTTCTGAAGACAAAACATATTAGGAGCAATACATTTCTGAAGACAAAACATATTAGGAGCAATACATTTCTGAAGACAAAACATATTAGCACCAATACATTTCTGAAGACAAAACATATTAGCACCAATACATTTCTGAAGACAAAACATATTAGGAGCAATACATTTCTGAAGACAAAACATATTAGCACCAATACATTTCTGAAGACAAAACATATTAGCACCAATACATTTCTGAAGACAAAACATATTAGGAGCAATACATTTCTGAAGACAAAACATATTAGCACCAATACATTTCTGAAGACAAAAAATATTAGGAGCAATACATTTCTGAAGACAAAACATATTAGCACCAATACATTTCTGAAGACAAAACATATTAGGAGCAATACATTTCTGAAGACAAAACATATTAGGAGCAATACATTTCTGAAGACAAAACATATTAGCACCAATACATTTCTGAAGACAAAACATATTAGCACCAATACATTTCTGAAGACAAAACATATTAGCACCAATACATTTTTGAAGACAAAACATATTAGGAGCAATACATTTCTGAAGACAAAACATATTAGCACCAATACATTTCTGAAGACAAAACATATTAGGAGCAATACATTTCTGAAGACAAAACATATTAGGAGCAATACATTTCTGAAGACAAAACATATTAGCACCAATACATTTCTGAAGACAAAACATATTAGCACCAATACATTTCTGAAGACAAAAAATATTAGGAGCAATACATTTCTGAAGACAAAACATATTAGCACCAATACATTTCTGAAGACAAAACATATTAGGAGCAATACATTTCTGAAGACAAAACATATTAGGAGCAATACATTTCTGAAGACAAAACATATTAGCACCAATACATTTCTGAAGACAAAACATATTAGCACCAATACATTTCTGAAGACAAAACATATTAGCACCAATACATTTCTGAAGACAAAACATATTAGCACCAATACATTTCTGAAGACAAAACATATTAGGAGCAATACATTTCTGAAGACAAAACATATTAGCACCAATACATTTCTGAAGACAAAACATATTAGGAGCAATACATTTCTGAAGACAAAACATATTAGCACCAATACATTTCTGAAGACAAAACATATTAGCACCAATACATTTTTGAAGACAAAACATATTAGCACCAATACATTTTTGAAGACAAAAAATATTAGGAGCAATACATTTTTGAAGACAAAAAATATTAGGAGCAATACATTTTTGAAGACAAAAAATATTAGGAGCAATACATTTCTGAAGACAAAACATATTAGCACCAATACATTTCTGAAGACAAAACATATTAGGAGCAATACATTTCTGAAGACAAAACATATTAGGAGCAATACATTTCTGAAGACAAAACATATTAGCACCAATACATTTCTGAAGACAAAACATATTAGCACCAATACATTTCTGAAGACAAAACATATTAGGAGCAATACATTTCTGAAGACAAAACATATTAGGAGCAATACATTTCTGAAGACAAAACATATTAGCACCAATACATTTCTGAAGACAAAACATATTAGCACCAATACATTTCTGAAGACAAAACATATTAGCACCAATACATTTCTGAAGACAAAACATATTAGGAGCAATACATTTCTGAAGACAAAACATATTAGGAGCAATACATTTCTGAAGACAAAACATATTAGGAGCAATACATTTCTGAAGACAAAACATATTAGCACCAATACATTTCTGAAGACAAAACATATTAGCACCAATACATTTCTGAAGACAAAACATATTAGGAGCAATACATTTCTGAAGACAAAACATATTAGCACCAATACATTTCTGAAGACAAAACATATTAGCACCAATACATTTCTGAAGACAAAACATATTAGCACCAATACATTTTTGAAGACAAAACATATTAGGAGCAATACATTTCTGAAGACAAAACATATTAGCACCAATACATTTCTGAAGACAAAACATATTAGCACCAATACATTTCTGAAGACAAAAAATATTAGGAGCAATACATTTCTGAAGACAAAACATATTAGCACCAATACATTTCTGAAGACAAAAAATATTAGGAGCAATACATTTCTGAAGACAAAACATATTAGCACCAATACATTTCTGAAGACAAAACATATTAGGAGCAATACATTTCTGAAGACAAAACATATTAGGAGCAATACATTTCTGAAGACAAAACATATTAGCACCAATACATTTCTGAAGACAAAACATATTAGCACCAATACATTTCTGAAGACAAAACATATTAGCACCAATACATTTTTGAAGACAAAACATATTAGGAGCAATACATTTCTGAAGACAAAACATATTAGCACCAATACATTTCTGAAGACAAAACATATTAGCACCCCAATACATTTCTGAAGACAAAACATATTAGGAGCAATACATTTCTGAAGACAAAACATATTAGCACCAATACATTTCTGAAGACAAAACATATTAGCACCAATACATTTCTGAAGACAAAAAATTAGGAGCAATACATTTCTGAAGACAAAACATATTAGCACCAATACATTTCTGAAGACAAAACATATTAGGAGCAATACATTTCTGAAGACAAAACATATTAGGAGCAATACATTTCTGAAGACAAAACATATTAGCACCAATACATTTCTGAAGACAAAACATATTAGCACCAATACATTTCTGAAGACAAAACATATTAGCACCAATACATTTCTGAAGACAAAACATATTAGCACCAATACATTTCTGAAGACAAAACATATTAGGAGCAATACATTTCTGAAGACAAAACATATTAGCACCAATACATTTCTGAAGACAAAACATATTAGGAGCAATACATTTCTGAAGACAAAACATATTAGCACCAATACATTTCTGAAGACAAAACATATTAGCACCAATACATTTTTGAAGACAAAACATATTAGCACCAATACATTTTTGAAGACAAAAAATATTAGGAGCAATACATTTTTGAAGACAAAAAATATTAGGAGCAATACATTTTTGAAGACAAAAAATATTAGGAGCAATACATTTCTGAAGACAAAACATATTAGCACCAATACATTTCTGAAGACAAAACATATTAGGAGCAATACATTTCTGAAGACAAAACATATTAGGAGCAATACATTTCTGAAGACAAAACATATTAGCACCAATACATTTCTGAAGACAAAACATATTAGCACCAATACATTTCTGAAGACAAAACATATTAGGAGCAATACATTTCTGAAGACAAAACATATTAGGAGCAATACATTTCTGAAGACAAAACATATTAGCACCAATACATTTCTGAAGACAAAAAATATTAGGAGCAATACATTTCTGAAGACAAAACATATTAGCACCAATACATTTCTGAAGACAAAACATATTAGGAGCAATACATTTCTGAAGACAAAACATATTAGGAGCAATACATTTCTGAAGACAAAACATATTAGCACCAATACATTTCTGAAGACAAAACATATTAGCACCAATACATTTCTGAAGACAAAACATATTAGCACCAATACATTTTTGAAGACAAAACATATTAGGAGCAATACATTTCTGAAGACAAAACATATTAGCACCAATACATTTCTGAAGACAAAACATATTAGCACCAATACATTTCTGAAGACAAAACATATTAGGAGCAATACATTTCTGAAGACAAAACATATTAGCACCAATACATTTCTGAAGACAAAACATATTAGCACCAATACATTTTTGAAGACAAAACATATTAGGAGCAATACATTTCTGAAGACAAAACATATTAGCACCAATACATTTCTGAAGACAAAACATATTAGCACCAATACATTTCTGAAGACAAAACATATTAGGAGCAATACATTTCTGAAGACAAAACATATTAGCACCAATACATTTCTGAAGACAAAACATATTAGGAGCAATACATTTCTGAAGACAAAACATATTAGCACCAATACATTTCTGAAGACAAAAAATATTAGCACCAATACATTTCTGAAGACAAAACATATTAGCACCAATACATTTCTGAAGACAAAACATATTAGCACCAATACATTTCTGAAGACAAAACATATTAGCACCAATACATTTCTGAAGACAAAACATATTAGGAGCAATACATTTCTGAAGACAAAACATATTAGCACCAATACATTTCTGAAGACAAAACATATTAGGAGCAATACATTTCTGAAGACAAAACATATTAGCACCAATACATTTCTGAAGACAAAACATATTAGCACCAATACATTTTTGAAGACAAAACATATTAGCACCAATACATTTTTGAAGACAAAAAATATTAGGAGCAATACATTTTTGAAGACAAAAAATATTAGGAGCAATACATTTTTGAAGACAAAAAATATTAGGAGCAATACATTTCTGAAGACAAAACATATTAGCACCAATACATTTCTGAAGACAAAACATATTAGCACCAATACATTTTTGAAGACAAAAAATATTAGGAGCAATACATTTCTGAAGACAAAAAATATTAGCAGCAATACATTTCTGAGGACAAAAAATATTAGCACCAATACATTTCTGAAGACAAAACATATTAGCACCAATACATTTCTGAAGACAAAACATATTAGCACCAATACATTTCTGAAGACAAAACATATTAGCACCAATACATTTTTGAAGACAAAAAATATTAGGAGCAATACATTTTTGAAGACAAAAAATATTAGGAGCAATACATTTCTGAAGACAAAAAATATTAGGAGCAATACATTTCTGAAGACAAAAAATATTAGCACCAATACATTTCTGAAGACAAAACATATTAGCACCAATACATTTTTGAAGACAAAAAATATTAGGAGCAATACATTTCTGAAGACAAAACATATTAGCACCAATACATTTCTGAAGACAAAACATATTAGCACCAATACATTTCTGAAGACAAAACATATTAGCACCAATACATTTCTGAAGACAAAACATATTAGCACCAATACATTTCTGAAGACAAAACATATTAGCACCAATACATTTCTGAAGACAAAACATATTAGCACCAATACATTTCTGAAGACAAAACATATTAGCACCAATACATTTCTGAAGACAAAAAATATTAGGAGCAATACATTTCTGAAGACAAAAAATATTAGCACCAATACATTTCTGAAGACAAAACATATTAGCACCAATACATTTTTGAAGACAAAAAATATTAGGAGCAATACATTTCTGAAGACAAAACATATTAGCACCAATACATTTCTGAAGACAAAACATATTAGCACCAATACATTTTTGAAGACAAAAAATATTAGCACCAATACATTTTTGAAGACAAAAAATATTAGCACCAATACATTTCTGAAGACAAAAAATATTAGCACCAATACATTTCTGAAGACAAAACATATTAGCACCAATACATTTCTGAAGACAAAACATATTAGCACCAATACATTTCTGAAGACAAAACATATTAGCACCAATACATTTCTGAAGACAAAACATATTAGCACCAATACATTTCTGAAGACAAAACATATTAGCACCAATACATTTTTGAAGACAAAAAATATTAGCACCAATACATTTTTGAAGACAAAAAATATTAGCACCAATACATTTCTGAAGACAAAACATATTAGCACCAATACATTTCTGAAGACAAAACATATTAGCACCAATACATTTTTGAAGACAAAAAATATTAGCACCAATACATTTCTGAAGACAAAAAATATTAGCACCAATACATTTCTGAAGACAAAACATATTAGCACCAATACATTTCTGAAGACAAAACATATTAGCACCAATACATTTCTGAAGACAAAACATATTAGCACCAATACATTTCTGAAGACAAAACATATTAGCACCAATACATTTCTGAAGACAAAACATATTAGCACCAATACATTTTTGAAGACAAAAAATATTAGGAGCAATACATTTCTGAAGACAAAACATATTAGCACCAATACATTTCTGAAGACAAAACATATTAGCACCAATACATTTTTGAAGACAAAAAATATTAGCACCAATACATTTTTGAAGACAAAAAATATTAGCACCAATACATTTCTGAAGACAAAAAATATTAGCACCAATACATTTCTGAAGACAAAACATATTAGCACCAATACATTTCTGAAGACAAAACATATTAGGAGCAATACATTTCTGAAGACAAAACATATTAGCACCAATACATTTCTGAAGACAAAACATATTAGCACCAATACATTTCTGAAGACAAAACATATTAGGAGCAATACATTTCTGAAGACAAAACATATTAGCACCAATACATTTCTGAAGACAAAACATATTAGCACCAATACATTTCTGAAGACAAAACATATTAGCACCAATACATTTCTGAAGACAAAACATATTAGGAGCAATACATTTCTGAAGACAAAACATATTAGCACCAATACATTTTTGAAGACAAAACATATTAGCACCAATACATTTCTGAAGACAAAAAATATTAGGAGCAATACATTTCTGAAGACAAAACATATTAGGAGCAATACATTTCTGAAGACAAAACATATTAGGAGCAATACATTTCTGAAGACAAAACATATTAGCACCAATACATTTCTGAAGACAAAACATATTAGCACCAATACATTTCTGAAGACAAAACATATTAGGAGCAATACATTTCTGAAGACAAAACATATTAGCACCAATACATTTCTGAAGACAAAACATATTAGCACCAATACATTTCTGAAGACAAAACATATTAGCACCAATACATTTCTGAAGACAAAACATATTAGCACCAATACATTTTTGAAGACAAAAAATATTAGGAGCAATACATTTCTGAAGACAAAACATATTAGGAGCAATACATTTCTGAAGACAAAACATATTAGGAGCAATACATTTCTGAAGACAAAACATATTAGCACCAATACATTTCTGAAGACAAAACATATTAGCACCAATACATTTCTGAAGACAAAACATATTAGCACCAATACATTTCTGAAGACAAAACATATTAGGAGCAATACATTTCTGAAGACAAAACATATTAGGAGCAATACATTTCTGAAGACAAAACATATTAGCACCAATACATTTCTGAAGACAAAACATATTAGCACCAATACATTTCTGAAGACAAAAAATATTAGGAGCAATACATTTCTGAAGACAAAACATATTAGGAGCAATACATTTCTGAAGACAAAACATATTAGGAGCAATACATTTCTGAAGACAAAACATATTAGCACCAATACATTTCTGAAGACAAAACATATTAGCACCAATACATTTCTGAAGACAAAACATATTAGGAGCAATACATTTCTGAAGACAAAACATATTAGCACCAATACATTTCTGAAGACAAAACATATTAGCACCAATACATTTCTGAAGACAAAACATATTAGCACCAATACATTTCTGAAGACAAAACATATTAGCACCAATACATTTTTGAAGACAAAAAATATTAGGAGCAATACATTTCTGAAGACAAAACATATTAGCACCAATACATTTCTGAAGACAAAAAATATTAGGAGCAATACATTTCTGAAGACAAAAAATATTAGCACCAATACATTTCTGAAGACAAAACATATTAGCACCAATACATTTCTGAAGACAAAACATATTAGCACCAATACATTTCTGAAGACAAAACATATTAGGAGCAATACATTTCTGAAGACAAAACATATTAGCACCAATACATTTCTGAAGACAAAACATATTAGCACCAATACATTTCTGAAGACAAAACATATTAGCACCAATACATTTCTGAAGACAAAACATATTAGCACCAATACATTTTTGAAGACAAAAAATATTAGGAGCAATACATTTCTGAAGTCAAAACATATTAGCACCAATACATTTCTGAAGACAAAACATATTAGCACCAATACATTTTTGAAGACAAAAAATATTAGCACCAATACATTTTTGAAGACAAAAAATATTAGCACCAATACATTTCTGAAGACAAAAAATATTAGCACCAATACATTTCTGAAGACAAAACATATTAGCACCAATACATTTCTGAAGACAAAACATATTAGGAGCAATACATTTCTGAAGACAAAACATATTAGCACCAATACATTTCTGAAGACAAAACATATTAGCACCAATACATTTTTGAAGACAAAAAATATTAGGAGCAATACATTTCTGAAGACAAAAAATATTAGCACCAATACATTTCTGAAGACAAAACATATTAGCACCAATACATTTCTGAAGACAAAACATATTAGCACCAATACATTTCTGAAGACAAAACATATTAGCACCAATACATTTTTGAAGACAAAAAATATTAGGAGCAATACATTTCTGAAGACAAAACATATTAGCACCAATACATTTCTGAAGACAAAACATATTAGCACCAATACATTTCTGAAGACAAAACATATTAGGAGCAATACATTTCTGAAGACAAAACATATTAGCACCAATACATTTCTGAAGACAAAACATATTAGCACCAATACATTTCTGAAGACAAAACATATTAGCACCAATACATTTTTGAAGACAAAAAATATTAGGAGCAATACATTTCTGAAGACAAAAAATATTAGCAGCAATACATTTCTGAAGACAAAACATATTAGCACCAATACATTTCTGAAGACAAAACATATTAGCACCAATACATTTCTGAAGACAAAACATATTAGCACCAATACATTTTTGAAGACAAAAAATATTAGGAGCAATACATTTCTGAAGACAAAACATATTAGCACCAATACATTTCTGAAGACAAAACATATTAGCACCAATACATTTCTGAAGACAAAACATATTAGGAGCAATACATTTCTGAAGACAAAACATATTAGCACCAATACATTTCTGAAGACAAAACATATTAGCACCAATACATTTTTGAAGACAAAAAATATTAGGAGCAATACATTTCTGAAGACAAAAAATATTAGCAGCAATACATTTCTGAAGACAAAACATATTAGCACCAATACATTTCTGAAGACAAAACATATTAGCACCAATACATTTCTGAAGACAAAACATATTAGGAGCAATACATTTCTGAAGACAAAACATATTAGCACCAATACATTTCTGAAGACAAAACATATTAGCACCAATACATTTCTGAAGACAAAACATATTAGCACCAATACATTTCTGAAGACAAAACATATTAGCACCAATACATTTCTGAAGACAAAACATATTAGCACCAATACATTTCTGAAGACAAAACATATTAGCACCAATACATTTCTGAAGACAAAACATATTAGCACCAATACATTTCTGAAGACAAATCATATTAGCACCAATACATTTCTGAAGACAAAACATATTAGGAGCAATACATTTCTGAAGACAAAACATATTAGCACCAATACATTTCTGAAGACAAAACATATTAGCACCAATACATTTCTGAAGACAAAACATATTAGGAGCAATACATTTCTGAAGACAAAACATATTAGCACCAATACATTTCTGAAGACAAAACATATTAGCACCAATACATTTTTGAAGACAAAAAATATTAGGAGCAATACATTTCTGAAGACAAAACATATTAGCACCAATACATTTCTGAAGACAAAACATATTAGCACCAATACATTTTTGAAGACAAAAAATATTAGCACCAATACATTTTTGAAGACAAAAAATATTAGCACCAATACATTTCTGAAGACAAAAAATATTAGCACCAATACATTTCTGAAGACAAAACATATTAGCACCAATACATTTCTGAAGACAAAACATATTAGCACCAATACATTTCTGAAGACAAAACATATTAGGAGCAATACATTTCTGAAGACAAAACATATTAGCACCAATACATTTCTGAAGACAAAACATATTAGCACCAATACATTTCTGAAGACAAAACATATTAGCACCAATACATTTCTGAAGACAAAACATATTAGCACCAATACATTTTTGAAGACAAAAAATATTAGGAGCAATACATTTCTGAAGACAAAACATATTAGCACCAATACATTTCTGAAGACAAAACATATTAGCACCAATACATTTTTGAAGACAAAAAATATTAGCACCAATACATTTTTGAAGACAAAAAATATTAGCACCAATACATTTCTGAAGACAAAAAATATTAGCACCAATACATTTCTGAAGACAAAACATATTAGCACCAATACATTTCTGAAGACAAAACATATTAGGAGCAATACATTTCTGAAGACAAAACATATTAGCACCAATACATTTCTGAAGACAAAACATATTAGCACCAATACATTTCTGAAGACAAAACATATTAGCACCAATACATTTTTGAAGACAAAAAATATTAGGAGCAATACATTTCTGAAGACAAAAAATATTAGCACCAATACATTTCTGAAGACAAAACATATTAGCACCAATACATTTCTGAAGACAAAACATATTAGCACCAATACATTTCTGAAGACAAAACATATTAGCACCAATACATTTCTGAAGACAAAACATATTAGCACCAATACATTTCTGAAGACAAAACATATTAGCACCAATACATTTCTGAAGACAAAACATATTAGCACCAATACATTTCTGAAGACAAAACATATTAGCACCAATACATTTCTGAAGACAAAACATATTAGCACCAATACATTTTTGAAGACAAAAAATATTAGGAGCAATACATTTCTGAAGACAAAACATATTAGCACCAATACATTTCTGAAGACAAAACATATTAGCACCAATACATTTCTGAAGACAAAACATATTAGCACCAATACATTTCTGAAGACAAAACATATTAGCACCAATACATTTCTGAAGACAAAACATATTAGCACCAATACATTTCTGAAGACAAAACATATTAGCACCAATACATTTCTGAAGACAAAACATATTAGCACCAATACATTTCTGAAGACAAAACATATTAGCACCAATACATTTCTGAAGACAAAACATATTAGCACCAATACATTTCTGAAGACAAAACATATTAGCACCAATACATTTCTGAAGACAAAACATATTAGCACCAATACATTTCTGAAGACAAAACATATTAGCACCAATACATTTCTGAAGACAAAACATATTAGCACCAATACATTTCTGAAGACAAAACATATTAGCACCAATACATTTTTGAAGACAAAACATATTAGCACCAATACATTTCTGAAGACAAAACATATTAGCACCAATACATTTCTGAAGACAAAACATATTAGCACCAATACATTTTTGAAGACAAAACATATTAGCACCAATACATTTCTGAAGACAAAACATATTAGCACCAATACATTTCTGAAGACAAAACATATTAGCACCAATACATTTCTGAAGACAAAACATATTAGCACCAATACATTTTTGAAGACAAAACATATTAGCACCAATACATTTCTGAAGACAAAACATATTAGCACCAATACATTTCTGAAGACAAAACATATTAGCACCAATACATTTCTGAAGACAAAACATATTAGCACCAATACATTTTTGAAGACAAAACATATTAGCACCAATACATTTCTGAAGACAAAACATATTAGCACCAATACATTTCTGAAGACAAAACATATTAGCACCAATACATTTCTGAAGACAAAACATATTAGCACCAATACATTTCTGAAGACAAAAAATATTAGGAGCAATACATTTCTGAAGACAAAACATATTAGCACCAATACATTTCTGAAGACAAAACATATTAGCACCAATACATTTCTGAAGACAAAACATATTAGCACCAATACATTTCTGAAGACAAAACATATTAGCACCAATACATTTCTGAAGACAAAACATATTAGCACCAATACATTTCTGAAGACAAAACATATTAGCACCAATACATTTCTGAAGACAAAACATATTAGCACCAATACATTTCTGAAGACAAAACATATTAGCACCAATACATTTTTGAAGACAAAACATATTAGCACCAATACATTTCTGAAGACAAAACATATTAGCACCAATACATTTCTGAAGACAAAACATATTAGCACCAATACATTTTTGAAGACAAAACATATTAGCACCAATACATTTCTGAAGACAAAACATATTAGCACCAATACATTTCTGAAGACAAAACATATTAGCACCAATACATTTTTGAAGACAAAAAATATTAGGAGCAATACATTTCTGAAGACAAAACATATTAGCACCAATACATTTCTGAAGACAAAACATATTAGCACCAATACATTTTTGAAGACAAAAAATATTAGCACCAATACATTTCTGAAGACAAAACATATTAGCACCAATACATTTCTGAAGACAAAACATATTAGCACCAATACATTTCTGAAGACAAAACATATTAGGAGCAATACATTTCTGAAGACAAAACATATTAGCACCAATACATTTCTGAAGACAAAACATATTAGCACCAATACATTTCTGAAGACAAAACATATTAGCACCAATACATTTCTGAAGACAAAACATATTAGCACCAATACATTTTTGAAGACAAAAAATATTAGGAGCAATACATTTCTGAAGACAAAACATATTAGCACCAATACATTTCTGAAGACAAAACATATTAGCACCAATACATTTTTGAAGACAAAAAATATTAGCACCAATACATTTTTGAAGACAAAAAATATTAGCACCAATACATTTCTGAAGACAAAAAATATTAGCACCAATACATTTCTGAAGACAAAACATATTAGCACCAATACATTTCTGAAGACAAAACATATTAGGAGCAATACATTTCTGAAGACAAAACATATTAGCACCAATACATTTCTGAAGACAAAACATATTAGCACCAATACATTTCTGAAGACAAAACATATTAGCACCAATACATTTTTGAAGACAAAAAATATTAGGAGCAATACATTTCTGAAGACAAAAAATATTAGCAGCAATACATTTCTGAAGACAAAACATATTAGCACCAATACATTTCTGAAGACAAAACATATTAGCACCAATACATTTCTGAAGACAAAACATATTAGCACCAATACATTTTTGAAGACAAAAAATATTAGGAGCAATACATTTCTGAAGACAAAACATATTAGCACCAATACATTTCTGAAGACAAAACATATTAGCACCAATACATTTCTGAAGACAAAACATATTAGGAGCAATACATTTCTGAAGACAAAACATATTAGCACCAATACATTTCTGAAGACAAAACATATTAGCACCAATACATTTCTGAAGACAAAACATATTAGCACCAATACATTTTTGAAGACAAAAAATATTAGGAGCAATACATTTCTGAAGACAAAACATATTAGCACCAATACATTTCTGAAGACAAAACATATTAGCACCAATACATTTCTGAAGACAAAACATATTAGGAGCAATACATTTCTGAAGACAAAACATATTAGCACCAATACATTTCTGAAGACAAAACATATTAGCACCAATACATTTTTGAAGACAAAACATATTAGGAGCAATACATTTCTGAAGACAAAACATATTAGCACCAATACATTTCTGAAGACAAAACATATTAGCACCAATACATTTTTGAAGACAAAAAATATTAGGAGCAATACATTTCTGAAGACAAAACATATTAGCACCAATACATTTCTGAAGACAAAACATATTAGCACCAATACATTTTTGAAGACAAAACATATTAGGAGCAATACATTTCTGAAGACAAAACATATTAGCACCAATACATTTCTGAAGACAAAACATATTAGCACCAATACATTTCTGAAGACAAAACATATTAGGAGCAATACATTTCTGAAGACAAAACATATTAGCACCAATACATTTCTGAAGACAAAACATATTAGCACCAATACATTTCTGAAGACAAAACATATTAGCACCAATACATTTCTGAAGACAAAACATATTAGCACCAATACATTTTTGAAGACAAAAAATATTAGGAGCAATACATTTCTGAAGACAAAAAATATTAGCAGCAATACATTTCTGAGGACAAAAAATATTAGGAGCAATACATTTTTGTAGACAAAAAATATTAGCAGCAATACATTTCTGAAGACAAAACATATTAGCAGCAATACATTTCTGAAGACAAAAAATATTAGGAGCAATACATTTTTGTAGACAAAAAATATTAGCAGCAATACATTTTTCAAGACAAAAAATATTAGGAGCAATACATTTCTGAAGACAAAAAATATTAGGAGCAATACATTTTTGAAGACAAAAAATATTAGCAGCAATACATTTCTGACAACAAAAAATATTAGGAGCAATATATTTTTGAAGACAAAAAATATTAGCAGCAATACATTTCTGAAGACAAAAAATATTAGGAGCAATACATTGTTGAAGAAAAAAAATATTAGGAGCAATACATTTTTGAAGACAAAAAATATTAGCAGCAATACATTTTTGTAGACAAAAAATATTAGCAGCAATACATTTTTGAAGACAAAAAATATTAGGTGCAATACATTTTTGTAGACAAAACATATTAGCACCAATACATTTTTGTAGACAAAAAATATTAGGAGCAATACATTTCTGAAGACAAAACATATTAGCACCAATACATTTTTGAAGACAAAAAATATTAGGAGCAATACATTTCTGAAGACAAAACATATTAGCACCAATACATTTTTGAAGACAAAAAATATTAGGAGCAATACATTTCTGAAGACAAAACATATTAGCACCAATACATTTTTGAAGAAAAAAAATATTAGGAGCAATACATTTCTGAAGACAAAAAATATTAGCAGCAATACATTTCTGAAGACAAAACATATTAGCACCAATACATTTTTGAAGACAAAAAATATTAGGAGCAATACATTTCTGAAGACAAAAAATATTAGCAGCAATACATTTCTGAGGACAAAAAATATTAGGAGCAATACATTTTTGTAGACAAAAAATATTAGCAGCAATACATTTCTGAAGACAAAACATATTAGCAGCAATACATTTCTGAAGACAAAAAATATTAGGAGCAATACATTTTTGTAGACAAAAAATATTAGCAGCAATACATTTTTCAAGACAAAAAATATTAGGAGCAATACATTTCTGAAGACAAAAAATATTAGGAGCAATACATTTTTGAAGACAAAAAATATTAGCAGCAATACATTTCTGACAACAAAAAATATTAGGAGCAATATATTTTTGAAGACAAAAAATATTAGCAGCAATACATTTCTGAAGACAAAAAATATTAGGAGCAATACATTGTTGAAGAAAAAAAATATTAGGAGCAATACATTTTTGAAGACAAAAAATATTAGCAGCAATACATTTTTGTAGACAAAAAATATTAGCAGCAATACATTTTTGAAGACAAAAAATATTAGGTGCAATACATTTTTGAAGACAAAAAATATTAGGAGCAATACATTTTTGAAGACAAAAAATATTAGGAGTAATACATTTTTGTAGACAAAAAATATTAGCAGCAATACATTTTTGAAGACAAAAAAATTAGCAGCAATACATTTTTGAAGACAAAAAATATTAGCAGCAATACATTTTTGAAGAAAACAAAATATTACTAGCAATAAAAAATGTCAGCATTAAATAGCCCATTGAGGTGTCGATATGCCCTAAAACAAAACAACCCAAACCATATCAGAAGATTACAATTTCTTCTTCATTTGTAAGGAAATATGTCTGGTATTCGTCACCATTTAGATTCGCACACCATTTCAGAAATCTTTCTTTTGTTTCTAAATAACTTTCCTACTTTCTTAATATTTGCCTGCTACCAGCTAGGCATTTTTCGTTATTTCAATGTGCGTTCACATCTCTCTATCGCAAACTCCTTCATCTTTTATTACCCTACACGTTAAATTTCTGTGAATGGATCTGATGTCTCCAATTCGACGCCCAGAATCTTTGAATATTCCTATTAATGACTATACACTCTGTCTGCTTGCCGTAAAATCTTAGACACTACTTGTCACTGCCCTTTGCTAAATTGTCTATTATTACTTTCAGCTTTTTTTTCTTTTCTGAGTTAGCAATGAACATAGTACCATCCGCGGATCTTGAGACTATATCCGCTGGCAATAAAATTCTCTTAGGATTATCTCATGGAAAATCCGGTGAAAAAAAACACACATATTCTTCTCTTGATCTATTAATTACTCTCTATTTGCTTAACTCATGTTTTGTCTGCGTGAAGGTGGAGATTATGTTTCAACACTCATCCCCGATCATTTGAACAGAATTGCTTGATCGATTTTTTTTTTTATGGTTTATGAACGCTTTGCCGGTTATTTAATGCTAGAAAATAGATTTAGATTGTAAGAATTTGATTCGATGATTAAGTGATGCAATCTTACCAATCCACCTCTTCTCCTCTACTATAGCTGTGGGATAGAGGAGGTGGATGTATAACTTTCACAAGAGTAAGTAAATATAACGAACTCGACTCTCCGATTAACAATTCCGAGGCATTATTCATTACGCTGTCCACATATCCACAGTACCTTGTATTTCCAAGCGGCCACCCATATAGGTACTGACTAAGTCCAATGTAGCTTAATCACGGTGATTGTAAGGAAACCGATGTTTCCACGTGATATGATCGAATGCCTTTTGAACAGGAGTAAAGGTTTATTCCTTGTTGCTTTGTTTTTGGTTTGTGTTTCCGGTTCCCTCTAAAGTTTACTTCAACGCCATATTTCTAATATCTCCGTTTGAAGTCTGAAATTTTATTTAATAATTATTTTCCCTCATCCCTCATCAATATCAGTAGACAGGTTCACCTATTGTCCAGTTTCATTCCTCTCCGGTTTTTTTTAATAGGAGTAGCAGTTTGTCATTTGTTTCCTTTTTAGGATTGGGTTTCCGGTTCTTTCTAACGTCTTTCTCTTTCATTCCCAGTAGCCCCTTGCGTCTTCGTCGCATTATCGCCTTGCCTGGGGTTTATTGATTTTAAAAAAATGTCGTGGATTCTTCTAATACCGTTTCCATATGAAGACGAATTTTTCTAGCACTTCAGCTGTAGAATTTTTTTCGTACAGTGATTAACGAAAAACTTGTCTATTTAAATAATACCGGCTGCTTTTCATTCCTTTGAAAAAACAGACGTGAAGGGAAAATCTTCTTTCTTAATAAATAAAGAAGAAAATGAATAATAAATGAACAGGGTTCTTCTTTACCAAAAGGGAACGAGAAACAAAGAGAATTGAAGTACGCAACCAGGAAATCACATAAATGCTTCACTGAAATGATTACCTGGATATCGTAGAAGAGAAGCAGCCAACACTAAACAGAAAGAGTATACATACGTCAGCCAAAATACCTTCAAGAAAAATACGAACGACGAAACCTCAGGCAGGAACTTTAAATGCAGTAAAAACCTATGCAGTTTCTAGTTTTATCTACTCCAGATTATTCCTAAAAACAGATAAAAGATAGCCCAGGAATATATTGGGCTAGGAAAACATTCGTATGATTTTAAAGTAAATTTCAAAGAAAATACGTATATATTCAAACATAAATTTATCTAACAACTGTTGTTTTGCTATACTGTGTTTTGCCTTGACTTGCGGAAAAATTATATCATAAATTCAAAAAATTTAATCTTGTTTGCGTAAAGTATTTTTTTATGAATCCAGAATGTTTGTTATTAACTAAAACTATTTTTCCTCTTATCTGTTATTATTAGGTTGTTAAGAAGTTAACGTCCGATTTTAGAATCATTTTTCTGGACTAATGTATTTAAAGTTTTTAAATCATTCAAAATACTAACCCTATAGATTTATGCCGTCGAGATACGAGTTTATTCACACCCAAATCTTTGAATGCAGTTTCTTCATCTTTGCGCAGAGGAATGTCTTTTCGCACAAAGGATTGTCAAAATGCCTGAAAAATTGGTAGTCAATGGGTGAAAAAGGAATATGGCGGTTATATGGAAGTTCTCTTTCTCAAGGTGGTAAGCATCTTCAGTTTAATCCTGACACCATGTGGCTATGAATTCTCATGAAGCAGAATTGGACCACGTCGATTAAAAAGTGCCGTTCGCATTTTGCTTCACTCAATGTGTATTTCAAACAATTTCTGGCAGTAAATTTCGGCAGTGATGCCCTGGTTAGATTCCAGAAAGCTGTAACAGATAACGCCAATGTAGGAACACCAGATAATTACCATAATGTTCTGTTGGTGCAATTTCAATTTTAGAAATTGTTTGAGGCATTGAGGTGTTCGTTTTCGATTCTGATAAAGGATTAATTTCTTATCAGCATTCACTAATCGATCAAACAATAGAACATTCGGGTTTAGCAAATGTGGCATCAAACACACTTTAAAAAGTCGAATTTCTTCACCATGCCAATTTTCTTGAGATGGTCCGTTATTGTTGAAATACTGGGACTCATTAAATGCGACATTTCTCTCAAAACATTTTCCGATTAGCCCTTTCCGATGTTGATTTCCATTTGCAGACGGTCACCTTCCACCAGCTTGAACATCAGAAACCAGGAATGTATTATCCGATCCCAAGTGTACCCTTCACTCCATGCTCTGTTAATAGTGGCACCAGTTTGAGAAAAGGATTTCACTATTGATTCAAATACCCATGTTTTTCTTTTCGATGGCAATGCAAGAACGAATACGGCGGGAATAAAACAAGAAAAAATGTGGAACGCGGTTGGTGTATTTTCTCCATCCGCCATATTAAATTGACCATGGACCAACTGATTATTACCGATTTCGATCCCTGCAAAACGCTTTATAATGCTTAAATGCAAAATCCCAAGAAGAATTACCATGAAAGACACAGCGAGGCAACCTTTCGGCGATGGAAAAGTGACTGAACCAAGACGCCGGATCAGGACCGATAATACTGCTGATTTTTCTTTGGATTTTACCAAGGATCTCAAGGTAAATAGCAGGGCCACAGGACAATATATGGCAGCAATATTCTAAACATGGACGAATGGTAGACTTGTAAATATGTAAGAAAGATTCTGCTCACGACACAGTGAACCAACCTTCTTAGCAGCTGACCTAGCAATGGATTCAATATAGTCTTTCCACATCAGGTCAGCTGAAAATGTTAGTCCTGGAAAGCGCAGCGATTCATTTTTCCTGGTGGTTAGAATTAGTCATACTGATGAAATGTAGAGAGAGGTCTCTCAGATTATTAATGTCGAGAAGTTTGGTTTTTGGGGGCGTTAGAAATAACAAACCTTCTTTTGCCTCAGTTAACAACGGGCTTTATCTTTTGGACATTGGCTGACATTATGACCTTGTTATTGTTTATTGCGAAATTTATCAATTGAGTTTGTCGGTCATTTCTAGCAATTATGTTTATTTAACCATGGCCAGTTATTCTAGAGATGGCATAGAATGTAGTCTTTTGTACCCATTAGGTATCTGTTTGTATGGGCCTAAGCGTTCACAGTGGCAGGGGCATCCAAGTTGTAATAGAATTATGTGGTGAGTGTATTCTCACTCAAAAATTGATTCGTCGAAATATGTCCAAACACGATTTTAATCTTCTCTAATAATGCAACCGATGGTAGCGCCACTTTTCCGTTAGTATTAGCCTGAGGGAATCACCTTGGTGATTGGTGACCACCTACCGGTTCTAACGTGAGAACCGCCCAGGGCTTACATGGCAATTGGTCAAATATTGAACATCATGTCTCAGATATTTGTGCTCGTGCCATCAACTTGCTGTCTTCAGTAAAATAAATGTAGTGTTTCCAACATATTCGCTCGCAGAAATGGTTACATTGCTTTCCCCTGGCATAAGTGGGATGCTCCGAATGTAAAACCTCCAAATTTAATTCCACGGAAACGGCGATATACCTGGAGTTCAATATCAGAGTAGGTTTAGGATTACGGTTAGGGTTAGGTTTCAGCTATGAAACAATTATTCCACTAATCTCAAAGCTATTAGTCATTTATTAGTTTGGGTCATAATTGTTCCCGTTTTCGTTTATCAATTTTATTCTTCAAAACAATTATAACTGTCACGTCATGATGAAACACCGGTTCCTGTACGATCATCGCTTTTAAGCAAAGTCGAGCCTGGATAGATAAAAGTTTGGGAATACTAGGTGCTGGAAGCTTGGCTGTGTGGGTGATTTAACGCATAATGCCTCGGAATTCTTAAACGGAATACCGAGTTCCAATTCTAATTGGGTTCGTTATATTCACTTACGCACAAATTAGCCCTGGAAATGGCATGACTCCGCTTCTTTTCCTCCAATATATGGCTGAAGTAGGAAGACTTTTATCATTAAACCATTATTATCTCAACAAAAATTCTTAAAATCTAAAAAAAAATTTCTGGTATTAAAACGAACTAATCGAACTTCGAAAAATACTTAAAGATGTTGATATTTCATTGTTTTTGAAAAGAAATCTTATAAGTTTAACCAATAAAGGACTTTTTTTTCTTTTTAAAAATATCGCTATCACCCTATGCAACGTAGTAAAGCCACTAAAACACAAGGGATTACAGTGTGTGGAAGAATTAGGAACAGAAACATTACTAATAATAAGCGGGAAGAGGAAAGAATAATCAAGACAGTAGATATCGATCGACATTGCATTTAAATTTTTGCAGGTTAAAGTTGTATTGAAAACATAGAGCCGGAAGGGAGTTCCACAAGTAAGGGGTGCGAGAAAATAAATTGTTAGCGAAGAATGTACGGCTACAGCTAACCAGCCTAACTTCAAATTGATGAGATCTCGATTCCAGTGTAATAGTGCTCTTAAATTCAAAATGTTCAGATACCACAGCGAAGAGCTTTACTTAAGTGTAAAAAATTGATCAGTTTCACTTTCTGAATTCTATATAATTTATATTTCATAATTATTATATAATAATAATTATTGGAATAATTTGATGAAGAAATAAGATAACTTTCGGTTTCAGTTAAATTCATTTATCCGGCATCTTTTTTATATTCATTTGAATAATATTCAGCAGGGTTTGATATGATAGTCTTTCGACAAATTAAGCCATATTGAAAAATTTAAAAATGTTCAGTTAACTTTCTTTTCATTAGTAGTAGATGTTCGCAAAAATTATTTTAAAACAGACCCGCCAAAGACACACGTAGCGAAATTCAAGGTTTCGTAGTAGTCGGCTTCCATAAGTAGCACAGTTTGGCACCCCCACATTTGTTATTGGCAAGAATTTGGATATGCTTCTGGCATTAAACCAACAAATTCAGCTGATGGTTTGAGCTAACATAATAAAAATCACCTCTCTCGTTGCCACAGTCATAACACACACACACACACACACGCATATATATATATATATATATATATATATATATATATATATATATATATATATATATATATATATATATATATGTATATGCCGACAAAGTTAAAATGGCTGTTGATATACAAATCGACCTGAAAACAGTCGCTAAATGCGGCAAAAGATGGCTGGTCAATTTTGACGCCCCAAAAACTAATCATCTCTCTATTAATCATCTGAGAGACCTCTCTCTGCCTTCCATCAGCATCGCTGCTGCTATCCTCCAAGAAATTGACACATTGCGCCTTCTCGGGCGAACGTTCTCAGCTGACATGAGGTGGAAAGACTACATTGAATCCGTTGCTAGGTCAGCTGCTAAGAATATCGGTTCACTTTGTTGAGTGAGATAATTCTTCTTTTCTGAATCTGTCTTGCATATCTATAAGTCTACCATTCGTCCATACTTAGGATATTGCTGCCATATATAGTCCGGTGCCCCTGCTATTTTCATGGAGATACTTGATAAGATCCATAGAAGAAATCAGCAATATTATTGGTCCTGATCTGGCGGCTCGGCTTCAGTCACTTACCCACCGCCGTAAGATTGCCTCTCTGTGCCTTTTTTTTATAATAATTTCATGGTAATCTTTCGGATGAGCTCTTTGTTAGGGTACGTATACTGCATATTTATAAGCGTAGTACTAGACTGTCGGCGAAATCGCATCAAATTACAGTTGAGCTAGCTAGATGCAGCCGTAACTTCTATGCTAAGTGTTTCTTTTCTCGCACTCCTCGCTTGTAGAACTCTCCTCTGGATACATGATTTCCAGCCAACTTTAATGTGCAAAAATGTAAATGCAATGCAAATCGCTATCTAGTGTCCTCCTGAATGCCCTTTTCCCTTTCTACTCATTAGTAATGTTTCTCTTCCTAATTCCTCCACACCCTGTAACTCCTTGTTGTGTTTTGGTATTACGTAGGAGGATAACTCCGTCGTCTCTGTACACACAAGATGACGGAGTTGTCCTCCTACATAACACAAACCCACAAAAAACAGATCGATTTAGAAAACACCTTATGAAATTCTTCAAGCGTCATGGACTAAATATCACTACTAACACCAGTGTCAAGTTGATGAACTTTGTAGACACTGCTTTCGACCAGCCCAAAGGAATTTACATGCCATATACTAAAGAGGTTTATAACCATAAATATATTCGCAAAAAATCAAACTGCCCACCTGGAATTTAAAGCAAATAACACAAATCGGGGAAATACAGGCTTTCAACAAACTTTAGAAAACAAAATTATTTTTGACAAATATAAAACTAAGTATGTAGATGCATAGAAAAATTAAACATAAAGTTAAACTGGAATACATAAAGAATGACAGCAACAAACATAAGAATAAAAACGTAACATAATTTGGGTTAAACCACCATTTAACAAAAATGTTAAAAACAATATAGGTAAAAATTTTCCTTAATTTAATCCACAAACATTTCAACCACCTACCATTCCTCAACAAAATCTTCAACAAGAACAGCATTAAGATTAGCTACAACTGCACAAAAAACATCGAATTGTATATAGCACATTCGCTGGTGAACCTTTAATAAATGTGAAACATGTCAGATTGATAAATGTTTCCTATTTTTTCATTATCTCATATATAAATATAGGTGGGCCTGACGATTGCGTCTAGCATGAAACAGCCTGTCGCCTCTAATTGTTGAATTCAATGTTCATTTTTATATTTACAAACGCTCTATCTCTGATATTGAGAACTTTATTTCATAAATATAGCACAACTTAAGAACATATTTATATATATATATATATATATATATATATATATATATATATATATATATATATATATATATATATATATATACTGTTTACACGTTATTTTTATAGATATAATTTATTTAATTAAATATTTGTGTTTTTTAATTAAACAGTATTAATTACATTTACCAGACTAAATGTTCGAGAAATTTCATAGAAAATATCCGCTCTCCGACAGGAATCGAACCTGAAACCCTAATAGGAAAAGTTTTTTGATCTGACGGGTTATTAACCATTCAACCACAAACAAACATTATCAAAATTCGAATTACTGTTTATAAACACACAGCTTCGACGATTTTTTCTCGATCGATCATTTCTGCACATGAAAGATATCTAAACGTAAACAAGGACAACATATTATGAAATGGATTAAGTTCGACAATTATTTTATATATTTTCTTTTTATACGTTATTTTTATAGATATAATTTATATAAGTAAATGTTTTTTTTAATTAAACAGTATTAATTACATTTACCCGCCTGAATTCATATATATTTTACTTCAAACGTTATTCTAACTGATATCACAGATATTCTTCTTCTTCTTCTTCCTTTTCTTCTTCTTCTTTTTCTTCTCCTCCTCCTCCTTCTTCTTCTCCTCCTCCTCCTTCTTCTTCTTCTTCTTCTTCTTTGTATCATGTATCTTTAGGACGTAGGTGATTATGGCTCTCCACCACATCCGGTTCTTTGTAACTCTTATTAAATTTAGTCTTTTTGCTACCTATCCTAATCTCTGTTCTGACAAACCTATACTTAATCTCGTGACGTAGATTATGTGCTGCTTTCATTTGCCTCTATTTCTTACTTTTACCTTTTTATCAACTCGCTCCAAGCAAGGCGATAATGCCACTAAGACGCAAGGGGCTATTGGGAGTGAAGAAGAATGAAAAAGATTAAAAGCAAACGGAGACCCTACCCGAAAGAGGAAACAAATATAAACTTCTACTCATGTTAAAAAAAAACACAGGAAGGAGTGTAAACTGGGCGGAAGGCGAACCTATCTACCCCTGCCTTTTTTTTCAATATGTTCTGTGAGTGTCAAATTTTAGTTTAAACGTTATTATAGCATATATTCGTCTTTTAAATTGACACCCCATTTATTTTTATTTTAATTAATGGGCATTAAGTTTATCGGCCTGCGTATTCGAGAAATTTTAATGAAGAAAATATGCTCTCCGCTTGATTTGACGTACTTAAACGCTCGGCTACATTTTGCAAGGCACTATTTTTCCCATTTCCCTGTAGCAGATCGTTATAGCCCCAAACACTGGTCTCTCTTACAAAGGTAACGCAGGTTCTTCGATCCCTGCCGGAGAAAACATTTTCTTTATTAAGATTTCTCGTGTGGTCTACAGACGTAACAGTCACGTTTAAAAATAAAAATAAAATCGGGGCGTCTGTTTGAAATACGAATAACTACTATAATAACGTTTGGAATACTAAAAATTTACAATTAATATGCATGAATACTTAAGAAAAAAACCTATCTATATGCTTCACAGGGGAATTGTTGATACTACTCCACTTTACATTAAATACGGACTGATTATACTAGTGTACATGGTATCGTGCACGGACGAACTATATTCCCTGGTCCCGCCAATTCAAACCTTCACGGGAAGGACACCCTTACATTTTAGCAAACCACCCTCCGTATTCCATCGGTAAGAAGATCCACTCGAGCAGTTTCACAGTTCCCTAATTTATGATCATTGATTTCCTATGATTTCTTAGGAAACATAACGGAGAGGTTGCTCATTGCTTTCTCCACGCTTAAGATTCAGATGAATCTTTCTAGAAGACTGTTTCTCGCTCAAGAACAATGTTAGGGTAAAATTCAATGATAAAGCGGCAAAAGATTTTATCACTAGTAATAATTGTCACACGGAATACATAGGAGAAACGTCAAGGAATATATCTAAATGAGTATATGTACATAAAAAGAATATTTTATATAACAAAAATACACTATATGTATCAGTTGCTGATGGCAATGAGTCTGACCATAATTTTGATATTAACAAATTCTATTCTAATTAAAAAAAAAAAATTTGCGAAAATTAAAATATTTAGAAAGTGTTTCACTCGCTAGATCTTTCACAGTAAATTTGCGTCTAGATTCTGACATTTCAGATCTTCTATTATTACAATGTGAGATATTGAATGATAAAACTGCTTAAAACATAGACAAAAAGAAAATGTAACTAAATGAAATCTGCTAGACTATATACCCTAAACATATATTTTATCAAAATATTGAATTTAAAATTCTCAACGCCTCTTATCTTTCGTGCAGATGTGAGATCGCATCAGTGGCAGCATCACGCAAGTCCGATAAAGACCTAAGGGTCGGAACGAGTCACAGGAAAACATTTTCCACATTGTTATCGTTTTTCTCTAAAATAAATATATATATATATATAATTACAGCATATCGCAAATATATTGCAAGTGTTAACGAAACAGTGTTCAGTGTAATAAAACACAGAATATATATATATATATATATATATATATATATATATATATATATATATATGTTAAGACATTTTTAAGTTTATACATTCTTTTTATAGATACAAATATTTAAGTAAATGCTCTGTTTATAATAAACAGTATTAAACGTCATTTACCAGTCTGAATGTCCGAGAAATTTTCATAGAAAATATTCGTCCTCCCAAAGGAATCGAACCTGTATACTATACTGATATATATATATATATATATATATATATATATATATATATATATATATATATATATATATATATATATATATATATATATATATCAGACTCGTGCTACATGTGTGAGATAGTTTATATATATACATATATATATATATTAATATATATGTATATATATATACTATCTCACACATGTAGCACGAGTCTGAGTTACATGCATGACGCATTCTTCGGGTGCAGAATTCAAATGATTTTTTACGGTTTGAATCAAAATGTGTCTATCAAGACGCTGACATAGTGATAATAAATGTTACAGGTTGTTAATGTTGAACCATAAAAATAGTAAAGTTAATTTAGGGACGTACGGTGGCCGGTAATAATCGAGTATATCTCCAGACTTCAATGTTAAATAAAACAGTATTTAATTAGAACCGCAAATAAATACTTAAGAAGAACAAAGAAATAAAAGTCAACAAAAGATAATTAACCATTTCAGTGAATAGCTTGTTAGTAGTGCAGCTCGGCTTAACGTCCGGTAAATCTTAAATCAAAAACCGAATCGTCGATACACAGTAATTCACTCTAATTCGACTGGATAGTTCCACTCAATAGTCACTGAATAATCACTCCAGTCAGTAGCATGGCACCGCTATTTATACACCTGGCGGAAAACCTATATTCATAAGTCCAGAGTGTCACGCTCGGACCTCGGTGTTGGAAGATAGCTAACAAAAGTAAGTGGGAGAAAAAACGCGAAGATAATTATAAGTATGAAAATAAAATTTAAAATATGATAAAACAGATGAAAAAAGAAAGAAAATGGGGGGTAAAAAATATAATGTTCAACGTGGGTTAACTGTAATGACCGAGAAACAACGGTAAAAAAAAAAGTAATATATAATGTATTGGCAAAATAAAAAAAGGTAAAAAAAGTGTTAATAAAGGCTTTAAAACCTAATCTGGTGTAGTGAATTTAAGATGTTTATATATATATATATATATATGATGAAGAAATATAATCTTAAAGTGTGGTATATTTATGGAATAAAGTGCTCAATATCAGAGATAGAGCGTGTGTAAATATAAAAGTTGACTTCTATGTTCACTTTTATATTTTTATATATATATATATATATATATATATATATATATATATATATATATCTGTGTGTGTGTGTGTGTGTGCGAGCACGTGTGCATATGTGTGTCTGTGAGTGTGTTTGTCTTTTATTATCTCTAGTACGAAGGATGGTGGCCAAAATAAACACTGTTTAAAATAAGATTATCCACTATAAATAACATTTGAAGTAATACATATATATATATATATATATATATATGTATATATATATATATATATATATATATATATATATATATATATATATATATATATATATATATATATATATATATATATATTACTTCCACCAGATAGATACGGTATTGCCTTAAGCATCCCAATCATAAACGTCATCAATTTCACTATGTCAACCACCACGCTACCGCAGGTGCCTTTTTATAAGCTAATCCAGTTGTGAAATTCGCTGCATTCCTGGTGCTCCCCGTGCGAATCAAACCCCTTCTACTAGTAATGCATCTAACAAGTATCTTGGAGTGATATCCTATTGTCATGGGCCACTTTTGAAGCCTATGCCACTCTAAATCTATATTTTGAAGAAGGAATTTTCTGTTAGTTATATACGAAAATCTCCAGTAAACAATCCTTAACTATGGTATATTGTCTTTTTCTGATTGTTAATATATATTTACTTGTAGTTTCTACTTTTTTATAAATAACGTTGTTTGCTTATATGCTCTGGCCATAGTATTTTTAGCATTCCTCAGAAATTTCAAATCTCTTCTTCATCTGCGAGGAGAATCTACAGGATTCACTAACACTCAGGAGATTAAAATAGCAAATCAGCACAATTTTTTCTTTCTTTTTTTAATGCCTTTTCCTGTCTTCACAGTTTGTTTAATTTACGAAAGACAACTTACGTCGATAAACTTTTGGATTTCTTTGTTAAATTTTACGTTGTCTTTTGCTACACTACGCGGATAGTTCAATTTCTGTTTGATTTTAATGTAAATCTCCCGAGGATGTGTGCAACGAATTGGTGACTTCAAAATAAAGCAAGGGGATTATTTTAACTTTCTTCAAATTGTTTTAACGGACGATGTGATACAGAAATCTGAAAGTGTAATGGGAAAGTGTATGATGCCTTCCTAATGCTAATGACAGTATGAAAAACGGACGAATTTCGCTAGAAACAAAGAAAATATTGCCTAACTACTACGTAATATCAATCCTCCGATATGCCAGCGAATGCTCAACAATTCTTCTCAAAGATTACGCGAAGACTTGAAGCAAGTTATGTGATCATACAGAAGAAAGCATGGGAGCAAAGAAGATTTATGGAAATGGGACGCATAAAAACGCTTGCCAATATTTCTGAGATGAGGTATTATGTACACTATTTTCATTATTCGGATTACTGTCCTCATCTTTGTCGCCATATTTATTACAACGTTTCGGCCGTTGTACGCTCCGGCATTCTTCAGGTGGTTGGAATGTCGAACTGGACCCTTTATTTAGCTCACTGGGGTAGACAATGGATAAAGGCGTGGTTAGATCCAGTGACAGGAACCAAAGAGTGTGAATTCAATACCTTAGGCGGTAGAGAACTTGGAGATCGGAATTAACAGGAGATAACTGATAACTGACATCCATTAGACATGGCACGTGGAACTAGAACAGTCTATCCCCGTGAGCGAAAGTTTGACAGTCCAACTACCTGAAGAAGGCCGGAGCGTACAACGTCCGAAACCTTGTAATAAATATGGCGACAAAGGTTAGGACAATAGTCCGAATAATGTCAATATTATAAAAACGCTTATACTTAGAATCAGAAATAGGCTGATAATGTGGAAATTGGGCATCATGAATAAGACCCTCACATGTCAAATTGAATGTAAGAGGAGCAGAAGGAAGCAGTTACTAATGTTCATCACGTGCTAGGGTAAATGGACTTTTAACTGATATGAAGTGGAGCGATTACATCGAATCAATAGCTGCATCTACAGCAAGGAAATGTTGGTCACTGTGTCGTGCCAGAAGAATTTTCTTGTCAGAATCCATCTTTTCACATTTACAAATCTACCATTCATCCTTGCATTGAATACTACTGTCATATCTGTTATGGTGCTCCTGATTATTCATCTCTAGATTCTTGACAAAATCCAAAGAAGGGTCTGTAATCGCTCCTGATCAGGCATCTCGACTTTCTCACAGACGTCACTTTCTCACCGACGTCACATGGCTTCCCTCTGTATTTGTAAAAATATTTTCGTGGCAACTGCTCTGAAGAGCTTTTCCCTTTTTCCCTGATTATATGAATTTAAGTGTGCTACTAGATTGGAATCTAGGTCCCACCCGTTTACTACTGAAATAGCTAAATGCAACCGCCACATCTACCCCAATAGTTTCTTTTCTCGCACTTCTTACCAGTCGAAATATTGTTTCCTTTCTTCCTGGCTAACTACAATTGTTACATAATAGTTTCTGACTATTACTTTTACTGACAGTGTATTTTGGCTCAGGCTTTCTGTGGTTGATCTTTAAGGTCAGATCTAGGCAAAATAGGGAAGCCGATTTTTTGATTGGCTGAGCCGAACAAGAGAATGAGTTATAGATTAAGGTTTATCGTGAGTTGCTATTTGGACGTCCAGCTAACTTATGCAAATTATGCAAAGCTAATTTATGCAAACCCCTTCCCCCAGTGAGAAATGTGTCTTTTGGGAGTTACTTGTTACACGTCAAAGGAAATGGACGTGTGAAACTTTCTTGTTTTGTAGCGGCTCCCTGATAGGGGGTGTAGTAACCCCCATTTGATAAGACGGACCCGTCGACGTGGTTAACAAAGTAATAGTTAGGTTAAAAGTTCTCTTTGTTGATGGTTTTCGTCTCTGAACCCAAAGAACATTTCACCGACCAAGAGGTGAAGAGAATTGAAGTAAAAGGACTATCGATCACCGGCCAGAAGAGATCAGATCAAGCAAAACCCACCCACCAATGAAGGGTATACAACACAATCTTCAAAATTAAATGCAACTTCAATCGCTATGTTCTGTCTTCTTGAACCCCCGATCATCTTTTGCACTTTCCTTCGCCCTCCCTGTTCTCAACCTTCTCTTTCACTTTCATTCTCCGTAATTCACTGCGTGATAGTGGCATTAAGGACTTGCTTGAGAGGAATCGATTAAAAAACAAAAAAAGGAACTAGGTGTGAGGGTGATAGTAAGTGGATAAACATTAGTACGTAGGTTAAGAAATTATGGAGGGAATTCAACAAACTCATCCTGAAAGGATACGGACATAAAAAATACAAGATTTTACAGCCTTGTGCCAGACAAGTCTAACGTTACTAAACAAACTAAATATGGTAATTTGTTTTAATGGTTGGAGCGGGTCTCTGGAAAATCTTCATGAAATACGGAATAATATTGAATCTTTGACAATTTTTATCATCTATTTTCAATTTCCAAACAAATTCTGAGTCTTATTCCAACCATTTCTTGCAATGATAACTTTCAAAAATTTTTGGACAAAGCAAAGCCAGTAACCTCTAAGATTTTTTTCCAATATCTGCGGTCGCTACGGAATCCGATCGAATCTTGTGATTCTATATCTCAGGAAATAAAACATTTTTATTTTATTTTTATTCAGTTTTGATTAAAATAAATCAAGTCGGTTTCCTTCCAGACCAGAATCGTAACAACGCCTACTTACAAAAAAGTACAATCACTAGTGTTGGGTTTTATTTGAAAGCAATGGGGATTACTGACCTCAGTGTATATTAGTAACATAATATATAAGAAATACTTTTTCCTGCTTTCTTTTTCAATCCCTGTTCCAATAAACTGTACACATGCCTGTTGTTATTGACATTGTTCGCAAAGATGGGGTAGCTGAGGCGAAGTTGGAGGTTGCGCTGTATTTTTAGAATCCGTTGTGTTTGTATCAAATAAATCATATCAAATTCCGGACGGATAGAGTAAACATATTTATCGAGAGCCATTGGAAGGATTAAGGTGAAGTTTATTATTTTTTAATGGCATATCGATTACGTGATCAATATATCGATCCGCCCTAGTTTTTTATCAGTTCTATTTTGTCAATGCATCGATCTATCGTCAGTCTTCTCGAGATAAATACCTAATTGTTCCGTTATCGAACGGAGTGAGCTTATCTCCAAAACCCCAAATCGAGAAATACATTCTCTGGGAAAACTCGAGCTATGATACAGGGTGCGGTAGAAATAACACCCACATTTTAAACTGATGCTAGTGAACACTTAAGCAAAGTAGAAATGGTGTTTAAATTTAGTTAATGTCTTTTTCTTTTCAGATACCATCAGTAACCATTATGGCTTGGACCGGCGCACACCTTGTGTTTGCTGTTGAATCGTTTCTTTTTAAGACGGGTAAATCTTTAATTGGAACACAGAGAGCTTTCATACACATTTCATGTTACACTGGAATAATGCTGTTTCGATACTGCTATAGGTTGAATATTTCACGACCAGTGGTTCAGCGTTTAAAGAAAGCCACATGGAAGACTTCGAATCGCTCGATCTTCCGGGTGACGGAAAACTTTAGAAATCGTTTGCAACAATATGGCGAACAAAGGCTACCATTTTGGAGGGTGACATTTTAAAAACTAAATGAACAAAAACTATTTCAACAACAATGATCTATGTTTTTGAACAGGAATTATGTTCGTCATTTTGTCAACCATTAAAAAAAGGGGAGTTACATGTTCCGCATCCTGTATTTGATCAGAATAAAATGTTATTTCATTAGATCTCCCAGTTCACATTAGACTCATATGATAACAATTGAGCCACAATGTTCAACACTGCCTTTTGTAGCAAGTAAATATTCACTGATTTGCCCGCCCCAAGCCCACGTGGTTGTGAAGTCATATTTGTCCTATACTAGTAGCCAACCAAGGCTAAAGAGTCAATTCTTCTCCGCTATTTAACATACCTTTTTGAAGAGATGCAATCAGACTTTTCCCAATGGCATTTTCGCACAAAAATGAATACAGAGAACTGGAATTTGAACCCGGAATACTGATTCCACTTTCCGCGCCAGTAAAAACAGCTTCATGCACACATACTAAGGATGCAAGGGCAGTCGTTATCTTTCCTCGTTATTCTTACAATCTTTATTTCCTTCCACCATCTTTTCTATTCATATAACAGACATTTTAACTTCAACCTTCTACCTTGATTGGCTCTCAAGCGTTGTATTTGGGTGAAATTTGATTTAAAATTTATCCACTTGAGTTACCAGTATACTTTTAAGTTTTTTTTTAAAGCTGAATGCATCATACTTCAGTCTGAAAGAGTTAAATATATGCTCACTTAATAAAAATTATAATCACAAATCAACAAAAATGATACATGCCTTCTAAAATCGCATCTTACATTCTAGGCTTGATTTCCCCAACAGCCCGACCTGATGTAAGTCACGAGTCTGGTGTGAGGTTCAGTTGGAATATATCTGAAACTGAATCTATGTATCAAAATTGGTTTAACCGACATGTGCCGAGTAAATTCTCTTGTCTCCGTCAGCAGTAAATCCACTCGATGCAGATTAATTCTGAAGAATTAATGCTTCAAACAGTTTTGAAAATATCAGAAATATTCATACGGTTAATTCGCATCGCGATAAAAAGATTCCTTGACCACGATAAAATCAAAACAAGGGCCTGCAATGACATTTTGACTTCAGTCACTTTCTCACAAATGTAATGTGACTTCTCTCTGTATATTTTATAACAAATTTCATGACAATTGTTCAAAAGAACTCTCCTCCTTGGTACCTCGACCGCATGAATTTAAGCGTTCTACTAGATTGGCAATTAGGTCCCATCATTTTACCGTTGAATTAGCTAAACGTGACCATAAGTTCTATAATAATATTTTCTTTTCTCGCATTTCTCGTCTGTGGAACGCTTTTCTAGGTTTTTGCTTCCCGGCCACCAAGAAACTTTAAAAATGTAAACCTGACGTCAATCGCCATCTTCTATCTTTTGGAATCCTGGTAATTTATTGGTCTGTCTCATCAATAAAGTCTTATCATTCTCTTTCACTCTTAGTAACCCTTTGGATTTTAGCGGCATTATCGCCTTGCTTGCGGTGAAATGGTTAAAAAGAGTATTATTTGCCACATATAAATATGATATATATTCAAATGGGTTTCACACACCACCAATTCAGAACACTACAGCTAGAAGTCACTATGCTACATCCAAGGGGGTGAATCACCGTCATATCTTCGATATTTTTTGCGGAACTGTCTTCAGCCTCAAGGCATCCATTAGCCGTATAATCTTAATCACTTGAAGCTAAGATTCAATTATATCTATTCTCCTTATACTGAAAATTTTCTCTTTATTTTACCTCCTCTTAAGTTCACAGAACACACCTTATTTAGTAACACTCTACCAGGAATGGCTCCTGCGCCATATACTGGAATTCAAGAAGTTCAATAAAATATTTTCATTTGATTTCCAGTTTTTAAAAATTAAAGCGTTTTTTTACTTGACTCCAATATTGCTTTATTTTATTGCACAGACCTGGGTAGGGGTTATCCAGATTAAATAATATGAATGTGTTATTCTTAATTCTTGTTTTCAAATCAGTCAGACTATGTGTACGTGTGTATCTATATTAAATGGCATAAGCCCATGTAAGTCACCCACAAACAACACAGATACACACACACACACACACACACACACACACACACACACACACACATATATATATATATATATATATATATATATATATATATATATTGCATAATTGCATGCAATGTTACATGTAATCAGTGTGACGGACAGAGGATCAGATCAACTTTTATAATATAGATTTGTATAGTATATACCTTGTACACAATTGTGATATTAGTGATCTCGGGCTCATTGTGTTGTCGAACCATTCTCTCACGATTTCTCGATCAATTTATCTAATTATCTGCTTAGGCGGATAGATGAGGACAGTGGGTACCAGTTCTGCCATAGACGGATATGCAATGTGATAGAACCTGACCTGGCATCCCGACACCAGTCACTTTCTTACTGACGTAATGTGGCTTCCCTCTGTCCTTCCTTCAAATATTTTTATGGCAACTGCTCTGACGAGCTATTTTCACTGGTGCCCCAACCGCATGAATTTAAGCGTGTTACTAGATTGGAATCTCGACCCCACACTTTTGCTATTGAAACAGTTAAATGTAACCGTCTCTTCTACCCCAACACCTTCTCTCGCACTTCCCAACAATGGGACTCCCTTCCACTTACTCTCTTCCCAGACTATAATCTTCAAATTGCCTTGAACTTGATCCCCGTCCTTCTCATTATCCTTTCCTCAAACATCCCTCTTTGCTCTTACTTTCACTATCTTGTGTGCTAGTAGCACTCCCGCCTTCCTCGAGGGGAAATGCTTAAAAGATAAAAGTAACTTCGGACGGATGCTCAATGTTAAAAGCATGTATTTTCAACGTGTTCTTCTTACGAAATTCGTTTGATTTGTGAAGAAAAACGCATCTTGTTCGTTTATACTTGAATCAAGAATCATATACTTGAGTTGTTTCGAGTCTAGTGGAATATTTATTCAATTGTTACGTCAATTTCACCATTGATGGTCGCTCCTTGTTTGCTGGTGGGGCTTTCATGGTCTCTGAGAGCGATAACCTCGTGAGTTAAAAACTACTGACAGATTCATACTCGGCAGTAACATCGAAAATAATTGTATCCCCTCTCCAAATATGTAGAGAAATCATACAGATGCAGGCTGGGATTTCTACCAAACCAATAAACATAGACAACCAATCCCAAAGTCCACGATGGTGGAATAAACGGATAATGATTACAACAGTTCTCAACGTTTGAACCAGCGGACGAAGAGACAACCCGGGGTGGTAGCACCTGTTAGGGTCCCAACTATGTGGAAATATTTACTCCACCCCAAATTGGGCCCAAACACAATGAAAGTATAAACATAGGTTTTAATACCAGCAATACATTTTCGGAGAAAATATTACCAACAATACATTTTTGAAAAAAAATATCACCAGCAATACAAATCTCGTCGGCATTAAATAACCCATTGAGATGTTGATATGCCGTACAAAACCAAGATCAAAGATCAATAAGTCAAAATCAACGATCATATAGTCGGCATTACGGTGTGACAGATTCTCCAGGTTTTGAGAGTAAAGGTTCAATAATTGAAACCAGTTTGATTAGTAAAAAAGAAGTATTTGAGTAAATAAAGGACAGTAATAAGAAAGATCCAGGTATTTACTTGCCCCCCCCCACTGAGTCAGGTTGTGACACAAGGTCGGTTTTTAAAGTGGGGACCCGAGTGTTTTCACCCGGGCCGCTGGTCTTGGCTGGTCCTGGCTTGTCCAAGCTAGTCTTGGCTTGTCATAGCTGGTCTAGGCCGGAGCCGGTCCAAGCTAGTCGTAGCCATGATACCACCAGCGCAGGGACGACTCCCTACACCAGGCAAGTATCGAGTGAAGCTCTCAGCCAGAAGGCTGACCAAGCGAGCGAGCCTCCAGACCGAGCAGCTCCCAGTAATAAGAAAGATCCAAGCGCATCAACCCGAAGGCGGTCTCGACAGGTTTGGATCGCTTGGGAGTCACCCTAACGGATTTTTAAAATGGATTAACCTGTTTCAGTACAAGATGGGGTAACAGCTCATAAGACAAAAACCATAATCCAGCTTTCTCAGGCACATTTTAGGGAAAAGAAAAAATTCTAACGATTGCGGCATAAACTGGCCACCACTTTTCCCCGGATCTGACAATCCCAGAGTTCTTCTTTATGCGGCTATCCCAAAGAAAAGGATTACGTGAACAAGCCTCAGACTCTCCAACAACAGAAGGACAACATTCAGACAGACGTCAACGCACTAGAACCTGAAACACCGATAGGCTGTGTTGGAAAAAGCCTTAGAAGGGGCATGTTCGTGTGAAGCTGAAAATGGACGCCACTTAAAAGATTTAATCTTTTTAAACTAGTATAACTTTATTTCCTATATCTCCTCTATATAATAATATGATATTTTGAATTACAGAAGGCGTCACTCGAAATGATAACAAAATCAGTGACAGTCCATTGCAGTTTTATAATTTGATTCTGCATGTCAGATTCCATGTGCCGCAGAGGAAGGTCAAGAAATCAAGAGCCTCGCTCACTTCATGACAAGTTGATGTCCATCTTAAACAAATGGACGCCATCAAAACTTTCATCAGATATTCTTTCACCTCCAACCAGATCTGGCAAAGCGAAACAGGGAATGGTAGGGAACGGATGCCAGAAGCTGGTTTTGGAGAAATTGGAAGCTTATAGTCTTGACTCTGCACGTCATCAACGCCAACATCATAAAGGAAGGCGATCAGCAGAGAAGAAAGACAAGATATAAAGTCGACGACGATACATCAATTTGTGGCACAAGGCCAAGGTCAAAGTGAGGAAAGGAAAGCCTAGCTAATATGATTCGCAACGCATTCACTCTAAAATTCACCTCAAGAATGCATCCTTCTTCACCCAATCCGACATTTACCAAAGTAAAACATATTCGCAGGGAACCTACTAAAACTACTACGCTTGATGGTGATTCTCTAATCGTAGCTAGATGTGGCACAAGGGCGAAAGCATGGGTCACTTAGTAAGGATCGATCTCACTATTTAGTCGTAACTGATCTCGAGAGATGACCTTGTTAACCATTACACCACGTCTTGTGGAATATCTGCAAAGAATATTCCCTCTCCAAATATGTAGAGAAATCATACAGATGCATGCTGGGATTTCTTCCTAACCAATAAACATAGACAATTCTCGGTCTCAGCTCGCATATTTTTCTTTCTTGTTTTGAAGTCAGAACGTTATCACCACTTCACTGTATATATTTTGGTTTAATCTAACGGAAATGATATCTAAATATGTCCGCCTGCAAATATTACAAATACATTCTGTGCTTTCTTCCTATTGTCAGAGCCCAGTTAGATTCTTGGTCAGAGAAAATACTTTCTTGATTAACTTTGTTAGTAAGTTTCGAGAGTGCAGCCCAATAGACGTAATAGACACTGATTAAAAAATGGTACCTGTATTTCAAACACGGGTATCCACTAAAAATAAACTTTGAAGTCATGGTCAACACTCCCGTTGTATTCGACGTATGACGGTCAAACTCCGTTCCAATGAAACGTCAACCCAGACACCAGAACATATGATTTGGTTATAGTGATGAAGGTTTTGTGCAGAACCAACCAGACTTTTTGAAGGGCTAAATACAAAGACCTGGTGCACTACGTGCCATAAGTTTCCCCAAACGACCCTACGCAGGTTTTGAATTCAAAGTTTTCCTTATTCTAGACTAGTTGCCATCTAAGGCTATAGAACCAAGTCTGTCTTGCTATTTACGCATACTTGGAGGGAGAAGAGGATTAATACATTTTCCAAGGGTATTAACACGTAAGTGAATGTAATGGATTCGACTGGAATCCAGACTTGTCTCTCCGATTCCTCCGTCTGAGCCGCTACCTACCACTCCACCGTGCATATATATATATATATATATATATATATATATATATATATATATATATATATATATATATATATATATATATATATATATATATATATATATATGTATGTACATATATATGAGATTATTATTATTATTTTCTTGGCTTCAATTAAACCTTCATTTTGTTTAGTATTAATTAAATATTTTATTGCTTTATACGTAGTTGTGATGCATTTTAAGTTCGAGTTTAGATAAAGATTTTTCAATTTTAAATGTGATCGATTTGGTGGGTAGGTCATATATTATGATTCGTTTTATTTGAAGGAGCGCTTTCCTATTTTAGAATATTGCATGATCTTTTTGTTTCGCATGCCGTTATTGTATATATACAGGGGTTGGACAAAATAATTGAAACACTTGTTAAATTCAAAGAACATTTATTTAATATGGACTTGGTCCTCCTTTAGTCTCACGTGCAGCTTTAATACGACTAGGAATGGAATCATACAGCTTCCTAACTTCATCCAGAGGAATTTTCAACCATTCCTCCATTAACACCTTCTCCAGCTCTTTAAGGCACGATGATGGAGGATAGCGGCTTCTAACTTGTCGCTCCAAAATGCACCACAAATGTTAAATAATATTGATATCCGGAGATTGGGAAGGCCATTCCATGTATTACAGCTCAATTTCATGCTCTTCATTCTTAACCACTCGAGCGGTATGTATTTGAGAATTATCATCTTGGGAGATGCAGTCACTATCAGGGAATAAAGTCTGGGCTATTGGATGAATATGATTTCCCAAAATGTTCAGGTAATCTTTGCTGCTGATCTTTCCATGCAGGGCAACTATTGGACCGAGACATTTCCATGATATGGCGGCCCAAACTATCTCCCCCTCCATGCTTCCCTGTTGAAAGAAGGCAGTCAGGATTGTAAGCTTCTTTGGGCTGCCTCCACACATAAACTCGCCCTGAAGTTGGGAAAAGAGAAAAACTAGACTGCTCTGAGAATATGACTTGCATCCATTGGTCTGCAGACCAGGCATTGTGATCTTTGCACCGCTTCAACCTCTTCTGAATGTTGCGAGTGGAGAGAAGAGGTTTCCTTACGGCGGCTCTTCCATGATATGCAGCCTTATGGAGCACATGATGAACAGTTTTAATAGAAACTGGACTATTCAGATGATTATTCAACTCAGCAGTCACTTTGACCACAGTAGTCCGATGATTTTTTGTCACATTGCGTTTCAATGCACGCCGGTCCCTGTCAGTAAGTTTGGAAATCCGACTTGAATTTCTACGGTTTTGCCCTGTTTCTCGAATTGTGTCATAGTTCTTGATATGGTAGCTCTTGAAAAACCGAACAGTTCAGCAAACTTAGTGATCGAGGCTCCTTCCCTGCGAGCTCCAACAATTTGCCCTTTTTCGAACTCGGAGAGGTCACGCATTGAGCTTAAGTTTTACTAAATTGAAAAAATAAATACGACAAACATAGTAAATTAGATAAATAAACGTATTTACAATAGATATAACCCGCAATTACAAAGTTTTAGTTAAAGTTCTTAATATAATAGGTCTTTAAAATATAGGAGTGGAATTTGCACATGTTCCAATTATTTTGTCCAACCCATGTAAAGTTTTTAGCATGATTTTCACGTCCCCTTTACGCATGTATTATTGAGTCAAATTAGGCTTTCAAAAAAGATTGAAAAATCATATAGATTACGCCCTTAAGAAAAGCACGTGCAAACATCTCTAGTTGAATTCCCTATGCGAGATCTGCACCAGTGTAAATCTCGTGAGATCTTAGCAGATAGCCGAAAGAAATTATTTTGCGCAAGACTAGCCACGTGGAACTTTTCTAGACAGGCATAAGAATGTATTTTGAAAGCCAAACAGATGCTCATAAATAATGACGGAAATATCCTTCTTTGGACAGAAAAGGAAGCAGAGAGAGAATACCTAAAAACGACACGAGCAAGTCAGTAGCAGTGCCTAGGTGACATCTCTGTGAATATCGTAGTGCGGTTAATTGTAATACACACACACACACACACACACACACACACACACACACACACACACACATATATATATATATATATATATATATATATATTATATGTAAATATATATATAATATATATGTAATTTCTATATATATTATTTATATATTATATACGCGCGGTAATTATCGGAAAGCGAAAATATCGGTGAAAGAGGTAACATACATAATTGTATTGATATGAGTTTGTGATCCGTGGTTTCACGCTCTTCCGATCTTCAGACAGATAAAAATTCGTGGGTAAGTAATTCAAGTGAATCCTATTAATATAAATTTTAAAACTTATCCTTAAATAGAGCTCAATTTACTTATTCATTACAGGTCATATATAATATTTATTTGTATAATAAATATATATATATATATATATATATATATATATATATATATATATATATATATATATTTTTAGAAAACGCTAATATATAATAAAATAGCGTTTTCTAGATTGTTCCAGTTGCTAAGGACAATTTGTTATTAATAGTTACTTTGTTTATATATATATCATAATTAAGTAATTAATCTAGTTTTAGAAGGAACCTTAACAGAATGCAGGAAGCATTGGAAAGGAAAGCCGTTTCGTCCTATATTTGGAACTCATCAGCAGTGTTCATCCATTACCAGGAATTGAAACGCGGACAGCTACGTTATTAAGCAAACGTCATACCAACTGTACCACGGGCCCCGGCGACGAAGCGTTAACGAATTAAATTCGACATAGCGCCGCTCATTCACATATTCCGTGGTGGAACTCATACATATGTACAGACACACACACATACTCACACACATATATGTGTGTGTTTGTGTGTGTGTGTGTGTGTATTGACATTCTCTACCATATCAAATAGAAACTTCGGAATGAAACCTCCATCAGTGCTGGAAACAGCGAAAACAGCTACTGGACTTGTACAACATGTCTTCGTAAAAATGTTTTTTTAAGAGAAAGATTTTTTCATTTCAATCGAAAAAAAACACTCTCCGATTGGTCAATGAATGCCACTTTTTCAAAATAGGGAAAAGATTAATAGAACCATTAGCATTAGCATATTGACAATTTATTTGTAAGACAAAATGTAAAATGTTTATTTGTGGTACTTTTCATCCGTTGGGACTTCATCAGATTGGCTTTGTTGACGTTGTTATGACTACACATGCGCGTGGACGAGAGACGCTGATACTTTCAAAATTTTTTGAAATATTTTTTTACAATGTCAATAAATTCATCTATATTCTTTTTTCTTTTTCTTTCCATCATGTTTGTTTCCGTTTCTCCAATATATTCTTTCCGGTAATCCTTGCAGTTGATGGAATTCCTCCTTCAAGTTTTGGCTTGTTTTTTTTTGTTTTTTTTGTATTGATTAAGTCTTTTATTGTTTAGCTGAAGTTGCGACAAATTTTATGTTGGTTCAGTGCTTAAAAGAAAACCACCTGAAAAAAATTGAAACGCTCGATTTTCCGGTTAATGGAAATCTTTAGAAATCCTGTGCAAGAGAATACGGCGAATGGAGGCCTCTATTTGAAGGATGTAAAAACCTCAATGAAGTTTAAACAAAATACTACACGAACATAAAAGGGACATTTTTTAAAAAAAGCAACACACAAAACGTAATGGTTTTTCACCGTAACGAAAGTGACCACAATTTTGACATAAAAAATGCTAATCTAATTAAAAGAGAAAATAATTCACTAAAATGAAAATGTCTAGAAAGTGCTTTAATCGCTAGTTCAGCGCCAGTAAATCTGCGTTCAGGATCTTAGAACGTATCACCATTCCTGGTAGATATTCTGCTATAACAATGTCGGATATTAAAAAACAAGGATGATGGAAAGAAAAAGAAATAAATATGGATTAACTTGACTAGATTGCAAAAATTATTCAAAAAGAAAATATTTCAAAACATTTTGGAAATACCAGTGTCTCTCGTTCATGCGCATGTGCAGTCACAACAACATCAACAAACCCGGTCCAATGAAGTCCTAACGGATGAAACACGTCACAAATAACCCTTTTCCATTTTGTCTTACAATTAATGTAATTATACAATGGTCTCTATTTATCTCGCGAGATAATGGTAGTGTCCTCTTTGGTCAAACATTGTCCATTTGGGAGCGCTTTTTGAACATTAGAGCAATTTAATAGATCAATCTTTATATGGCACTTTTTTTCTGCAGGTGTGACAGATGAAGCTTGAATGATACTCTGATATTGCTCTTCCTGCTTTCTTCGTTTTCTACTGATCTCCAACGGTTTCGTTTTTCCCTAGCCTTTGTTATTCCTCTTTGAACAGCATAATGCCAGCTTCTGCAATCGTCTGCTAGCTGTTCACAGCTACTAACGTTGATGCTTGTGCGTTTCAGCTCCCTCTTGCAAACGCCCTTGAAACGTAGCTTAGGACGACCTACCGTGCGGTGTCTTGTGGTCAGCTCACCAGGAATCATGTTTCTTGGGATACGACCGTCATCCATTTGATGTACATTAACCAGCCGTCGAGGAGGACGTTGACAAAAGAAAAGATTAATACTACAGGAAACTACGCCAGAAGAATAATGTTGGCAAATGTGTCTCTCCGTGTGATGTCGACGATACGTCGTATAACGTATGTTGTTCAGCTTTCACTGCCGTCAAGACTAGTACTAAGGAAACATGCTTGGCCTGCTTTTAGTTTGATGCGCAACGTAAACTGAGTGATGTCCCATACTCTCTTGCTTAATTTGACCATCACTTCTGCCACTTTGGCAATGCATTTGTCAATTTCCTGGTCAAGCGATAAGTTGTTGGTGACGTTAGAGATTAATTATGTGACTTCATGCATCATGTCATCGATACTGATTGCTGGAGATGATAAAACATCTTAACCCATGATGCTTGTTTTTTTTTTTGTCGCTAATCGTCTATCCGAATTTATTACAGGTATAGTTGACTAACTAATCAGCTTTTGCAGATTGTGTTCGGTGTACGTGGTCAGAGCTGCGTCATCAGCAAAATCTTTCTGGAGGTTAGTGTACGTACCTTGGTATTCGATCTCACGAGGCTCAAGTTGCTTCTCAAGTTTTCCGTTGCTTCTTCTGTGTAAGTATACGCATTCTTCGACTTGCCTGAACGCAGAACTCAATAACATGGAAAAGATGACAAAGTTGATGCTAAAACGCATTCCTGTTTTACGCCACTCAGAATATTAAAGTTTTACCATAATAACTAAGCACACCCTGAATTTTCTCGTAATAGGTGGTGATTATGCTAACCAAAAGTTGGGGACAGCCATTCCACATTAGTAACTTAAAGAGATATTTCCGATTAAAAAAGTCGAACATCTCTGAGATTTCGATGAAGGCGATATATAAAGCCATCTGTTCTTCACGACATTTCTCCTGGAGTTGATGTACAGAGAAGATCATGTAAAGTGTAGATCTTTCAGTCTTGAATCCACATTGGGATTCAGGGTAGATGACAGTGTGCAAGAACTTTGAGTCCCGTTAAAACCACTTGGGCAAAGAGTTTTCCAACAATGCTTAACAAGCAGTTATTGCAACGGGTGGTGACTAGTGTTACTTCTCTAATGCTCAGTCATCAGCAATGATATATCGAGGCCGTGAGCTGCCCAGACGACATGTCTCACTTCTCGACAAGATCCAAAGGAATACATTTGAAACCGGCTTGGCTGCTGAGGTGCCGGAAGGTTGTCAGTATTGACAGTCAAGTCTTCGAAAATCCACTCCGGATTTTCTGTCGGGATTTATTTCCATAGATCTTTCCGTGTTTGAATACGATCGCAAGAGAGCGGAGGTTTAAAATCTAGCTGAACTGCCTTTCCAGGCTCACGAGCTCCACCTACTCTGTTCATCTGGTTATGAGTCGCCAGATGTCCGCCTCCGTCCTTTCTCCGGTTTTGAGATGGACTTCGTTGTCAGAGGCTATTTGTGATCCATGACATGGGAACATTTTATAGACAGTATGAGCTTGTCCACACTAACTACAATCTCCGGCTAAGACAACCTTTGGAACATATAATGTATATCTATGAAAACATTACATAATTTATTTGTTTTATAAGCTTCCCAATAAATAACGATTTTTTAAAAACAAAAACACGAGAAAGCAAGAAAAATTACAAAATAAATGTACATAAAGAAACATAGATATTGAAAAATTTGATAAAAATAGAAAAAGGTAGCCGGAAGAAAATGAAAAATATAATTCGGGATTTAATGGAGATTATGTAATCATTGTTTGTAACATTAAAAATAATCAATACTGCTTTTTTTGACAGTACTAACACCTAAAATATCATTTGCTAAAAGACAGGAGAGGAGAAAGAATTTGACAAATTTGAACTCAAGAGAAGACAACGCATCTTTTCTAAGTTCCGGCAAATTAACGGACTTTAAGTTTAACTGAAAAGGCGTAAATATTGCTTAAAAGTAATATAATAATTTAATATTAATATATTGTTTATTATTTCTTGTAAATTTTGCGACAGTTCCGAATTGTTCTGTATTATTTGTTTTTATACAACTAACTTGAAGATTGTTTGCCTTATTTTTACTTTCAGTTTTGCTTACCAAACGTTATATTTATCAATTTTACTACTTGCCTTCATTTTTATAAATTGACAGTTTAGGTACTTTCCAAAAGGTAATATAAATTATTTTATTGTATTTTATAATTTGATGTCTTTATAATCTCCGAGGATTTTAGGCTCAAATACCAATATATATTTTATTTTATTTCTATCCGGTATATTTTTCCTAAGCTAACAGACTTTTCAAGGTATTATATTGGTTTATTTATGTACAACAATTTCGTAATATATATATATATATATATATATATATATATATATATATATATATATATATATATATATATTGTCTTGGTACATCTATCTTAAACATCGTTGTTTAGATTTTTACTTTGTGTGTTTGGTTTACATATATATATATATATATATATATATATATGTGTGTGTGTGTGTGTGTGTGTGTGTGTGTGTGTGTGTGTCTATCCAAATAAGAAAAAGAATAGATGAATTAAAATTCCGCTTTTTCTAACATTTGCTTTTAAAATAGTGCTCAGTACAAAGTAGAGTAATATATTAATATTATTATTATTATTATTATTATTATTATTATTATTATTATTATTATTATTATTATTATAAAAAATATAACAAAAACATGTTGAAATCGCTACAAAATAGCTTTCGTGTTTCGACACAAGGTTGTTTCTTTTCAGGCGATGCTATGTAACTGGCGATTGAATGATTTTTTAGAAAATTTCAAAAGCAAAGATTTAACTTTTTCCGAAAGAAACGAACAATTCGGAAGAATTTAATTTTATCTACGTTCCTTTAAGAAGTTTCCTGAAACTTGAATGTAAAAACAAAATTCTGTTGAAATTAACTGTACGTCTGATTATCTTCCTACCTCTACCGTTAGCGTCATTTGAAAAATTGAACATGTCATATTTGTCTACAATCACGGTATATCACGATATAGTTGTTGCTTATTTTTTTTCCGCAATTGTCAGCTGTCTAATTTCCGGTTTATCATGAACAATAACTCCTCTACCTCCACCCTCTGAGCTTAATTTTCTATTTAGCGTAGATGTGACTTTTAATTGGTTGATCAAGACAAACCCACTATTTTTAATTCTGACCTTGTGTTTTCTTACCCTACTCTCTTTATCTTTCGAATAAGAGGTAACACTTTGCTTTTGAAATTTTCTTAAAAATCATGCAAACACCTGTTATTTGACATGGCCTGAAGAGTCACAACATAGTGCCGAAAACAAAAGCTATTGTGTAGCCATTTCAACGTGTTTTTTTTTTAATAAAAATAAAATATATATATATAACAGGAATAGTTTGGTTTGGTTTGTTTTGTTTTACGGCATATCAACCTCAATGGGTTATTTAATACCGACTAAATTTTTATTGCTAGTAATATTTTGTTTAGTCAAAAATCTATTTCTGGTAAAAAAATTTTACTTGAAAAATGTTTTGCTGATATTTTTTTCCCCAAAATGTATTGTTTTATTTCAAAAGATGTATTGCTGGTAATAATTTGTACAAAGTATTTCTAGTATTACATAGTATTCCTAGTTTATTTTTACACTTTCATAGTGTTTTTACCCCAGTTTCGGGGTTGAATATTTGCCCATAGCTGGGACCTTAACAAAGGCTACCATCCCGGGTCAAGGTGCAGCTGAGAACACCAGCAATTAAGAGGTGGTTCCACACTCCTCAAAACCTCCTGATCAGAGGCCTTGCTGCTGAACGTAGTTAATCGTCTTACCCTGGACGTAACGGGAATAGAGGAGATGTAAATATAAAAGTGGACACAAATGTCAACACCGAGCAGCGATATTTTGTTGCATGCAATTATCTGCACTATATGCAATGCAGATAATTCAACATACTTTAGACAAGTAATTAACACAAGTAAATTTCATAATAATAATAATAATAGTAATAATAATAATAATAATAATAATCAGCAATAAATAATTAATTAATCAATAATAAATAATGAGCAAATGTAACAAGCAACATCCTAAAATGGCCACTAATAACCGCATTCCCATCCACAATTTTTCTTACTCCATAGGCTCTAGAATATTTTGAAACGTAACCGTTACTGCCTACCCAACAGCTGTTCGAAGAATACAATAGACATCGCTACTCATAATGTACCATTGACCAGCTTATATAAATAGTCGAGTCAACACACAACAAACATGACATAAAGATTGCGTTCAAGCCGGAAACAGTCACCGCACTGTATCGACATCAGAGTTCACTTACAAGGCACAGTTACACGTCTCTCCATCTCAGTTTAACTTTTACAATAATAAAAATGTGGAACGGCTAAAATTAGTCTAAATAAATATAATCCCAGTTGCATTTCAACTTCTTTTAATATATATATATATATATATATATATATATATATATATATATATATATATATTCAGAAGGTCTTCGTGTTACGTCAGACCCGGTGTACGCCGTTTCGTGGTTACGGCATCATCTCCAATAATATAATACTTCGTCACACGGAGGATGAGGAAGACGCTGTGTTTTCTTCACCGGCTGTACGCCATATTGGATGTGCTACTTTCGCTATCTCTCGTTTGTGTCGTTATTTTGGGAACTTTTTACCCTACATTATAGCTCCCAAGCGTAAGGTAGTCTCGTGGATGCTTATGTTGGTGAGTTACGATCCCCTGTGTATGTGTGCATTTATATATATATATATATATATATATATATATATATATATATATATATATGTGTGTGTGTGTGTGTGTGTGTGTGTGTGTGTGTGTGTTTGTGTGCGTGCGTGCGTGCGTGCAAGTGGCGTAATGCTTAGCTGCTCTGGACGAGAAGTCGGCGAGCCAATCATGTTCGTAACATTTGCGCAAAAGCTATAAAACCAAACACGTGACATGTTTATGACATCTGTATAAAACTGCGATCTCGGGTCAGTGATTAAAATGGCTAGGATATAAATGAAGTTTGCGGAGCTTAGCGACAACAATTCTTCTTGGAATCTCGTGCTCTAGCGCTAAATAATCCCCAAAATAAATGAAATAAATAACACATCACTTGAAGATTTCCAACAGCAGCAACACCGAAATTGGACAGCACATGTAACTAAAAAGATAAAATAATGCTCTAACTCATATACTGACGTTTGAAACTAATTTAAAAAAAGAAGGAAGGAAGTCATCCCATCAGTACTGGAAAGAACAATAACAGTGGACATTTTTCATCAAAATATTGTTTTCATGGAAATATCTTCGGAATTACAACTGGCATTAGCAATGGATGTCGATCAAGGAATACTGAATGTTTCTTTATAAGGAAACATCTAATATTACAATTGCTCTTATGAACGTAGTTGGGTGGTTAATATGAACATTATAAGCAAGTTTTGAGCTATAGCGGTTGAATGCAATGCATAGTTTAATTTTACTTCGATCGCTCCAAGAATTACTGACTTGCCTTAACATTAGAAGACTGACAGCAGTGCGATTATAGGGCAGGGTTGTCATCCGCTTTCTTAACAAATCTTCTCTTATCGCAGGGTAAGATATAAAAAAATATAGCAATACAAACAAAAGCTTTGTGGATAAAGAGAAGATTGGCTCAGCTTGTTCCGTGTCCAGAAATTTTAAAATTTACTGCTTCAACGTTTCTTCTAGTTACCTAATGATAACCGACGTTTACGGTTATATATTCCATCCCATTCCTTTACATTATATAATGTCAATTATTTAAGCGCAATACTAAATTGGAATGTAGATGTCTTATTGTAATACTCTTTTCCCGCAAATCTTACCTGTGGAACTCTCTTTCTTTTTCTTAATTCTCTGCCATTTACGTCCTTCAAAAAAAGTCAGTTGCTTTTCTCGCACGTTTATAAATCTGCAATTCGTTTCTTATTGAATATTGCTACCATATATCGTCTGATACTCCTATATATTTCTAGATTCTCGACCAAATCCAAAGGAGTGTCTGTAAGGATACTAGACCTGATCTTGCATCTCGCCTCCCGTCACTTTTCCACTGCCATGATGTGTCTTCCCTCTGTGTATTCTATAAATTTGTTCATGGCAATTGTTCCAATACGCTTTCTTCCCTGGTACGTCAACAGCCGGAATTTAATCGGAGTAATAGATTGACAACAACGTCACACCGTTTTACTATTGAAACAGCAACATACATCCGTAAGTTCTAATATAATAGTTCCTTTTCTCGCACTCACCCTGTGGCACTCTTTATCAGTTTCTTGCTTCAGTGCCACCTACGATCTTAAAGACTCAAACACAACGCCAATCGTCATCCGCTGTCCTCCCGAATCGTATTAGTTTATTGTTCTTTCTCCTCGCTAAAGTCTTCTCATGCTTTTTTACTCTTAGTAACCCCTTACGTATAAGTGGCATTATCACCTTCTTCTGTCTTCCTGAATACTGTTATTTTATTGTCTTTTCTCCTCACTAAAATCTCCTCATTCTCTTTCACTCCCAGTAACCTCTTGTCTCTTAGTGGCATTATCGCCATCTTCTGTCTTCCTGAATCCTGTTCTTTTATTGTCCTTTTGCCTCACTAAAAACTTCTCATTCTCTTTCACTGCCAGTAATCGCATGCGTCTTAGTGGCATTATCACCTTCTTCTGTCCATCTGAATACTGTTATTTTATTGTCTTTTCTCCTCACTAAAATCTCCTCATTCTCTTTCACTCCCAGTAACCTCTTGTCTCTTAGTGGCATTATCGCCATCTTCTGTCTTCCTGAATGCTGTTCTTTCATTGACCTTTTTCTCCCTAAAATCTCATTCACTTTTACTCCCTTGCGTCTTATTGGCATTGTTGTCTTGTTGGATTGCAATGATTAAAAGCAAAAGAACATTATTTTAGTCTGATGAATTCTTTTCAGAGGACGAAACACGTTGCATCGGATGCTTTCAATTATTTCATTCAATTATTTGATACATACTTATGAACGTTCATTGTACGCGAAATCACCCTACTATCGGTTGGCCTATGCTAGTATCTGAAGTCACCGTGTAACTTTAGTCCATTAGATTTATGGTGCATATATGAAAAGTAATGTGGCCGATCGTCTTCTAAGCAAACATTCTCTGCTAAATTTAGCCTAGTTTTATCCGCTGAAGGGATTGCATTGTTTTATTTCCTTCAGATTGATGGCATTTTATATGATAAACATCTCTGCGTCATTGTATCTCACGAGGAATACTTAAATGACGTCAAGTGAGACGACATAGTGTATTTAATTTAATAAAAATCCTTATCTGTAATCCGGAATCACGATTATAAAACGGAATTTGCATGTTGGGAGTTATTAGATTCGAAAGAAAGTTCTGTCGCATTTGAAGAAACAAAATAAACAAATACTTCTTTGGTCTTAATTGATATATTTAATCAATTTATAATGTAAATTATATGTAGCATCGAGAACAAGGAAACAGAACATAGAACAAGCTGCGCTACAGATAGTTCCCCTCTACTCCGTAAAATAATACAATACCAAAGCATTAACAGGAAAAATGTCCTTTTATAGCCTTTTACATGAGCGAATTCTGTGGCGGAAAAATCTTTAGGAAGATCTAATCTGTCAGCTCTATGCAACAGCTTTCTCAGATGAATGTTTCAAAATGCCTTTTAGTAAACGAAGCATGTGAGTCATAAAGAATAGTTCAAAATAGATATGAGTAAATGAACCACCTAGGTCATAAAGAATTGTCCAAAATGAATTTGAGTAAATGTATATATTAATAACAGGTTTATAACGGTTTTGATTTCAGTAAATGGAGCTTACTGGTCCTAAAGAATGGTTCAAAATGGTTTTGCATAAATGAGTCATGTACGTTTTAAAGAATCGATCAAAAAGGGATTTAGCAAATGAAGCATGTAGGTCATAAATAATGGTAAAAAATGGCATTGAGTGAATGAAGTATGTAGGTCTTAAAGAACGGCTAAAGTTACTTTTGAGAAAATTAATCATGTAGGTCTTACTGAATGGTTGAAAATAGAATTGAGTAAATGAAGCATGTAGGTCATAAATAATCATTCAAAATCACTTTATTAAATGAAGCATGTGACACTTAATGAATGTTTTAATTGTATTGAGGAAATGAAGTACGAATGTCATAAAAAATGGCTGAAATGACTTGAGCAAATGAAGCATAAAGGTCATAAAGAATGACTCGAAATGGCTTTGAGCAAATTAAGAATGACGTCTTAAAGGATGGTTCAAAATGGATTTAAAAAATGAAGGAGGTAAGTGTTAAAGAAATGTTAAAAATGTCTTTGAGTAAATGAAGCATGTATGCCTGAATGAATTCTTCAAATTGGATTTCGGTAAATGAAACATGTAGGTCATAAAAGATGGTTTGAAATGGCTTTGTGTAGATGAATCATGTATGTCTTAATGAACTGTTCGAAACAGATTTGAGCTAATGAAGCGTGTAAGTCATAAAGAATTTTTCAAAATTCCTTTGAGTAAATGAAGCATGTACGTCTTCATTAATAGGACAAAGTGGCTTTATTAAATGACGCAAGTACGTCTTGAAGAATCTTTCCAAAATGCATTGAATAAATAGAGCATGTAGATCTTAATGAATGGTTCATAATGGCTTTGTGTAAATGAAGCATGTCACTCATAAAGGATTGGTGAAAATGACTTTGAGGAAATGAAACATGTAGTTCTTAAGCAATACTTCAAAATGGCTTTCAGTAAATGAAGAATGTATCTCTTAATAATTCCATATGGCATTGTGTTAATGTAACATGACTGATTCAAATTGGATTTGAGTAAATGAAGTATGCACGCCTTATAGTATGTTTCAAAAAAGCCTGGAGCAAATGAAGCATGGCGGTCATAATGAAAAGTTCAAAATGGATTTGAGCAAATGACGTATGTAGGTTTCTAAAATCGCTCAAATTGAGTTTAATTTAATGAAGCATTTACGTCAAAAACAATAGTTGAAAATATCATAGAGTAAATGAAGAATTTGTGTCTTAAAAAAGTTTCAATTTCATTGAGTAAATGAAGCATGTAGGTCATAAATTGTCACTCAATATGGCTTGAAATAAATTGAACCATGTAGAACCTAAAAATGGCTCAAAATAGCTTTGATTAAATAAAGTATGTAGATCTCAATGAATGTTTCAAAATGGCATTGAGTAAATGTCTTAATGAATGGTTTAAAATTGTTTTGAGTATATCAAGCATGTAGGTCATAATGACTGGTAAAAAGTGGCTTTTAGTATATGAAGTATGTATGTCTTAATAGATAGTTCAAGATGCCTTGAGTGAAGTGAAGCATATATGATTTATAGATTGTTTCAAAATGGCTTTGAATTTATGAAGCCTGTATATCTTAATGAATGTTTCAAAATGGATTTGTGTAAATGAAGCAGGTAGATTTTAAAGAATCATTCCAAATGGCCTTGAGTAAGTGAAGTATGTAGGTCTTGAAAAATCGTTCAAAATGACTTTGAGTAAATTAAGCATGTAGGTATTGTGGAATGGTTCAAGATGACTATGAGTAAACGAAACAAGTATGACTTAAAAAAATCAAAATGGCTTTTTGGAAATGAAGTATGTGTGTCTTAATGAATGGTTCAATATTACATTGAGCAAATGAACCATGGAGTTGTTAGAGAATTTCTCCTAATAGCTTTGATTAAATGGTTCATGTAGGTGTTAAATGCTTGTTCAAAAGAGTTTTAGTACATGTAGATCATAAAGAATGGTTCAAAATGTATTTGAGAATATGAATCATATATGTCTTAAAGTATGTTTCAAAGTGGATTTGATTAAATGAATCATGTAGATCATAAAGAATAGCTCAAAAAGTCTTTGACTAAATAAAGCATGTAGGTCATAAAGTATGATTCAAAATGGCTTCCAATAAATTATGTATATCTTAAAGAATTGTTCAAATTGGTATTGAGTTATTAAAGCATGTAGGTCTTAATGAATGGTTCTAAATGGCTTTGAGTAAATTAAGCATGTAAGTCTTAAGGAATGGTTCAAAATGGCTACGTGTAAATGAAACATGTAGATCCTAAAGAGGAACATACTTCCTACAAACCTCCTTGACTGGCGCTACATTTGTCTTGATTTGATTTTTAAGGCTTAGCAATTTTTTTTTAAATGTTATTAAAGCCAAATCATATTTTGGGGATTGTAAGAGATTCATTAGAGATAATAATGATTTTCTGATGCTGGGCCTACTATTCAATTCACAGCTTGGAGGAGCAATGTTGTAGTCATACCTTTCCCAGGGGTATTAACCCGTGAGTGAATAAAACAAACACAAATGGGATTCCATGTGGGCTTTTCTGAATTCTCATTCCGTGTCTTTATCCATTCCATCACCCGAACATCTGAGCTTACACCACCTGGTATTCCCGAGCGCTCACTCATGTACGTACTGACCAAGTCCAATGTGATATGGCCGCAAGCCGACTCGCAGTAGAGAATCACAATAAATAAACTGTACCAAATAATAGAACCGACATCACCTGAGTTCTTTCAAAAACAGTAATAACCGAAATGGTTATTACATGTAACTCGAAGAGATAATAACGACTTAATGAAGATGTTTACGTCCCAAACTATTTGACTCAAGAATTTAAGAAGGAATCCATGACCAATACAGAAAAGAGCTATAACCGCTAATAGACTTGAGAAAACTATTTTCCTGTAAAATGTTTTAATTATCAGATTTCTACTGGCAGTGACATTGGCTGTTTTGTTTGTCTGTCTGTTAAACGGCATATCAATACCTTATGGGTTATTTAATGCTGAAATATAATTTTCTGGGATCTTTGAAGTAATAAAATTATATGTTATTCTGCTTTCACAATAGAATACATGGTAAATGATACTCAGCTTTTGTGCATATACATATTTGTGTGGACGTAATTACAAAGGCGATGATATGTGTGTTTTATGCTGTAGTCTTGTTGAAGTTATATTTTAGAAAACAGTCTGATTTAAGAAATTTTAGGATATTATAGTGATTAATATCATGAAAGATTTCTTTCATGTTGAAAGATGTATTGTTGGTAATTTTTTTTATATGAAAATGCATTATTGGAATTTTGGGTTAGACAGTTAAATGCACAGTTCATGCGAATATTTGGTGGAAGATAACCGTTAACCCTAAGACTTGACCATGTTAAGAGTGTATTGATCAGGGAAGAAACTACTCAAGTGGAACTTATATCTCAGCAATGAAATACGAAGAGAATGAAGGTGGTTTGCTAAAATGGGCTTAGATTGGCTGGTTTTAGCCGTGAAGGTGGAACAAAGGAATGTAGTCTGTCCGAGAACTTTCCATGGGAACAGCTACAGAGTAGCGAAATGCTTGAGACTTTGCGTCTGTGATAAAGTGATTGTAGGTTGGAAAATATTTTTCACCCATAGGACGCAGATACTTTTTGAACTCTATTGAGATTAGAAAGTGAAGACTGAGCAGCTCCTGCCAATATATGTCAACAGTGCTCCATTTTCGATTTTTTTCTGCCTCTTCTAATGGTAGAGAATAGTAAGATGTGTCGGTTACTTACTAGAGCTCTACAGCAAACCGACCATTTTACAGAAGCTTTCTCGATGGATTGTATGCATGTGTTCGTCTTCAGGCCTAGGTTGAGTTTAGGTTCCAATACGCGTTCAAGTCAAGGGGCCTTCCTAAGGGCACATCCGTTCATCGTGGACAGTTGTGGGTCTGATTGAAAATGATGGAATGTGGCAATATGTGGGCTTGCAATGATGTGTCATGAGAAGACACAGTTACTATTTACCAGTTCTTTAAATTTGTATGCAATGCTTCGAGTTAATGACGATACTTTCCGCGTTAACTGTTTCGATTTAACACTTCATGTTAGACGACGCCCTTCATATTCCACGAATTATATCTTACTGCAGTTTGTAGTCCTGGTTTGGGGGACAATTCTCCTTATTTTGTATGTACTAAGCCTTTTTTTTATTTTCGTCGGCTATAATTACAGAGAAACAAGCTTCCATTACTGATGATGATACTATCCAGGAAATGTTTGATAGCAAGTAGAATCTTCAATGAAGAACAAATGTCTGATCTTAGAGGAAGCTGAGGTGCTGGTAGATGATCAGAAACTCACTGATCACGTTTAGACATTTGTTGCCGAAATCATGACGATGCATTATGATCGAAGTGTGACTTAGATTTAACGGTTTGTCTAATTCTCGGGAAGATTGCGAAGGATGTTCTTTGACTACGGTTTGCAGATGATCAATATCAACAAGAAGGTTTCCATTCGGATTGAAGGAAATCGAGAGAAACATTCATTCGAATGTGGCCAAACATTTGATCACAAATCCAGACACTTAAAGCTTAATTTCTACAGAACGTATATTTACGGCTTCTTCGACTGAGGCACCCTTTTTAAATTGACTGCAGGATACATTGTGTGACCCATGTCACACAATGTATCATTGAAGCTGCTAGAAGCTCATTACATAAGATTGGATACAAAATTTACAATTCTGATTTTAAGGAATCTGGAAAGAATGAAAAAATACATTAGAATATAAAGATTAATGATTGCTTTGTCCTAAGGATTAAAGCGGTTATGTTAAAAATGACTCTGAGTAATTGAAAGATTCCAAATGGCTTTGAGTAAATGAATCATGTAGGACTTAATGAATGTTACAAAATTGCTTTGAGTAAATGAAGCATGTATATCATAAAGAATGGTTCAAAATATCTTTGAGTAAATGAAGCATGTCGTTGTAAGTTAATGACACATCCTACGAAGCTCTACCTTTACTAGATGCAAGTCGAAAATGGAGTACTTTTCAACTCATTTATTTCTTAAAAGATTCAAGTCATGTAAGGCAATAAACGCCACTGAGACGTAAGGGTTTACTTAGTGTGAAATAAACTGAGAGGACAGTAAAATAAAAAGGAGAGAGACCAATGGTAATGAACTTTGGCAATGAATTCAAATTTTGGGATATCGTTTGTTGGTTGGCTGGCTGTTTTTGCTTAGCGGCATATCAAACTCTGTGGGTTATTTAATGCCAAAAAATTAATATTTCTTACGCAATTTTATTTATTTAATTTTTGAAGATAATAATGTTTTTTAGTGATAGAAGTATTAGTAAATAACTCATAGCTGTAGGGATAGGTGAATTCATGCCTTTCGTAAGGGCATTTAAGCATAAGCGAATATAACAAACCTGTGTGGAATCAGAACTTGGCTCTCCAATTAACAATTTCCAGCCATTATTCATTATTCTACACCCACACACAAACTTACAGCAACTGCTATTCCCAAGCGACCGGCCATCTAGGTACTGGCCAAGCCGGACGTTCCTTACTTTCGCTGATCGCACGGGAACCGTTGAAGACCGCAGTTTAGAGGAAACAGAAATCCGGAAGAGAGTTTTAAAAGTGAGATGTACGAGAGAAGAAACTATTAGTATAGAACCTACAGTTATATCTAGTGAACCTATGAAATACATCAAAACCCAAACGCTTATATTTAAACCGCCTGAATGGGGTTAATTCAAACAGAATTAACTCCTCCTCCGGTAAGGATGGAAATGTATAACGGGGGTCACCTGACCTTCATCGAAAACTGCAAAGAACAACGGTGTGAATGAAGTCAGACTCCTTGAAATTGATCCCCCACACAATAAGGAAACACATGAGCGACACGTGTCACCGGACCCTTAAACAACGACGGTTGGAATCAATCAGCAAATAGTTTTAAGGAATGAAAGGGTACTAAATCAGTGTGGCCAGTTAGAAAATATAAAACTGGAAACGGAGAGTGTTAGGGTAAGTTAAATTCCTCCGCTATAAAGGACGATAACTCAACATATTATTGAGTTAGTTCTCTTGTCTTTCGAGAAGCGCCCGACACTTCTGAACCGAACAAGCTGTCACGCACGTCGTATTCGTTGTTTCAATCCATGCAATCCTTGCTCTTCTCAAACAGCAAATGATAAAAGTTGCTTTATTCTGTGTTAAAATGCACTTGTCTATTATTGCCATTCGTTTTTCCTCATCCGAACAACCTGGGATATAACAGAAAGGGAAATAGTTAATATTTCAGGCGACAACGGGGATTTTTCAATGACAAACACAGAGTGATATATGCAGGCAGAACGAAAAATGACAAGTGAGTAGGACTCATTAGATGAAGTCATAGAAAAATGTGTTTTGAGAGACACGCATGTGTTCTGAGATACACACGTGTGTTCTGAAATACACTCAAATATCTGATATAATTCCTGGAGGTAAATGTAAAGGGAAGCCATTTAATATGCCCATCGTAGTTATGTATGCACCGACAGCACAAAATGCATAAGAAGAGATTGAAGCTTTTACTGTACGCTAGACAACTCTAAAGCAAGATATTACAAGCTAAAAAGATTCTTATACGTAGATAACAGAAAGAGGGTGCTGAAATTTCTAGATCACATAATGAGGAAAGACGATAAGGAAAATTTATTATATAAAATAACACACTGTCAGTTGGTTGATTTGTTTTTTACATCTTATCGGCCCTTTTAATGTTATTTAATATATATTTATTGGAGATTATAATGTTTTAATGATACAAGTTTTAGTAATTTAGCCACCCTTCTCACTCGTTCTGGTATGACGATAAACTACATCCGGCAGCAAATAACGTGATTATCTTTGATAGAAAGAAAATAAGAGTATAGAAGTGAAAGGCCGGAATCGTGTACAGATACTACACTCTGATCTACTATACAACAGAGTAACTGTCTTCGAGGCAAATATTCAGATTAAGAGTATAAGAAAAAATGGCTGCGCCTCCTTTCCAGATACTACAGTCTTACTTGTGTTAGAAAAACGTTAAGATCATGTATCAAAAGAAATATAATTGTACTTTTTATAATAACTTTAATATTTAATGTCTTTAAACAAACACGACAAAGTCCTTGGTATGACGATAAACTATATCTGGCAGCAAGGCTTCTTATCAGAAGAGTGGAAGTTTTGAGTACGTTGAACCACTCTTAATTGTTGTTCTTCCCTTATCTTCTCTGACCCTGGGTGATAGTATCTGTTAGCGTCCCAGCTCTGGGCAAATAGTAAGACCCAAACAAAAATTAACAGTACATTTCTATAATAAAATGAGTAACAATACATTTCATAGCAGAATGACAATCAATAAAATACTAATATATGTGATAATACATTTTATAGCAAATTGACCAACAATACATTTTATGATCTACAAACTATATATCTAAAAAAACATAACTTTACCCCCAATATATAAATTTCTGTACCTGTAGTTGAAAGCATAAAATTACGTACAAAATATGTAGGTATCAGCATGAAATAACCTAAACCGAATCAATCAACTAACCATTCTCCATACCAGAAGGTTTACGGTCACGTCAGCCTGAAACACCAACCCCCGAAGGATCACCGAAGTTAAGCCAAGCCCTGAGTACCTAGATCAGTGGCCGCTTGGGAATACCAGGTGCTGTAAGGTTGGATGTGAGGGATAATGACTCAGAATTGTTAATCGGAGAGCCAAGTTCCAGTTCTTTGCAGATTACATAGGAATTCATGAGAGTAGACGCGTCTTTACTCTCGGAGTGCTAACTACAAAATGGTCTTTCGCCACTCTATGAACTGACGTCAAACACTGGCTGTCTTTTGACCGTCTTAACTACCAGAGTCATTCAATAAATAAGGTGAATTTTTCGATATGAGGACTTCTAATATAGATAGAAGCTTACTTCTTTTTCTTTTCAACATAGTCTCCCAGCACTGTCACACACTTTTTCCCATCTGTGTACAAGCTTCCGTATTCCCTCAGCGTAAAAATCTTTGGACTGATGTCTCAGCCAGTCGCTCACAACACTTTTGACTTCATCGTCACTTTTAAACTTCGTGCCTCTCGTGAACGCTTTCAAGGGACCAAACAGGTGAAAGTCTGAAGGGATAAGGTCTGGGCTGTAAGGGGGATGAGGATGCAGTTCCCAGCCCAGCTCGTTGATGGTCTGCACCGTTTGGGCTACTGTGTGAGGCCTTGCGTTGTCATGATGCAAGATGACTCCTTCTGACTGATGATCCCAACAGATAAGCTCAAAGTCTTTGCAATGTCATCCACTGTCACCCTTCTGTCAGACTGAATGAGGTCATTGACTGATTCGATCACCTCAGGAGACCTCACTTCTGTAGGCCTCCCAGACCTGTCTTCATCATCAACACTGCTCCGTAATTCATTAAACAATTTAGCCCACTTGTAGACATTTTTTGGCCGAAACAGGTGGCACCATACACAGTTGACATTCTCCTATGAATTTCAAATGGTTTGCACCTTTCAGCAACCAAAAACTTGATAACTGACCGCTGTTGAATCCTGGAGCATGCTTCTTGGTCGGCCATCTTTGTTAATCGCCAAAACTCTCAAAGTTTTTTTTTAATCTGCAAAAGAAATTACATCCATGTGAAAAAGAAGTAAAACAAAAATAAAAAATAAAAAAGAGTAAGCTTCTATCGGTATTTGAAGTTCTTATACCGAAAAATTCACCTTATTTATTGAATGACCCTCGTACATCTCGACCAAATGGAGATAATCGCCTTTTGCATCCCTACATGGGAAAAATGTGTCAATTCAAACTTGATATGGTTAAAATTGTTAATTAATCGATAATTAGTGTTTCAATTTAGTAATTATTATTTCATGAAAATAATATCCGAGATGATTGAATAATGGATGCTATTTAATGGAAATTACATAATTAAGTCAATTATCTTTAATTAGTCCATAAATTCAAATCTTCATATTTTAATCTATATTCATGACAATGGACGTTTATTATTTTTTTTAATATTGAAAAACTAATAATACATACCGTAAATTACGTCGTACAATTTGACCTGAAGTAGAAGTCGACCTCAAGATTTTTAGCTATCTATATCTCCCTTATAGGTCGAACCCCAAACATACGGTATGCTACCAGCAACCCAAATCTTACGCCTACCAGTAAATGAAGTTAAGCTACAGTATACGAAAATCTATACCAAAACTAAAGCTCACACGAAGTTAAGCAACGTCGAGCCTCGTCAGTATCTAGATGTGTGACCGTTTTGGAATATCTTGTTCTATAAGCTTGAATGCGAGCGTGGTATAATGGAATTGTTTTGGAATTGTAAATCTGAGAGCCGAGTTCAAAGTTTCATTTGGTTCGTTATATTCGATTTAGCGAAGCTATCCTTAGGAAATGTATAAATATCCCTTTTTCCCCTCCAACTATAAATTAATTAGTATGACTTCAAGCCATTATCTCCAAAATACAAGACATATTCCTACAATCTAAAGACATTTATGGCTTTAATTAACCTGCAATGGGTTGATAAACCGTAGAAAATAAATAGATTAATCAATCTAATTTAACCTACAGTTTTTGTTGATAAGTTTTTGAGCCTCACCTATCAAGTCATTGGTTTCTGTAGACTCTATCACGGTATAAACAAATCTATGACATATATCATCAACACTGACAACAGAAATGCCATTGCACTCTGAGCCTGCGAGATTTGTCGAACTTAATTCGTCGAAAACACAACATAATTGTATTCTCCTTCGAGCTGTAGTATAAATTATTTAATTCTATCAAATCTCACAGATCAGGGGCAAATAAATAAAACAGTTTCCATATTTCAGCTCCTTCCGTCAGCGAAGTTAGTTTGCAATTGTCTTTCCAAAGTTTCATGTGAGAAATTTGAAAACACTTAGTTCTTAAAAATGTACAAAGATCTGAAGAAAATAGATATTTCCATGTCTGTAGATGATAGCACTCAGACTGAGGTCGGCTAATCTTATCTCAAAGTCCTGGCTTGTCTCTCTAAGCTATCTAGGTACGATGAGGTATATTCTCTCTTCCAATTCTTAAAGCTGCTGCGTATCTCCGAGCCATTTTGCGTCTTATATCAAGTCTCATTAAGATGTTTCTTGGAAACGAATAACTGTTCCATAGGAATGTATATTTAAATGACAATTTAAATATTGTATCTAGGACAATTAAATTGCTCTCTCTCACTCTCTCTCTCTCTCTCTCTCTCTCTCTATATATATATATATATATATATATATATATATATATATATATATATATATATATATATATATATATACGGTACGGGATGTGTGTGTGTGTGTGCATATATATATATATATATATATATATATATATATATATATACACACATCCCGTACCGTATATATATATATATATATATATTTACACACACACACAATCATGGCTCTCCACATTTTCCTATCCTTCGTGGCTCTTAAGAATCGTTTCTTGATTTTCCATGTTTAACTCTCCCCTCTGATCCGTCATTTATTCCCGCTGTCTTCTTCTATTTCTCGATATACATGGGGAGATCTTATTTTTTCAAGCTATCCTACCTGATGGAGACAGCTTAGATCTGGATTATTCTAACATTATCTAAATATGTAACATTTTTACTATATATATATATATATATATATATATATATATATATATATATATATATATATATATATATATATATATATACTTTTATACTTTTCCTAGTAGTTCAAATAGATATTTGTGCCGTGCCTCGAAAAATGATTTTGCTAAATCTATAAAACATACGAGGTCTGGTCAAAAGTAGTCGGCTTGGTTAAATATGTTAACGGAGCTAAAATACGCAGTGAAGCCGATTGGCACAGATAGACCTTAAATTCTGTCACACAAAAACGTTTTTATTTCTCTCTTAGAGAGAAAGTGTGTAGAGTGTGGTCGTCTCACCGAGACACGCATTTCCCACCAGTGACCATTTGGGGCTCAGTAAAAATATTACCAGATTTGACAACCTGCTGACATTTTTCTCTTTCCAAAAATCTAATCCCACTTAAAATGAATATGAAATCCTGACGTCGAGACAATACAGTGACGAGGTAGCAGCTCGCTATCCTCCCATAAAACATACCCTGGAATGCTTACATTAAATGGAAACGACGCTGGAGAGTCTGTCGCTTCAGAAGGGAACTACTTCAAAGGAGATCAAATGCCGAATGGATGTAGTTTTATTTGTATAAAATCAATTCCGATAATTTTTGATCAACATCGTAAATGGCTCAGCTACTTTTATATCACTTTTAGTCATCATAGTTACGGTGAAAACTTCGAAAAAAAAAACATTGTTTTAGTAACTAAATGCCAATGGCGGATAATCTTGTTAGACAAGAAAGACAACTTCGCACGCAAGCAAAAAAGTTCTTTTTTGTACCCAAAGAAACAAATGTGTATTACGAAAACAAAAATACGAAACGATCTTTTTGAATAACAGAATAGATGAATATGAATCGTTTCGATAAAGAACGTCAAAGGTTATTTTCCTAATGCCTGAAAAGTATATAAGAAAAGCAAATAATGTCAATGAATATCAAATATAGAGAAATACAAATCGATGTGAGATTTGCAGGGATAAAACACTCAAAATATGTATATACAAGATTTTATTATTTTCATTCCTTTCTTTTTATTTTTATCGAGTTCTGGAATTAGATTAAGGAATATTGCCTCTAGACTAAAAGTAGATAAAAATCTTCGCAAGTTGCACTGAAGAGATTGGTAGTGACGCGCAGAAAGACTTAACACGTATTCACTGTCAATTATGTTGACTTGCTTCTTCTGTCTACCAAGTGGCCGCCATTTTCTTTGAATAGCTTTTTTTCCTTGTTCATTTTTGAAGTTCAGACAACGTTCCTTCAATGAGAAACAAAATGCGAGCAGAGGCAGCGTAACAGGATTAAATTGTCCAACACGAAGCAACAGTTGTTAGCCGAACGAGAAAAAATGTAAAACTTCGTCCTTTGTACTATTTTTTGTTTTGGTTGTCTTTCTTTCTTTCTTTCTTTCTTTCTTTCTTTCTTTATTTCTTTATTTCTTTCTTTCTTTCTTTCTTTCTTTTTTCTTTCTTTCTTTCTTTTTTTTTCTTTCTTTCTTTCTTTTAACGGGTCTCGAATTTTCTCGTTCAAATGATTTACCTGACACGTGAGCTGGATTTAGAGATAGGCAAAAGAAATTAACGGCATCTTTAGTGAGAACAGAAGGGATTATGCTGTATTTCCTATTTTACAGACATATTAGTCGATGCGTACACTGGAGAAGCAAAGCACATGTGACATTTTTGACGCCCTTAAGGTTTAACTGAACCGGACCGATATGGATTCTGATATTTCCTATATATATATATATATATATATATATATATATATATATATATATATGAAGAAAGAGAGACAGACAGACATAGATAATATTAGCGGCCAATATATATATATATATATTTCCGAGAGGATATAATCCAGGTTGAGTTCAATGTAGGGTATAGAGGAAGAATATTATATAAAAGGCTCAAATACTAATATTTCATATTATAATTTATTACATTGGAATCATTAACACGATCCAATTCATCAGACATAAAAATTCAAAATTTATGAATTTAAGCGCAGTACTAGATTGGCGGCAGGGTCTCATCGATTTACAGTTAAAATATCTAGATGTAACTATAAATTCTAATTGTTTCTTCTCTTGAACTTCTTCCTTGCTTTCCAGGCAAATTTGAACTTGTAAAACTTAAATACAATGTCAATGATTTTCTTGTCTTCTTAATTCTTGTTCTTTTATTGTTCTCTCTCCTTAATAGGAGTAATGGATAGCGGCTCGGATTGAGGAATCCGAGAACCAAGTTTGAATTCCAGTGAAATTCATTACATTAACTTACGTCCTAATACCCTCGGGAAATGTATGAATCCTTTTCTTCTCTCACCCCCCCCCCAGCTATGAGTAAATAGCAGGACAGACAGGGTTCTATAGCCTTGGATGGCAACTGACCTACCACAGAAAGAAATGACAACCTAGTGCGGGAAAAATCTGCCTCCTCTGTCATGTATCAAAAGATACATGATCACCTAAGTGTTTATCACGCATTTTACATAACTGATTGACTCCTTAACAATCATTTTTCCTATTTTCTCACACTCAGTAACCCCTTGTGCCTTAGTAGCTTTCTGAGCTTTTTTTTTTTTGGTGTGGGGGGTTCAATGATTTAAATGCAATCTCAATCGTTATCTACTGTGGTCTTGATTACTCTTCTATTGCTCTCGCTCCTTAATAATATTTCTCTGTTTGCTTTTTTTCTTTTTCAAAATCACTATCCCCATTGCGTCTTAGTGGCTTTACCGCCTTGCATGGAGTGAAGTGATTTTTAAAAAATCCTATCGCGTGTTTCGATCAGCCAATTCTCTAGAGACAAGTCATGTTTTCCGACTTTCTTTTAAGCCGGTCAACATTTGATCAAAACCTTTTTTCTTTCGCCAGTTCTATTTCCATCAACACCTGTTACTTGTACAAATCTTCTAGTACAACTTGTAATAATCCGACCGTCTTTCATCTGACTAAAGATTTGACAAGAATTCTGTCAGGCAGCTCAAAGACGCGCGAAATTCTTCCTGACGCCGAATTAGGTGTCTGGGGGACAACAGATGTCGTTCATTCTTTCAAATCGACATTTCAAATATCCATTAAGCGAAAGATGCACATACTGTCTCCGGAAATCCAATGTTGCTTCTATCATGTAATCCTAGTTAAATTTGACAAAAGTTTAGAGAGACTCTTATGGATATTCCGACGATTTTACAATCTGTAGAATGTTACCATTTGGAGGTTAATTTATATTTTACAGAAATATTTTACAGGAAAGTGATAAATTATTTCCACTTTGACACAGTGGGTACAGGGAGTAAAATTGAACGAAAAGAGTTTAGTAAGGAAAAGTGAAGATAGGACTGTAAAAGAACAGATTCAGGAAGAGAGAAGATGGCGATTGTCGTTACATTTAAATTTTTGAAGATTGCAACAGGGATGCAAGAAATCGGAAGGGGTGCGATAAAAGAATCTGTTAGAAGAGAACGAAAACTGTTGTCAATTTAGTAGTACGCTTCAGTTCCCGCAGTCGAGGTGCTAAGTAAAAAAAGCTGATGAGAAGAGTTGTCATGAAAATATCTGGGGGAAAATAACAGAGTGAAGCCACGTCACATCGGTGGGAAAATGGCTGAAGTCGATATGCCAGGTCAGGATATATTTCATTACAGACATATCTTTGAATTTTGTTGAGAATCTCGAAATATAATGCTGGATCACCAGAACAAATATGATAGCAGTATTCAGAGCCCAGACGAATGGTTATTTGATAAATGTTCATGGTGGATTCTGGCGAGAAAGCTTTTTTTTTCCTAACACGAGACAGTGAAACAAATTTTCGATCAGTAAACCTAGCAATTGATTCAATATAATCACTTCACTTCTTGTCAACTAACTTTTACTCCTGAAGTTTTTTAAGCAATTCATATGTAAATCGGCAAACTTATAATTGTAACTAAAAATGTTTATGCCTACTTTGCATTAATGTTGTAGATAAAAGAATGAAACCACTATTCCCTGTGATCCATCATATCTGCAAGTATCTGAATATGCAGGCTAATATAATACTTACAAAGTGTTGAAAAAGCAATAGGTAAGCCTCTAGAGAGACTGCGACTGAAATTGTAAATACACGCTTTGTTATGTATATACACGGATAGGCGATCATGTATCTTTCGATACATGACTGAGGCGACAGATTTTTCCCGCAGTAGGTAGCAATTTCTTTCTGCGATAGGTGGGTGGCAACTGGTCCACCGCAGAAAGACCGATCTGCCCTGCGATTTAACAATAGCTGAGGGAGAAGAAGAGGATTTATACCTTTCCCAAGTGAATGTAATGGATTCGACTGGAATTCGAACTCGCCTTTCTGATTCTTCAGTCCGAAACGCTATCCATTACTGCACCGTGCCTCCTTGTCACGTTCGCGTATAGCCCGAAGAGCCTTAATTATCCCGCTGCTCCCTCACACCTCCAGATTACCTTGATAGACGTACAGTGACATACCGAATTTTAATTTCGACTGGAACTGTTTATGGTCACTTTGGGAAAGGCATGAACCCATTATCCCTGTTATTTGGCTCATTACCAGATATCTTGGTGGACGAGCAACTACTGTAATTTTTATCATCATCAAAACAAGAATTATCAAACCTAGTTCGAATTTTAGATGTTGTTATTTATGATTCCTTCGCAATTATGCCCCTGAGTATGGCATAAAATCAACCTGTTCCTGTACTCTTTTCCACTGCCAGAATTGATTGAATGATTTGATTTTTTACGGTTTGTCAGTCCTTTTGTTTTTATTTAAAGCCAGGACATATTTTTGATTGAGGGAATATTTTTTTTATTTAGAATTACTCTCTCGACAATATTTTCTGAATAAAATTTTTTTTTTCAGATACAACCCCTACGTTTTTTTACCCATAATTTGGGGGGAAGGATATTCATACTTTTCTAAGTTCATTTTAGCGTTTCATTGCCAGAAGTTTTGATGGACATGCAAGCTAGTGAAATGGTTATCAGCATGAAAAAAGTTTCCTCGGACGGTGCCTATGATCCCTTAATTGTAATGATAATGGAAATATTAGCTGTTTCCTTATGAGAAAACATTCAGCCTTCATTGACTGAGTAACCTGTAGTACTACCGGTTAAAAATTACGAAATCTTTCCCTTAAAACCGTATTTCGGAAAAATAGGTTTCTCAAGTCCAGTTGCTGCTTTCGCTCTTTTCAGTACTGATGGGAATTTCCTTCCTAACCTTTTGTTTGAAGTAGTGTGAAATGTCAACATTTTCATCATGTTATTATTTTCCCCTCGAGATGCATGTTGTTTTAGTTGAATTTTTTTAGTTGAATTCCTTAAATGATGCTGTTTCTGCTATCTGGTATACTACTTTGTTTCTGATTTTTCACAGATTTTTCGAAGTTTCGAAGAAGGAAGTTATTCAACCATATCCAGAGGCTTCATTCGCTGGAAAAAAAAACAGTGATTTGAGAAACCGGTTGTGATCAGCTGACAGTTTAAGCATTTCTAAACAGGTTCGGTGGTATATATGACATCCATATAAAAATCTTGAGGTCCTTAGAAAAAGACGTGATTCCACACTTCCAATTGCTCTCTCATCCACTCATTCTCTCCATATCTCTATATCTCTCTCTCCAGTTTACAAATATATTGATAGGCATGCAAGCTAGTTTAATGTTTATCATTATTGAAAATGGAAATGGAAAACCAATTTTGAAATTCGGCTGATAATTCTTATATATGAAGCATGAAGCATGAAGCAAATGACTCAGGTTCTACATATAGCCTTTGGAAAGGCTGATAATTCTTATATTTAAAGCATGAAGCTGATGATCTACGTTCTATTTACAGTCTTAGGAAAGGATCATTATTTTTTTATATGAAGCATGAAGCTGATGACACAAATACTACATATAGCCTTTTGAAAGACTAATAATTCTTATATTTAAAGCATGAAGCTGATGATCTACGTTTTATTTATAGCCTTTGGAAAGGGTCATAATTCTTATATATAAAGCATGAAGCTGATGACCCAAGTTCTACTCATAGCCTTTGGAAAGGCTCATAATTCCTATATTTAAAGCATGAAGCTGATGATCCCAGTTCTACTTATAGCCTTTTGAAAGCCTCATAATTCTTATATTTAAAGCATGAAGCTGATGACACAAATTCTACATATAGCCTTTTGAAAGGCTAATAATTCTTATATTTAAAGCATAAATCTGATGACCCAAGTCCTTCCTATAGCCTTAGGAAATGTATAAATCTGGCTGGACAATTATCCTTCTTTAAAAACTGCTATTGTGTGCCTGCTCTAGATATTCAGAGTACGGGTGTCTTGTCGGTAAATGGAGGAGTATTATAAGTTAGAAGATTGAATTACATATCCCTTTACAAGGAAGTAATTCAACATTAGAAAAAGTTTCCTTGTTTTTGTCGAGTTCACCTCAAGCAAGACAGTAAATCCAGTAAGACGCAAGGAGTTACTGGGTGGGGAAGAATTTGAAATCATAAACATTGCTAAGAAGCGTGAACAACGGAAGAGTAATCAGGAAGACAGTAGATAGAGACTGACAATGCATTGACATTTTTTAACATTAAAGTTGACTGGAAAACATGGACCCGACAGAGAGTTCCACAAGCGACAAATGCAAGAAAAGAAGCAGTTACCATAAAAATTACGGTTACATCTAGACAACTCGACTGTAAATTGATGTGACCTCGTCGCCAGTCTAGCACTGCGCTTAAATTCAAAATGTCTTAGTAATATAGCGAAGATTACTAAATTTTTGCACAAATCCGAAGTGTAAATCATTGAAGCTCTATCATACAGTATATCCCACGGAATCGTCTTAAGCTTATCTCAGTTTATTTAGCCTAGATTAGGAAGAAGGCCTTATACCCAAAAATAATAGTCAAAGAGATTAGCTGTTCTGTTCCACGGTGAGGGCGCGCCCATTTTGGTTCGCACGTTCTCACATATGTATATAACCTATTGCCACATGAAAACCGGATTCAAATCTTACTATGGTCGTTTTATTTTTATTTTGATAGTTTGTTTTCTATGGCTTATAAACATTGCGAAAAGTTATTTAAAACCAGACAATATTTTTAAATGTAAATAATTTTTGGAGATGAAAATGATTTACTGATAAAATTCCTACTACTTAACCCATAGCAAGTGGGAGAACAGGTGGATTTAATTTATAACGAACACGACTGGAAATGAAACTAGACCCTCAAATTTCCAATAAACATAATTTAATCTTGGAATTTCTACGAGTACAACTAGTATATATATATATATATATATATATATATATATATATATATATATATATATATATATATATATATATATATATATATATATATATATATATATATATATATATATTCTAGTTCTACTCGTGAAAATTATATATATTTATATATATACACACCCGTGTGTGTGTGTGTTGATTGAAAAGAAAATAACTACTTTATGTATGATGGACTCTCCTGTCTAACTATAATTTTTACAAGATGGGAGAGTCCATCATACATCAGGGTGATTGAAAACTAACTCCCTATATTATGTGGTAAACTCTCCCGTCTTGTAAAACTTATAGTTAGACGGGTGAGTCTATCATACATAAAATAAGAAGTTGCTTTGCAAACTCCATATGTGTGTGTGTACGTGTGTGTATGTGTGTGCATGTGTCTGTGTATGTATATATATATATATATATATATATATATATATATATATATATATATATATATATATATATATATATATATATATATATATATATATAGATATAGATATATATTACTTCAAACATTTTTTTAATGAATACCCATATTTGAATAGACGTAGCATTAAACATTGTGTATGATATAAATGGCAGATTTAAAAAAAATACATAAAATATACACGCAAACACGAACACACATACACGCATACATATATATATATATATATATATATATATATATATATATATATATATATATATGGAAATAAAATTGGTATAGAGCACCTTTTAAGCTAGAACTTTGATATATATATATATATATATATATATATATATATATATATATATATATATATAATCCAGTTTCTTCCTAAGCAAGGCAGTAAATCTACTAAGTCATAAGTTGTTACTGGGTGTGGTAAAATTAGATAGAGACACATTACTAATGAGTGAGACTAAAAAGAGTATTCAGGAAGAGAGTAGATAGCTATTGGCATTACATTTACATTTGTGAAGATCAAATTTGGCTGACACCCATGGAGCCGCAAGCGAGAAGTGCGAGAGAACAAACTAGCCAAGTCTACTGTAACAAATCGATGAGATCTCGACGACAATCTGGTACTGCGCTTAAACTTTACCCTGAAAGTAATTATAGAAAAAGCACAGGACAGAAATAATGCCAAGACGCCATTAAATGCTCATCTTTAAATAGACGGAGAGCGAATGCTTTCTTTAATAGGATTTCTCGAATATTCAGGCCTGTAGACAAAAATAAATAATATACTGTTTAATTAATGAAGGAGCGTCTACTGAAATGTGGTTAAATACTAAAAATAACTTTTAACCGTCCGTCTACCAAGAGAAGTGACTTACATTAAATACCACCTAGGTCGAATAAACGCATTTCTATTTTATTTTACACTATTAAAACTTTTTGCATTTTTTATTATATGTATGTATGTATGTAGATGGACGAAGAAATAAGTATTTTAATCCAAATTTATTCACTGAAATACTAAAATTACAATGCGTTTACTTTGAAATTATAAACTTAATTCAAATCTCATTTTTTTAAAAATTACAGTTAATCCCTGCAATTTCCACAGAATACTTTCAAATGACTTTGATAGACATGTTTTTGAAACATATGGCATAGAGCTTGCGTTTTTTTATCAAGTTTAGGACCACCCAATGTGCATTTTCTTCTTTCTGTCATCGAATGGTTCCTGGGAGGTGTAGTGGTCATTAGATTTTGTAGTTGTATCAATACCTGCGAGACAAGAATTCCTTCAGCATTTGTCCATTTTTGGTTTAGCTTCATGAATAATATAAATGATAAAAGATCTAAATCACAAGATCTTGTAACTCGTGAAGGTCCAGGCTTCTGATGCAAATATTGAGAATGGAGTTCTTCGATGTTCCCTTTCAATTGGTTTTGAAGACCAAATTTTAGATTTAACATTCGAATAATATATTTTATTCATCATTGAAGGATTTAAAAAATCATTTGAGTCAGTTTTGCTGTCATCTTTCATATCATCTTCCGGAAGCCTTCTAATAAAAAAATGGCTTTGCATAATGGAACTTATTTAGAATGGGCGATATTCTTTATTTAATTAGAAATAACAACCCACCAAAATGTTATTATTTTATTTATTTCCTTTAAGTAGATGATAGAAAAGAAGAAAAATAAAAGTCACAAAAAATAATTCGGATTGATTAATTATAATGGTGAAAAAAATCACTTTTGAAAAAACTGATATAAACATTGAACTCATTGGTAGACTGAAGGTTAAATGGCAAAATCTCTCGGATTAATACATAAAAATATATATATATTATGTGTGTTTTATTTTTTTAATCCGACATATTAGCTGATGTTATAATCTGCACCTCAAACCCGGAGTTTCGTAAACAAACTTTTGCGTAATTGTTCGGTCTGCCCCTCAAGAGGTTTCAGTTTGTGACAGAGGATTATTTAATTTTTAGTTATTTTTATGCTAAGCTTGAAATAATTATTTTATACACTAATTGGGATGCTACTATTATTGATTTTTTAATATTTTTGTGCGCGTGTTCGACTATATATGTGTGTATGTGTGTGTGTTTATGTGTGTACGTGTCAAATGGATATGGTTTTAAATTTAGTGCTGAATTACTTTTTTAAATGAATCCCCACAGATTTGTAACGGATCTGAGAATGCATAGCTCTGTCATTAATTTGAAACATGCACACTCCTTCAATATTGACAAACAAAGCCAATCGATTTCCTCACAAAAGGAAAAAGACAGAGTCGTAAGAAGTCATTCTTTATTCATTGAATTTCTACGCGTCATATAAGTTTGCATACGATTAATATAAGTAGCTGTAGTATTAAATTTATTCACAGAAACACTTTCATTATTCAATATTTTAGACGTATTTTTCTCTGATTTTATTAATTTGTTTCCATAAAAAAGTACAAATTGTTTAAAACTAATCAAGTTTATGGATCAGCATACGTTTGTTTTTATAATTAAACATGATGTGAAGAATATATATATATATATATATATATATATATATATATATATATATCCTTTACAACATCTTGTAAGCTAGATAGTCTTAGGAATTCTACTAGCCTAGACAAATATGCGTGGAAATTAAAGTAAAAGATCAGATTGTAAACTGGAAAATTTTACAAAAAAGAAAACTTTACAACAATCATAGTAATATCTGCAAACTTTGTCAACAAGAAAAGCTAGCTATAATAACATTTTCAGACCCCAAAAAATTTTGAATGAGAGATCGGAAATTATGACCCGTTGTATAAAAAGTTTCTTTTAAATTCCGATGAAGTGAGATGACAAGAAAATATGTATATTTAATTTACTCCCACCACCACCGATACACTTCCAATACTCTTTCTTTTCTTCTCCTTTTCCTCCTCCTTTTCACCTTCTACCACACCTCACGTCGTGCGTTTATTCATTTTATTTATTTATTTTAAAAAAAATGTAGCCTTCATAATATTTTATTTTTTAATAAAATAAAGTGTTAGTATAACCAGTTGACCTATATCCTCTGATGATACCGAAAGTTTGAAACCAAGCTAGCGGAATCGGGTGATCTAATGTTTTAATACCATATATATATATATATATATACATATATATATATATATATATATATATATATATATATATATATATATATATATATATATATATATATATATATATTGCATTTTCTTTTTATAGTTTATGTGCTATAACGTCTTTATATTGTTGATATGAATTCCTCTTATTTCATGCTGTGGTTTACCTTTGTGTTTGATTATATGTAATTTAACTGAATTTTTTTTATAGAAAAGTTGCATCTTAAAGGGTGTGAAAATGTGAAACGAATGTATGAGTTTCAATTGTTATTAGATATGATTCTCTGATAATAATTCAAACATATGACTTAAACATTCATAATATATTGGTGTAAAAAAAACTGCTGGTGGCGCTATCGGTGACAGTACTGCGTTAACCACCGAAAATGTGTTACCTATCCTGTTTTGCAGCTGATGAGGGCAGAGTATCGCGTCTGCTGTCGTATGTTGTATATAGAAAATAATATATATATATATATATATATATATATATATATATATATATATATTGGCTCCTGAAAAATTAATTTCGGTTGAGCTCTTTGGTTTGAGGTGTGAGTTTGTAAACAGTGACTATTTAAGCTAATATTGCACGACTCTTCGGCAGAATTGAGTCACTGTCAGTCACTGTGTGTTTATCTAAAATCTAAAAATAAATACGCTAAAAAAATCACCTTACTGGTAGAAGTTCCGACTGACGCAAATTCAGTCGGGTTTCGATCTTAGCTAGAGGCAACCCGACGTCTAGCGACACTGATGAGGTGTGAAACAGCGAAACAGTCTGTCTGTGGATGACATATATATATATATATATATATATATATATATATATATATATATATATATATATGTATATATATATATGTATATATATATATATATATATATATATATATATATATATATATATATATATATATATATATATATATATATATATCAGGAAAATATGTATATTTATTAATATATAGATTATACCTCATATATTTCATCCGACACTATTTACGATATGGGTACACGTGCTTTGGTTGTTATTATGCCCATTATGGTATTATATAGTGCACCAACAATACCCGTTATGTTATTATATAGTGTAAGCACTATACCTGTTATTTTGTTATATATTATACCCATTATCCCCGTTATTTTATAATACAGTGTACCCGTTTATAATAAGAAGAAATAATTTCGGATTAAAAATGCTTTCCAAATATATATATATATATATATATATATATATATATATATATATATATATATGAAACAACTGAAACGTTGCAAATTAAAAAAAATTTAATGTTTTTTTGTGAAAGTATTTATATATATATATATATATATATATATATATATATATATACTTCAGATCGACCCCGATCTTTCATCAGAAATAACTGTTTTCAGAAGTTTGTTTACAATTAGCGTCCGTCGCGAGATGCGGACGTCACGTGATATGGAATGCAACTGTGTTTGAATATTTCTAACGTAAATCTAACTGTAATAATATTTTGGATGTTGTTTTAAAAAATATTTTTTAACTATATCTAAAAAAGATTTTTTTGTTTAACTATTGAAATATTTATAAAGATTTAAGATACCCAAGTCTTATTTTTAAACCTAGTTTATATGTATTTAATATTAAAATCCAGTATTTTTCTTTTTTTCTGCGTGTGTATGTGGAACTGAAATCAAAATCTATCAATACACATTTACAGTTTTCTAATGAGTGTCCTGATTGATTAAAATGTCCAGCTATGGGGGAATAAGGATTGTTTTGACGTATGGTTAGTTTATGCTTGTTGAAGCGAAATCTAAAATTATTTCCAGATTCACCAATATATCCACTATTGGGACATATTGTGCAGAATAAATAGTAGATTACGTTATGGCTATAACAGGTGAGGCGAGGTGGGTGTATCTTGATATTGGTGTTGGGTACAAAAATACACTGTCGATTATTAAGTGTTTTCAAACTAAGCACCGAGGCTTGTTACATTTGTAATTTCGTGATTGGTTTGTATTCTTTAGATATTTGGTAGAGTTGAGGTTAGCTGATAGGTTAGGTGATTGTTTCTTTGCATTAATGGGTGGTTTATCGAAAATGTCTTTGACGTTTTTGTTTAACTGGAGGTTCTTGTAATCCTTTTTTAAATTGTGAATAAGTGCGTGGGAATATTGATTGTGGTTAAAAACCATCGGAATCCGATTGTTGTTTTTACTGTTCTTGTATGTGAGAAGTTTCTTACGATTTATGTGGATAGTTTTATTTAGTGCTTCTTTTATTATATTTATTGGGTATTTACATTTTAGGAATTGTTGTGTTAAGTTATTGATGTTGTATAGAAAATCTAGATGATCTGAGCATATGCGTTTGATTCTTAGAAATGATATGTATACGATAGTTTTTTTTTTTAATTTAAGGGGATGACAAATGTTAAAGTGTAGGAATTTATGCTGGTTTGTGGGTTTGTTGTATAGACTGGTATAAAGTGTATGTTTGTTTAATTTTATCATAACGTCTAAGAAAGGGAGGGATGTGTATGAATGTTCCATCGTAAATTTAATTGTATCGTGGAAGTTGTTGCAGAAAGTAAAAAAGTTTTTTTAATTTTTCTGATCCATGAGTCTATAATAAGAAAATATTATCAATACATCTAAAATAATGTAATGGTTTAAATTCTGAATTGTTTAGTATCTTCCTTTCTAGAATATGCATAAAGATATTAACATAGCTAGGTGCCATTTTCGTGCCCATTGCTGTAAATAATTTAATTAAAAAGAGCATTTACAAAAATAATTGTGTCTGTATAAATAACGTATAAACAAAGTCAAGCCAAATGATGCCTCCGTGTAGCATGCAAGTTCGATTCCTGTGCGAGAACGCATATTTTCTACGGAATTCCTCGGGAATTACGGCTGGTAAATTTAATTAAACTGTTTCCTTTAAATAATTGTATCTATAAAAATAACGTATAAACAGAACATATTTCCCTGAGTACGATTAAAAAGGAATAATTTGTAAAATTGTAAGATTTTTATTCAGTTTGCCTAACGTATTTTTAAATGTTATTTTATGAAGACTAAGAGAGATTTCAGTTGATACTTTAGCTATTTTCACATATTCGTTTTCAATATATTTTTTCTTTTAGTGCTATTTCGGTGATCGTAATTTTTTTCATATTGATGTATTTTGTTTGTGTTCAAAACATTGTCAAGATACCCTGAGAGGTTTCGAAGCGAGTAATGTTATCTTTACGTCTGTTGGTTTTATAGTAGTGATTCTAATATTTTATTGCGAGATCATCTTAACATGCGAGTGTTATCTACAAGGTGCGAATTGCAGTTGGATGTTTGTTTTAAGCGTTTTCTTATCGCCCAATTAATGAGCTTTTCGTGTTTCGTATATATTCGTTTTTAATTTTATCGTGTTTATTCTATTATTAATAAGCATCCCAGTGATCTGGTGTTCGAATTTCCTTGGTGTGCTGTCTTTATAGACAGCACACCAAGGAAATTTTGATCATGTTCGAAAATGATAATAATAATAATAATAATAATAATAATATATATATATATTTGTGTGTGTCGTGTGTGTGCGTCTATCTATCTATCTATCTATTTATCTCTCTCTCTCTCTCTCTCTCTCTATATATATATATATATATATATATATATATATATATATATATATATATATATATATATATATAAGAAGTTTAATTAAATAATAATCTACAAGCCCCGTCTGTTTAACTTTTTATTGTATTTTTCCAATTTTCAGATAAGTTGTTGAATATTGTGCTCGATGTTGTGGATAAGTTTTGTTATTTTTGTTCAAGTATTTTCCACTATCGCAGTCTATATCAAGAACCAATGCGGTGCCTGTGTCGTAGTTCAACCTCCGCCTTTTTAATCATGCCATCAAAGGGTGAGAGAAAAAGGGAGTTTGGGCCTGTGTTGAGGAATTCAATTTGTTCTTTAGTAAGTTCATGTTTTGAGATATCGATGAAATTATATTAGTGGAAAAATATAAATAAACGCAGTAATTGTCGGTGTTTTAATCAAACTTATTCGAATGAATACTTGTTGCTTAAATATTACTTTATTCAAATTGCACAACCCTGTAGCAAACAAGGACATCCACACCCAAAAAAAATTGACGCTCTCTTATCGAGAGAGAAATCACAATTAAAAATGACAAGGTTCGGGTTTTCCACTCCGAAATCCCAAAAGTAGATGATACTCTAGAATCTTCCTCTACTGCCGATAACTAAAATGAAATGCTAAACTATATCTCTACCGCAATAGGTAGAGAACACAGTGAGCATAAAATAGCACTAGATAAAGCTGAACAATTTATATTAAGGGAAAATATATATTGCAACACATTATCTCAAAATTGAAAAATTACAAGAAAAAAAATAACTAGCTGCTTAAACATACCATATTCATATATATATATATATATATATATATATATATATATATATATATATATATATATATATATATATATATAATATATTTCAAGAAAGACATTCGGATTACCAACACAAAAACAGAGAATGTCTCATATCAAGAATATTTAACATTGAAAAACATAAAGGAAAAAATTAATTATTTTTAATAATATGTGGAAATCTCCACCCTTTATCTGAAGACGGTCGTGAGACCAGAAACACGTGTTGTAAAATTATGAAAAATGAAGAATAATATATTTAAGAAAAAAACCAGATTACAACCCAAAAAGTTTGCGGTACCTCTCTTCTTTTTAATATACACACTTTTCTCTCGTTGGAACCATTATAACCTCTTCATTTTATATATATATATATATAGTTAGGTAAAAAAAATCCGTTGGTATATAATCCAAGTGGATGCTAATAATATAAAAATATTTGAACTAATTCACAAAAAAATAAGAGCTCAATGTAATTTATTTATACAGAGCAATATAATTAATAATGAAACAAATCCTTTAACCTCATATCGTGAATAGGGTATTTCGGCAGACTACGAAAATGGACGTCTGCCGAAATGGCCTATTCACGATATGAGGAAAAAGGATTTGTTTGATTATATATATATATATATATATATATATATATATATATATATATATATATATATATATATATATATATATATCACAAAATGACAATAAAATAAGCAAAATAAATTAATCCAAACAAATTACAAAACCACACCTGTTAGAATATGCGAAAAAAATTAATAAAGTAAATAATGAACAAATTATCAAACTATTATGAACAAAAAATCAAACTATAAAAATCAAATCAAAAAACCGGACGGAAAATAGCTATAACTGTTATATAACGATAAAAAAAATGAATAAAAAATAATATACTGCGTTACTTAAAAATCGAAAACCAAAAAGAGAAAATATACAGTGTAACAAATAAATAACAAGTATAATAAATTGATCTAAATACATCCAAATATATAAATAAACTAACAACCGATTACGATAAACTAGCCGTTTAGAAAAAACAAATAAAGATAATCAACCCAAATAGATAAATTAAAAACTGTTCCCATCAAAATAATAGTCAGAACAAACCACAACATTCCACCCCAAAATTCAACAAATAGCTTTAATTAATGGCAAATAAACAAATATATAAGATAAAAAATAAAAAGGAAAATAAATAAAAACAAACAAAACAATTTGACCCAAATAAATAAGCAAATAAACGACTTCCGGTAAATGACCGCCATAATAGACTACCAACAATAAGCTATATAAACAAACTTTTACTACGTTAATAAAAAACACCGATCAAAATAAAAAAAGAAATAAATATATAAGATAAAAAATAAAAATAAAATTAAAAAGAAAACAAAAAAACAAGCAAAATATACATAAATAAATAAACAAATAAGCGACTTCCGGTAAAAGTAACCGCCAAAATAACAGCACTAGTTGCGTGACGATTGCACTAGCATGAAACAGACTGTCGCCTCTAAGTGCTGACTTCTATGTTCACTTTTATATTTACACACGCTCTATCTCTGATATTGAGCACTTTATCCCATAAATATAGCACACTTTAAGACTATATTTCTTCATATATATATATATATATATATATATATATATATATATATATATGGCAATATGAATAAAATAAGTATGTCCTAACATAGTCTGCTATAGGGGCACACCGGGGAAAACGCACAAAATGCCATAGTAACTGACAAAACTTTAATATACAGGGTGTGTCCATAAAGTCTGGACACATCGGCAATACTAACAAATAGCATCTTTAATATGATTTTTGTTATTTAAGGTGTAAAGGTTGATCCGCTTTGCAATGTTCAAGTAAACCCGGTGCAATAACTCCACGTTACCGTCAGTTTTAGCAGATTTACACTTTATGAGTTCAATGAAGTGTGTTGCATCTGTGATTTTCATTGAGTACACCTTCTTTAGCTTACCCCAGAAAAAGAAGTCAATTTTTTATGCTTTCGACAAAATCATGTTTAATCTGCGGAGGTAAAAAAAATATAGTTAATAAACTTTCGTATACTTTCAGACTTTAGGGACACCCAGTATTTTAATTAAGTTTCCACTGAGGAGTGGCTGCTCACAATGAATACTTTCAGGCGCATTCACGCAGTGAACAGGCGGTCGGCAACAGTTATGCGTGAAATTTGGCACTTTATACCCATCGGGCAAGTACAAGATGTACAAGTGTAATTGATACGTGCATTGCATGCACAAAATAAGGAAACTCACTGAGCAGGGGAAACTGCTAAAATGAAAATGCGGTAAATTCACAATTATTATGAAAGGAAAAAGACAAAAGAATTTCACAGGCGTAAGGAATGAGTGTTTGATACCATGAAGAATAGGAGAACCTCAGCAAAGGAGCTTACTGCTAAAAGAAAAGTAGAACCCCCTCCACCACACACACGCACACACACACATACACACACACACACACACACACATATATATATATATATATATATATATATATATATATGTATATATATATAAGGAATATATTTTCATAAAAGGAGTTAATGAAAACATATGGCAATCTCAAGTATTTTCTGTCTACGTTAGATATTTTCTCTTTTAATAAATATAGCATTCTGTACATCGAATATGAAATATCAAAGATATTCCATATAATAAACAAATAAGTATATTTTAATGCACTTATACTTGAAAAGAAAGACAAATTTATTGAATAAAACTGCCAGCAGTCTCTATGTCGTCTTCCACACAGGCATGCAAGCATAGAGA
>OZ038497.1:57320424-57392924 GCA_964036315.1 Acanthosepion esculentum | reverse complement strand
AGAGATAGTGATAGATCGATGAACCAGTATGATAGATAGATACATAGATAGGTTAAGGAAGAGACTGATATATTTAAAATAAGATACATGCGAATAAAGATAGATATATATGAACTAGATAGATAGATAGATAGATAGATAGATAGATAGATAGATAGATAGATAGATAGATAGATAGATGGATGAACAGACTAAGATAGATAGATAGATAGATAGATAGATAGATAGATAGATAGATAGATAGATGAACAGACTGAGATAGATAGATAGATAGATAGATAGATAGATAGATAGATAGATAGATAGATATTCTTGTAAACAGATGGCTGGTGACACCTGCTGTTTCTACACACTCTTTTACTCAAATCTGTGCATTGCCTCTGCGCCTTTTGCAGGACTGATGTTGCTTTCGAAACAGCCCCCCGCCGACCCAGATGACCTCACCAGGTGGAAACATTTACAACAGATTAAGACAGAATAGGACTCATAATTTAGCTCGGAGCCCACACACAGACTCGCCAGAAATGTGAACGGGTCAAGGAAACGATAACGGAACATAGCTGTTCGTGAACGAACGCCAGAACAAATGCATCGGATACTTGCCAAAAACCCAACCTCTATTCCCGTGATTTCTCTGCTGAAGCTTAGCATGGGTGGATACCCCTGCCGAGATAACGAGTAGATGCGCGAGTAGGGAGTGAGTAATGTTTGGTTGTGGAAGTGAACGCAATTTTAATGTCTCAATATGAACAGGGTCAACAAAAATGACTCACTATCACTGAACAGTTGGATCATACGAAATATCCCTACATGTAGCAAATGTGTACTAAGAATTAAATATATTTGTATACTATTGATTTTTTTTGTATCGCGATTAACACGTGATCATCTTTCACAGGCGATTTGACTGTTCTCTCAGCGGGGCGTAAAAAGATCGAGTGCGTTTTGTGTATAAGGTAAGACAACTCTAAATGTGTACTCTAGCCAAGCAAATACTTATAAAATCACACAGAAAAACCATTCTTTATCTATCCACAAAGAAAGAAAATGCTTACAGTCTCTGAAATGACTTAAGTATATTCAAATATATTCACATAGACTGAGATATATACTACTAAAAATTTACCCATCAGTGAACTAATTCAATAATTACTATTAAACTATATTCACATGTTCTAGAACCTCTTAAATGCTTATAGATTCATATATAAACTTGCAATATATACCTATTCAGTCAGTTATACACGCTTAGGCGATCATGTATTTTCTGATACATGACTGACGAGGCAGACTTTTCCCGCAGTAGGTTGCCAATTCTTTCTCCTGTAGACCAATTGCCATTCAAGGCTATAGAATCTGGTCTATCCTGCTATTTACCCATAGTTTGGGGTGAAGAGGATTCATACATTTCCCAAAGTGAATGTAATGGAATGAATTTAACTGGAATTCGAACTTGGCTCTCCGATTCCTCAATCCGAGCCGCCTTATCCATTACTCGCCCGTATTCATAAAACATTATTATCTCAAATATAAAAACAATTTCATCTAAGAATTAAGAAAAATGCTCAGGAACCAAAATGTAAACTTTAGTATGCGTGAAATTTTTAATAAGAAGAAATAAATGAATAATACTTGCCTATCCCTGAACTAAGTTAATGCTTATCGACGTAAATAAATACGACCAATATTTACGTTCTCTCGACCTGAGTAAATGCGGACAGAAGAAAATATAATAAAAATAAATTATTTCGATATTAAATCATCCAATCTATGTTAATATTAAATAATCCAACACCCTGAATTATCGTCAAAATCACTGGCTTCAGGATTAGACCAATGAAACTATCTCGCTACCTGTAGATCTACTGCCGTTTTTATTGGCTCAAGGTAACTTATTTCCCGGGGTCGAAATTGTCTATTTTCTTCCATGAAATCTGCCATGACAACATGAATCGAGTCTTACAATTCGAGATTTGCTTTGTTTTTTTGTTTGTTTGTTTTACAAAGTTGGTGTATTGTTTGTACCCATTTCACCTCGAGCAAGGCGGGAATTACACTAGTGCGCAGGTGTTACGTAGACTGTAAGTGAAAGGGAAGACTGAGAATAAGGAGGATTGAGGAAAGAAAAAAAGATGAAGACAAGAAGACAGAAGACGGCGATTGTTGTTTAATTTAAAGTTTTGAAGATTGTAGTTATCAGGGAGGAAAGTAAACGGAAAAAAATTTCACAGGAGGAATGTGCGAGAAAATAAACTGTTGGAGTAGAAGTGGCGGTTACATTTAACTATTTCAGCAGTAAAAGGGTGGGACCTAGGTGCCAATCTAGTAGCTCGCTTAAATTCATGTAGTCGGAGTACCAGGGAAAAAAAGCTCATCAAAGCCATTAAACTATTTGTAGAAAAGAAAGAGGGAAGCCACATCAAGTCTGTGAGAAAGCAAGTAAGGATCGATTACATTACAGATCATCCTTCTTTGGATTTGGTCAAGAACCTTTAGATGTTCGAGCACCTACCAGATATAGCAGCAGCATTCAGTACACAGACGATTGGTAGATTTGTAAATGTGCAAGAAGGATTCTGACGAGAAAAATAATCTGGCACGACAGAGTAACCCAACTTTCCTTGCAGTAGATGCAGCTATTGATTCGATGTAGTCGCTCCACTTCAACTCAGAAAATGTAAGGTTAAAAAGGCGCAGGAGGTTTTGTTTTGTTGGCGTTAAAATTAACAAGTCATTTCTTGCCCCGGTTAAATACTGATTGAATGTCTTTTACTGAGACCAGAGTAAAGGATTGCATCATCTAGATAAATACCTAGTTGGGACCTGGTATCAACGGGGAAGTCATTGATGAAGATCAGTTCAGAAGTAGCCTAGGACTCAGGATAGATTTTGGGAGGAAATCCGCCTTGGTGAGAACGGAGACATGCTTGTTCACAACAGAAACTCCAGCAACAGAGTATTATGTGTTTTTATCTCATACGAAATGGAGTAGGGTAATTTGAAATAAAAATATAAAAAAAACAACATTTTTTTAGCCGAAGCACTATATTCCCAAATGGGCAGTTTAGATAATGGTGCTATAGTGTTATTTCTTTTCGCATGCTCGGTCGTTTTGCTTTCATTGACTTCCTTCTCCAAGATTGGTTGTCCTACCAAGACTAATCAACCAAGTCTCCACTGATATTTAGGACTCTGCTCTTTCATATCATTCGGCTCTCTGTCAACTATTAATTAACAAACACCACTTGTAAACTAATTGTTATGGTTCAATATCCTCGCCACACGGTTATGGTCCAAGGTTAGGACCAAGGAAGAACAACACGAACACAAGAGTAGTAAATAACAAAGATATATTACAACAAAAATATAATACAAGTTGAAGGTGTTAGTATTAACTGTCAGCCTGGTTTAGAGTGAACTAATATTGTCTTGACTCGTTAGGTCTCAACTCATTCCGATATTTAACAGTCCCCCCACTAGGAAAGTATGTGGCACAAGGCCGAGTTTAACGTGGGTTTATCCGACCCATAAGCTCGGCCAAAAATACTCCCTTAAGAACCCGTATAAACAGGTTCAAGGCTTCTCTACCACCCCGGACGAAACTTTCCCCTGCGGCAAAGCCTCATCCGGATTCCTCTCTACAAATGCAGTGAGTTCGACAGGAGTCGCACACAGTCAGAGACTGCGTCTCGACTCGTTCCAATATTTAACAACCCTCCCACGTGGGTCGCATGTGGCACAAGACCGGCTTAATGTGGGTTCTCCGAGCCCGTAGGCTCGGCCAAAAATATGCCCATTAGAACCCGTATAAACGGGTTCAGGGACTGTCTACCTCCCCGGACGACACTTTCCCCTGCGGCAAAGCTTCGTCCGGGTTCCTCTCTGCCATGGCAGAGAGTTCGACAGGAGTCGACTCGTTCCTCCCCTCTCTCTCAGAGAGGCGCAGTATTTTTAGAGTCAGGAAGAGTCCATAATCGTTATAGGTAAGTTCCCATAATACTAATACTAAGGTTTGCTTAAACATCATTTGTAAACTAAAAGTTTAATTTATTTGTAGATATGAATTGATATTGTAACATTGTGTGTGTAAAATAAAAGACAATAATTTATGGTTAAACGTTAAGAATAGGAAGAAGAAAGCTTAATTGATAAAAGACACACGGGTTGTTGGAAATATATCATATTTCGGAAATACTATATATCTGTGAGCACTAGTTTACGGCCACAGGAGCCAAAAAAAACAGGAAAAAATGTAGAATGTGTCGATGCCTTTTCATTGACCTGTGAATTTATGAATCGGCAACTTGTTAGAACAAGAGATTTATTGGTAGAAAAATAGGAATTCTTCCTATCAAATTTATTTCGAGAGAAATTTTCTCTTGGACGCGAAAAAACGATTTGACATATGTTAGGACTGGGTATTTCTCTCATTCCTTTCACCCTCTTCATCACTGACAAGTAGTCGGCAAGAATTCTTTCCCGAGGCGAATAGAAGTAGCCAATACAGACCAAATGATTTGTGCTATTTATTACTACAAAAAGGTATTTGTTTTAGCGCAAAAACGACTATTCGACAGACAGTGTGACTTTAGCGTATTTGTCTGAAGATAGTGAGACACGGGGGATAGCGGCTCGGATTGAGGAATCGGAGAGCGGAGTTCGAATTCCAGTCGGATCCATTACATTCATGTGCTTATACCCTTGTGAAACGCAGGAATCCTTTTCTCCCACCTGCTATGGGTAAATAGCAGGACAGACTGGGTTCTATAGCTTTGAGTGACAAACGGTCTAAGAAAAAGAAAACTCTTAATTCAAACCGGAGAGGGTTGCGCTCCGTCAGGCTATCTTGCGCAAGAAACACCACTTCTTTCGTTTATTTATGATAACATGACACTGTCACGATATAAACTAAAGAAGATACGATTTTCTGATTTTTCTAAGCCAGCTGGCCTATTCCACTGAGAAGATTGGCGGAACATGTTCTTCCAACCTTAATTCAAACCCAATTGCTGTGGCTGGTCTCATAATATTTGTTCGAATCAGCGTTCGAATCCATAATAAACATATGATTCGAATGTTGATTTTTACCACATTCCAATATTCTAACTTCCTTGAGCACAATGCCCGTTTGTATCATCAACACTTGGAAAAACAAGTGACCCTTGACATTTGTTGAAATCTATTGTGTATTTATAGACATATATCTAGGCGTCATGTCTAAAGATCTTTATACTACGTTTACCTTCTAAACTGAATACCAACCCAGCTTGGATGGACCTGTCCGCTTCGTTGTTTAACCCATAACTGAGGGATATAATAAGAAATTCATACCTTTAGCAAGCCTGATTTTGCGAAAGTCTTTGTAACGATCGCGACTTTAATTTCTAGTTCCGACTCACTAAACATTATACTACATACCCACTTAAATTACAAGGTAGGAGCGTATTATTATTATTATTATTATTATTATTATTATTATTATTATTATTATTATTATTATTATTATTATTATTGTCGTTGTTGTTCTTCTTCTTGTTGATATTATTATTATTATTTCTTCCCGTTAGGTTTCGTCCGTACAAAAATCCAGATCTAAAGACACTGAGATTAACAGGGACGAGACAAACACGGGAAAAATCGAAATAGAGTTAGATTTTAAAACAACAGAAAATGTCTGCCAAGCGTATAAACAAAAGACAACAAAAAAACGAAGATCTGAAATAAAGACGTTTGTTTTGTCTCTGTCTTGCGGGGAGATTTATAAATAAAAGGAAAATGCCGGGAAAATTGAGATTGACAAACATACAGAAGCAGATATAAATATTCATTTTGTGTGAGTGGTTCTGCATGTATACCACAGTATATAAACGCTAATACAAATAAACAAGTAGCTACACACACACTCGTACTCGTAATCTCATATGTGTGTGGCTGAGTGTATTGACGTAAAATAAATAATCCCCAATGCATATACAAAGAGTAGCTACACACACACACACACACACACACACACACACACACACACATATATATATATATATGTGGTGTAACAGAAAAATCGTGTAAAAGCAAAATTGTCCATTGGTTTGATTAAGCTTTGAACCGTTGTATCTTAGAAACGATTACATATATCTTACTGGAATTCTCCGGGGTTTTTAAAACAATATTAGATTCTACATTGAGCAATAAGAATGTGTAATTACTCTCCAAACTTAGCAGAAGAATCGAGATGAAATCGATCATAAACGAAAATGGCATCTTCATCATTAATTAATCATAGCTAAGGATCGGAAGCTCATGAAGGATTGAAATAAAGTTCAAGTATATATATTATTCAAGGATCATTTTACAACTTATCCGGGATTATCTTCGCAAAATCTAACCTTCTAACATTCTGCCCTGGAATAACAAGGTGCCTCACAGGTTTCGCGTACGATTTCATTTTCAATTTTCATTGTTCACGGCCATTTGGACTGTTATAGGTTAAACTCCTCTCTCACGTATCAAAGGTCTGATGGATTGAGGTGGATCTTTACTAATTGATCTTGTTATCGCTAACTTGAAATGATGATCCTTCGTCCTGTTGTGACCCACTGATCCAGTTTTTCTGTCTACTGTTCCCATTTTGTAAAACTTATTCACCGTTTTATTGAGCATTCTTCAATGGATTTTGAAGCCAGAGTGTGAATGATAGTACCATTACTCAAGACCTCTTAACATTGTGCATTTGGAAGAACAGTGGGGCTGACAGGAAATGATTCTCTTTCTAGCTGAATAACTCAAAGGGTTTATTAGTGATTCTTACGACAAATGGTGTCAAAATGGCGAAATGTCTTTTCTGAAAACTTCGAAAAAAGGAACTCAATTAGTTTAGTGATTTTTAGATATTAAATATTTATGCTGTTACATGATTTGGACAATCTTTCTCTCACACTCGGTATATATATATATATATATATATATATATATATATATATATATATATATATATATATATATAGTACAGGTAATCGATCCGTTGGTATATAATCCGAGTAGATACTAGTAATATTATTAATTAAAACTGATCCACAGAGAACTCGATGATTTATTTTAACACAGCATATGTATTTTTACATCAAAACAACCAAACATTACCCCAACATAAAAAGTCTATATACTTTACGCCCCAACGAATCGCTAACAGAAACCCACTCTCATTAACAAGGCGTCTACCAGATGAGGACTGACATTAAAAATATATTTAAAACAATGCTGCGAGACAGACCCTTAGGGGCTATGATAGCCGTGTAGAGAACGGCTTGAAATAGACTATCTCTAGGTTGAGGTATTTTGGTGGTGGGGCGTTGCTGTAAAACACACACACACACACACGGACACACAGATATATGTATGTATGTATAATTATTATTTATTCGTTTTTTATTACTTCCTTCGGCGAATTTTTTCAAGTATTTGTATATAATTTATGTAAATTCTGTTTAGACATTTGACCATTATCTGATTGTAGGCAGCATTCTAAGAATATGTTCAAATCTTTTATTCAGCTGTTAATCTTCGCGATAAAAGTATTTATTGTAGTTTCCTTCTCTTCGTATGGTTTACTTCCTTCTAGCTGATGGTATATCTCGTTGATAACACCGAGTCCGGTAGAATGACTGGAGTTGAGAAGGTCAGTTCCTAGATGGGTGACCGCTTGGAAATACCAGGTGCTGTAAGCTTGGATGTGCGGCTGGTGTAATGAATAATGGCTCGGAATTGTTAAAAGGAGAGCCGAGTTCCAATTTTGGTTGGTTTCGTTATATTTACCTACGCGAAAATAGCATTAAGAAAAGAATGAATCCAGAAATTCTCCCCACAATTAGTACGATTTTATATCACTAAATCATTATTGTCCCAGAAAAAATAAATCCTTGCAGTCTAATAATATATTTTTGGATCTAAACAGAATGCAAAATGTCGATCAGCCGTAATAAACGTATCAATCCCATTATACTTCGGTCTGAGATGTTGTCAACAGCTGGTGGTGTTTTTAATATTTTCCATACAATTTTGTATGTGTTCCTGCTGTAGCATACCTGGGAACGATAATGGGTATGTTCCCATTCCCATAAATACATTAGTAAATAGTGAATGTTGGTCTATGTCGACGGGCAGAGTCTCGTCTCGGAAAACAGCTACCCAACCACGATTTATACAGAGTCTATGGGGATTTTTTGGCCGAGACTAAGGGCTCGGATACCCCACTCTAAATTCGGCTTTGTGCCGTATTCGACAGAGTGGGGCGGTTGGTAGATATCCAAGAGTTGGAATTTCATTGTGGAATTCACATGGTTCACTTCTAGCAGTTGACTACTTCTACTGGCGAATCTTATATGTGTTGTTCTTGTCCTAAGTATTATTGTTCATTACCAACCTTCGTGTGATTATTCTATTCAATAAACTTCCGTAGGTTACAACAGATTAGTTTTGCATTTTTGGGTGGATATGTATGCTTTGAGACGGCTGCGATGTATCTAATTTTTGTTGTTAAATGATGCTTTGTTTGAGTAGTTTTGCTTTTTTTAGTATTTTGTTTTTATGGTCTCGATCTATCATCACTCTCTCTGTTGTTTATTTCTATTGAGTACTTTTTGTATATGAATATATCAAATTTTAATCAATATACTTCATACAAGCAAATAGATTTAAATATAGGCGATGACCGCTTTATTTATCGTGGCGTAAATTACTGATGCTACATTTTCCGATGACTGCATGGATCCGGAGTTGTGTAGAAATGTCAAAATTGTTTTTCCAGTTTTGAAAGTTATTACATTTAATTTTACATATATATATATATATATATATATATATATATATATATATATATATATGCATTTGCTCAGAAGCAGTTTTTAAATAAACTTTAAGACCTTCCCTTCCAGCCACATGTATATATAAAAATTATTAGGAGGATTTGATAATTATAATTAAGTAACTCATTGAGTCTGAAACCACAACAGAAAGCAATGGACGGCCGTTTCGTCCTATATGTGGACTCATCAGCAGTGCGCATCCACTACCTAGAATTGAAACCCTGACAGTTAGGCTATCAACCAAACGTCATACCAACTGTTACAACGGGCCTCGGTGACGAAGGGTTAGCAAATCAGACTCAATATAGCGCCGCTCGCTCACATATTCCGTGGTGGAACTCAACTGAGATTCTCTCTAACCATAGGACTGTGCCCCCGGAACCACGACTACTATCACCAAGCCGCTCAAATTTGAGTATTAGAAACCGGTTCAAGCAATGATATACAAATGATAGAAGTTATTAGAAATTATCATATATATATATATATATATATATATATATATATATATATATATATATATATATATATATATATATATATATTTGTTTATTTAGGCAGAAAATTCTCTTTTAGACATTTCTGATTGAATAAAATTACAAATATTGTCTGCTTATTTTTATCATAATCCTTTCATATTCACGAATATTTTTTTCCGTATATTCCAATCAATGAGGCAAGAAATACACTAATAGTAAGAATCACTTTTATTTCCCAAGTACTTTCCATTTCTTTGTGAGATCATCAGGGGTGTAACTGGTTAGGCAAAACATAGTACCAAATTAAATTGCAATATTAATATTAACCAGGTGTCAAAAACACATGCTTCATTTTTGTCACCTGGTTAATATTAATTAATCTTCTTCGTATTGATTTCATCGGTACCCTTTCATTTGATTTTGTTTTATTGACCAAATTATCTACCCTACTCTTTCTTTATCTCTCCCTCTCTCTCTTTCTCTATCTATCTATCTATATATATACATATATATATATATATATATATGTGTGTGTGTGTGTGTGTGTGTGTGTGTGTGTGTGTTGAGAATAAATATACATTTTTCCCTCACCAGTAACACGAATCTGAGTTTCATACACAGGTGCTGAATTGAGACTGACCGTTACATAAGTGAAATTATGTTATATCGTAATGGCAGGGAGGTTCTTATTATATACGAGCTGTGTTAAAAAGAATTATTTAAAGTAAATATTAGATAAAAAATAAAAAATTAAATATATGCGTAAAAACAGATCCAAACAAATTACTTACTTCAAGTTAAAAAGGTAGGATTATTATTTAAATATAAATATACACATGTAAGTAATTATGAAACAATATATCACCAGTACGGTGGCACATCTTCATATGTAAATTATTAGGGATATATATATATATATATATATATATATATATATATATATAATAGGAAATAACAGTGGTATTTATAATTCACAGTTCTTAGCATGTATTTTTATTTTTTAAAAACAATGCTCAATACTATCCGATAATAATTATAATATATATATATATATATATATATATATATATATATACGATATATGATAATAGTATAATATATATTTATATGATATATATATTTACAAAATATTATAATTATCATATATATATATATATATATATAAATATATATATATATATATATATATATATATATATATATATATATATATATATATATATATAACAAGGCTTTACAACAATCATACCACCATCTGCAACCTTTGTCAACAAGAGAAATTAGCTATGATAACATTTCAAGACCAAAAATAATTTTAAAGCAGAGATCGAATATTATGTCTTGTTGTATATTGTGTGTGTGGTGGGGAAACAAATATTCGTACACACACAAATTTTTAATTTACTGTATTTCCAACGACTGATTACACCTACTTTTCATAATGACGAAATATGCATACTTTTCACATAATTAATCATGCACTGACGCAGAAAAATTAAGTATGCAAAGAAAACAAAAAAAAAATAACTTAACAGAAATAAATCTCATTTATCCAATTTAATGGCTATAGAAAATTATTCGTACAATGTAAAGTTCAGATTTGAAATCTTTTAAATTGCGTTAATACTCTAGCTTATTCAAGTGGCATCTTCTAGAATGTTACAATAATATTATCATTTTTTCATTTTTTTTTTTTTGCCTAACAATTACAATATTCTGTAATTGATATTCGTGCAAGAAGCTTATCATCATGGTAAGAGGTAAAGAATTGAAAAATTCCCAATAAGAACTGATTATTAAAATCTGGAAAGAAGGTAAAAGTTACAGGAAAATCTCAGACAACCTTAATATTCCATTTACTACCATTTATCACTCATTGCAAAGTATAAAAATCACAAAACTGTCGAAAACCAAAAAAGAACAAGTATTCCACGGAAGATTTCTTCAAGATCTTCGAGGAAATTAATGCGTCAAATTAAACAAAATTCACTGGTTACTCGCCAAGTGTTGCAGAATGTTTTTTATCATTAAAACCTTTGTCACTAAACGGACCATAAGCAATGAAATTCATAGGAACAATTTAAAGTCACGCTATTGAAAAGTCACAGAGATGCCAGGCTGAAATCCGTTCGTGAACATAACGGTAAGTAAAAATCGTATTGGGAAAGAGTATTGTGGACAGACGAAACCATAATTGAGTTGTTTGGACGTAATTCTAGGAGTCATGTCTAGATGAAAGAGGGCGATGACTTCAAACAAAAGAACACAGTTTCAAAAGTGACATTTGGTGATGGCAGCATCATGGTTTGGGGATGTTTTTCTGCGACAGGTTCTGGCAACAAATCAGTAATAGATGGTAAAATGAATGCCACAGAATCTCAAATCTTTTTCTGAAGCAAATTTAATAATCTCGGTTGAAAATCTTGAACTTTCTCATGACTGGATCTTTCAACAAGATATTGATCCTAAGCACACTGCAAAATCTACTAAAAATGGCTTGTAAATATCCTGAAATGTCCAAGTCAGTGCCTTTAATTTAAAACCAATCGAGAATCTGTTGCATTATTTGAAATTTCAAATCTAAGTGGGGGCTCCAACAAACATTCTGGATCTGAAGACCATATGTGAAGAACGGAATAAAATAACAACTAAAATTTGCAAATCATTAATTGAGAACTAGAAGAAGAGGTTGGTTGCTGTAGAAGTGTGTTGTATCCTTACAGAGGTTACAAGCAAAGGTGGTACTCGAGTGAAAAAAACAGCAACACGGGCGTAGATGAAAGAAAGAGAGTTTTATTTTAAAAGAGAATACACTACTGAATGACAGGGTTTCGGTTAGCAGGCTAGCACTTCTCGAAGCCAGTCTCAGGTGTGTCTTGTGCACGCTATATATATTTACTGATATAGTCAGTCTACAATAAGTAATTAGGAGAGTGGATCATTCCATTACAACAAAGTGAATAATGGCTATTCTACAAAGTATTAAATGAAGATTGGGTATTCTTTTTTGCATTGTTCGAATACTTTTTTTACCCATAAAAATCGATAAATGGGATTTATTTCTATTAAATCAATATTTTTCTGTTTTCTATGCATATTTAGTTATTATGCAACTGTGCACAGTTAATTATATGACAAGTATGTTTATTCATTATTTGGAAATACAATGAAATATAAAATTTGTATGTGTACGAATATTTCTTTCCCCCAGTGTACATACTAAAAAGTTCCTTTTGAGTTCATTTGAAATGCGATAAAAAGAACGTATGCATATTTCATTTAACCGGCCACCGATACATTTCCAATGCACTTGAATTTACACAGACACACTCACACATACACACGCGTGTCACAAATGCAACAGACTTCTCAGAGCGAAGTATGTGTGTGTGTGTGTGTGTGTGTGTGTGTGTGTGTGTGTGTGTGTGTGTGTGTGTGTGTAAATATCACATATTGAGTGGTGGTGGAAATCAAATAGAACTACAATTTTATTAATAATATAAGTTTTCAATCAGCACCCAACAATTTCATTGTGCCTGAAACTCAGAGTTGCTACCGGTGAGAGCAAAATATGTATATTCATTAATATATATATATATATATATGATAGACTCTCTCGTCGATTTCGATGTATGGGTATCGGACAACAATATTCAGTTTTTATGCCTGTGTCGTATGTCACACTTCAGGCCTTCTAGTGACCTGCACACAAGTCCACATATTGTGCAACAGCGAGGATCTTGGTACGTAACCACAGGAAAATGTACTGACGCTTTTCGCCCTTGTCTTTTCCGGTTAATACGACGGATTTCGAAATACACACACACTCACACACACCCAGACACACACACACATACATACATACATCGGAGGGGTTACGGAGATGACGAAACAGTCCGATCATCGCTCTGAGAAGTCTGTTGCATTTGTGACATGGGATGCTCGGGACTGAACCAGGTTGAGAGACGGAGCCCTCTCGATATTTCCCTTTCTGTCGTCTCTTTTCTTTGTCCCTGATTATTTTCTCTTCAGACACCCCGGACTTTACAAGGGAGCGCCAGACGCCACGGTCTTGAGCAAACTCTTCTCAGGTGGAATGAGTAATGTCACAATGCTTTACAGACTACTTCAGCGTGTCTCTGTAACGTATCTTTGGCCTGCCATTGAATAGCTCGCCATAGAGCAATCTCTTTGGGAAGTGACATATATATATATATATATATATATATATATATATATATATATATATATATATATATATATATATATATATATATGTGTGTGTGTGTGTGTGTAGTCGAGGGGTTAAAGCACGCTGGATCAGATAGTGGTTTCTCCTGCAAAAGAGGACGCAGGTTTGAATCCTACCGAAGGGATATATTCCATTGCAGAAATCATTTTGTGTGTGCAGGCAGGTATTCGAAATTAAATATTATTTACAATTATTCCTACTCAATAATTTGAAACATAACATTAATGATTACCTAACAACCGTTAGGTTAATGCAATAGCCCATGCTCCCCATAATGAACCATTAACCGGCATATATAAATAGTCGAGTCAACACACAACACAGCCTACATAGCATTGACTCTGTTTTTCTAAAAGTCTTTAATTTCTGCCTGACAATAGCCAGGAGCATGAGATTCAACACTGCACCAAGTGTGAGGAACAAATGTAAATTTAATAGTAGTATAAATTACAGCTATGTCATTTTGCATTGAGTACTGTTTTATTAGCATTAGCACTTAATCTACGCTATTTGAAATATGTAGACCCGTGTGTATATGTTCGACCGGGCTCGAAACTCAGCTTGCTCGATTTATTATGGAGACGACTTCATGTTAATGTCGGATTGGGGAAAAGATCATAGCGGGCGGCACCATTTGAAAATTCATGCAAATCATAACTCTGTTTGACCCAAGCTAGGTCAGACAATGTGGGTAGTGAAACTATCACGATCTCAAAAGTCATCATGAGACTGGTTTTGACAGTAGAGTCCTTGTTCAGCTACTGATCATGCTTGATTAGGCTCAGTCTCTATATCTCTGAAACTCCATAACCACCCGAAACTGACTGATGCCTTCTATACCCTGGAGGTATTAACTTCTGAGCGTCCCTCGGATATCTGAGGGCTATATAAATAGAATTGCAGCATTCTGAAGGACAGGTTTGATTTTGAACCGTGCATAATTTTGTTATGTGCAAAAATAGTAGATACTCTGATAAAATTTTCAAATTACTCGGCTTATCTACAGTCTATATCTGAGTTTAAACAGTGAGGTATTTTGCGATACAGTGCAGTGAAATATAGTCAAAGTTTCTGTCACGCTATGCATATTCATATTGGCTTTTTATAACAGCATATTTGTGGGTCATGGAGTATCATTTAGGAGAAATGATGTTGGTGTTTTACCGTGATTCTTCCATATTGGCAACATTGGCTAAATTAACAATTCTCTACCTGTAAATCAGATTCTGGACAGTCAGGTAATACACTAACTCGCTAAGACAGACGCATTATAAAGGCCACAACTCAGATAAGATCGAATGTTCCAGAAAGGATAATGAAGACCATAAGGAAAGGTTTATTTTCCGACGAATTGTGGGCGTATCTACGTCTCTGTCAGCACCCGGGTAACGGGATCGTCATCCTCTCTCGCTATTCCGTTTCCCTTCCTTGTTTACGGTGTCTGACATGGCAGTGAATCAAAGAGAGTTTGACGACGCCAAACGTGAATTTTATTTTGGTGGTCAACTCGCGAGGAAGAAGGCCATACACTTTGCCAGAAGCGCCCTTCTCGCGGCTCAAACGGGGTTGAGATAGGCGAGATCTGGCAAACCTGTTTCTATCGGGCTATTTGATAGTTCCTCCTTGATTAAGCCAGACCGATTGACGCTACCTTCTCCCGCCTGTTCGGTCGTTGAGATCGTGTAGATCTTTCCCTATTCCGCTACTGTGGACATGTGACACTAACTAGATTTTATATTACACAATACCGTTCTATTCGTCTGCATTGCTATCAAGGGAAGTTGACCTTGGAGTATGGATTAATATTCCGTATTGATTATTGATCAGAACTGTTCCTGTCTTCAAACAACGCTTTTATTAACGATCTGCCTAGGAATATTCTCCCTCCCGCTGATACGAAACGTTATGGAACCACCGAGTCCGGCAGCTGATCTCTCTACTATCACCGCTGAACCAGCTAAATGGGGAAAAATACGCTTGTATGGATAGCGGTTCCGATTGAAGAATCGGAGAGCCGAGTTCGAATTCCAGTCGAATCCATTAGATTCATTAAGTGCTAATAACCTTGCGAAAGGTATGAATCCCCTTCTTCCCCCCTAGCTATGAGTAAATAGCAGGACAGACCAGGTTCTATAGACTTGGATGGCAACTGGTCTACTGCAGAAAGAAATGGCAACCTACTGCCGGAGAAAAACATCTGCCTCGTCAGTCATGTATCGGGAAATACCTGATCGCTTTATCGTGTATCACTCATGGCACTTAACTTACTGAACTTTCAGTACCTTTTGTAATAAGAGCCAGCTACCCTCCTTGCTATCCTGCTTGGACTGATCCATCCATGATAAGCAGTCCTGGGTAATTGTCAAAAGGAAGAAGATAATACTATTGAAGTGACTTGTGTAGATTATTACTGAACACTACTATCACGTATGACCCTGTCGAATTAAGTGTTGTTTCTTGCCAGACCCCACAACACATCAGTACTTCAAAAATCAAGTTAGCATCCTTCTCATCATCACCAATCAGAGTCGGGGTTTTCTGAAGTAACGATGAAATTCTGCTCTCACAATGTGCTTTCTAGATTCGAACGTCTACGGTAAACCCCAGACATCAAATGGTACTCTTACATACGATCCATTGCCACATATGTTATAAAATTGGTCAACCCAGAATGTACCTGGTTCCTTCTGCCATGCTTTATTTTAAAATTGCTGACATTTCTAGGAGGGATCACTCTAGTTCTCACATTCCAGCTTTGATATAATCCAAATCTCTTACACAACCTTGTGGGGTAGACATATTTTTAGCCCCTTTTCATAGAGATGCAACATAGCAAACATCGCTACCCTATCGCTATTTCCATGGCAAATATTCGGATATGGTCCATTCGTTAGTTCTACCTATTCAGAAGTTTTCGCGTAAGACGTGCTAAGATGCGTCCACGGTGTGGAATCCCGATCTCAGCTCTGTATTACTATTGTAAGTAGGAAGTTCTATTCAGTGAGTTGTTTCCCGCTACTTTCTAGAAAAGACTCCTTCATGGATATTTGCTTGAACGCTACAAAGTTTAATTGTTATCTATCCTCTATATCTACATAATACTCACGTCCAAATTCCTTCTCTTGTAGTCATATCACACAACACATTCAGTAACCCTCTACCTTGAAAGGCTCTTGAGAATTTTACTGAGTGAGATTTAGTAAACAAACACAGAACTTGAAATCAATATCTTATAGATTCTGTTCAATAACAAAAGACGGGTTACAATACGTACGCCGACGCAATATCTCTGCCAACATGCTCTGCGTTAAGTTCGAGAACTTCTGTAGATGTGACGATCGATTGAGCATATTCGGGGCATGACGTAACGACTCTCCCAAACCACTCGGTTAGCCCGCCTACTACTGTAAGGTGTCAACAGATGAAAGAGGGTCTATACTGTTTCTAATGCACTATCTGTATAATTATACTCATTTATAAGCTTGTGTTAATAAAATCGATCCTGACTTGACATCTCGACTTCAGTCACTTTGTCACCGTGGTGTGGCTTCCCTCTGTCTTTTCTACAAATATTTTCATGGTAACTGCTCTGACAAGCTTTTTTTCCTTTGTGCCTCGACTACATTAATTTTATTGTGCCGCTCGATTGGCATCTAGGTCCCACCCGTTTACTGTTGAAATAGCGAAATGAAACTGCCACTTATACTCCATCAGTTTCTTTTCTCGCACATCCCCTCTGTGGAACTGCCTACTGTTTGCTTGCTTCCCCCATAAATACAATCTTCAAAAATTTCGATGCAACGTCTATCACCATCTTTTGTCTTCTTGTATTTGTTTTGTCGTTTCCTCAGTCATCCCTATTCACAATCCACTGCATGCTAGAGGCATTTCCGCATTGCTTGGGATAAAATGTTTAAAAGAATTAATTTAAATTTTAGTTCAGCTGAGACAAATTGTAATGTTTTATATAACAGTGACTAGGCCGTTCTTCTAGACTTTACAATTCCAAATTAACTTATTTTTAAGTATCTCCTTCTTGCAGTCTGGGTCATTCAGGAGTCTGTCGTATTGAATTTTAAGCGTTGCTTTTGTCTTTTTTTCAATTTCCGTAGTTTTACTCTAATGTAACCCACGACTGTAAGATGGACGCCCCTTCAGTCGGATAAGTTTCGTATTCTAGAAGTGCATAATCAATCGGGTTCTATTCTGAATAATCTAAAAAGCAAAAAAATCATCATCATCATCATTATCTTCATCCCCATGACTTTTGTAATCGTAGGGCAGATCCGAATGCAGAAGCCTCACTAACTCTTTTTCAACAAAGATCTATTAACGGCAGCCATCAGCAATTCTTGTACAGTCATATGATGGCCATTTTATAACATTGTCCAACCAGTTTCTTGAGTTGGCGCCCTCTCCTACGTCCAACTCCTACGTCCAACTTCAATGCTGCCTTGCATGATGGTCTCGCACAGGCTGTTGTGGCTTGTAATGTATCCAAACTACGCCATTTTTATCTGTTTGACAATGACGAGAAGATGTTCCTGGTGTCCCACAAAACTTTCAACCCTTTTCCGCACAAACTCACATTATTTCTAGTTTTACTCCATCTTGTCATAGGATTTTACATGAATTGTTTCGATTTTTTTATTATGATTTTCTTTGTTTCCGTTCTGCCAGCCATTTACACAAGGACTTCTCTCTGCAACTATTCCTTTCCATATGTTTTGTGTGTGTCAGATACGCCAAGCCCACTGTCTTCACTGTGCGCAAGGGAAATGTCAGTTGTCATTTATTCTAAGTATTAGTCCATTTCATTTCCCTTTTTCTTAAAAACTTCGTCGTTGCTGAAATGTTTTGTTCATGGCATTTTCAGCATCCTTCTGCAGAACTGCATCTCGGTGGCCTATGTTATCCTCCTCATCGGTGGGGGAAATTTTCCGCACTCTCAAGTTGATTCGAAGACTGAAATTAAATAATTCAGCAATCTTTTCATGTTTCCAAAGAACGTTTCACCTATTTCGTTTTTCGTTTCCAAAAGAGATATTTCGCAATTCACATGCGTCTTCAGGCTTCTCCGACAAATTTTCTGTCGCTTGTTACAACACTTTCCTGATTGCCTCATTTTCACACCTTTTTAAAGCTCGTATCGTTCACTGTCCGGCTTTCTAAAGAACATTCATTTCGTCTCCTTACGATTAATGATTAGTCCTTTTTTCCCAATAGAAAATGCCAAGGAGATTTCTTATGCATTTGTTCTCCAAAGCTTGGACCCTTCTCTCTGTATCCGCTCAGAGCGTCCACGTTTCATATCCGTATAGGTGAACGGTGGCCACCAGCGATGTCTACAGCCTGCACTTAGTTTGAAAGCTGATTTTGTTCCTCCATATTTTTGTCAATTTGGCCATGCTAAAAAATAAGATGACGTAAAGATTCTAATCAAATATTAAGAGTGAAAATGCTTCGTTTAAAAAGCTACGCATTCTATGTGCTTAAGTATAACGCCGCCAAAACGAAACTTCTCTTTATTAATCATTTAAGAAAACCTTTTCGAACTTCCCTCGGCATTGTTAATACTAACCTCTAGGAAAGTGACTCATTGCGTTTTCTCGGGCTAATATTCTCGGCTGACATGAAGTGAAAAGATTATATTGAATCAAGTGCTAGGTCTGCTGCTAAGAAAGTTGGTTTACTGTCTATTGCTAGACAATTTTTTCTCCCCATAATCTATCATACATATTTATAAATCTACCATTCATCCATATTGCTGCCACATATGGCTCAGTGCTCCTGTTATATACCTAAAGATTCTTTATAAAAATCCAAGAAGAGTCCGCAATATTATTAGTCTTGCTCTAGCATCGCATCTTCAGTCCCTTTCCCACCGCCGTAACGTAGCTTCACAGTGCCTTTTCTATAAATATTTCATAGGGATTATTCTGATGGATCTTCATCAGTGGTAGCTGGAATTTATGAACTTAAGTGCACTTCTAGATTGGCAACTCTCTTACAGTTCCATGTTTTCCAGCCAAATTTGATATTCAAATGTGTAAATGCAATGTCAATTGTTATCTACTGTCTTCTTTATTCCTCTTCTTTCATTGTTCTAGCCGTCCTAATAATGTTTCGTTTTTTTATTATTCTTTCAAACACCTCTTTGTCTTAGTGATTTTACTACCTTCCTTAGTGGAATGATTAAAAAAAAATAGTTATCGTGAAAAACATTTATGTCAATATAATGATGGATTAAAACGAGAAATAAAATAATATTAAAATTGAGTAATCTAAAATTTAAAAAAGATAAAATAACGTAACCATATTATTTATATTTTTCGGCCTGTTGTCCTCATCTTTGTTGTCATATTTCAACGTTTCGGCTGTTGTACGCTCCGGCTTCTTCAAGTGATATAAGTTGGAATTTAGGACCGAAACCATTATTTTGTCCACCGAAATAGACCCACGTGTTATCCCCTTTCCGGATATCTCAGTTTCAGTTGTTTCTTGTTAGTAACTGAACTCTCCAAATTTTACTTCACACATGCTGTGAACTCACAACTCTTTTGAACAAGTCACTGGATTACTTCAACTAGCGTCTTTATCCATTTTGGTGGTCATGTGTCTTTGAGGACGTCACTGAATTAATTTTAGGGACTTATAAACCTAAGGTCTCAGCAACCTTTTTTTTCTTTTTTTTCTTTTTTTTTTTTACCAGACCTATACAATATGGGAACCACAGACTGCTAGAGAAAAACAACAATAACCACAAATTGTAATCTGGTAAAAAAAGGTATGACTGGCGTGTATACTGGCCGAAAGTTCGAGAATATGACAATAAAGATGTGAACAACATTCCGAACAATGTAAAAAGTGTAAATAGTTACAATACCTCATCCCAGAAATATAGACAGATCCTGAAGAAGACCGGAAAATACAACGGCCGAAATGTGAATATGAAAAAGATGTGGACAACACTCCGAACAAAGTAAATAGTGTAAATAGTTACAACAACTCATCGCAGAATTATAAACAGATCCTGAAGAAGACGGAGGCGTACAACGGCCGAAACGTGAATATGACAAAAATGGCGACAACAGTCCGAACAATGTAAATAGTGTAAATAGTTGCAATACCTCATCCCAGAAATATAAACAGATCCCGAAGAAGATCGGAGCGCACAACGACCGAAACGTGAATATGACAAAAATGGCCACAACAGTCCGAACAAAGTAAATAGTGTAAATAGTTACAATACCTCATCCCAGAAATATAAACAGATCCTGAAGAAGATCGGAGCGTACAACGGCCGAAACGTGATTATGAAAATAACGATGAGGACAACAGTCCGAACAATGTAAATAGTGCAAATAGTTACAATACCAGATCTCAGAAATATAGACAGATCCGGAAGAAGACCGGGGCGTACAACGGCCGAAACGTGTATATGACAACAGTGATGAGGATAACAGTCCGAACAATGTAAATAGTCTAAATAGTAATAATACTGAGAAATATGGACAGAACGTGTAAAGTTAGTAACGAAATATTAATAGCGAAAATGCTCCGTTTAAAAAGCAGCACTAAAAAAAATAATTGAATTAATAAATTGATAACTGTGAAAAAGAATTAACTTAAAAAAAAATACAGATCTCAAATAAATAACGTTCAAGACTTTATGAAGAGCACCTGAAAAATCGAAGCATTGCTTTCAAGGAAAGTCGATGTGAGCAAACTTCATCGGCTGTAAGCGCTGTTCAGATCACCAAGCACCACATAAACGAATCGATTCGTACTTAATCCTCGTACGGAGAAAATTTGCAGCAATTTTTCTTTCCCCCTTTTACAAGCCGAGGCCTGCCTTACCAACAACCAGTGACCCAGTTATTATATCCATCATTAGCCAGAGAAAGAAAGAAATCCGCTTGCGTTTAAAAGTCCTCTTTAATGTTCGCGGTTTTTTTTTTTTTTCCTATATTTTTCCTATTTTTTTTTTTCTTTTCTTTTGTTTGCAGTGCTACAATGATCAATATTTTATTTCTATATTGTTATGCGAGGAGGCTGTGCAGTTCAGAACAAAGAAAATTGGACGAACATTTCCCCCAGAATGTCATCTTTATCTATATTTAATGTTCTATCCCGGCTGCAAATTTGCCCAAATTACCTCCCTTGATATCGAGATGCTCCTTGAAAATTCTATACTTTACACTCAAATTATAAACAATTCTTACATTCGATTTTTTTATTTATTTCTTAAAATTATTTTCTTTTTACTTTTTCCGCCATATTTATTGTGATTTTCCTTCTATAGTTAGATGCCTGTAGAATCGGTTTTCAATTTTTGTTCTTTACATGTCTAATGTAGTTTGGTTTTTATTTAATTTTTTTAAAACATTTCTTTTAATTTTGGAAATTAATTCTTTCATGGGAATGATGCGTGGGGAATAAAGTGGAAAATACAAGAAAATGTTACACATATTTGTTAGACATACACGCATACATCTGTACACACACAAACACACACACACACACACACACACACACATATATATATATATATATGTGTGCATTTGTTTGAATGAAACTTCGTATATATATATATATACATATATATATATATATATATATATATATATATATATATATATATATATAAATTAGTTAATGCATATATTATTTATTTATTCTCCCCTCCAGCTATGGGGTAAATACCAGGACAGCCTTGGGTGGCAACCAGTCTACTTCAGAAAGAAATGGAAACCTACTGCGGGAAAAAAACTTCTTCCTCAGTCATGTATCGAAATATACATGATCGCTCAACCGAAAAATTAATTTCGGTTGAGCTCTTTGGTTTGAGGTGTGAGTTTGTAAACAGTGACTATTTAAGCTAATATAGCATGACTCTTCGGCAGAATTGAGTCACTGTCAGTCACTGTGTGTTTTTATCTAAATCTAAAAAATAAACACGCTAAAATTCACCTTCATCATTGCAGTGAGCCGACAGCTTAGTGGTAGAAGTTCCGACTGACGCCAATTCAGTCGGGTTTCGATCCTAGCTAGAGGCAACCGGACGTCTAGCCACACTGATGAGCTGCGAAACAGTCTGTCAGTGGATGACATATATATATATTAGGAAAATATGTGTATTTATTAATATATAGTTTGTACCTCTGATATATTTCACCCAGCACTATTTTACGATATGCTTTGGTTGCTATTCCTGTTATTTACTATATTTCATTTATAGTGTAACCAGTATACCCGTTTTTTCATTATATAGTGTACCAACCATACCTGTTATTTTCTTGTATATTGTACCCACTATAACCGTTATAATGTTAAATACTGTACCCACTATACCCATCATGTTATTATATAGTGCACGTACTAAAACCGTTATTCTATTATATAATGAACCCAATATAACCGTTATGTTATTATATAGTCCACCATCTATGCCCATTATGTTATTATATAGTGCACCAACTTTACCCGTTATGTTATTATATAGTGTAAGCACTATAACTGTTATTTTGTTATATATTATACCCATTATCCCCGTTATTTTATAATACAGTGTACCCGTTTATAATAAGAAGAAATAATGTCGGATTAAAAATGCTTTTCCAAATATATATATATATACATATATATATATATATATATATATATATATATATATATATATATATATATATATATATATATATGTCTAATCTTCAAAATAACATCTTTCACAAATTTAAAAATCCCTCCCTCTACCTAAGTTATGCCGACGATATCCTTATATTAGTCAAGAATATGGAAGAAATGCATGAACTCCAAAAACAATTCCAAGACAACTCTCTCCTTAAGTTTACATACCAACTTAATAATAGTAACACAATTCCAATTCTGGATACACTGATAAACACTAATAACAATAAGTTCACAATCTCCACATATAAAAAACAACTACCAGCATAAATTCTTGTATCCTTAACTATAAAAGCGAATGTCCAAATTACTATAAATTAACAATTATAACAAAATAATAAACCTTACAAAAATTAATTCATCCACAAAACAGATTTTCTACAATGAACAAAAAATATAAAACAAACTGTTATTAATAATAACTTTCCTTATTATATTGTTGATGAACAAATAAGATGCTCCATTAGAGATTTTTATACTAAACAAATAGAATATAATACTTCTTCAACTAACCCAAAACATATCAATCTCTTATATCGTATCCAAATGCATTCTAATTATGAACAAGACGAAAATATTCTAAAAATATTAATATAAACTAATATATGAAAAGATCATACTGAAAATAAAATAAGAACATATCTAAATTATTCAACGAAAAATATCTCACTATATATATATATATATATATATATATATATATATATATATATATATATATATATATATATATATATATATATAGTAAGACTTGCTTTTAATTATTTACAGTTATTAATTATTTAAGTTGGTAGTTTCTGTTTCTGAAACATGGTACTTCCTGTGTAGCGAAGGAACCATATTTTTAATTCAGTTAATTTATAATATTTATAAACTGTAAATTTACATTGAGCACTGTTTTGTAAAAATAAATAAAAATATATAAGAACACAGGATTATATATCTTACAGTTCTTTCTTTTTTACTATAACATATATATATAAATATATATACATATATATATATATTTGTATATATATATATATATATATATATATATATATATATATATATATATGCATATATATATATATATACATATATATCTATATTGAGACTTATTTCATTGAATAAATTTAGACAAGTTTTGCCTTCTTATTTTCAATTGTATTCTTTCATATTTACGGACAAGCTGTTTGGTGCCATAATGGCACCAGAAAATACTCTGTTGATATGTATATAATTTATTCCGAGTACTTTCGACATTAGGACACTGTCATCATCAGGGTGTTTTTTATTTCAAGTAAATTATTGTGTTCATCATTTTCAAAGACAAAATTGCTGTGTTCATCTGAAAGTTAAAATTTTTTAGTTGTGGAGTGACGAACGCGATTGGCATGAGTAACGCTTCAGGTTAGATACCTAAGTTATGGGGCTGAGGATAATTTTTTTAAGAAATATGTATTAAAACTTAGTACAAATTTCGATATTTTAAACTATCTAAACATTTTACAGCATTTGTGCAGTATTCATAATTAATATTATTAAGGTTTGGTTTCAATTTTATAATATAGATAGCTTCATAGATTATATTTATATTCATTTTTTAATGTGAACATTGTATCGAATATGGTGATATGTAAATAGAATCCAACTTAATCTAGTATTTTAAACTCGTGATACCACTTTGGAAAGAAATTTTCGTTCAAAAACGCTCCTCTGAATTCTCCGCCTGCGTGAAGGTTGGACATCGAATGTTGCATTCTAGCACGGAAATACAAAGTATAATCACGTTGATCTCCTTGGTTCTCACCTGCATGCCCGTCCGCTAGAGCCGACAAGGATCACTTCTTCCGGCTGTACCAGAGCGACAGGTTTGAATGCAGCAGGCATCTGTTAGTCTCTGCTCGTAATGAGTGCCGGAATGTTCTCACAGAAGCGAAGTTACTGTTTGATGAGAGAAGGAAACATCACGTATCATCTGACAAGTTTGGTTCTCGAGATTATTGGTGATTCTGCAAGAGTTAGTTGAACAACAGCAAATCCTCAATCCCTCGTATATCCAACCAATTTGAAATCCTGACATCTCCAGTAGATAAGGATGAACGGTTTGTTCGGTATTTCTCTTCCGACTCTACACGTGACTCATCTGGAATACCCATACCTGATTTTCCCCATAGAAAAGAGGATCTACTGAGTGATATGCGCCTAAACCCGTCACTGGTTTCATATATCTTTTCCAATCTAGATCTCCACAAGGCAATACCCATACCTGATTTCCCCATAGGAAGGAGGATCTACTGAGTGATATGAGCCTAAACCCGTCACTGGTTTCATATATCTTTTCCAATCTAGATCTCCACAAGGCAATACCCATACCTGATTTCCCCATAGAAAGGAGGATCTACTGAGTGATATGAGCCTAAACCCGTCACTGGTTTCATATCTCTTTTCCAATCTAGATCTCCACAAGGCAATACCCATACCTGATTTCCCCATAGAAAGGAGGATCTACTGAGTGATATGAGCCTAAACCCGTCACTGGTTTCATATATCTTTTCCAATCTAGATCTCCACAAGGCAATACCCATACCTGATTTCCCCATAGAAAGGAGGATCTACTGAGTGATATGAGCCTAAACCCGTCACTGGTTTCATATATCTTTTCCAATCTAGATCTCCACAAGGCAATACCCATACCTGATTTCCCCATAGAAAGGAGGATCTACTGAGTGATATGAGCCTAAACCCGTCACTGGTTTCATATATCTTTTCCAATCTAGATCCCCACAAGGCAATACCCATACCTGATTTCCCCATAGAAAGGAGGATCTACTGAGTGATATGAGCCTAAACCCGTCACTGGTTTCATATATCTTTTCCAATCTAGATCCCCACAAGGCAATACCCATACCTGATTTCCCCATAGAAAGGAGGATCTACTGAGTGATATGAGCCTAAACCCGTCACTGGTTTCATATATCTTTTCCAATCTAGATCTCCACAAGGCAATACCCATACCTGATTTCCCCATAGAAAGGAGGATCTACTGAGTGATATGAGCCTAAACCCGTCACTGGTTTCATATATCTTTTCCAATCTAGATCTCCACAAGGCAATACCCATACCTGATTTCCCCATAGAAAGGAGGATCTACTGAGTGATATGAGCCTAAACCCGTCACTGGTTTCATATATCTTTTCCAATCTAGATCTCCACAAGGCAATACCCATACCTGATTTCCCCATAGAAAGGAGGATCTACTGAGTGATATGAGCCTAAACCCGTCACTGGTTTCATATATCTTTTCCAATCTAGATCTCCACAAGGCAATACCCATACCTGATTTCCCCATAGAAAGGAGGATCTACTGAGTGATATGAGCCTAAACCCGTCACTGGTTTCATATATCTTTTCCAATCTAGATCTCCACAAGGCAATACCCATACCTGATTTCCCCATAGAAAGGAGGATCTACTGAGTGATATGAGCCTAAACCCGTCACTGGTTTCATATATCTTTTCCAATCTAGATCTCCACAAGGCAATACCCATACCTGATTTCCCCATAGAAAGGAGGATCTACTGAGTGATATGAGCCTAAACCCGTCACTGGTTTCATATATCTTTTCCAATCTAGATCTCCACAAGGCAATACCCATACCTGATTTCCCCATAGAAAGGAGGATCTACTGAGTGATATGAGCCTAAACCCGTCACTGGTTTCATATATCTTTTCCAATCTAGATCTCCACAAGGCAATACCCATACCTGATTTCCCCATAGAAAAGAGGATCTACTGAGTGATATGAGCCTAAACCCGTCACTGGTTTCATATATCTTTTCCAATCTAGATCTCCACAAGGCAATACCCATACCTGATTTCCCCATAGAAAGGAGGATCTACTGAGTGATATGAGCCTAAACCCGTCACTGGTTTCATATATCTTTTCCAATCTAGATCTCCACAAGGCAATACCCATACCTGATTTCCCCATAGAAAGGAGGATCTACTGAGTGATATGAGCCTAAACCCGTCACTGGTTTCATATATCTTTTCCAATCTAGATCTCCACAAGGCAATACCCATACCTGATTTCCCCATAGAAAGGAGGATCTACTGAGTGATATGAGCCTAAACCCGTCACTGGTTTCATATATCTTTTCCAATCTAGATCTCCACAAGGCAATACCCATACCTGATTTCCCCATAGAAAGGAGGATCTACTGAGTGATATGAGCCTAAACCCGTCACTGGTTTCATATATCTTTTCCAATCTAGATCTCCACAAGGCAATACCCATACCTGATTTCCCCATAGAAAGGAGGATCTACTGAGTGATATGAGCCTAAACCCGTCACTGGTTTCATATATCTTTTCCAATCTAGATCTCCACAAGGCAATACCCATACCTGATTTCCCCATAGAAAGGAGGATCTACTGAGTGATATGAGCCTAAACCCGTCACTGGTTTCATATATCTTTTCCAATCTAGATCTCCACAAGGCAATACCCATACCTGATTTCCCCATAGAAAGGAGGATCTACTGAATGATATGAGCCTAAACCCGTCACTGGTTTCATATATCTTTTCCAATCTAGATCTCCACAAGGCAATACCCATACCTGATTTCCCCATAGAAAGGAGGATCTACTGAGTGATATGAGCCTAAACCCGTCACTGGTTTCATATATCTTTTCCAATCTAGATCTCCACAAGGCAATACCCTTACCTGATTTCCCCATAGAAAGGAGGATCTACTGAGTGATATGAGCCTAAACCCGTCACTGGTTTCATATATCTTTTCCAATCTAGATCTCCACAAGGCAATACCCATACCTGATTTCCCCATAGAAAGGAGGATCTACTGAGTGATATGAGCCTAAACCCGTCACTGGTTTCATATATCTTTTCCAATCTAGATCTCCACAAGGCAATACCCATACCTGATTTCCCCATAGAAAGGAGGATCTACTGAGTGATATGAGCCTAAACCCGTCACTGGTTTCATATATATTTTCCAATCTAGATCTCCACAAGGCAATACCCATACCTGATTTCCCCATAGAAAGGAGGATCTACTGAGTGATATGAGCCTAAACCCGTCACTGGTTTCATATATCTTTTCCAATCTAGATCTCCACAAGGCAATACCCATACCTGATTTCCCCATAGAAAGGAGGATCTACTGAGTGATATGAGCCTAAACCCGTCACTGGTTTCATATATCTTTTCCAATCTAGATCTCCACAAGGCAATACCCATACCTGATTTTCCCCATAGAAAAGAGGATCTACTGAGTGATATGAGCCTAAACCCGTCACTGGTTTCATATATCTTTTCCAATCTAGATCTCCACAAGGCAATACCCATACCTGATTTTCCCCATAGAAAAGAGGATCTACTGAGTGATATGCGCCTAAACCCGTCACTGGTTTCATATACATTTTCCAAACTAGATCTCCACAAGGCAAACGGAGTTGACGGGATCCCATACGTCGTCTTAAAGAAATGTGCTCCCGAACTGGCTCCAGTTCTACCCAAACTCTACAACAATTGCCTCGATTCTTTCTGATTTCCAGGCTGTTGGAAGTCCTCCACTGTAGTTCCTGTTTTTAAAAAAATCTGGTGAACCCTGTGCCCCCTCAAACTATCACCCTAGTAATCTCTTACCGCTTTTCGGTAAATTATTAGAGGCTCTAATAAATGCTGAAGTGGTCAAACATCTTAGTTCTCACGAACTCCTTTCGAGCCAGTAATATGGCTTTCGTTTCGCCAGGTCTACAGTAGATATATATATATGTATACACTGAATATAACTCATGATGATAACGGTGACGCTCGAGCTTTGGCTCTAGATGTCTCCAAGTTGCTTGATAGGGTTTGGCATGCTGGTCTTCTACGTCAGCTCTAGGGCTACGGTATTACAGGACGATTGTTTAATTTAATCGAATCGTTTCTATCAAATTGACATGAACGTTGTTTTGATTGGGCGCGCTTCCAGATCCTTTCACATGAACGCGGGTGTCCTCCAAGGCTCTATCCAGAGTCCTACGCTTGTTTCTAATCTTCATCAATGATCTTCCTGATATCATCGGTTCCCAAGTAGGTATTTATGCAGATGACACTACCATTTAGTCCTGTCTCAATAGCAAACAATATGGCTTCCATTTCACTAAGTCTACAGCTGATGTGTGAACAGCCATCACTGAATTTGTATATCAAGCTCTGGATAAGGACGCCGAATCTCTAGCAATGACTCTAGATGCCTTAAAGGCGTTTGACTGTTTTTGGCATGCTGGCCTTCGACTCAAGTTCCAGGGCTATGGTGTCACAGAACAGATGTTTGGCTTAATCCAATCATTCTTATCAAATCGTGAAATGAAGGTCATTTTGAATAGGCTGACTTCCACATCCTTCTGAATGTGTTTGTCTCCCAAGGCTCTTTCTTGGGCCTCCACTGTTTCTGATCTTCTTCAATGACTTCCCTGATGTCATCAGTTACCAAGTAGGTATCTATGCAGATGACACTACCATTTAGTCCTGTCTCGATAGCAATTCCCTCAGAGCTGACAAAGTAAACCTGGCTGTTGCTCTTGTAAAGGACCTCCAATTATTGGTTAACTGGGACATGAAATGGATTGTCACATTTTTAATACCTGCAAAACTAAACAGCTCTCCTTTAACGACCATAGAGAAACTGATGCTGGACACCTGGAGAGCAATACATTGCGCTTTCTTGGCCTTCACGTTTTCAGCTGACTTGAAGTAAAGTAACTACATCGAATCAATTGCTGCATCTGCTGCAAAGAAATTTATGTCACATATAAGCATAAGAATGGTAAATACTTGATAAAGATAAAACAAACAGGTGGACAGACATTCTCTTAAGTTTGTTTTTGATGTCAACGAATACTCGTTGCCACTTTTGTGATGCCAAACAATACTTGATGTCACTTTTGTAATACTCGTTGTAGTAGAGACTTTGTAATCGTAGATTACAACTATACTACGCCGTTGAACAATACCGGTGCCAGACGCCTTCGAATATCACTCGCACTAATAGTACTCGCTCGATAATGCTCGTTCGAAAAGTAACAAACGAATAGTGAAATAGTATAGAGAATAGCGTAGAGAATAGAATAGCGAATAGCGGTTCGTATAGTAATAGAGGATAGGTGAGAAATAGCGATTGTTAGTCGCCAGGCGACTTCCTACTTATGCATTTCCTCTCTAGTCACGTGGTCTACTTAATTTAATAATGGGATCGCCTGTGTTTGCTCATTGGCGATCCATGTTCAAACTCAAGTGTCGGCAGCAACACTTTATTCCTATATGACAGTTTGTTCACTGGAAGCGATAAGGCAATCTAATTTAATTTGATTTTTGGCCCCTACATATCCTCAGAAATCCCCAAGTATTTTATTACGCTCACTTTTGCTTTTCTCTCATTCTAACCGGAGCAGGACAAAGCAAGTAGACGTCCACTGCGAAACACGTCGTTAATAAATTTTCCATTTTACCTATAATAAGAAAAAATGTCAGCATCTCAAACAACGCAATTAGAATTCTTAATTTTATTTCATCGGTTTATTGATTCCAGTGTTTTTCGCTGTTTTATGAAAAAGATGAAAAACAAAAGAAGCAATCTTTCTCTTTCTAGGTTTTTGATTATTTATCTTCAAATGAAGAATATTTTCCTTCGTCACGAAATGTCGAATGGTTATTGTCTTTTGTTAAAAGCATTGTCTATTTATCTTGGACGAATGTCATCTTCACAATAGATTCCTTTCATTGAATTAATGGACAAATCAAAGACTAATCGATAACTTTTAGAGTCAATAATGATATTTTCAGATCTTACTGGCTTTATTGTTCTTTGTCTCGCTCTACTTTTATTTTCTCTTCTTTTCTTTCTTTTCTTTCTTTCCGCTTATTTCGATTCTTTATTTGTGTTTAATCCTTTCCCTTTCTGACTTGCTTCCGTCATTTGGCTTACAGCCATATAGCGTTGAAACACCGGTTCCCGTCGAACCTGATTAGTTCTTCGATGAACGACTGGTTGGGAATAACATGTGCGGGTGTGGTGATGGATAATGGCTCGTAATTGTTAATTGGCGAACCAAGTTCCAATTTCCATTGGGTTCGTCATATTTACTTAGGAAAGGTATGGATCCACCTCTTCCCCACCTCGTATGGGTTAATTAGTAAGACGTGTATCACTAAACCATTATTATTTCCAAAAAAACATTCTTACAATATACAAATATGTTATGACCTTAAATATCCTGCAAAGGGTTGATAAATCATAAAAAACGGATCAATCAATCTAACGTTAAATTAAAAGATATAAATTATAATGAATCATTAAATAGGTAGATATAGTTATGGATTGCAAGGGATTCCAAAGATAGTTATGCGTTTGATCTACTCTAGTAAAAACAATATATATACACCGTTCTTTGTGATGTCGACGAACACTCGTTTGACACTTTTGTGATGCCAACGAATACTCGATGTCACTTTCGTAATGCTTTTTGTAGTAGAGTCTTTGTAATCGGTGATACAACTATAATCCGCCGTTGAAATATACGGATGTCAGACGCCTTCGAATAATCTCGCACTAATAATATGGGCTCGATAATACTTGCTCGAACAGTAATCCGTTTAATGATCCGAATAGAGAAATAGTATAGTGAATAGAGTAGAGAATATCGGTCCGTATAGTGATAGAGGATAGACTAGAAATAGCGATCCACATAGTAATAGAAGACAGTCTAGTAATAACGATCAATTAGACGTCAGTTACCTCCTATATATACGCGTTTCGTCTATGGTCATGTAGGCTACTTAATTCAATAATGACATCGACTGTGTTTGCTCACTGTTGATCTATGTTCAAACTCAAGTGTCGGAAACGACACTTTATTCCTATATAGCATTGGTCCTATTTAAACTCGAGTCAAATCAACAGGCATAGATCAGGTTTACACTAATTTTAAAAGGTATACATTGGTCCGGTTTACATTAAAGTTCAAAAAGTAGACATATTTTCAATTTACGTTAGTGCCACAAATAGCTAGACAAAGATCTGTTTTACTGTAGTGTAAAAATAGGTAGACACAGATCTGGTTTACAATAAATTCAAAAAGGTAGACAAACTAGAGTCAGAAAAGTAGAAAGATATCTGGTTTACATTTAAATCGGTAGCTATAGGTTTAGTTGGCATAAAAGTCTAAAAATTAGGAATTGGTCTAGTTTACACTAGAATCAAAAGCGACACAACCGAGGGTCGTTCAAAAATTTCTAAGTCTCACCCAGAAATAAGTGCCATAGTTGAACATTTTTGTTGTGGGAACATACTACCGATTTTTATAACATTAGAGAAACTATTTAAGTCTCCTGTCCTAATTTCTGTGCAGGTAAGGCCCATACAAGGTTGACAGTTGTGCGAAAAAACCTAAAACAGTGTCCTGATCAGTCATAAAATATCTACAAAAGAAAGGTATACCACCCAAGGCAAACCATGAGGACATTGTACAGAGACTTGTTGAGGACTTCCCTTCCTATGCAACTGTAAAAAAGTGGGTTGCTGAATTCAAGTATGTCAGACACAGCACAGTCAAGTCGGTATTTAACAACACTCCCACGTGTGTTGGATGTGGCACAAGGCCGGTTTAGTGTGGGCTTACCAAGCCCGTAGGCTCGGGCAAAAATATACCCATTAGAACCCGTATGCACGGGTTCAGGGACTGTCTACCTCCCCGGACGGCACTTTGCCCTGCGGAGAGTTCGACAGCAAAGAACAGTCTGAACGACTGTTCCGACACTGAGGCAGTCAAGTCGTCCAAAAATCTTAACCACTGATAAACAAGATCATACTATTTTTCGATGACAGATGATGGTTTTGGATGATAGCTGTTTTACTGTTCACCAGATAGTTAAGCCCAAAGACATTAGTTCTGGTTCGTTCCATATTGTTTTAAATGAGATCTTTTTGGTCAGCAAACTTCTTCCAACATGGGCCCCAAGAATGTTGAGCCCTTGAGCAAGAGTTGAAAAGGGTTGACATTTCCAAGACTCAGAAGAGGCTGGCACTGAGGATTTCTATTGCAGATTAAGAATTCCAGATGAAACACGGGTTCTCAACTTCGAACCTGAATCAAAGATTCTAAACGAACAGACAGAACAGTAGGCATTGGTCTGGTTTACATTAGAATCAAAAGGTAGACCTCAAGTTCGGTTCTAGAATTTTTTTAAATATGTATAGTTCCGGTTTACACTACAGGCTGCGATGGATAAATTGTCGTATAAATTATGCATAAATAAATAAATAAATAAATAAAAATAGAACTGAGATCTCATTTTTTTTAAATTACACAAAACTATCTGGAAATACTAAAGAGTAAATGTATTCGGTAATATCGCTATTAGCTTCAACCACGGCCTCTAGAATCACCTGCAACTCATCTGGACAGTCATTGTTAAATGCTGCCAGAATCCTTGCCTTCAGTTCGTCTTTGGTGTTACAAGAATTTTTCTTGGTCTCTCGCTCAACTGCGCCCCACACATAATAAGCAAGGTGGTGGTAGTCTGGGGATTTAGGTGGCTAGATGTAAGGAGTGATGTCGTCGCAGAAATTGTCTAGCAGCCATGACTGGGTCCTCCTGCTTGTGTGACATCCAGTAGCCACCTTCTTGATCCAGAGCAGCACTACCTCCTCAAGATAAGATGTAAGCTAACCGTGTTGAGTTTGAGGTCCCGTGGCAAGATGAATGTAGGCACTAGTGATCATTCAGCTCAGCCAAACCTTTCCGAATCCTCTGCACTGTCTTCAGATTCACACCCAAATATTCTGAAATGTTCGCATTGGATCTTGTGTCGCGAATGCCAAGCAGTACAGCATGCCGTTTCCAAATTTCTGACAGAGTGAATTGCTTCATGGTGCTCTTTTTCTCACCGAGGGTCCCCAACTGACCTTACTCTACTGTGCAGGAGGCAAAATCAAAAATATAGAACGCGCATGTGCGAAATTAAAAATATGAAATGGCGACAATTTACACATAACACCCTGTAGATTCATGAGATAGATAAGTCTAAAAAGTAAACTCTTCCTGTTTACATTAGAGTCAGAAACTATAGATATAAATTGGGTGTAGATTAGTATATAAAAAATAGATATTGATCAAGTTTATATTTGAAAGAAGTATCTTCATGTCTGTTCTGAAAGCCGAAGATATATTTATTCTATACGAAACGAATCTTGGGATAGTACACTAGAGTTAAAAAGTTTGAGGGTACCTCTGGTAATTTTTTTAAAAAATTGGCTCCAAAAGTATGTGTTGTACTTTAATTCAGCGGAAATTATTATACATGGTTAAAAACAGTGGGATATGATTTTTTATTAAAAATTCAATTATGGCAAAAAGAAAAAGAAGCATTTTATGATTAAATTTTGCTCTCGTCAAATATCCTAATTTAGACTTGATTACAGCACATGTTTTTGGCATTCGTTTCAAAAGTTTGATAAATGATACCTTTCTTTTTTCAGTGACTCTAATAGGTCTTTTCATTTTTTTTTTCATTCTTATGTCAAGTTTATTCCATGATATTTTTGGTAGTGGCTTCAAACTTTTGAACTGTACTGTATATCTGGCAAAGCCTATCCCTCTGCAGGACAAACCAAAACCGATGTCCTCCAAGCTGAATGGTCACCTTGGTCACGGACACTTAGGTGTTAATTCCATCGGGGGACCCTCACCCCTCCGCTTTGGCTGTGGACTTCAGACGTCAAGCAATGAACTATCATCAACTCAGTGGATTTATACATAGCAACGGAGCCCACTCAAGATGTCCGTTGACATTGGACAGTTTGAAAATCTTCCTCTCTGATTAGCCATCCCCTCACTATAAAACCCTGGTGGAGGAACCGGTTTAATCTCCGATGACTCGACTATAGAGCAAAGAGTACTAGATTATGATGCAGTTTACTACTATCGTAGGCAGGATCCCGGGTAGGGTCAGTCTACTCATAGGCAAAAGATGCAAATGTTACAATGGCCCAAGGTGGGGTACCGTAAAAAACGACAGTATGCCCTTAGCCTGAGCGCGCTAATAATAGACTTAAACCAGTTAGAAATGATGAGAATCGACCTAAGTAGATCAAGAAATGCCCTGAAGCCTAGGTATAGCGCGCATATACTACTTTGATCCCAAAGCATAAATGTCCGGAAGCGATATTCAGAACCAAGAGAGAGCGCACAGATACTACAATGATCACGGAGAGATGTGTCGGGAAGCGATATTTTGAGCCTAAGGGGGGCGCACAGATACTAAAATGACCACGGAAAGATGTGCCTTGAAGCAATATTTAGACCTTACTACATACACATACTACAATGATCACGGAGAGATTTTCCGGGAAGCAATATTTTGAGTTTAAGGGGAGCGCACAGATACTACAATGGCCACGGAGAGATGTGCCGGGAAGCGATATTTTGAGATTAAAGGGAGCGCACAGGTACTACAAATACCACGGAGAGATGTGCCGCGAAGCGATATTTTGAGCTTAAAGGGAGCGCACAGGTACTACAAATCCCAGGGAGAGATGTGCCGGGAACGATATCTAAGGATTAAAGGGAGCGCACAGATACTACAAATACCACGGAGAGACGTGCCGGGAAGCGATATTTTGAGATTAAGGGAAGCGTACAGATATTACAATGACCACAGAGAGATGTGCCGGGTAGCACAGATACTACACTGATCCCTCACAATACTATCGAGAAGTGATATTTTGAGCCAAGGGAGAGTGCATGGATACTACACTATTCCCAGTCTGAAATGTATGGAAGCAATTTTTTTAGTCTAGGCATAGCACAAAGATATTACACTGACCAGAGATAGAAGTGCCATGAAGCAATATTCTTAGCGTCAGCGGAGCGCACAGATACCACACTAATCCCACACATAAGTTTCGGGAAACGATATTTTGTGCCAGAGCGGAGCGCCACAGATACATATATACCACACTGATCCCAGACAGAAATGTCGAGAAGCCATATTTAAAGGCCTGTGCTGATCGCACCAATACAACATTGATCACAAACGGAAGTTTTGGGGTGAGATATTTTGAATCTATCCATGGGGCATATATATTACACTGATCCCAGACAGAAATGCCGGGAAGCTATATTTTGAGCTCAAGGAAGACGCAAAGATAGTAAACTGACCCTAGTAGAAGTGTTGGGAAGTGATATTTTGAGCATATTCAGAGGGCACAGATACTACACTGATCCCAGGTAGAGGTGTTGGGAAGCTATATTTTGAATCTAGGCGGACCGCACAGATACTACACTGATGCCAAGCACAGATAATACACTGAAATGCGGTTGTTAGATCCTTGGCAGATTCAACAGATACCACGATTTTTTTCCAAGAAGCCAAGAGCAAGAAACGACCCTTTGATCCGAGACAGCATACCGATACTACATTGATCGTAAGAAATCATGCTGAGCCTAAAATATACAATTATGTTAATTTTTTCTGTGTAAAGTTTTAGTAATGAATTAAGTTTTTTTTTTTTAAATCTTTTAGTGGTTTTTTTTTTAAATTAATGTCACTGAAAAATTATTTTCGCTGTGTACAAAAGCCTCGTTCAACCGATCTAATATTCTTGCCTTCGCCGCCATTCTCTCTTTGAACATTTTATAAACGATCAATGTTTCTATTGTTTCCATGAGCAGCCATTTGCAATAAGTGCAAATTATCTGCTGCTTCTCCTAATGTATTCATACTTCGAGTCCATAATTGGTACTTGTAATTCAAATCGGAAAACTTGCATGACAAAGAGACAAATGTAAATTCATTATCATCATATTCAGCCTTCTTACGCGCCCTGTAATTTTAGGATATATTTTTCCCGCCATTGATTCAAAACCGAACACGTCTTACTGATTATTTGTCTGCACTTTCTTTCTTTCTTTCTTTATTTGTTTTGTTGTATAAACTAACTTTATTCTGATACCAGAGACATGTACACATCTGTATATATATATATATATATATATATATATATATATATATATATATATATATATATATATATATATATATATATATAGATTCGATTTTTTGTTGTAGCTTTAAATTCGATTTCCATGTTGCATAAATTGAAGTTTCCCAGACAGAACTGCCGGCAAGCTATATTTTGATCCCAAGGAGGGTGCAAAGAGAGTAACACTGAATCCAGTAGTAGTATCGAGAAATGATAATTTGAGCATTTTCAGATGGCACAGATACTACACTGATCCCAGGCAGAAGTGTTGATGCCTTTAACTGAACTGATGGCAAGATTTTCAAATTTCCAATTTAAATATTTCATTTGTTAGAAGATACATTCGGTTTAAGTAGAAGACGAGTGATAATGATGAACTCAAAAGGACGGTGTATACAGGTTTTCTGTTTGTTCCCATAAAGTCACAAACGTAGCCATATTTCGGTTGACATTGTCAGACAAAAGTTAAACGTAGGTGAGGTTCATACTTAAGTCTAAAAGGTAAAATTTGGTCCTAGTAACTCAAGTTTAAGAAAAGTAGGTATAGATCCGGTTTACACGAGAGTCAAAAGATAGATATGTGTCTGGTTTACAAATGAAGTCTAGAACGGAGAAACGTCTCATTATTGCCTGAGGAAAAAATAAATTAGACTCTGCGACAGTTATGTGCCGAGTGTGATACACGCTTAGGCGATCGTGCATTTTTTGATACAAACTGACGAGGCAGATTATTTTCCTGCAGTAGGTTGCCATTTCTTCTGCAGTAGACCAGTTCCCATCCAAGGCTATATAGAACCTGGTCGGCCCTGATATTTACCCATAGCTGGAGGGAGAAGACAATTCATACCTTTTACAAGGGAATTAGCACGTATGTGAATGTAATGATTTCGACTGGAATTCGAACTCGGCGCCCCGATTCCTCAATCCGAACAGCTATCCATACAAGCGTATTTTCCCCAATTTAGACGGTTAAGCGATGATGGAAGAGAGATCAGCTGCCAGGCTCGGACCAGCTTGTTTTTTGGAGGTGGTTCCATAACGTTTCGTATCAGCGGTAGGGACGTTTACAAATGAGAGGAGAATATTACGAGGCAGATCGTTAATAAAAGCGTTGTTTGAAGACATGAACTGTTCTGGTCAATAATCAATGCGGAATACAAAGCAAATAAAAATAAACCCACTGAATTTCGAACTCAGACCTCCGATTCCTCAATCCGAGTAAATATCCATTACTCCACCGTGCCTCCTTACGATCCACGTGCTTATTTCAATTTAATTCAGATTGGGTGTCTGTATGTGCTTTTGCGTGTGCGTATCTGTATTTTAATTCAATGAGTGACTTAAAAATATATCTAGAAAATTTATAAATCACTCGAAAAGATTATATTTATTAACGAATAATTTCCGTAAAAAATTCAATAAAATCGTATATTTATCTGATATTTTAGTGTTTAGATTATTAATATTTTTTTCTTGTGTCACACTTATTGATTTTATTTCACATCATCTATTGTCCCGATTAGTCTTTAATTCTTTTCGCTCTCGAATGTTTCTCTTTTTTCATGTTCTTCCACATTCGGTAACCCCTTGTGTCATAGTGGTTTCACTGCCTTGCATCGAGTGATATGAATAAAAAAGAAAGTTATTGTCCAGAATAGAATATTACCCTCTTCCACAAATGAAAAATATTATAATTTTATGCTTTCTGGTACATTTGTTCTAAAAATAATATTTACCGGATTCATATGAGACTGGGTAAAAAGGACACAAAATATAGAATTCAAACAAACAAAAATTAATAAACGTATTAACAAGACATGATGACACAAGGATGAAGAAATAAAGTTATGAACTGTTCAATATAATCTTCAAGCTGTGTCTCTAAAGTATTTACTTTTTGTCTATAGGAACGAGTAGAAAGCGGTTCCCGCTCCAAAAGTCAAAGTGAACAGAGAGTGACAGCATTTCAAATATCGGAACGCTTTGATTATCGTCATGTGCTGTAATCCAAACAACTCAATATCCTTTTTCAGATTTAATTTTATGTATACAATTTTTTGCTCCCTAATGTGAGTATATCTATGTGGAGCCTTGTTTCAGTATTGTAGAAAAATGCTAACAGATTTTTTTACTGTCACTAAAAATCATTTTTGTACATTAAACGGCATACAGAAATTAACTCAATTTTGTATTTTCTGACTTCGATTATTTGCATCTTTGTATTCAGATATATTAACAAACCATACGTGACGAGCCGTATTCTTTGAATTGGTAGACGTTAAAATATCTTAAAATAAAATTTTAGAGGCTCAACTTCAGATTATGTTCAACCATATTTTCTACTTTAAAAGGGATATTTAAAAATATATATTAACCAATAACCTTGCAAATAATAAATCCAAATTTTAGATTACTCTGGATCCTACCTTGTTATTATAAATAGGATCAATTCTTTGGCATTAACTAGTCTTTCACTAAACCTTTGACCAGTGTGTTTGTTTGATCATTTGTCGCATAAACGAAACTGAAATTCTCACAATTAAATTTTCACATCTTTCGCTTACTTATTCGAGTATAAAGTATTACAAAATAATGTATAGTGATTGCTTGTTTACATGTATCAACAGTTGCAACAAACTCTCTGCGTTTATTTCGTAAAGTCTGAAACTACAATTCATACACAATATACATGTGACGTAGATTTAGTAGATTTGACACATACATATGCACACAGATAAAAGCATTGATTATTTACCATATACTAACGCAATTCATTTAGTTGTATTGTAAAAAAGAATACACAAAACACTTTGTGTGAAGTTTTATCGTAAAGAATCTTTGTAATTCGTTTCTTTAAATTTGAAAGAAAATAATACTCAAATAAATGAAAATTATTAACATTTGTAGATCCAAGTTTGAATTCGACGTATGAGGGTCAAGCAGATCAGTTCCTAGGAAAAAAACAGTCCGACACCAGCACATGAGATTTGATTATAGTGGTGAAGGTTTTGTGCAGAAGCATCCACACTTTTTGAAGGGGTGAATACAGGGACTTGGTACACTACGTGCCACTAGATCCCCAAACGACCCTCCGCAGGTTTTGAATTCAGAGTACACACACACACACACACACACACACACACACACACACACACACACACACACACACACATAAATATATATATATATATATAGTAGTTCGCCGTACTAAATGTCTAGAAGTTAAGGGCTACCATTTTTGAGCATCCCTTATTATTGTAAAGTCCAAAAGTAAAGTCTATAAATCTTGTGATATCTAAATAAACTTAGTTTATTTTCCTGAATTGTGTATACATTTTTGTCGGCCACTCTGTGTGTGTGTGTGTGTGTTTGTGTGTGTGTTTGTGTGTGTGTGTATTTGTGTGTGTATGTGTGTGTGTGTTCGTATACTGAATATACATAAATTAGCATTTGCTGTCATTCAACTAAAAGCTACAAAACACGCATAGACATTGCCGTAGGGTGTGACGGACAGAACATCAACTCATTTATAATATTGAATCCTGTTCAAAATAATGTTGAACAGAAACTCATTTCCCGTTTACATATATTTAAAACAGGTTTTACCAAAATATTGTGTATATAAAAACATCTAAAATGCAGGAAAAACAATTCATGTTTCTTGAATCCATAGGGAGGTCTGTTCCTAGGAAAGTTGGTTAATTGTATCATGCTAGACAATTTTTCTAGCCAGAATCTATCACACATATTTAAAAATCTAATATTCGTTCCTGCTTTGAATATTGTTGTAACATCTAGTCTAGTGCTTCTGCTCTATATTTAGAAATCCGTCAGAAGAGGAATGAGCAACGTTATTGGTCCTGACATGGCATCTCAGTTTCAGTCTCTTTCTCACCGCCGTAAATGTACCTTTCTTCTGCCTTTTCTATAAATACTTTCATTTTAATTGTTCGGAAATTTCATCTATGTTGCTCTATGAATTTCAGCGCAGTATTATATTGGCGGCAAGGCCTCATCATTTTACTGTTGAAATATCTAGATGTAACCATAAGTTCTATGCTAACATTTTCTTTTCTCGTATTTCTCGCTTGTGGAACTTTCTTCCGACTTCTTGCTTTCCAGTTAAGTTTGATATTCAACAATTTAAATGCAATATTAATCGTTATCTTGTCTTCTTATTTCCTGTTCATTTAATGTTCCCGCTCCTTAATCATTTTTTTCATTTTTCTTATATTATTTCACACTCAATAACCTCATGCGTCATATGTTTTTTAATTTAGCTCGGGTGTAAAGATTTTAAAAAAAGACACCAATGTTTATTGAATTTGTAATTGTATGCCTTCAACTACAGATAAAATGTATTGTTGGCAATTCTATTATAAAATGTATTGCTGGTAATTCTTCTATAAAATGTATTCTCAGTAATTCTACAATATAATGTATTGCTCCTCATTTTTACCTATGTATTGGTAATTCTACTATAAATAGGTATTGTTGGTATGTTTAAAATACTAATGTATTACTTGAATTTTGGATATAAAAATGTGTTACTGGTATTTTTATTACTAACAATGTACTTTTATCTTTCCATAGTTTTTTTTTTCTTTTTTTTGGAGGTTCGCTATTTGACCATAGCTGGGATCATAATAGGTGCTACCATTCCGGGTCACGGTCAACAGCAATTAAAAAGTTGGTTCCAGGCTCCACAAACCTCCAATCTCCCGATTAGAAGCCTTGCTCCCGGATGTAGTTTAACGTCATACCCAGGACACACACATGAACTAAACTTATTCCTGTCGAGAAACAAGTTTAAATGACAAACAAAAGACTAACCAAATTTGTCTTGTTTCTGAATTATATTATGGTGATTTCCCAAGCGTAACTTAGATGTGGCACAAGGCCGAAAGTAGGGGACACCCAGTAAGGATCAAACACACTACTCAGTTGAGACAAGCTTGCTAATCGTTACACCGCCTGGAAATACACAAACGTAGATATTATATATGGTTTTCTCAGCTTCTCTGCTCTTCGTGTCATAGGCCGATGTAATGACAGTTTCATTTATGTTATCAATATATTAAATATCTTTGTGATCTTCGACGTCGTAATTACAGAGTCATTGTGTCCAGTGTCCACTTCTGTTTTATGTCGCTGCAGAGGAGTAGCCACCGGGGACTGAAATGTTTGTTCATAATTTATTTTCTCTTAGTGTGGGTTGCTTTTCACCTTAATCCTGTTGGATTTTAGTGTGACCATATTCATGTGTTTGCTGTCAATAATACGTCAATTATTAAGATTGGTGTCGAATGAAGACCGTAGATTTTAGCGAGGACCATTGTGCAGAATCACAAAGAACTGTAACAAATAAAAGAAACCATATCTTTTGAAAAAGTTCAACGGCACAATCAACTCAAATGGATAGTACTTTTAATTTGAAGAGAAAACAATGATATGTAATTATTACTTTCTATACTACTTCAATCAAAAGACTGGGAAGGAAGTCTCTATAGATATTGGAAAGAGCGATGACAGTGAACTTCAGAACCATATTTATCTTAAAGATTGTTTTAATAGAAAGAATTTATAAATTTCAACTGAGGGGGCCACTAGATGTTCGTTCAATGAATGTTGAATGTTTTTCTTATAAGGAAAGGTTTAATATTAGCATTACCATTAGTCTGCTTAACCACTGTACGTTTCAAAGGTAGACGTCGTGGCAGTTCCCTATATGTGGTTGGGCTGAAAAGTTCGTATATGAGGGAATGATGCTAGATTTGTGAAATCTTACTTGTATTAATTTCAAATTTTCTCATGAACTTTTCAGACCGATCTTGTATATCCTCATCCCCGTAGATATCTTCGCCATATTCATTGTTATTAATGTCATCCATGGAGTCATCTGGAGATTGGAATATTTTTTAGAATTTTGTTTAACAGTGTGAAACTTTTTTCACTGCAAATCTTTTATGAAGGTGCTCGTCAGTTTCCTCCAAACACTGTATGTCTATATATAAAGTTGTAGTCTCTGTCTGTCTGTTTTTTTGTTATCGAACTCCTCTTAGGGTTTTGGAGATAGCCCCACCATATCCATATATATTCTGAAACTACATTACCAGGGTTACTTAGATAAGTATATTTCATTTTGATCAAAGGGGATCCCTGTGGGTGGGTCCATATTCCTCCACTGATACTTTTCTCTTTGATTTAAATTAAATTTAAATTTGAACAAGGGAATGATTCCTATCCACAATATAGTAGGCGAAAGCCAGAAGATGGAGGTCACATCGGCAATATAATTTTGATCAAAGGGGGACACCCCTCACCACTGAAACCTTTTCCCTTTGGTTGAAATCACATTTAAATTTAAACAAGGGAATGACTCCTATTGGAAACAGCGATGACAGTTAGTGGACTCCAGAACAATATTGTTTTAATAGAAAGATCTTATAAATTAAATAGAAGGAGAACGCCAGAAGATGGTGGTCAAAAATATATCAATACAGCAAGGCGCGGGCAATTCGGCTAGTAAATGATGCTTCAAAACATTTTTTTACAATAATCTTCATTATATGAAGTCCCAAGCGTCCCTTGTCTTAAAATGGCGTAAAAGGGCCAATATATAATGATATGTAGGAAAGATAACTGTTAACCCTAGACTTGGACAGATGAAGATTGATAGGGGAAGCATCCATTTGGGATTCAGTTCCATAAATTAGCAGTTCGTGCGAAGAAGCTGTTCGAGTGGAACTTACATGACACCAATTGAATATAAAGAAAATGAGGGTGATACTCTACAATGACAGTGACATGGTGGGTCTTAGCCCTGAATGTCAGAACTGGTGAAACAAAGAAATGTAGTTCGTTTGTAAACTTTCCATGGAAACTGCTATAGAGTTATGAAAAGCTTGCAACGTTTGGTCTCTCCGAAATCCTTTGGATGTTGGGAAATAATTCATCCCACACAAGGACATGCAGTTGCTGTTGGACTCTCGAAACTGTAATGTGAAGACTGGGTAGTCCCTGTGCATATATGGCCACAGTATTCCATTTTCGGCTCTTAAATTCTTTGACCCAAGTATTTATGCAGATGACACAACCCTTTACTTATTTCATCCAAGAGATTTGTCAAATTAAATATATCAACTGTTCTTGAAAAGGACCACCAATCAGTGGTTAAGAATTTCCTTGTAAACTTTAACGCCTCCAAAAAAAACTTATTTCATTAAATCAAAGGAGAGAACTTTTTATTGCCGTCATCAGCATGGCTGATGCTATACTCCAGGAGAGCTACATTCTACGCCTTTTTGGCTTCACGTTTTTTGACGTGAAGGAGAGCAACTATATCGAGGCAATTCCTACGTCTACTGAAAGGAAAGTTGGTTCACTGGGTTATGCTAGAACATTTTTTCGCGTCGGAATCCGTGTATTGATTACTTTTGTCCTATTTCGGCTAGTGCTTCTGTACATTTCGAGATTCTTGCTAAAAAATTCAAACCATCTCAAGTTCAGTTCCTTTCTCACCGATGTGATGTAGCTTCCTTTTATCTTTTCTACAAATATTTTCATGACGACTGCTTTAATGAGCTTTTTTTTCTCTAATGCCCTGAATGTAAGCGTCCTAATAGATCATCAACTACGTCTCAACGTCTTACAGTTGAACTAGATAGATGCAACCATCACTTCTGCTATAACACTTTATTTCCCCGTACTTCTCACCTGTCGAACTCCCTTCCTATTCCTGGCTTCCATGTTAACTACCGTCTTCAAAAATATAAATACAACGACAACCTCCATCGATCGGTGAATGTCAGTTAAGCCTTTTTTCTATTCACATGAAGCCGAATGACGATATCGAATCATTTGTTACATCTACTGCAAGGAAAGTTGGTTCAGTGTGTCGTACTAAAAGATTCTTCTCAGAATCCATCTTGCACATTTATATATCTGCCATTCGACCGTACATTGAATACTGTTGCCATATCTGGTCTGGTGCTCCTGCTATAAATCTCGAGATTCTTGACAAAATCGGGAGAGGAATTTCTAATATAATCAATCCTTATCAGGCATCTCGTCTCCAGTCACATTCTCACATACGTAACGGGGTTCTCCCTGTTTGTTCTACAAATATATTCATGGCAACTGCTCCGATGAGCTTTTTTACTTGCCTCGACAACATTAATTTAAGCATGCTAACAGATTGTCAACCATGTCTTATTGTTTTGCTCTTGAACTAGCTAGATGCAACCGCCACTTCTGCTTTAACAGTTTTCACGCACTTCCCTTCCAATGTCTTACTTTCGTGATAACTACAATCTTCAAGAATTAGAATGCAGCATCAATCGACATCTTCTGTCTTCTTGGACCCTGTTCCTTTTTTTATAATTTCCTCAAACTTTCCCATTCTCAGCCTTCTCATTCCCTTTCAGTTTCACTCCCTGTAAACCCCCACATACACCTGCGTTCTAGTGGCATTATATACTTTCTTCATCTCAGCTTCTGCCTTCGTAGCATTGTTCAGCCAGACACATACCAACTGGAGATGATCACCATCAAAGATAACCTTCAGTATAACATCTTCTGTAGCTAGAAAACAGTAGGGTTGAAGATTATTTAAAAGCCGCCGCGATCTATCTTACTCATGTCAAAGACTTGTCAGAAATTACCCAGAAGATGCACAGTCCATATAACATCAAGAAAATACGCAGAAGCAACAGGACCTTACAGGGAAATCTCTGCCGAGATATGTTAAACATAGAGGAGAACATCTCCAAGTACTCTGCATATCCAATGCCTTTAAATTGTTATAAAGATTACAAAGATGAAACCCCTAAAAGTAACGTCGGAGGAACACTGAAGAGCTTTAAATAGGGGCAAGATGATGAAATAAGCCATAGCGGATCAGGTACGGAGAAAAACTGGTCAACACCAAACATGACAATTTGTTTTAATCATTTCACCAAAAGCAAGGCGATAAAGCCACTCAGATTACTGAGGGTGAAAAATATGGCAAAAATCATTATAAAGGCGAGAGGACATAAAATATCATTTTTCAGTGAAAAACAAAAGATACCGATAAATACACAAGACAGATAAGAGAATAAAATAGGATTCAACGAAACAAAAGATGCTGACTGACATTTTAGGTCAAAGCTAACTGGAATGCAAGTAAACCGAAGAGCGTTCCGCCAACAAGAAGTGCGAGCGAAGAAATTGTTAGTATAGAAGTGGTTACATCATTTCAACTGTAATGAGACCTAACTGCCAATCCAGTACTGCGCTTAAACTACTAAGAATGCGTATTATACACAAATAATTCTGGTATTTATCTTTCTTTTTTTCTTTTTTTTTTTGTTACACTTAACTCAGCGCCATGATTCTTGCACCGATATTATTTATCAATTTATTGTTTTTTTCTTAACTGTTGCAGATGATGTATTTCTGGGTCACCCTCTAAGAACAGAACACATAGCATTTAATAAGCACATTTTCCTCTCGCCATGTGTATGTGTGTATGTGATCTGATACACCCGATAATGTTGTGCTGACGTCATACTTCGCTGGCCAGGAACTGTGATTATAGATTTTCTAAGTGTTAATTCCACACGCGGCCACCAAAGTGCCGCTTAATACATTGTTTGTCAGGCGATGATGGTAATAGCATTGCCGAAAATTGTACTCAATAAAAGATGAAAGAAATTATCACATTGCTCGAATAGTAAAACTGTACCACAGTGAATCGGAAAAATGGAAATCTGTTCAGAATCTGCGAATCTAAAGCTGATGTGACGTAATGAGGGACAGAAATTGCGTGAAAGCATGCATGAAAGGAATTTGCAATCATTTCACCCCAAGCCATAATGTCACTAAGACACAAGGGATCACTGAGTGTGAAAGTATTTGAAAAAGAGAAATGTTACTATAGAGCAAGAACAATAAAAGAAGAGGAATCAAATATTGATTGATTCGTTTTCTACAGTTTATCATCCATTTTAGGTTATTTAAGGCCAGAAAATATTTCTAGATTGTAAGAATTGTAAATATTTTGCAAATGTGAAAATTAGATGAAAAATTATTCTTCATAAAACAATAATTTTTTTCTCCTTCTTTTTTCTTCTTTTACCCTTCTTCTTTTTTCTTTTTCTGTTTCTTCTTTTACTTCTTCTTTCTGTTATGCTTTTGCTTCCTATTTTACTTCTTTTTTCCCTTCTTCTACCTCTCCTTCTTCTTCTTCATTCCTTATCCTTATTCTTCTTTTTCTCTTTCTTCTTCTGACGCTTCTTTTATGTCTTCTATTTTTTCTCCTTTTTCTTCTTCTTTCTTTTCCCCTGTTTCTTCTGATTCTTCTTTTTCTCTTTCTTCTTCTGCATCTTTTCTTTTTTTCTTCATCTACTTCTTCATTTTCTCCTTCTTCAGCTTCTTCTTTTACTTCATCTTTTTCTTGTTGTTGTTGTTCATCTTGTTCTTTTCTTCTTCTTCTCCTTCTTCCGCAAGGAAAATTGGTCCTGTATGTCGCACCAGAAAGTCCATCCTGCAAGTCTATAAATCAACTATTTGACCTTGCATGGAATATTGCTCTCATATAAGATCTGGCTCCCCCAGCTGTTCGTCTTAGGGTCCGCGATGAAATCCAGAGACGAATATGCAATGTTGTTGGCCCTGATCTGGCATCTCTCCCAGATGTGCCATGGCCTCCCTCTGTCTTTTCTACAAATACTTTCACGGTAACAGCACTGACGAGCTATTTTCGCTAGTTCCCAGACTGCATGAATTTAAACGTGCCACTAGATCCGCATCTCAGTCCCACCCTTTCACGGTCGAAACGGTTAAATGTAGCCGTCTATTCTACTCCAACAGCTTCATGTCTCGCACTTCCCGTCTGTGAAACTCCCTTCCTCTTACTTGCTTCCCTGAGAGCTATAATCTCCAAATCTTCAAATGCAGTGTCAATAAACATCTCCAGATGCCTTGATCTATTCCCTGCCCTTCTCTTCATCCTTTCTATCTTTACTGTTTCCTCCACTCTCTGTAACTTCTTGCGTGCTAGTGGCACTCCCGCCTTGCTTGGGGGAAAAGCTTTAAAAAAATATTACTGCCCACCCAATAACGGTCAGGATAATGCAATATACCTTACTACCCATAATGCACCATTGACAAATAGTCGAACCTAAACATTTCACAATATGGCCTGAAGATTGCCTTGAAGTATAAAAAAGACTGTAGACACCTAATGTTGTCCTGAGTCTCCACTTTTATATATATATATATATATATATATATATATATATATATATATGTGTGTGTGTGTGTGTGTGTGTGTGTGTGTGTGTGTGTGTGTGTGTGTGTGTTTCTCGAATATTCAGGAAGGTAGACGAAAATAAATACCATTTAATAAATAAACGAAACCTCTACTCAAATATCAATGTCACTCTAGGAATAACGTTTAAAGTGATAAAATTATTTCAGGTTAATATATATATATATATATATATATATATATATATATATATATATATATATATATATATATATGTATATATATATATATGAGAGAGAGAGTTTGATATAGTGGTTATATAGCGTTTGAAGATATAAATGTGGACGCTATTTTTACTGCGATATTCCCATTTATACACAGACAGGTATACACACACATATTATTATTATTATTATTATTATTATTATTTCAAACGTTATATTTTAAGATGTTTTATATAGACGCCCCGTTCTTTTAAGCTGCGTTTTACCTGTTTGTACACTAAAGAATACCTAATAAATTAAATGGGTTCTATTCAAAGAGGCAACACTTTTTTAATTAATTCTTCTTGATTTCGCAGGCCTGTAGACATAATGCACACTGTTTAAAAGAACGGGACGTTTATTTCAAACACAGATATCCCTTAAAAAATATCGTTAAACTAATAAAAATGTCTGCTTTCTTATTACGTTAAACGTTATTTTTTTAGTGGGTACAAGTATCTGAGCAGTTATCCTGTTTCTTTTTCGTCTACATTGAACTTATAATAACTGATCTAAATTGAAAAGTCCTATGAAAAATCCATTCATCTATATCTATCTATCTATCTATCTATCTATCTATCTATCTATGTATATATATATATATATATATATATATATATATATATATATATATATATATATATATATATATAAGACAATAGTAAGAACAAACCACAACATCCCACCCCAAAAGTCAACAAATAGATTTAATCAATGGCAAATAAACAAATATATAAGATAAAAAATAAAAATGAAAATAAATAAAAACAAGCAAAACAATTCGACCCAAATAAATAAGCAAACAACCGACTTCCGGTAAATGACCGCCATAATAGACTACCAACAATAAGCTATATAAACAAATTTTTACTACGTTAATAAAAAACACCGATCAACATAATAAATAAATAAATAAATATATAAGATAAAAAATAAAAATAAAATTTAAAAAACACAAAAAACAAGCAAAATAATTTGACATAAATAAATAAATAAGCGACTTCCGGCAAAAGTAACCGCCAAAATAGACTACCCATAATGCACCACTGACCCTCATATATAAATAGCCGAGAAAAATAACAGCACTAGTTGCTTGACGATTGCACTAGCATGAAACAGACTGTCGCATCTAAGTGCTGACTTCCATGTCCACTTTTATATTTACACACGCTCTATCTCTGATATTGAGCACTTTATCTCATAAATATAGCACACTTTAAGACTATATTTCTTCGTATATATATATATATATATATATATATATATATATATATATATATATATATATATATATATATTAGTGTTTCGGTCTTTTATATTATGTATATAATATATATAATATAAAAGGCCCAAACACTAATATTCCATGGCTATAATTTATTATATTGGAATCGTAATCGCGATCCAATTCATCAGACCTACAAATTTGTAGGTCTGATTAATTAGATCTTGATTACGATTCCAAAGTAATAAGCTATAACCATGGAATATTCGTGTTTGAGCCTTTTATATTATATTCTTCCTCTGTCCTGGACATTGAGTTCTACCTGGATTCTATCCTCTTGGGAATTTATATATATATATATCGCTAATATTATCAATATATATATATATATGTGTGTGTGTGTGTGTGTGTGTGTGTGTGTGTGTGTGTGCGTGTGTATGTATGTATGTATTTATGAATGACTAGAGATAGAAATTTAAAAATATTTATGTTCACGATTACTTTTATAAACATTTTATAATCATTCTTTTTTATATATATATACACAAGGCATTATACTCTAGTCTCTGAACTTTACTGTTTTTCTCGAATTACCCCCGTGAATTTGAGCACTGCTTGAAGGAGAATTCCTTCCCAAGTATGTGGAACGTGTAAGCCGTATGCCCAGTTTTCAAGAACGCGGATGAGCACTCAGCCTCCTTTCCATATAGACTCATCCTTCATCTAAGCATGTTTGTTTAGGCTATAATCAATCTCTACAACGAGAGTAGTACGGTTTTCTGACTACCATTACTCACAGAATCAGTGAAACACTAGTCAACAAATACATCTCAATGACTGTAGCATTAGATATTTCAGACACCCTTGACAAGGCGTGTCACAAATGGTTGATGCACGAGTGATTTGGCTATGGACTCAATAGAAACGTCTTTTCAATTATAAAGTCGTTCCTAACGCAGAGGGCTCTGACATTAGCTCTTAATTGCCAGTCCTGGAAACCTTAACAATCAACGCCGTCGTCCCACCGGGATCGCTTCTCGGTCCAATCAACTTTTAAATGTTCTGCCTAAGAGTATACTCCGATCATTTGTGAATATCTACGATGATGTTACAACAGAATATGGGCGCACCTCCAAAACTTTAGATGACCAGAGCTTGGCAGCTGATCTTTCTTCTGACCTAGCTGTGACATCTCACTCAGGAAAATTGGTTCAACGTCTCGAAAACTAAACTAGTTACATTCCATCGTTGCCGATCTGACTCAATCATGATAAAACTCAACCCAGGCCCCTATGTAAAGCTCATACATACGATCGATCGCTGAAGATGCTGCAAAAAATTTCTGTTCCCTGCACCGCTCTACTAAGTGCCTGACTCCGCCTCTTGCTATCCCTTGCCTTTCCAAGAGCCATATCAGGACAAAAATGGAGTACTGCTGACATATATGGACAGGAGCTACCCAGTCTTCACTTTCATGTCTTGATTAAGTCCAAAAGCCTCTCCGGGTCCTTGTGGTTAACAAATTATTTTTTCCTCCTAGAAGCCCTTTATCACATATTAAACCTCGCATCCGATCATTCTTTATCTTTAATTCTATGGAAAATGTTCAGGTTAACTACATGATTTATTCCCACCAGTTCTAACCTTCACCGTTAAGACCCGCAATGCTACGCACATTCTAGCGAACCGCCTTCATTCCGTTTATATTCGATAGGTGAGATCTAAGTTCTACTCGAGAATCTTCTTCCTCCCGATCGACTCTTCTGGGGAACCGACTACCAAGAGGGCGTTTTCCCAATCTTATCCTGTTCAAGCCTCGGATTAACCGTTATATTCCCCGCATACCCGTATAAATTGTGCCTCTTACTCTGTAAGAATCTACCTCGAGTGACACGTTGGCCTTTTACAGGGTGAATATCTGTGTAAAAAAATGTTGGCGTCATTTCTTTTCCTTTCACTATTCTAAAAAATTATCTCTGACCTGCCAGTAATGGTGAAAGAGCCAAGGCGCAAATTTACTGTAGATAAACTTGCGTCACTCACTAGACATTTTGGTCGTAGTGAGTTGTTTTCTCCTTTGATCACTGTCGCATTTTTATTGGGGTTGGTCTAGGTACGTTGGGCAACCAACGCATTTGATATATTGTTTTATAAAATGTCTTTTTTGTGTTCATATACTATTTTATTTAGATTCCTTGAGGTTTCTCCTATGTAATTTTGTGACAATCATTACAGGCGATCGACTAAATTCCTCCTTCAAGTTTTGGCTTATTGTTTTGTTTTGTATTGACTAACTCATTTATAGATTTAGATAACACATTTTATGTTCAGTTTAGACAGATTCTTTCCAGTTATAGATGTGATAGATTTAGTTGGTAGGACAATATATTTCTTTGATTTATTGGGTTTTTCAACAAAATATGATCCGGTACAATCATCGACTTCTACTGAATTTGCAGCCGTCAACATTTACACGAGTAGAAATAATACACTGAAAACATTTTCAAGTTTCTTCAGTTCCCTAATTATTTTATATTCAATGCGAAACAAAACGCTCATAAAATCTTCCCAAATAGAGAAACGGCGCTTCCTGACAAATCCAATAGCTTTTATAGAGCTCTAGTTCAAATTTAAGTGGGGTGTTGGAATACATTTGGCCATCTCCATTTATTTTCAGGAACGTTCATTTTGTGATCTCCGGAAGATTGCATGTCCAAAATAAACAATAACAAGAAGAAAATCCTACAACAGCCACACAACCAACACATTTACTCGTAGGTTGACGTGTCACTTACTGATCATCACATTACAAACTATCAAAATATAACTATTAGCATAATAATAAGATAGGAATTACTATAGACAAATTAAAGAGAGACTCAAACTATTTGAAGCCAGCATTTGTCAAAGCAAGCAACCTGCGTTAAATACAGAACTAGTTTTCCCTGCCGGCGACGGCATTTTAAAATGTGTATAAAATATTGAATATTCGTCCTGTGTCGTAATCGAGATTTGTTAAATCATTCTGCATATGGCGGAATTTGGGCCCGATTCATGTATATTTAAATTTGAAATGAAGCCTCCCTAAAGACGCTCGGTTGAATCTCAATAGAACTTTAGTCAGTGACACCGACAATATACAGCGTGTACATAAAGTCTTTTTACAAATGAAAAAATATGTGGAAATTGTTACAAAATGTGGAGTAGATTTTTTAAAACTAATTTAATATACTTTTCATCATCGTCATCCTCATCATCCTTCGACCTCCTTATGGTTGGTCGGAACTCCATTGACAATCCATTTCCACATTGTTCAATCCTGTATTTTTATCTCCAGATCCCCAATGTCTAACCCTGAGTCCCGATCTATGGTGTCCCGGAAAGGCAATTTTTGTGACAAGACACTTCCAGAAGGATACCATAGGAGTCTAGTCCGGGTTCCTCTCCGCACAGAGGCAGAGATTTCGAAGGAGTATGGATAATATGATTCCACTGTCTAATCAATGGCTTTGGCCGGCAAACTGTAATCGTTTTTTTGCTTGACTTTAAGAGAGATTGGTCTCAGTTCTCCGTAATTGTGTTAAGCGTTGCATGGAACGTCAACACTTTTATATTGACACCATTAGTTGGACGAAGCACATCAAGTCGATACTCTTTTGTCTTCAATATTTCCTTTGGTAGTCAATGTGTGACAGAAACTTTGTTTTTGTTATGTTAAGTGTCTCGCACATCTCGCCTGTGGAACTCCCTTCCCTATTCCTGTTTCCCTGACAAATACAATCTCCAACTATTTAAGTGTAATGTCAATCGACATCTCCAGTTGCCTTGATCTATCCACTTCCCTTCTCCACATCCTTTCACCTTTCATTCCTATCTGCTCTCGCTCCAAATCTTCTGTAACCCCCTTGCCTTGATCGATCCACTGTCTTTCTCTTTCTCCACATCCTCTCCTTTACCACTCCTATCTGCTCTTCCTCCAACCCTTCTATAACCCTTGTGTGATAGTGGCCTAAAGGCCTTGCTTGGGGTGATACGATTAAAAAAAAAAGTGTAAGTATCCCTTTTGCTTCCATTTTCTCTAAATTTTCATCGTTTCTCCCATGTTCAGTTCATGGTATTCTTGTCGTATCCTGTCGGCTTTCCCATATTTTTAGAAAACAACCGAACGAAGAAACTCCACCTTCCGGAAACAGCGACAGTTTTAAAAGTGATTTAGCATATATAAAAATCCCAACCCCCATTGATAAAAACAATTATCAGCATACACGATGCCTAGAATCAAAATGTTCCGGTGCAGATAATCGACCCATCGCTTCAGCCATCATCAGCCGCAGGTCCAGCTCGCCATCAGCCGGCGCTCAAGCCACCCATTTTCCAGGACCAGCCAGCAACCCTCCTCACTAGCCACATTCTGGACAATACTTTTCAACAACAACAAAACTCTTCAACGTACTCTACAGAGCATGCAGAGATTTTTGCTTCGTGCACTGTAGGCTTATTTTTGTCGATAGATTTTTTAACGAAAATAAATTTGGCATTATAACTTTTACTGAAATCTTTCTTGTGTTTCTTGTTGTTTGCCGTCATTCTCTATCAGTTTACTGGCTAAAATACCAATCACAACATTCTCAGCATCCTTCAGTTGAACCACATATCTGTTGCCTCCGGTCTCTTCTTCATCTGTGAAGAGATTGGCCAGCATTCATTCTCATATAGGAGAACCTATATTACATAACATTCCAGTAGACTTTTCTTCATTTCTAACGATATGATCCTGTTTCTTATTACTTTGCTTAACTTCTGGAAGATATATTTCGCTCCTCCAATGTGCCTTCTGATTTCGGTGTCATATTTTCCACTCTTTGTTGGAGCACTTCCTAGATATTTAAATTTTGTTCTTTCTTAATTTTGTGGTCTCCAATTCGTAGTCCGCATCTTTCGTTTTTTTTAAATGTTTGATTGCAATGTACGAAACGTATCCGTAATTTGGAAAATAAGACTTGTAGACACACCTATGGAGTATAGTGACACAGCCTCGCCAAGCTAACTCTTATTTCTGATTTTTGTAGGAATTAGAATTTTACAAAAATTCCCACACCTAAACTCTTTTGAATTCAGAGTTGTCATTCTCCTAGGCTGGTTACCAACCAAGGCTAAATAGCCGTGTCTGCCCTTCTACGACCTACAATCTGCTGTGAACTGGGATAAGTAATAGCTTGTTAGTTTTATCGCCTCCAAATATAAACTGCTCTCTAACAATTATCTGAGAGACCTCTTTCTACCTTTCAGCATTATGGCTGATGCTAACCGCCAGGAGAGTGTCACGTTTTACATTCTCAGGCCAACATTTTCCGATAACTTGAAGTGGAAAGATTATATTGAATCAAATGCTAGGTCTGCTGCTAAGAAAGTTTGTTCATTGTGTCATGCGAGACAATTTATCTCGCCATATATATAAGATTCAGTCAGTTATGTGCCATGCGTGATACTCATGTGTCTTTCAATGACGATGCAGATTTTTTCACGCAGTAGGTTGCCATTTCTTCTGTGGTAGAACAGTTGCCATCCAAAGCTACAGAACCCTGTCTGTCCTGTTATTTACCCATAGCTGGGGGGGAAGAAGAAGAGGATTCATACCTTTGTCAAGGGTATTAGCACATAAGTGAATGTAATGGATTCGATTAAAATTAGAACTCGGCTCTCCGATTCCTCAATTCGAGCCGCTATCCATTACTCCTCCCATCTATAGTCTATAAGACTACCATTCCTTAATTATTGATGTCACATATGATCTGTTGTTCCTGCTATAAATTTAGAAAATCTTGATAAAATGCAAAGAATAATCTGCAACGTTATTGGTCCTGATTTGGCATCTCGCCTTCAGTCAGTGTCGTAATGTAGCTTCCTTGTGCCTTTTCTATACACACTTTCATGGTAATTTTTATGATGAACTTTCCTCTATGCTACGTAGATTTTATTAATTTAAGCGCTATACTATATTTGCGGGAGGGTCATCACTTTACAGTTCAAATGCCAATATCTAACCGTAAGTTCTATGCTATCAGTTTCTTCTATCGCAGCCCTTGCTTCTTTCCCGGTTTCTTGCTTCCTAGTGATGTTTGATTTTAAAAATGTCAATGCAATATCAATCATTATCTTCTATCTTTTTAATTGTTTCATTGTTCTCTCTCCTTAATAATATTTTCTCATACTCTCTTAACACTGAGTAACCTCGTGCGTCTTAGTGGCTTTATTGCCTTGATTGGTAGGAAATGATTAAAAAATATTAAACCCTAGAGGCAGGAGATTTATTCATACCTTAGAAAAAACACAAACTGGAATTTGAACTCGGCACCGCAATACATCTCTTCACGCCAACATCCAGTACGGTATGCACGCATCCGAATTGGGAAGGTATAATAAAAAAAAAAAGCCTCGTTAGTTGAATTTAATTAATTTTGTTTGATTGAATTCATGTCGTCTGCATATACACTGTTAATGTATTCTTTATCTGATTAGCTGTTTAAAATACGAGGAAACAAATAATTTACGTAACTTTTACGATAGGAACAAAGAATATTTATTCCTCTACGTGTTAATTAGTATTGCAAGAAACTAATAATATATTTGCATTAGAATATTTAAAATTATTCCAATCACGTCTGTAATATCGGCGAAATTCAAATTACATAGGGACTTCTTATGTTGCACTTGGTTCTGAAGCTTTCTTTGGCGCATGCGCAGTGCGAAAACGACAAAGCAATTACTGTCGTAATAATGTCAGCCTGACGTGAATTAAAAAATTCGAAAATATGATGTTCGGCCATTTTCATTCGGTAAGGAAATGGTTTGAGGATATTTTGGAAAATTTGAGGCGGGCAACAGTGTATGATTTAAATACGGATAGTTGTTGATCCGTGAACAAGTTAGGGAATTGGGAGAAATGAGGAAAACGTGAATTAGCTAGAGGAAGACAGAAAGGATGAAAAGAATTAGAGGAGATATGAATCTGCTAAAAGAAAGAAAGAAAGAATGAATAAATGAAAGAAAAAAAGAAAGAATGAAAGAAAGAAAGAAAGAATGAAAAAGGAAGACAGAAACAAAAATGAAAGCTAGTAAGAAAGAAAGGTAACATTGATTGAGAAAGCAGAGAGAGAAAGAGAAACAAAGGAAACAAAAAAGAAAAGGAAAAAAAATGAAACAGAAAGAAAAATGAAAGAAATACAAAAACAAAGTAAAAGAAATAAAAAATATGAGAGAAAGAAATAAACAATGAAAATAAAGAGAAAAGAAATAAAAATGTTAGAAATAAAAAATAAGAGTAAGAAAATAAAGTGAAAGAACGAAAAATAAGAGAACGAATGGAAAAATATAAAGAAAAAATGGCCATGTTAAAAATGAAAGTAAGACGAAAAGAACAAAGAAAAATAGAAAAGGAAAAATAAGAATATTTTACTTTTTATAATAATAAGAAAAAAAAACAAGAAGTAAGAAAATAAATAAAAATTGGTCCAAGTTGAAGAGTAGAAATAAAGATAGAAAGACGAAAAAATCCAAAGAAATGAAAGAAAATTAAGGAACTTACATATAAAATTAAAGAAAGAAACAAACAAACAAACAAATGAAGACATAAACAAAAAGGACAATCACGACATCACTTTCCAAAGAACCTATTCAATATAGAATTGTTTAAATCGAACAAAACAGTAGCAAATTAGAAACCTCAAAGATGAATGAAGCAGACAAAGAAAGAACGAAAAATATCAGTATGAAAAAAGTATGGAAGAAAGGAAGGAAAATAAGACAAAAAAGCGAAGGAAACGTCCAACTGGAAGTTTACGCAAAAAGGAAGGAAGGAAGGAAGGAAGGAAGGAAGGAAGGAAGGAAGGAAGGAAGGAAGGAAGGAAGGAAGGAAAGTACAGAGCGAGCAGCTGGAGGTACAGAAATAAAACAGAAATAGAGCAAGAAAAAAAGAAAGAAAGAAAGAAAGAAAGAAAGAAAGAAAGAAAGAAAGAAAGAAAGAAAGAAAGACAAACTTAAACAAGAAACGAAGGTCAGGTAGAAAGAACTTTCTAAAAAAAAAAAATAAAATAAAATGAATAAATGAAAGAAAGAAGAACAAAATTAACCAAGAAAAGAATATTCAGACAGAAGGGAAAAAAAACTAAGGAAAAGAAAGAAAAACAATTATGATGTCTATATTCCAAAACGATAATTCGTAAAAATAGATGAAAGAAAACAAAAGTAAAAGGGAAAAAATTAAAGAGCTCGAAAGAGAAAGAAATATGACGAAAGAAAAAACATGCTTATGAATGAAGAAAACAAAAAATATGGGAAAAGAAAATCATTTCACCGAAATCCTTAATAGCAAATTATCCACCGGAAAAGTTCTAAAAAATATGCTAAAATCTATTGAAACTCTCCTAGAAAAATAATAGTTACTTAGTTGATATGGAAGCAGAGACTCAATATATATATATATATATATATATATATATATATATATATATATATATATATATATGTGTGTGTGTGTGTGTGTGTGTGTGTGTGTGTGTGTGTGTGTGAGAGAGAGAGAGAGAGAGAGGCTGAAATCGAAATGAAAAAAGAAACGATCAGTAGAGACAAAAGAAATTTTAATGAAGGGCAGATGAAGAACGAAAAAGATTCATATTACGGGGTAGAAAAATATGAAAATTAAATAAACAGAGAAGTAAGAAGTAAATAAAGGACAAGAAAATGGAAAATGAAAATATATTAAGAGATATCATGACGGTTAAAGACAATAATACTGAAAAAATGAAATCTGTCGAACGCAAGAATGATAACAAAGGTCTTTCTTTTGGTATTAAAAAATAACGATAGAAATTATGCACCAAAAATGAAAAGGATAAATTTATAGATTAATGAGTAAACAATGTCGAAAAACATAGCTTATAAGTCTCATTTTGCCCAGTGTAACGCCAAGAAAAAGGCGTGTATTAATGAATGAAACCAGACAAAAAAAAACCTTGCTTCTGAAAAGCAGACGACAGTATGGTGACAGCTTTTGCGCTGCTGAATATTATCCAAATATATAGCCGCTTCACAAGATGGCGTCGACAAATATAAGTTGTTATATATATTTATATTTTATGATTGGACCTATAAGACACAGCAAGTTGGATGGAAAAACGCGAGAAAATTGAAGAAGAATACAAAACTAATTTTAAAATAATCACCTAAATTTTCTTTTCTTTCTATATACTGGTAATGGTCAGAAAAAATTTTAGCTATGAAGAAGAAAGCAACGAAATAAGTGAGGTAAGTAATCACGTTCATGGGATAACAAAGGGAAAGAAAGACACTCATATTAGGAATCTTTCGCACAAAGATGAACGAATATATTTATCTATTGTTTATTTTTTTTTCTTAGATGATAGTTTTAAGCTATTGGTTTCGTTTTCTTGCATTCGTGTTTTATAGCAGGCATCGTGTGGTTATTTCTAGAGACAGCGTTACAGGACATTAATACACCAATACACACACACACACACACACACACACATATATATATATATATATATATATATATATATATATATATATATATATATATATAAGGTATATATATATATAAGGTATATATATATATATATATATAAATATAAATGTGAACATAGAAGTCAACACTTAGAGGCGACAGTCTGTTTCATACTAGATGCAATCGTCAGGCAATACATATATATATATATATATATATATATATATATATATATATATATAATACACACACACATCACCGGTTGCACGACTCGGAGTTTTATGCACAGCGCATGAAGCTCTGAGTTGTGGTTTATTAATATATATTCTTAATAGCTCTGTTATATTACATCGAGCACTATTTTATTAACACCAACAATCAATGTGCAATATCATGTATATATATATATATATATATATATGTGTGTGTGTGTGTGTGTGTGTGTGTGTGTGTGTGTGTGTGTGTGTGTGAGAGTCTTTGTGCGTGTGTGTGTGTATGCGAGTCTTTGTGTGTGTGTGCGTATGTGAGTCTTTGTGCGTGCGTGTGTGTGTGGGTGAGAGAGAGAGTGTGTGTGTGAGAGAGAGAGAGGGTGTGTGTGTTCGAGATCTGGTGAAAAATGTATTGGAAATGTTGCTATGTCAGTGGAGCGAAAGAACTCAGAGTGATGCCGCTTGGCACAAACGGACATTGACCTTTGTCACACATACACATCAAGTCCTAATATTCTCAGTTACTTCCCTTATTTGTAGCAGTGGTTGCAAGACAAGTGTCTAAAAAAGTGTATCGTCGTCTCGCTACACTACAGCGGTTCCATCAGTGACCATGGCTTGTGCAGCAGTTATTGGTCAAGTACAGCATGACTCAGGTCCGACAATTACCATATTCCCAAATTTTTCACCGTTGCTACTTTTTCTTCTTCAGAAATCAAATCCCACATGAAATGAAGAAGATTTAAAGAGGACGAAATTTCAAAGAGGCAGCTGCTCGCCAGCACCACAGAAAGAGTTCCAGGAATCCATCCATTTCTAGAAACGATGTAGCTTCAGACGAGGTTTACTGCTAAAGGAATTAAATGCCGAATTGATATGCATTGAATTTTTATTTTAATAGCACGAGTCCCGATAAATTTTGATAAATCCTAGCATATATATATATATATATATATATATATATATATATATATATATATATATATATATATATATATATATATATATATACAATATTAGTGGTAAATATACACATACATATGCAATTATATGTACACATACATATATGTATCAAATAATTCCAACAGGATATGATCCAGGTAGAACTCAATGTCCAGGACAGAGTAAGGATATAATGAAAAGATTTGAACACTAATATTCCATGGTCATAATTTATTCCAAAAAGATTCTTTTTGAATCTGTAGGTCTGATGAATTGGATCGTTTTTACGATTCCAATGGAATAAATTATGACCATGGAATATTAGTGTTCAAATCTTTTCATCATATATATTTATATATATATATATATATATATATATATATATATATATATATATATATATATATATATATATAACCGTAGTATGATCAACCCTAGTATGTGTATATATATATACATATATATATATGATAAAAGTAATAAATCCGTTGCTATATAATGCAAGTGGATCCTAGTAATATAAAATATTAATTATTATTACAGAGCAAATAATTGGTACACGTTAAAATCCAAAATTACTTCATATTTCAAATGACGAAAAATTCATCAGTCTTATTCAACCCCGGCACAAAATTCGTCAGTTTTATCCATCTTAAATTTTACTTGAAAACAATATTATAATCCCCACTGTAAAAGAATAAATGTCGAATATATTGATATGATAATTCAAAATGGGGGAAATATTGACGAATCCCGGGATTTCAAGTGGAGTAAAACGACTTAGGATTTTAAGGTTCGCTGCATTATAAATATAAGAGTTTTTCCAGGTTATAAGCAAAAATCAAATGTAATAGTGATATAGTTATCGGAGCTTACATGTGGAACAAGGCCAAAATTTTGGAAAACACGGTGAGGATCGAACTCACTCGTAATTGACTTAGTGTGGCAAACGCGCGAACAATTACACCACATCGAAGTGCTGAAGTTAGCATCTGAAATAGAAGCAAAAAAGCTTTTTTTAAAATGTTTCTGTTAATCCAATCGCAACAAATTACACAGTACTTATTTCGATTAACCACGGTACTTAGAAGAATTACTTCACTACTTATGAAAATTTTTTAAAAAATCTTACTTGTCAATAATATAGGTGACAGCTATGAAAAATTACGCTGTCTATTACTTACGACTAATTTGCTTAAATCATCCACTGACTATTTTGCGTCACGGGACAATAATTAATTTAATATTTAAAGTAAGTAAAATGATGCAGTAAAATAAGTAACCATGTAATCGTTTTAATTTCTCTGAGTATCAGATCTTTTAGGTCGAAAAATGATTTTGATAACTTCACTTGACGTAATGCAAATTTTGGTGTTATGTATCCGCGGATTTGATATGTGGTATAAGGAATATCGTCTCTGAATGAGAAATCGAAGAGTTCGAATTCTAGTCGCGTTCGTTATATTCACTTATGCACAAATACCATTGGGAAAGGTATGTATCTATCTCTTCTCTCCTATGGATTGAATAACATTGGATAGCAACCAGTCTACAACAGAAAGAAATAGCAAACGACAAAATGAAAACGGGTATCACTTATATGGCACTTAACGGGGGCACCTCTAGTCGGTGTAATGGTTGGCCAGCTTGTCTCGCTAGAACAATTACGAATTGGAAAATCACTCACTGGGTACCCCATACATTCGGCCTTGTGCCACATCTAAGCTACGCTTGGAAAACCACTATATTGGACTGACAAAAAGAGAAACCAAACGTCCTAGTCCAAATTTTCGGCTGTAGTGGTCACTTTGGCATAATGGCATTTAGTTAAGTGATACATCTATCTCTTCTACTCCAATCTAAATACGGTTTAAATAGCAAGGATATATACGTTCTTCAAAAATGCAGGTAAAGTGATCGGTTCCCTGTACCACATCAGAAAGTGCCAGACGCCACATTAGGCTAAAAATGAAGTACTGTTTTCACATTTGGGCAGGATATGCGCGGTCCTCAATCCCCCATCTTGAAAGAGTTCAAAAGTGTCTCCGAGTTCTTGCGGGTGACGAATTATTTTCCACTCTCCAACCTATTTCACAGACGGGATGGGGAAATCCTCTGACTGCTCTATCGTTACTCCCATGGAAAGTGCTTGGACGAACTCCATTTCTTGGTACCACCACTTCTGACCTTCACGGCTAGGACCCGCCATGCCAATTATAATATTGCAAAGCCCCCACATTTCATCCGTATTCCATCGGTGAGAAGTAAGTACCGCTGGAACACTTTCTTCCCGCGAATGATAAGACCCCCATGAGGATGATTCCCCGATCTCTACAATCTTAGCCTGTTCAATTCTTGAGTTGAGTTAACCCCTATCTTCTCCTCCTGCTCTTTAACATAAACCTGTACCTCGAGTGTCTCCCCGAGCTTTGTACAGGGGGTGAAACTTACTGTAAAAAAAATTGCAATTCAAAACCGTGGAGAAGTAAACCATTCTTTTCTTTTCTCATTTTTGTTACAAGAAGTCATGGCAGTACACAGAAGGAAAAAAAGAAATCTACAGAGAATCATGATTGGCTATTCGCTGAAAGTACACGACATTAAAATATATGTTAATACTCATTTTGATATTTGAACGACGGAGCGTCTATGGGTTCTTGCTTAAACCTACGACTCGCTACAATTAAAAAATGACGTCATTAAGAAACGTTCGATACAAAGACCTTATTAATGGCACTTGTTCGCCGTAAAGACGTTCAGGCAACGACGCCTTCAGAAAATGTACAATAAGCAATTACGAGATTGTGAGGAAAATGCCGACAGATTGATTGATCGATGGACTGACCTGATTTAAGAAAAGTTTTAAGATTACTGCGTTGATAAACTAACAAGTAAAACGCAATTTGTTGCTAAAAAAAGAAAAAATGGCTTATCATATACCGGGTGTAACAGCAAAATTGTCCAAATCGTGTAACAGCGAAATTGTCCAATTGTTAGATTAAGCTTTTAACCGTTCTATCTTAGAAATGATTGAAGATATATTGCTGCAATTCTCCGTGATTTTATAACACCATTGGACTCTATTTGAAAAAATAAGAATGTATTTAGCTCTAACTTGTAATGATAATCCCATCGTGCTATTGTGAGCGCCTGATCCGGTTTTCCTCTCGACTGTTCCATCGTTTGTAAAAAATATTCATTGTATTCTTGATGGTTCTTGAATGGACTTTGAAGATGGAAACCAAAATATGAATGTGGGTACCATTACTGAAGGTGTGAATGATCATTTTCCTCTCACCATTGCTCAGTTCAGAAGACACAGTCAGGCCGACACAAAATGATTTTCACCTGTTCTCTTTCTAGCTTAATAACGCAAAGGGTTTTTCAGTGATTCTTACGACAAATGGTGTCAAGATATCTAAACGTCTTATCTGAAAACCGGGAAAAAAGAAAATCTATGAGTTTACTATCTTTTTTTGCTTGTTTTTTTAGATATTAAACATTTTGGGGCTGGACAGTTATCCATGCTGTTACACGTTTCTGTCGTTATACATGCATATATATATATATATATATATATATATATATATATATATATATATATATATATATATATATATATATATATATGAGTTGTTTCTGAAAAGTAATTGGACTGCGTGTGCTGTGTGTGCAATGGCCGAAAGAGGGACAAGCGAATTGTGTTATCATTTAAGATGATATCTTGGGAGTATATAACTGTAATGATAGCTTTCAGCAACCATTTCCTTTTTTTCACATGCGAGAGTTGTGTCAGGACAAATCATGGCTGCTTCAGCACCAAAATGCACCTGTTCACAACGCCCTGGGCATCCGGCTGTACATTGCCGAGAAGAACCGTATTGTACTGGAACAACATCCCTTTCACTTGATCTTGCTGTGTGCAACTTTTTTTTTATTTTCCCAACCTCAAGTGGATCATCAAGAGGACCTGTTTTGAAGGAGGCAATCAAGAGGGGCCGTAAAGACGGATCCGAGGAACATCCAAGAATACTCCTTCCAGCATTGCATAGAAATATGGCACAGAAGGATGAAAAAGTGTATTAGACTCAAGAGTGGTACTTTGAAAATGAAACCATGTAATTTATTATTTGTAATTGAAATAAATTTTTTGTGACACCGGTTCCGTTACTTTGCAGACAGAAGTCGTATGTATAGCGGCATTGAGAAGTGAACAGATTGCCACATTCTTGATATATAATAATGTATATATTTTCTCTCATCTATACATATATAAAGGGAGGTTGTCTGTATGTCTATCTGTGTGTGTCTGTGTACTTGGTTAAAACTAAAAAAACTACATTAAACACGATAAAGTAAATATATCTATAGGCTCAGTAACACCCACGTTAGTTTTTTGTAAAAAAAATATCATGGTATTATTTGTATGTTAGAAGATATTTTAAAATTAAAATGCATTAGAATGCATTCGAAATTCTCAGAATTAAAACGCGAACGGTAATAATTCATATTCCCGTTTATTATTATTACAGTCGTTTTTACTTTTTAATTCTGCTGATACTTTCGAACTGCTATATGTTTGTATTTCAAAAATTTCTATTCTATTCAATTTATTTTCACATCGAAAATAAATAAAAGCGTAATTTTAAAAAAATGATTACTTGCATTATTCTGAATGCTAACCTCATCGTCATATTCACGTTTCTGTCGTTATACGCTCCGGCCTTCTTCAAGTGATTGAAATTGGGAACCGAACCCCTTTATGTCGTCTCAGTTACTTCCCTTTAATCTGTTCTTTAGCCTGATATTGAACACACCTTTAGGTCCAGATATTTGACCTAACCAACGTCTTTATCCACTGGGCCATGTGTCTTTAAGTGCATCCGTGTGTGGATTTTGGGGACTTATATAACTAATGTCTCAGCAACCATCTTTTTACCAGTGCCCTTATTGCAATTATTATTATTATTATTATTATTATTATTGCATTTTTTTACCTGAGCTTATGCTGCAATTTATTGTTGTTATTTATTGTTTTTCTCTAGCACTCCTAAATACTGTTTCCCGCATTGTATTCATTTCTATGCTTGGTCGGCTCAGGAGATTTTTGTTGCCTAGCATATGTGCTGATTCCTTACGTTTTCGTATTTTCCAGTGATGTCCTCTGTCTATTATTTCAACCTCATCGCACAGGGGGTGGTGATCTCCCTTTACCCTCCATATGTGGTCAGCTACGCATTATGTTTCTATTTCTACTTGTGTTTCCGCTTTACGGTGTTCTTGTAGTCTTACCTTAAGGGACGGCCTGTTTCTCTTTTGTATTTCTTAACACAGATGCACAGGATGACGTACACAAAATCCTTAGTCGTGTCCTCTTCTATGGGGGATCTTACTCGGAAGAGGTGCCTGCGAAATGATGAACCACTTTTGAAGATTATCCTGATGTTATATGGACCACAGATCCTTTGTATTTTCTCCAATAATCCCTTCACATAGAGTAGGCAGACTATTTTCTGAGTACTGTTATCCTCTTTTTAGCCTTCTATCCTAGGTTGTTCGAGCTGCTACCATGTAGCCAGGGTAGATGTTACATTATAGGGTACTGCTTGTACTGATCTTTTCTTGTTCGTATGTTTATGACTTTTGCCCGATGTTGTAAGCAGCGGACGATCCCTTTCTTTACAAAGTATGGATGGTGGTTGAGTTCTCTGGCGAATGTTGGCTTGCTGTATAGGGATGTCTTGAGACCCTGCTTTGTTCGAGATGTTAGTCCCTCCAGGAAGGCGAGTTTGTTGTCATTTTCTCGCTCCATTGTGAACTATAACGATGATTTTATTGAGTTCACATAGTCCAGTAATATCTGGACGTTTTCCTGGTGTGACCAGAGTATGAAGGTGTCATTTACGTATCTCAGCCATTGCGTTGGCTTTAGTGGTGTTAAGTCCAATGCCATTTCCTCAAAATATTCCATATATATGTTTGCCATTGCTGTTGATAATGGCGAGCCCATTGCTATGCCCGCATCCTGTCTATATATGTTTGATCCCATCCCGAAGTATGTTGTTTGCGTACAGAAAGTCAGCATCTCCATAGGGTTATCTATTGGTATACTGGTCCGTTATCCTAGGGAGGAGCTCGAGGGAAGTCTTTCCCTGACTACCGAGAGTACCGCCTCCGTGGGTACCTTGGAGTACAAACTCACCAAATCCAAGCTCACAATCTGGTTGTATTGGAAGGGAGTATCTTTGATTATTTCCACGAATTTCAAGTGTGTGTGCGCGCGCGTGTGCGTGCGCGCGCGCGTGCGCGCGCGCGCGCGTGTGTGTGTGTGTGTGTGTGTGTGTGTGTGTGTGTGTGTGTGTGTGTGTGTGTGTGTGTGTGTGTCTGTGTGTCTGTGTGTGTCCGGCTACAAAATAAATGTACAGACAAGTTTCTTACCTACGGGTCCGCATCAACGGTCTTCGAATTCAACGGACAGTATCTGCAGGCAAATTTTTTAAAAATGTAGGAAAAACTTCCAAAGCGTCAGAAATGTATTTCAAAATTTGCGGGTTTAGCGGAATGAGTCGTATTAGTTCTCAAAGTTACCGCTTGGCTGCGGTGGCGGGACTGTCAATTGTGAACAAAAACGGGTGTACAGTATTTAAAGTATGATACATTAGCCCGTACGTGAGAAAGTACCAGTGAAAAATCTATTATTTTTGTTGTTTTGATTAATATATCTATATTAAGTATATATTTTTTTATACCATATATATACATATTTATAGTATTTACATTATGATTATAACTACTAGAAGTTACTATAGTTGTTTTATGTCTAAAAAATAATTCCTTCCCATCTACGGACAACCGGCTTTAACGGACACGGTCTGTTGATGACAGGTTTGTCTGTATATACAAACAGGGTATCACTCTAAAGGCCAGATGCCTCTGTGTGTGTGTGTGTGTGTGTGTGTGTGTGTGTGTGTGTGTGTGTGCGTGCGTGCGTGCGTGCGTGCGTGCGTGCGTGTGTGTTTATTGAATTAATAATATTTTTGGCCATCTTATGAAAAATATTTTTATTCAGTCTTTAAAAAATAAACTTCATTGTTTTTTTGTAACTAACATGAAAAGTAAATAATTTTAAATTAAATGTTATTAAAGCAGAATCTATAGCGAGCCTTTTATTTAAATAAAATATAGTTAAACTCGTAAAACAAATATGGAACACGGCTAATACTGACCGTAACTCATGTCTGTCTTTGCTAATTTTTTGTTTTACTTAATTAAGCTAATTTTCTTTTCAAATGCAGATATACCTTGAAATTTAAATATAATAACTTTTCAAAACCAAATGCTCAATGTACATGGCTTCTGCTCACAAAATAGCCATTAATTCCTTTTACGGCGGCATATTTACTTCTTTAATGTAGGGACTTCGCTAAAAAAAAGTGCATACCACGTTGAAAATGCGCCAAACTTGATAAACAATTTTTATCGTCTAAATTTTTGTTATTATTAACAGGAAAGACCAATGTAATTTTAAAAATATTTTTTACATTTTTAATCCTTCCCAGCACGTCCGAAATTTTAGTTAAATCTTTTTTTTTTTTTTAATCAGCAAAATCGATCATGACAATGTTGACAACTTTGTAAACAGAAGTTAAATTCTCTATTTATAATTCAATTATACTCTTTAAAAAGTTATTTTAGGAAAATCAAAAAAAATTATAGTTTACTTAATGTGATTGAAAACAAACGTTACTTAATTTTTCAGCAGAAAAAATTAGTTGAAAATAAGAGAAGCATGTCTAACCGTGTTGATCGGACTTGGAGGTGTGAATTGACGTTTACGCCAATCTATCGACAACTAACGTCAGGGCAATTTATCGGAGGAGAGGACAGAAATGACAGTATTTTCGAATTTTGTGTGCATCAGCTTATTTAGCAATATTTTTTTTTTAAATTAAAATAATTTCAAAAGTATATTTTATTGAATTTTTAGGTACGTTTTATTGAATATATGTCCAAAGCCTGCACTGTTTCCGTCCCTAAAATTAAATCTAAAAAGAAAGAAATTAATTAATAATTGCAGTATGTCTCTCAGTGAAAAAACAATAAATTAATTATATTAATGAAATTAAAATATTTAGTGAAATAAGATATATAAAAGAAAATTAAACAATTTAAATATGTGATGATGGTCAGTAAGAGTATTTGATACGAGCTAGCCAGAAGAAAAGCTAAGTAATTTCTTAAGGCCTTGCTTTTAAAACATGTGACCTATTATTTATGAACTGTGCATCCATAGTTTTGAAAAGGTTTTTAATACATAATTCGCATATTAAAAAATATTTAAAAAATACTATCGTGCCGAAGATAGTAATAAGCTTTCAAATTTATGTTCGGTAAAAATAGATATTTTAATAACAGCATTTCCAGAAATACAGAAATTCAAACTTAATTTTAAAATATTTACAAAATGTATCAAAATATTATTTAAAGTTGTAAAAAAAAGAAAATAATTCTTGCAAAAATTCATTTTTCATCGGAAAATATTTTGGCTTCAGACAATAGCATCCTTAATATATATTTTTCATAAAAGACATTAAAACCTTTTTTTTAATTAAATAATGTTTAGTTTTACTGGATTTTGTATTTTACAATTCAGAGCTGAATTTTGGGTAATATCGAGTGGGAATTTACTAAAAGAATTGAGGATTTATATTCTTCAACATCTTCTGTTTTAACTAATATAATTTGCTAAAGGTATAATTAGATAGTACTAATGTATTTTAATGCATTTAACAGTTTATAGATACAGCATAACAAAAAAATAATAATAAACCAAAACGAAATAAACCAATATATATATATATATATATATATATATACATATATATATATATATATATACATATACATATATATATATATATATATACATATATATACATATATATATATATATATATATATATATATACATATATATATATATATATATATATATATATATATATATATATATATATATATATATATATATATATATATATTGGAAAAACTATCGAAAAAGTTAAAAAGATGTTTTCGTGTGACGCATTTCATCCTTTCGGACATCTTCGGATTAAAGTGATGTTTGCGTTGATGCGACTACACATGCGTACGAAGGCGAGAGAGAGAGAGAGAGAGAGTGTGTGTGTGTGTGTGTGTGTGTGTGTGGAAACAATTTAAATGTATTCTCAGTGTCACATCTTTCAACGTAATCTTCACTTTAGTTCGAAGAAGTCTTAAAGGATGAATCGCGTCGCACGATAACTTTTTCCAATCTGACATATTTTTCCTAAAATAGTTATTCCTATAGAAAATGTATATATAGCTTACACTCACACACACACACACGTATATATATATATATATATATATATATATATATATATATATATATATATATATATATATATATATATATGTATATATATATACACACACACACATATAAATATATATATGTATATATACATATATATACATATATATATATATATATATATATATATATATATATATATATATATATATATATATATATATATATATATATATATATATATATATAACGATAGATAGATAGATATACTACAGTTTAAAATTTTAAAGCCATCTCCAGAATTAGTAAGGTATGATCTTGATAGAAGAGTGAAAAAAAAACAACAAAAAAAACAACGAAAAACACTGTTAGTTTCATTCAAAAAACATGGAATCAATTATCAAACTTATACTTTGTGAAACTTTTGCAACGAATGCCAAAAATATGTGCCGCAGTAATCAATGCTGAAGGAGGATATTTTGAGGAGAGCAAAATTTAATCATAAAATGTTTTTCTTTTTGTCATAATAAAATGTCTAATAAATAATCTACCTTTTTTTAACCATGTATAATAACGTTCTCGTAAAGGACAAAACAACTACTTTTTGGACAAATTTTAAAAAATTATCAGCGGTTTCTTCAAACGTTTGAACTGTAATGTGCTTTGCTTAGATTATCCTTTCAGCTTTCAAACCAGGCATGAAGAGGATAAGTTTAAATACAAATCAGGCAACAATCATGCATAGCAATTTTTCAAAATGCATGTCGGTTTATTTAGAACGCTGACGAGATCTATTTTTCTTTTCCCTATTCGTCAGATAATTTTTTTTTTTTACCTATATATCAGTTAAGTAATTGACTTATTTCTTTTTGTTTTAATTTCTAGCATGAAATTTTAATACGTACATTATCTATACGCGGGCTCTTTTCCTCATTTTATTGTCGTTATCAAATGTTTCGGGTATTCTGCCGTCGATTCCGTTTGTGATATTTTGAATATTCCTGAATGCAAATTTGCTATTTCTCTTCTATTCAGTTTCTGACTTTTCTTCATTTAAGAAATTGTGCTGACGGTATTTTCACCGTCATTTCTGATTCCTATAAATGTTTTGAAAACTCTTTGTTATTTTATAAATTTTGTTTTTAAATGATGGCAGAGGATTTGTGATATTGCTTTATTATAATCCATGCCAAGCAACACTAATGAGTATGTACAATCCACATAAATACGTTGGTCACTATTGTAAGTGGGAGTAAAATTCTGTCTAAGTAGTCCACACTAGCAGTGGTTTATTTACTTTACGCCGCTGGCGAGTATTGTATTTTGTTGATTTTATAAAGATTACCATTTCCTTTCCAACCTCCGTTTTGGTTATTCGTATTTTAGTAAACTTTTGTATATTACAACATGCATAAATTTTTTCCCAGTTCCTCAATAGATCTCAAGTACATTACAAATTAACGACAACGTTCTGTCTGTGGGGAGAGTGTTGTAGGGTGGAAAAAATTCGGCCCCAACAAAGACACGCAAGCGCTTTTGAACTAGGTCTGGACTGGAAAGTGAGTATTGGGCAGCTCGGATATTAAAGTCTCAGCAAAACTCTATTATTTGTCTCTGGCTCTTGCAGAGAGAGAGAGAGAGAGAGAGAAAGAGAGAGAGAGAAAGAGAGAGAGAGATAGGGATAGAGTCAGGGAGGGATGGAGAGAGAGAGAGAAAGAGAGAGAGATAGGGATAGAGTCAGGGAGGGATGGAGAGAGAGAGAGAAAGAGAGAGAGATAGGGATAGAGTCAGGGAGGGATGGAGAGAGAGAAAGAGAGAGATTGGTCGGATGAATCAGTACAGGGAGCCGACCATTTTTACAGCATCTTTAGCGATAGATCGGATATATGAACTCCACTTAAGGTCGGGGGGTGAATTTAGCTCAAAATAGGCGTTCAAGTCTAACAGGTTCATTTAGGGTACAAGCATTCATCACGACTGCAGAAAACTTAGAGGTCTGCCCTGTGACAATGAAACGTTAAAATCTTTGTTATGAAGGTCATCACAGGCATTGCTCAATGTACCATTGTATTTTCTCTATATAGATTTACTAGTGAGCTGATATATATATATATATATATATATATATATATATATATATATATATATATATATATATATATATATATATATATATATATATATATATATTTAAATATTATAACATAAATATGTTATAAAATCACTACAAAAATAGCCATTATGTTTCAACACCACCGGTGTCTTATCAAGTGATGATGTTGAATGTAGAATAAATGGTTTTAAAAGTTTCAAATTAATTAACGCGCGCGTGTGTGTGTGTGTGTGTGTGTGTGTGTGTGTGTGTGTGTGTGTCCGTTTTTTATCAAGGGTCGTGTCTCGTTACCGTTTTTTGT
>OZ038497.1:57275424-57315424 GCA_964036315.1 Acanthosepion esculentum | reverse complement strand
TGATACGCGTTCGGTGTTCCCCTCTATTGTCAAAAACGGTCTGCCGTACTTACAAAATAGTTCTGTTATATAAGTTTAAAAGTCGGTGCGATGCTGAATACGTGGAACGGACCAATCAGAGACAAGATGAGCGGATAATTTTTAACTTTCCTTCGTAGATGTTTTATTTTGGTAAATTAAGGAGCTCGGAATGAGAAGTCGAAATTTTACACACTGAGTATGTTCGCGGGTCTGTGTTGTTGGTAATTATTTGTTTAGATGTTTAAACTTTTGTATAGTAGATGATAAATCTTAGTTGCTTGTTATGACCGTTCAATGATATATATCGGCGAATTATGTTTCTCAATGCGTTTTCATCCTGTTTATTAGCAGGGTGGATCTGGTTACGATTGAATAAATTAATAGTGTCCTTATTTTTGTTTCATCAGGTGTCATACGTTATCTTTTTAAATTTCCTTCGGGTTAATTTTATTTGTTCATCGTAAATGTGGCTAGAGAAGTTATTGTTGATTAGTTTTTGTATATTGTTCTGTTCCTTACTGAATCATCTGTCCGAAGAAGAAATTATTTTGGCGTGAGAAATCATGTTTTTTTTTTAAGTTTTTTGCAGCTATTTTATAAAAGGTGTTCCAATAACTTGGACAAATTTTAAATATTAATTAATTTTAAGCGTCTAATATTTTTTTTCTTTTTCTTTCAGATTTGGCGGACATTTGGGCGATATTATTTTTCACACATAATTGCCATGACTTAAATAACATGATCCAATCGAGAAATAAACAAATTTTCACCAACAGACCCTGGTTTATTAAATGCCGACTAGGATCCTTCCTAATGAAACACCCTTATATATAATCCGTCTTAACGTCTTTATTTGTGAGGACATTCACTTTTTTCGTTGAGTAGACACGAATTTTTGCTAGTGCTTTTTTATAATGAAAGTTGGTAAAGTTATGGCTGTTGGCATCGACTAAGACGTCGAGAAAGATTATTTTATTATTAATATTCGGTTCGTAAATAAAGTGTAGGACGGTTTTATTCTCAAGGGTTTCTTTAAGGACCTATATATTTTGATTTATTTCTATATGTTTAAACATAGACCTTATATGTATCTCGTAGATCTATCTAGCAACGAGCAGCACCGACCCTGTACATCTGGAAACGTAGCCGCGTATTGTTTGCTCAAGAACTCACAGCTCAAAGACATTTGGACTAATGCGAGTTGTCCATCTCCGAGATGTTCTATTAATTGCCACTGTGTGTTCACTGGCAAACCAATTAGCTAGGCTTTGTGACATGAATACACCAGGATTTAATCTGTGTTAATCCGATCACGTTAATCTCTCCATCTGCTCAATAGTGGCGTAAATGGTATTATTGGACAGCAAGCAATTTAATGGATATTGATGAAAGAGATGGTGAAGAAGGACAAAGCTTTGTCGATTTGAACAAGAAACGATTTTCCTGGAACAAAGTAGGTAAATGCTACGTGGGGATGAATCAGTATGGTAGATAATAATTCCGTTTTCTATTTAGTCTCAATTTATATACTTAATAAACCTATGACACAGAAGAAATGGAAGATTGTGTTGCGCCTATTTTCGAGTGATCATATTCAAAAGTATTATACAACTAGTTCGATACAAGACAAGCCGTTCAAGCACCACTGGCAATATACTGGCGGCGGCAAGAGGCGTTGTTTTGTCATGTGCTTCGCCGTCGTCAATAAAATTCCTGGCATCGTCATCACTATATCTCGCCGTCGACTTTCCCGCCGCGCGACGGCAACCAGTTACACTTTGCTACAGCCGTTCTGTACCTTCCTTTTCGTCCGTTTTGCACTCGTGCGCGGTCGGCGGTTTCTTCTCCCTGCGTGCTCTTGACCGAGTGTCTGTAGCGGCCAGTACGTTCACTTTAAAAAAATTAGAGTGCTCAGAGCGGGCTGTTCGGTCTTGCATCCGATAAACATGGAATGATGTATGTTTGACGGTCTCCGTTTAGGATAAGGCAATGATGGAAGGAGTCACTCGTATTGCCACGTTAGATGTGAAATTCTTAGATCGTAGCAAAACAAGCTGCAGCGATGACGTGTGGCAAGCATATTTTCCTTGATCAAAAGCGAAAGTTGGAGGTTTGAAGACGATCAGATACCGTAAACGGCGTTCGCTTCCATGAAACTACTTTTCAGTATATATTTCCAATGTGGCATATGGAAGAAAGGGCACAGGCATGCCAGAGCACGTTGATGAAGCTTTAAAAGAGTATGTTTTGAAAGTGTACAGGGAATCCAAAACAAATTTACTCAACGATTAAATAACAATAAGTTATATATAGGGTGACCCCCAAAAACGGGAATTTTTAAAGTGCATATTGCCAGACATGAGCAAGTGGCAACACTGCGAGACAGTGACCTTGAGCAAGTAAAGATTTTGCCATTTTAGTAACGAGAATGAAATTCACAGTATCCCAGCTGAGATGTTGCAGCAGATTTCAAGAATGCATTCGTACAGGAGGACGCCATCTACAGGACGTAATTTAAAAAAAATGAAAATTCCTTCATTGTTTCTTTATAATGGCATGTTTTAAGGTTTCAATTACTATGAATTAAATATTTTTCTTCCATCACTCTTGGTTTTATTGGATTGTTAAAAAGGTCCCGTTTTTTTTGTCACCCTATATAACAATAATAATATATTGAGATGCAAACAAGAATTGATGATTTCGTACATCAAGGATATTCTTTCTTCAAAACTTAGTCGTACTCCTGGTTGGCTGGATGATTTTTTTTTGGCGGCATATTAACAACTGTGTGGGTTATTTAATGCCGATATCTACATATTTTGTAAGTAATTTTATGCATTCAGGGAAACTTTTTTTTTAGATATATTGTCTGTAGATCCTAAAATTAATTGTTGCTAATTTTACGATGAAAATGAACTTTTATATTTTTTTTAGTGCTGCATTGATCATCATTTTGCTATGTTCATTTGATGATTTTAGTTTTGGTGGGATTCACTATTTTCCTATAGCGGGTGCTATCACCCTGGGTCAGTTCGACCTGAGAACGACAGAAATTAAAAGGTGGTTCCATACACCTCAAAATCAGAGATCTTGCTGCCAGATATAGTTTATCGTCATAGCCAGGAAGATCGAACTCCTGACATTGTGTGGTTGCATTTGGTTCTGAAAAAGTAATTAAAAAAATCAAGAAGTTATAGGAATTAAAAAAAGCTTCCTGTATATTGATCTATACACAAATATATTATACAAATGGACAGACGACCTAGTATAAGCAATACACACACACACACACACACACACACACACACACACACACACACACACACACACATATATATATATATTTGAATTGGACAGAGTCCGACAAATTATTTAGAGACATTTATGATATGTTTAACGTTCTTTTTATAGATACAAGTATTTAAGCAAATGCATTTGCTTAAATACTTGTATCTATAAAAAGAACGTTAAACATATCATAAATGTCTTTATATATATATATATATATATATATATATATATATATATATATATATATATATATATATATATATATATATACCGGGTGGAACAGCAAAATTGTCCAAATCGTGTAATAGCAAAATTGTCTAATTGTTAGATTAAGCTTTTAACTGTTCTATTTAGAAATGATAAAAGATACAATTGGACTTTACTTTGAGCAATAAGTAGGTATAATTACTCTCTAAACTTAACAGAAGAGTTGTGATGAAATCGTTCATAAACGAAATGACATGTTCATTATTAATTAAACAGAGCTGAGGATCGGAAGATCATGAAGTGTTGAAATAAAGTTCAAATATACATATATATATATATATATATATATATTATTCCAGGATCCTTTTCCAACATACTCAAGATGAGCATTGCTCTATCTAACCTCCTAACTTTCTGTCCTGGAGTAAGAAGGTGCCTCACAGTTTCCACGTACGATTTTATTTTCAAGCCATATTCACTGCTGTTTGAAACTCCTCTCCCATGTGCCAAATGTCTTATGAATTGAGTTGGATCTTTTCTAATTGATCACTTTAGCTCTAATTTGAAATGATGATCCCTATTCCTTTTATGACTTCCTGATCCAGGTTCCTCTATGATGTTTCCTCTTTTTTTAAACTTATTCACCATTGTCTTGATGGTTCTTGAATAAACTTTGAAAATGGAAGCCAGATTTGGTACCATTACTGAAGGCCTGAATGATTTTTTCCTCTCAACATTGCTCAGTTATGAAGACTGTGAGTTTGACACAAAACAATTTTAACCTGGTCTATTTTTAACTGAATATCTCAAAGGACTTTTCAGGGATTCTTGCGAAGAATGCAGTCAAGATGACTGAACGTCTTGTCTGAAAACCTGTAAAAACATAAAAAATGTAGAAAACGTAATTAATTTAGTGTTTTTTTTTTTTAGATAAAAATTTTGTGGGATCGATAATTATGCTGTTACAGGATTTGGATAATTTTTCTGTTATATATATATATATATATATATATATATATATATATATATATATATATATATATATATATACATACATATATATATATATATATATATATATATATATATATATACATACATATATATATATATATATATATATATATATATATATATATATATATATATATATATATATATATATATTAATTAGTGCTTATACTAGTACCTACGTGTTTGTGTGTGATTTCAGTTTCGCATAATTACAGCTCGTCGTTCACAATCCTTAAGTCGCACACCAAATCTTAGGTACAAGTATATGTACTAATTAATATATATCTTTTTTCTGTCTGACCATCTCGAGCATTATTATGTTTGCACCTCGTGCATAAATTTGAGAATTATTTATCTGCTTGCCCGCGGATGCATACCAGCCCGCGCGTATACGCATGCTTATATCTGATCGTTTGATTTATCTATCCCTTGAACGATATATATATATATATATATATATATATATATATATATATATATATATATATATATATATATATATATATATATATATATATATATATAATGCAATGTAAAATGTTGACTCGAAACAACAAAATGAAATAAAAAAAGCCTATACGTTTGCTGCTTCTCGATCTACAGAGCCCAGTGGAGGAAAGATATATAAATATATAGGTCTAGATTTCGGCTGTGATTTATATTGATCATTACCATATACTGTTATTAATTCCCCTTTCCGTTTGCGCTTTTGAAAATATTTATAGGATTTTGGCCTCCTTCGTGTTCTTATGAACATGCAGCAAAAACTGATTACTCCTTTTCTGTTTTTCCCTCTCTAATATTTGCAGTTATTTTTATCTATTTTATAATCTTCTTTCTTAACTTTTAACTCATTAACATACAACACTCTAAAATAGCTACAAAAAAGTATTCCGGCTCACTATCAATAATCTTTAGTATAATTTGAAATACAATCTTTGCTGCCAACCCAATAGGAAAATAACTCGGAAATACCTGAGCTTTCTACCAGAAATGTCCCACTGACCAGCATATAAAAATACAGACGTTAAAATGTCTCCATTTTATATATTTTTTGATCTAGCGCATGCGCGTTGATTGTTTTTGATTTTGTCAACTGCACAGCGTAATTGGATACCGCATGTGAGAAAAATAGCACTAAGATGCAATTCACTCGGGCAGAAATTTGAAAACAGCACGCTGTATTACTTGGCATTTGCGCCGAAAGCTCCAGTACGAACATTTCAGAGTGTTTGAATTTCAGTATGAGGACACTGGGGAGGATTCGGAAAAGGTTGGGTAAGTCTAATGGTGCTTACGAAGGTACGGCAGCTCAGAAAACTCACTTTGATCGTTCTGATAAGAAAGGAAATAGCGAATTTGTTGGTGAGGGGCTCAGACTCAATATGGAAATTTGTATCGAGTGCCTGGATGAGATAGTGCTGCCCTGGGTCAAGAGGGTGTAAGACCCTATGTCTAGCAACAGAACTCTTCACCATGCTACACAAACAGGATTACCCAGATTGCACTTTTTTGCTTATTATGTGTGGGGGTGCAGTTGAACGAGAGAAAAACAAAAAACGTCCTTGTAAAACCAAAGATGAAATGAAGGAAAAGATTATGATAACATTTACCAACTTAAGCAATGAGAGCGATCAGAAGAGGCACAGGAGATTCCGAAGTTACGTGGCGGCCGTGGGTGATGCCAATGGCGATTTTATTGAATAGATTTACTGTTTAGCATTTTAAGTTATTTTTGTGTAATTTTGCTAGACATACCTGTTAAAATGGAATGTCAGTGTTATTTTCATTTTTTGGAAATTTAAACGTCAATTTATCCATCGCACCTTATGATCGACCCACTGTCTTTCTCTTCTTCCTCATCCCCTCCATTGCCACTCCTATCTGCTCTTCCTCCAACCCTTCTTTAACCCCTTGCGCGATAGTGGCCTCTGGCCTTGCTTGGGGCGATATGATTAAAAAAAAAAAATGCGTAGCATTTTAGAAGGAATTAATTTTGGGGCGGTTTCGGCAGGATTCGATCTTGGGTCCATTTCCGTAGGAGGAACCACCGGCGTGCTTTAAACCACTCGGCTACGGCGGGCTTTCAAGCCCAGCAAGGTTATAGTTGACATAAAGTATTGCTGCCGGAGGGCATATTTTCTTTATGTCTTCTTAAACGAAGAATTATACTCAAATACGAGTATCCTCTAAAAATACTGCGTAGTAAAATTGCTTAGTATATGTTATTTTGTGGATCAAACTTACGAAACATTATTATGAATATGCTTGATTATTACCCGAGAAACGACACGCCAACGAGCATTAGTTCATGAGAAATATTCCTAAGATGGAGCAACAACCTCTCTTGGAAACCGGCATCCATAAGCCCTAGGTTTTCTTGGCCTTGAAAACCAATCGTTGATGGGGCTGGATGAAAATACATCTAAGAATCACACCCACCTAATTACGATTGACAGCGTTATAGTTATTTAAATTCTGTAGCGTTCGTCTGCTGTCGGGTAAATATGTGCTGGAAATAGATTGCAGCATAATCACATCGCAAATAGACCAATTTCTTTTCGGCAAAACATCAAAGAAGAATATACGCCTATTTCTTTCTGAGCTGCCTACCTATCTTTGTGTATGCACTTGCATCAATATGATATCAATCATTGGCACCTGTTTAGATTGACCACAGCTTTTTATGACTACCAATACTTCGCTAGTTATTGGCGAATAATTTGGGCAAATACTTGCACACCATCAATCAACTCGGTTACAAATTGAAGTATATATATATATATATATATATATATATATATATATATATATATATATATATATATATATATATATATATATATATATATATATATGATATTACAATAAAAACATTTTGAAATCGCTAAATAAAAGCTTTCAAGTTTCAGTACTACTTCAGGCGATGTAACTTTCGGAAAAGAGTTAATACTTTGCTTTTAAATTTCCGTATAGTCATTTAATCACAATTACTTACCATCGCCTGAAGAAGTACATTCATCGTATTGGAACATGAAAGCTTTTGTGTAGCAATTTCAAAATGTTTTTATTATAATCTCTTCTAACAAAAATAAAATAATATTGGTCTACTTTTTTAAAGTAAATGCTACGAACAGCGGATTTTACTCCATCTGCTCTTTCTCTCATTCATATAAATATATATATATATATATATATATATATATATATATATATATATATATATATATATATATATATATATATATATATGTGAGAAAGTAAGGATTTATATTCCACACAGGTAAAATATATATGGAAAAGAAGATGAAAATGAAACTGGGGTCTTTAAGAATGATCAGAATTGCCAAGAGGGCAGAGCTGCATAGTAAGGCATGAGCCAGGAATAGATGTGAAGCGTGCCCATCGGGAATACTGCCGAAATGCGTCGGGAATTCCACCACTTGCGTGAGAGTTTGAGTGATTTGGAAATTCAGGGTTTCTTCGCCAGCTAGGTCAGTGACAGTGTTCAGCCTGCCATATAGAAAATCCTGATTGGGAAACGAAATAACTGGAGGCGCGCAATTCATGAATTCACTATGATATTCCAAGAATATACAATGAGTTCGGTAAGTGTCAAGCGTGCAACGAGGAAAGAGGAAATCATTGATCCAGTAATCCATCAATTTACATGTGATGAATGTGATAGAGTATGTTTCTCCAATGCAAGTCTCATTCAACACAAAAAAAGTTGTCCCGGTAGTCCTTTGAAAACTTACGATTATCATATGCTGGAAGGGAACTTAACATCCGAAATATGTCAATAAACTAGCCGAAACCGTTCCTGTGTCACCCAACACATGACGACTTGCGAGACATTAAAAAACCTGCTAAGGCCACTACAGAACAACTTACTTTGCCACATGTCCAATATGCATTGCTAGTCAATAATTTATTATATTTTTTCCAAGTTTCGAATAAGGCATTGCGCAGAAATTCCGTATAAACTGTTTGAAGTTCATATTCTTATATTGTGTTATTGTTTTCGTACTGTTTATCCGGAATTTCGAGCACACTACTGAACACGTTTTTTCAAAAATTGAAGAATAGCAATAAAAAGGAAACAGACTTTGTCGGTTCCTTTTAGTTAAGTATGGATATTCGCTGCATAAATATACATCATAATGATATGCACAATTACGTATAATCATTGTAAGTAATTTTATGTATGCTAAAATAAAATAAATATATATATATATATCACTTATTCGAAAATTATAACATAAATATATTATAAAATCACTACAAATATAACCATTTTGTTTCAACACTTCTGGTGTCTTATCAAGTGATGCTGTTGAATGTTCAAATCTGTACAAGACCCGCGAGCCATTCAAGGTAGAGTGGCTCAGTGTAAAAGTCCCGTTTATGTGGACATTTGAGGAGAGATTTACGCCTACACTTGAACAGCTTAAGATTTTTGGGATCAGGGAAGCATCCTCTTGGAAGTTCTACAAAGCAGCGGTTTGTGGGAAGAAGCTGCTCGTGTTGAACTTACTCCGATAATGACCACTCTTCTAGAAGAAAAGCAAAGTTTAAATAACCCATGTGTGCATGTTTGTATGTATGTAACTAAATATGTGTGTATGCTGCTTCAAGGATTGTTTAAAAGAATATTTTGCTATATAAAAATACATTCAATACCATCACGTGGTTTATCATTGAGTTTTCTGTATGGTTTATATCTGCCTTTTCTTAGGTTGAAGGTAACATCTAGAAAATCTACTTCGTTTAGGTTGGTTTTTATATCTATGTCGAATCCGTTATTTTTGAAAATCTTTATTATTGCTTTTCTAGTTTGTTATATAAACCACACTATATACTCGCATCTTCCAACCACCCACCTTCTTTTAATCAAACAGATGCACAAATCTATTAACCACAGGCTTTCCGACAATTCCTCCAATGAATGCATATTTAAACAAAGCTAAGAAAGATGATGAATGCATATTTAACAACACTAAGAAAGACTACGAAACAGCCCTAAAAGATAGTGGATTCCCAGCAACACTCTCATACTCACCACAGAACACAAAAAAGGACAACAGGAAAAGAAATATCATATGGTTAAACCCACCGTACAGCAAAAACGTAAAAACAAACGTAGGAAAAATATTCCTCAAACTCTTACACAAACACTCCCCGGAATCAAGCACCCTACACAAAATATTCAACAAAAACACAATAAAAATCAGCTACAGTTGCACCGGGAACATGGCACAAATAATAAAAAAGCACAACAGGAATATTATCAAAAAACCATACGAACAAATTAAACCCACTTGTAACTGCAGAATAAAGAACGAATGTTCCTTAAATGGTAATTATTTACAAAACAACGTAATATATCAAGCCACGATAAAATCACCAGATAATGAAGAAAAAATATACATAGGAGTAACTGAAGGACCCTGGAAACAAAGAAATTATGCACACAAAACATCTTTCACAAATAGTAAATATGCGAACAGCACAATGCTTTCTAAGTATATCTGGGAAATTAAAAACAAAAAGCATATCACACCAAAAATATCTTGGAAAATAAGGAAAAGATCATCAACCTACAACAACCAATCAAAAACTTGCAAACTTTGCTTGGAGGAAAAAATAGCTATCATTACCTTCCCAGACCAAAATAAATTATTAAATAAAAGATCCGCGCTCATCTCATAAAGCAAACATGAAAACAAAATTTTGCTACGTTACTTAAAAATCGAAAACTGAAAAAGTAAAGTAAAATAAATTAAATAGTAAAATAAACCCAAACAAATTTCCAAATTACAGCCGCCAATAGACGAAATAGAATAAATAAAATAAAAACAAAATCAATGAACCGAAATAAAGTAAATATTAAACAAATTAACAAACCATTATGACCAAAATATTAGTTAGACTATAAAAATCAAACCAAACATCGGACGAAAAACATAGCTATAACTGATATATAACGATAAAAAATACTACGTTAATTAAAAATCGAAAACCGAAAAGAGTAAATAAAAATATACAGTATAATAAATAAATAATAACAAACAAGTAAAATGAAGTAATCTAAATTAATCCAAATAAATAAATAAACAAACGAACTAACAAATAGATACCGATAAATTAACCGTTAAAGAAATAAAGATAGTCAATCAAAATAAATACATGAAGAAGAAACGAATCTCAAAACTGAATAAATAGCTTTAATTATCTTCCCAAACCAAAACAAAACTATTAAATAAGCGATATAAACAAATTTTTACTACGTTAATAAAAACACCGATTAAATAAAATTTAAAAAAATATATATATGAGATAAGAAATAAAAATAAAAATAAAATTAAATAAAAACAAGCAAAACAAAAAGCGTGCAACCAAGCGCTTGTTGTTTACAAAGAAAAGGTTACACAAATAAAAATGTGCTTAAGGTACTTTAAACATACAGAGTAAATTTAATTTTTAAAAATCTGCCAATTTTTTACAAAATTTTATGATCACTTTTTCGCGCAAAAATTACTATGCCTGTTCACGTAATCATAATCAGCCAATCAGATTTCATTTTAAACAGATAGGAATCTGTACCTCATTTTTTGGCATAAAACGAAATGTATTCTCCAAACTTAACTGGAAGTCAAACATTGAGTTCTTTCAGAGATAGGCTTCAGCCATTTTAAATTTTTGTTTGAATTGGTCATTTGATTTTTTCTTCTTTCTTTGTCTCTTCTCAGAAATATCTACCTCATCTAATCTTTCTTTTGATTTTTTTTCTTTTTGTAGTTGATGTTCTCTGTGGCATATGAGTGTTTAAATTTGGGTTTAAATTTCACGTTTGAATCGTTAATCATTTGGATTATAATTATAATCTTAATATTTAACAGCCATTGTATGTGTGTTTTTCCTATATATTGTGTCCCCTTTAGTACATTTATTTTTTATGCATTCAATCAAGTGTGTTGCATCTGTGATTTTCATTGAATAATCTTTCTTCTTTAACATACCCAAGAAAAAGAAGCCCATTCTTTCTTCTTTCGGCAAAAGCATGTTTAATCCGTGGGGGTAAAAATATAGTTAATGAGATTCACTATGTGTCCAGACTTTAGGTTCCCGCTGTATATAAAATTGTTATTTCTTCATTGCTTTGAATTTTGAAACACAATCAAGAAGGAGTACGTTGCTTGGACACGACGTAGTCTTGCTGAAATAGGTATTAAGTCGATAAACTACATCTCTAACTCTCTGCTTTGTTAACTCCTTCCTCAGAAGATTCTCGGCGTCCGTATTTATCTCTGGACTAGTCTAAGTCCTCGTCTGGAAAGGCGTGTTCATCTCTACAACACCCCTTTTCTTACATATGCACTTTCTTTAGTCGATACTTTTTCCGACATGGATGCACTTCCAACGTTTCAGTTACATTCCGTGTTCACTTACCCTGATGTTGTATTGTAGTTTTAGTTTATCGTAAAGTATGTTCAACTGTAAATTGAGTTGTACTGTGTGCTTATTCTGCGCATATCTAAACCTCAATCTATATGTATCTTATGACGAAATCGACTACATTCGACAATATCATCATACTACCAAGCCGCTGAATAATTTTTTCTTCCTTCCAATTTTCTTTTCCGGCCTTAAAACCTTTAAAGAAAACTTCATCCCCGATCCTTAATTGTCTGGTATGTTGAAACTGTCGAACTTTCTTCTTATTCACTGGAAATAATTTGTCAAATATGGATCTAACTTTTCTAGCAAACATGAGTTCTGCAGGTGACATTAATGCGATGACGTTTGCATTTGAAACGCGCTCAAATAATTCTTGTAGGGCCGTTTCTTCACCTTTCAAGCCTTTAGATTTTCTTAATACTCTTTTGAATGTGTCCACAAACCGCCTGACCATTTGAGCTTGAATGATAAATCGGCGTAGTCACATATTCAATCGCGTAGCTTTTGCAGAAATTTTTAAACTCACTAGAAGTAAATTGTGTTCCATTATTGGATACTACACTGTCAGGTACTCCAAACCTTGGATAAAGTTCGCGCAATAATTGAATTGTTATAGCAGTAGTAGGTCGTTTGCACTTCAGTGTCTCGGGCCATTTTGTGAAACTGTCGATCACAGTTACATAGTATGAATGATTTAATGGTCCAACAAAGTCCGTATGTAGTCGTGCCCACGGTTTATCAATGCTCAACCACGCCTGATAATTTATAGGTGGTGATTTTGTTGCTGGATAACAGCTATTATATTTTTGGATATCTTATATCACGTAGCTTCTCATCAAGGATTTCATTTTCACTATTCCCCGATGACCTACGTGTTTTAATTCAGTGTTTTTAGTTATAATTAAATTACTACACTTTCCACGTACAAATAGAAAATGCGGTATTATTGTTACTAGGTTTAAGCTTAGTTTCACTCCATTTCGACTTAACGTTATTTATAATTTTTTGAATAAACGTATCCTTTTTAGAATGAATTTTGATATCGTCTATCGTGACCAGCAATTCTTTAATAGTATTACACATCAGGCTTTTAATTTCGTTTTCTAGTTCCAGCGAAGCAATCACAGTATCTTCAAAATCTTCTTTAGATTTCGATTTAAACTTGGATAAACCATCTGCGTATCCCAATTTCTTCGACGATAGAAATCATAGTTCAACAAAATCCTTGCCCAACGCTATAGTCTGTTTGCAGTCTGTTTCGTGTAATCGAATATACTTAATAATAGACGATGATAAGTTTGCAGTATAAATTTTCTTCCTTATATAATCCTTGGAAATTCCCTTAGAGCAAAAATTATAGCAAACGCTTCTTTTTTAAATTGACAGTTACATATTTTTCTGTTTTTATCAAACTTCTTGAAGTGTGAACGACTGTTTTACTGTACCGTATTCGAATTTATAAACTATTACCGCTCCTCTGCCATATTCACTCGCATCCGACGCTACTACTAATCTATCTGTTGCTGCGGGTTGTAATGTGTCAGCGATAACTCTGAATTAGTCATTTTTTAATTCTTTCAAAAGCTTTTTGACATTCCGACGACCAATTACATTTTGTACCCTTCTTAAGTAAATTCTTCAGAGGTGCTCGAAATTTGTACATCTCTGGTAAATAAATATTATAATCCGAGGAATGATTGTAGGGTTACCAAATTAGTCGGGGGAGTCATATCTTTAATGGCACTTGCTCGAGCGAGATCTGGTCTTCTAAATATTTAATCTTCTCCAGAATGAATTGACATTTCTGTTCACTGATTTTGAAACCGTAATGACGTAGTCTCTGAAATACTTGCTGAATCAGTTTTTCGTGTTCTATTTCTTAGCACTCTTAATAAGTATATCATTTATGTAAGTGACAGTACCTTCTAGTGCAGTCAACACTGTATACATTATTTTGCTGGAAAATACCTGGGGCTACTTTTACACCAAAGGGTAATCTTTTAAACTTGTAGGATGAAGTTATTCAACTCAGTTGAAAACGGCACATAAACGAATCTTGTTATTTTTCTTTCTAATATAAACCGCTGGAGGGGATCATTCAGAATAATCTATTTTTTAATAACTCCGCATTTTTCTAACCTATACAGTTAGGTTTTAACAGACTCCAACGCAGCAAAGGGTATTATTCTTTTAAACTTAAACACTGGTATCATATTTTCTTTCAATTTAAAAAATGCTTTTGGCATTTTTCATCTTCCCAACTTCCCTGAAAAATATTCGTGAATTTGTTCTTTAGTTGGCTCGGTATTTCTTTAGCTGTAATCTTTTTTCTCTGGCGAACAATCAATTTTCCCACAGTGAATTGGTGAATTAATCGACCAAATTCCATAGTTCGAATAATTCTACCCAGTCGACGCCAAGTAAATTCGTGTTGGAATTAGTCTATACATAAATATCTGCTTTATTGGTTTTAACCGCAAGGGCGATGTTACACGTAATTTTCACAAGAAAAATTAATTTCTTACCCGATAATCATCTTGTAACATTTCCAGCTTTTCTCAAGTTAGGCTTGCCAATTCTGTTCCAAATTTGTTCATCAATAATTGTAATATCGCTGGTAGTGTCCGACTGAAATTTCAACGTAGCATTATTCATTTGTACTGTCATGAATTTTCTATTATTTGAACGTTTCAGTTTATTAGCTGGAAGCACTACTTTCAGCAAGTTAATATATATAATTCTTTTTCTTTTCGACTTGCCGTAGATTCGTTTGTGTCATGTTTTTCCACACTTAAGACATTTTTATTTAGTTTTAAATGAACAGTCCCTTCTGAAATACCACAGGCATCGCATGGATTAAGATTTGCACTATTTTATTCCGGGTCATTTTCCTAAACAGTTGCACTTCTTTCGTGCTATTTTGCTTCATTTTGACTGTATCGAGCCTTAAATCGATCATTTTGACTCTCTTCTGCAACATTGTTAACTTTGAATCCTTTTTTGTAATTATTCGTGAGTATTTACTGGTATATGTGTCAAAATCTTCATTTTCGTCCTTAGTAAATTTCATGCACGTGTAATAAACAGGGAATTCTTGTCAACAAGAATTTTCGATAATATCGACGCTGTTTCCTGAAATGACCCTTTTTTTCTGGAGATTCAGCAAAATGAAATATTCTGATATTTTTCATGTTAAACAGGGCACAATCTTCATAACAGAAGACGTACCTTCTTTTTATCCAACCGTTCTTGACATTATTCTCTAAAAATGGCCTTGTATTTTCTGAAGTATGATAGGAATGTAATGTTTTTTTTTGCAGGGGACGTAATGAAATTCACTAACTAAATTAGCGACGGAGTCCGGCGAAATCGGAATGGACGTATTCTCTGTTCCTTGCTTCACCAAGATTGATTTTATCTGTTCTTGATATTCAGTCAGCTTACATATTTTTAATAGTTGCTGAATAAATATCTCCAATTCTTCCAGAGTGTATTTGTTTTTTTTAATGCCCGTATATCATACAGCTTTGAAGTTTATGAACACCTCCGATTTTTTTTCTGTGAATACTGTATTTCACCAGCTATATATGCTAAGCGAGAGGAAAGACTTTTTTTCGTGTGAATTCGAATTCTCGTCTCCACTGTTATGTCTTCATTGCCTTGAATGAAGATAACACAATCAAGAAGTAGAATGTCACTTGAAGTCGACGTAGTTTTGCAGATATAGGAAGCAGATAAACTAGATCTCTAACCCTTTATTTGTTTACTCCTACCTCTTACGATTCTCGGCGTCGGTATGTATGAATTTGGACTAGTCCCCTTCTGGAGAGATGTGTTCACCTCCGCAACAAAATAATAAAAGTGGACATTCAAAGCGACAGTCTGTTTCATACTCAACGTCCACTTTTATATTTTATATTTATATATGTCTTATCTCTGATATTGAACACTTTAACCCATAATATAACATGCCTTCAAACTATATTTTAATTATCGATATTTGTTTCCTCAGCAAAATCGTTGAGTCGTTTAACAACAAAGTATAACTTTGTATAAAAGAGAATCAATGAATCTTTTTTAAAACAATTCACACCAAGCAAGGCGGGAGTGCCACTAGCACGTAAGGGGTTACAGAGGATTAAGAACAAGATTAAAGAGGCGTGTTTGAGGAAAGGATACGTAGAAGGTCGAGGAACAAGTTCAGAGTATCAGATGTCGATTGATATTACCCTTGATTATTTTCAGATTATAGTAATCGGGGAAGAAAGTAAAGGGAAGGAAGTTCCACAGACGGGAAGTGCGAGAGAAGAAGCTGTTTGAGTAGAAGAGACGGTTACATTATCCGTTTTTACAGTGAAAGTGTGGGACCGGAATACCAGCCAGGTAGCTCGCTTAAATTCATGCAGATTACTTATGTCATACTTTCTTTCTTTTTTCTTTCATTCTTGAGTGTTTTCATTCTTTCTTTCTGCATTTTCAAGCTCTATGTGGTAACCATTCTTTCTTTTACTTTTTAAATATGTTTTACTTTTGAAAATCTTTTATTCGTTCATTCATTTTTTTATTGCTTTTTCATTCTTTCTACATTTTCCATGCTTCATATTGCAACATTTCTTTCTTTTATTTTTTAAACAATATCTACTTTTTCATATCTCTCATTTATTCATTCATTCATTTGTCTTTGTTTATTCCTTGCTTTCTTTCTTTCTGTGTGTTAATAATTTATATGAAACCTTTTTCTTTTACTTTTTAAACAATTTTTACTTTTCCGTATCTCTCATTCATTCATTTTTTTTTTCATTCATTTTTCTTTCTTTATTGTAATGTTGTACTTTAAGTTTTAAGCGATTTGTCCTTCATTTTTGTTATGGTAATTTACCCACGCAGGCATGGACTCTCCCAGCTATAAATATGAGAAGGAAGTTTCCAGCGGTCAGCTCTGATATTCGGACCGAATATTCTTGCTGTAACACTGTCGTTTGTATATGTTTGTATATGTTTGTATTACTATTTCTTTCTCTCTTTCCTTTTCTCCTTTCTTTTCATGCCTCGCTTTTCTCGAATTCTCTCTTCTTTCCCGATGCCTTTTCTCTTCCTTCCTCGTTGAAATCCTTGTTATTTTCCACATTTGTTCAATTCATATCACTTTTCCTTTCTTCGGGTGTCAGTTTTTTTTTTCGTTTAAGTAGATTTTATCGTTTTTATTATCTTATTTTCTTTCCTTCTTTTTTTCTTTTTCGCGATTCTTCTCCATTCCTTATTCTCTTCTTCTTTATATTTATTTCCTTTCCTTTTCTTTCATTTTTTATTGAGTGACTTGCATGGAAGCATTATTTCGTCTTTTCTTTTTCTCTTCATGTGTTTATTTCTCTCCTTTTCTCTTTCACTGTTTTTCGTTCATTTTCTTCCATCTTTCCTTTTTCACTTCCGTTTTCTCTCGTTTTCCTTTTCATTATTATATTTCTTTTCTCTCCTTTTTAACGATATTTTCTTTCTTTTTATTTCATTTCTCTCTTTCACTTTCTTCTTCTTTACTTACGTTTCTCCTTTTCTTTTTACATTCTTTTACTTTTCTTATTTTTTTTTTTATATTTCATTTCCCTTTTTACTCCAATTTTTTTCCTTTTTCTTTTTTTTCTTTCTTTTCTTACTTTCAGTTAATGAAAGATTCTTTGTATTGGAGTATTCTACTTGGTGAAGTAGGCAATTCTATCTTCTTCACTGGTAACAGTGGTTAATATTAGAAAGCCTACTAAAAGCAAGTGTTTTGAATCTGAAACCACATAGTATCGACGATATCTAACCATAGAGATTTACGGAATACGTTAGTCCCACAGTCTTTTCACTGCGTTTTTCCGTATGACAGAATGAGATAAATATCTAATTCATTACTTAAAAAATAAAGAAAACCGGAGAACACCTCACCCGGTTCAAAGAATTTTGTTTCGGAAAGGTTTATCAATTTTATGGAACACTTGATAGAGAATGTTCTTTTGTTCAAGATCATTCTTATCCCAACTATGTATACCTATGTCGTCAGCAGCGCCACCTTCATCATCACTTGCCTCGAGATAAAAAAAACAGGAAAGCTGTTCTTTGATTCTTGATTCATTTGACCTATAGTATGATGTGAACCCAGCACAATTCCTCATATATGTGTGTGTACACGCATAGAATACATTTGGAGAGGAGGTTTAAAACATTGTCTCATTTCCCAATTTTCGTAATACTGATGAGGTTTGTCATTTTACATTTAGCTTTTATCCAAAACGATCTCAAATCTGCCGTTAACGCGGGAATAAGGTGGATTTTTAATTTTAACAACTATAAATTAACTTCTCTCCATTAATCATCTGAGAGACTTCTAACTTCCAGGAAAGCGACTAGTTGCGCTTTCCCGTGGTAACGTTCTCAGATGACATGAAGTGAAAAGACGATATTAAATCCATTGCTAGGTCAGTAGCTAAGAAATTTGGTTCATTGTGTCGTGCGAGACGATCTTTCTCTCCAGAATATATTTATAAATCTACCATTCGTCCATGCTGAGAAAATTGCTGCCACATATGATCCGACGACTCTGATATTTACCTTGAGCTGCTTGATAAAAAACAAGGAAGAATCAGAAATATTATTGATCCTCATCTGGCAACTCGCCTTCAGTCAATTTCTTCATAGCATTAAGGTTGCTTCTCTGTGTCTTTTCTATAAATACTTTCATGAAGTCTTCGCTATGGCACGTAGACGTTTTGAATTTCAGCTCAGTACTAGACTGTCGTCGAGATCTCATAATTTTACATTTAAGTTGGCTAGATGTAGCCCTAGGTTCTAACAGTATTTTTTAGCTCGCACTTCTCGTTTTGGAACTTACTTCTTGGCTCTATGCTCGTATTAATCTTCAAAAGATGAACAGCAATATCATACGCTATCTACTGTCCTCCTGGTTGCTCTTTCCTCTTCATTATTAATGTTTCTATTCCTATTTCGCTCACAGCCTCTAACTCCTTGTGTCTTAGTGGCTTAGATATCTTTCATGGGTTGATACCGATTTCTTTAAAAAAAATAAGAAGCTTAAAATGGAGAATGAGGAAAAGCGTTGTATTTGAACTTTTACTGGACTTGACCAACTACGAGCATTGTCGACCAGGGAGGAATTAATTCCTTCTTGAACTCCTTGCTGTTTGTTAATAATATGAAAACGAACCAGTGGCGAACAAATTTGATTTCAATTCACGAACATATCATTGATTTAATAAGCACTCTTGTTTGAAATCAAATAAAAGACAGGCAAATCTGATAAAATTAGAAATTAAGATTCCCTTCCTCAAGTGTAACTTATTTCTTGCCTATCCTTATTAAATCATTTTTTGTTCATCTTTTCTTTGACTTCAGATATATTATTCTACATCGAATAGAAACTGTCACTGCAAAAACGTTATATGTTTAATGTGGCTTCTAGAACTAAAATCAATGTATCGATTAGCCGACGATGCCTTTGTCTTCCAGTCTAGCAGCACAGGTCATCTTCGAGTTTCTTGAATTGAATCACTTGCGCAAAATTGCATATATTTCCTTCCTTCAATCTACAAATTTTACTGATTTTGTTTTATTTTCTAGGGATCGTAAGAGGTTGATTATCTTGTCGATATTTAGACGTGACCAGTCTCTGACTCTATTACCATCCGAGTATATCCGTAAAAGGCCTTCAATCTAATCTGATACAAAATAAAGTAATTGAAGGCAGTTGTTTTGGTGTTGACACTTAGTCCAAATAGTTAAATATCGTCTTGTTGAGAGTAAATATATTTTATTAAACTAGCCGATCGCACATCCTACGGAGAGTGAAAACTATGTTGCAATATTAATTCTCTTTAAATCTTTCAGTATAAAAAAAAACATTTATAAACATTTATTTTCTAAAGTTAATATTGTTATTCAGCTTTACTTCAATGTTCTACTCTAGGCATCATCATCATCATCATCATCATCATCATCATCATCATCATCATCCCCTTGAATTTTGAAATCATAGAGAGGGATCCTAATGCAGAAGCCACACTGAATCTCCCCCAAAACGGTCTATCAACGGCAGTCATCAGTAGCCATACTTATCTATTTTTTTGATATTGTCCAACCAGTTTTTGTGTTGGCGTACTCGCCTTCGTCCACATTCAACGGTGCATTGCATGATGATCTTGCACGGTCTGTCGTGTCTCTACCACGCCATTTTTCTCCGTTTGACAGAGGCGAGAAGAGGTTCATGGTGGTCCATAAAACATTCAACCAGTTTCCGCACAAACTCATTGGGTTTATTTTCCCAATAGAAGATTCCAAGGTGTTTTCCACTGCATTTCTTCTCAAACGCTTGGGTCCTCCTCTCTGTCACTGACACTGACAACAGTCTCCCGATTTCACATCCATATAGGAGAATGGAGACTACCAGTGATTTGTACAATCTGTAATTCGCTTGAAAGCTGATTTTGATCCTCCATATTCTTGCCAATTTGGCCATCGTGACTCTAGGCATAAATACATAAAACCAACCACGAGAAAAACATTTGAATGATTTTCTAAAGTTTGTATTTATAATAAAATCTAATTCAACAAACATAATATTTTTCCTCTGCTTAAATACGTTTTCATATTTTCAACTGAAAATACAATACAATACAATGCAATAGCGTTTTGTAAATTCTTCTAGTTGCTAAGGACATTATGTTTGTTGTTAATAGTTACTTTGTTTTCAATAAATTCATTTAGTTTTTGCTTTGAAAAAGTCCACATTGAGCGAAACGCGTCGCCCAGAAATACAGATTTCCTATTGTCTTTTACCTTTATAAATATTGTCTTTTTCTACAGGTTAATTCTGAGAAATTTTTCATATTCACGTTTGTAATCAAAATATAGTGTGTTGTTTGTAATGTAGGCATTTTCTTCACGTCAGGAGACACTGAGGAATGTAGCTTCCACACCATTTTTCTAAGACACTTTTTTATTTCAAAAGTATTTTTTCAATCGTAAATTTATTCGGCGCTTCAACAATTATTATTGTCAGATCACCAGAAATTTAGAAAATCATGTTTACATCATGACGGCGCATATAATTTACTCATTTCTTCCGAAAATAAAAAAATAGTGATAATATTGCTTAATAATTTGCTCTGTAATAATAAAAACATTTATCACTTTTTGTTGATCAGTTATATTTTATATTACTAGGATCTACTTGGATTATATAGCGACGAATTTGTTATCTTTACGATATGCATACATTGAAAGAACTTGGGAAAAAAAGAAATAACGAAAGCTACGGCGACTTTCTTACTCAGTTTTGTAAAAGCACTAAGAAATTGATCCGAAAGTTTGAGAGTATTAATATAAAATAGACATACTATGCCTCAATACACACACAGACAGATATATATATATATATATATATATATATATATATATATATATATATATATATTCGAGAAATGTATTAATAAACCGTGACATCTATTGCAGCGTGGCCACCAATAGTCTTTAGTTTCGAACTGATTTGTTTGATTGGTTTTAATCAACTGATCCAACATTTATAAGTTATTTACAGCCAAAGAATATTTTTAGATTGTAAGAATAGGTGGGGGTAATAATGCTTTTAGTGATACAAGCCTTACTATTTCACACATTGCAGGCGGAGAAGAGGTGGATTTATACCATTCCGATTTGTATGTAAGTGAATATAGCAAAACAACTGGAATTGAAACTAGGCATTCCGTTTAACAATTTCGAGCCATTATCCATTACACCACCCGCAAATCCAGTCTTACTGCATCCGGTATTCCCAAGCGGTTACCAATCAAGGTAATGATCAGGCTCTACGTTGCTTAATTTCAGTGATCGTACGGGAACCGGTGTTTAAACGTGACATGTCCGTAATCTCACTTGTTTCGTTCGGGGGATCGACTACCCGTCGATCAACAGAAAAATGACAATTCTAAGTACCAGATCAGACCAGAAATGGAATATTCCTGTAATATCTGGACTGGAGCTACACAATCCTCTCTTTCCTGCATCGACAGAGTTCAATAACGTTTACACGGCCTTGCAGACCATGAATGATTTTCAACCCTACAGCTCCATTCCCACAAGAGCAACGTCGCAAGGCTATCGCTACTCTATCCTTAATTTGATAGAAAATTTTCGGACAAGATACCTTCTCTAGTTCCGTCAGTCCATACATTTATCGCTAACACACGCCATGCAATCTACGCTTGGGTGAATCATGATGATTCCATTCGTATTCAGTTGGTAAGAAAGGAGTTCTCTTCAGAGAGCTACTTTGTAGTACAAACTCCCGAGGGAATACTTTCCAAGGGCACCTAACCTTGTCCATTCTAGATTCAATCATTTCCTATCATTTATATCCTCATAGTCTGCATCTGATCCCTCCTTCACTTTCAATGTTCATACATCGACCTCATTTATTAATTCTCTAAATTGAGCGGCCCTCGGGCCTTGTACTGAGTGAATATTTCGTAAAAATAAAGACATTATGAAAAGTTCGGCTTTTAGGTAAAGTTTCCCATCAAGACATATTTGAACATGACCCCCAAAAAACTTCCTTGCGTTTGTTGCTCTAAGCAATGTTATGCATTGGGTTGGTGCATAATTATCAGGCGAGTTATCTTAATAAATATTGCTGTTTTGTTTACATTTTAAATAAAAATATTATTTCATTTTCATGTTATAAAAATGCGTGTCAATAATCATATGCTCTTGAATAATCATTTAAAAATGTTATTGTTGAACTGTTATGTTTCTTTTTTTCATAATAAATATTGTTTAAAAAACGCCTGATAATTATGCACCAACCCATTATGTGAAAGTGATTTTTGTTTCCGTTTTCCTTAAACCATCCTACTGGCTCACATGTTCCGTCTATGGAATTCTCAGGATACTTGTATCGAGTCACATGTGCGTTGCCTCAATATTCCTCTTCATTCGTGACGCAATTGTCCCGCTTTTACTGCCACATAAAATGAATGATATTAGATGTCAGTTCAGTACTCGTTTCTATTTTTATTATTGGCTCAAGTCTCCTAGTTGGGGTAATTGTCCATCGTTCACTATCATATAGAAGGATTGATATTAGAAACCATCTCAGCACTATTTGTTGTTTGTTTCTAATACCTCAAAACTCCTCTTCATCTATAAGGAAATTGTCCAGCATTCACCGCTATATAATTGGATTGATATAAGTATTCAAAATTCGAGTAACAGAGAGACGAATGCAAGCAATGTTGGCCGTCGTAAGAAGCGCCCTTAGCCCTACCTAAGGGGATGTCACACTGTGAATAAAATTATATGTATGTATTATGTAATGTTGTTTTGAAGTTGCAAATCACCCAGACATTGTCAGCAGTATCTTCACTTCCGTTTCGAGATCAGAAATATCATCTTAAAGGTAAAAGGTATCATATTTGTTTTCTTTTTATTTTGGTAAGGATTTCATTATCTATATTAAACAACCCATGTTTCTTTGTACTGTAGGAAGTCGATTTAATATTTTCTACATGCCTAGAAAGACAGACTGCCATCTAGGTCAACTCCACCTCGCAGCTAAATCTACAGTTCTGGTCCAAGAATATCTATTTTCCGCAGATGCTCTTTCAACACTTTAGCTTCGCTAAAATTATCCCCTGTATCTGGATAGAGATTTACATCATCAAGGCCACGTAAAAGTTGCTTGTCACAAAATATTTTCACCGAAAATCTAACAAATCCGGTATTATGCAATTTGTAATTACCATTTCTTCAGGTTCTGTCACCGAAAATCAGGTTGATATTAAGGAAATGGAGCTAGTATAGGTTGTCTGCATCAAAGTCGATTGTGATGATGCACATTTGAGAACCTTCAGCAAAGAATTGTCGCTGAATGAAATAAAAACGAAACCATCATAGATTTCTCTTTCAATGACTACAACATATTTAGGTTATCAGATATACTGAATCATAATCGATTTTGATGCGCGAATCCTTGACTACATCTCTTTACTTAATATCAAGCTGATTTTTAGATATTTGTGGGGACAGACACCGAAGCGCAGATAATTGCAATTTGCATTCAACCGATTTTCTTACGTTTTTGATGGAAATGTCATTTTATTTGTGACCTTTGAAAGAATAAAATTTTCTGCTCAAAATACATGATAACTTTATGGAAGCTGGAGCGTTAGGATGGAAAGTGCTAAACCGAAATCCGAAGTTGCATTGGTATTGTTGTGGATTCCGGGAATGGAATCCTGCACAAATAAATAAACAACGCCCGCCAGTAATTGAGATAGAAAAATAAGTGTATTAAACGTAAGAATACAGACTTGAAGTGAAGATTAGTAGTCCAGGAAAGCGGGTTAGTAGAAAGTATATGTACAAGTCTCTGTAAGTGAAGCCGTAATTATCTCTCTCGCTGGACTCTCGTATAACTCTCTGTGAACACCCTGTGTACTGTCTCCGTATCTCTCACCCTGACTCAACGTATCTTAACCCGCAGGTATTCTCTGTGTCAGTATAAGTATACTTTGGACGAGTCCATCTTGTGTAAAAGGGGTCTGCCCCACAACAGGTATAGTGAAAGTTGCCTTCCAAAAGTTGAGTAAAGTAACAGAACAAATATTTCGTTAGAAATAAATTAAAGAATACTGGAGAGTTATGCAATATTATTCCTTCTATATGACAGTGAATGCTGATCTTATCTTGTCACAGATAAAAAAAGAGTCTTGACGCTAGAGAAATATGGTTCTACAGGGGGATGCTGAGAATACCATACACTGAACATGTGAGAAACCATGATTTTTTTATGAAAATTGAAACGAAAAGGAGACTTATGTTTAACATAAAGAAGGGACAGTTTTCTATGGCACATCATGGGGAAAGAGGACTTAGAAAATATCATACTCACAGGATAGATTTATGGCGAGTGGAAAATAAGAAAAGGATGAATAACCTACCTAGGGAGCTTGAGTAAATGGATGGCAGACTAAGGTTTCGGAAAGATAAGAAAAGAAATTATTAAAAGCTACAAAGGAAGTAAAGTGGTGGAGAGCCATGATTGCCAAAGCCCTGAAGGGACACGGTACATAGAAAAAGAATGCGTTAAAGGAATTTAAAAATGTATTTTACATTATATTTTAAAATTTGAAATTACTCTAATATATAAAATAATAAAATAGTTATATATAGGTATCTTCAAAGATTCTCGAAAAAATGAGTTTGCCATGACGAAAAAATGCCACCAAATTAATAAAAACAAAGTTTTATTGCAAATATATTTATGTTATTATTAAAAGAAAACATCAAAGCGATTTTGATTATTAAATTATATTATTTTTTAGAAACTTTTAAACAATGGGTAATTTTTTTTCTTGGAATAGCGGATGGCCATAAATTACTATGGGAAATTTTGAGTCTTTTTGCGTTGAAAAACACACTGATTTGGAATTTTTTTCAAAACGAAAATAATTGTCTGATTTCAATGAATCGTTCAGAACTTAACTACAAACGAATGAAATTATTTTAGAAATATGTCATTTTTAGAAAATATTGGTAAAAATATTTTTTGTTCACACTTGATACCACTGCGTTTTTAATTTTATGAAATTACGAGAAATTCACTTTTATTGGGCTTAATATTTATATTAGTTATAAGCACACATCCTTGGAGAATTTAAATCATCATTTTTTTTTGTAAAACAGAACCCCCGGTTACCGAATATATTTTGTTCAAAAATTAATTAGAATAATTTATAATTTTTCAAACCATTTAAAATTCTGAATTAACTTGTAGATGTTAGGTGATATTGTTGTTAAGTAATAACTATGATTATTAATAATAAATGGAAAATTTTACTACAATTCAGCGAATCCCAGACTCTTTTAAAAGAATTTTGAATTTTTAAAAGAATTTTGAATTTTAAAAAGAATTTTGAATTTTTAAAAGAATTTTGAATTTTAAAAAGAATTTTGAATTTTTAAAAGAATTTTGAATTTTTAAAAGAATTTTGAATTTTTAAAAGAATTTTGAATTTATTGCGTCTGTGTGTATAAACGTGCAGATTTTTTTTAATACGGGTGTCCATATACGACATCATCAGAATATACCATCTGTAACTATAGTAAATTTAATGTCAAAGTACGTAAAATTCAATAAAACATTAAGTTACTTAGAATAATTTCATAATTTTTAAAGGATTACTGGGTTGTTAAAAATATATATAAAATTGCACTCACGTTATATGCATCAAGTAATTTTTGCAGATATGACCTCTCATAGAAAAAAAATTCCAGACATAAGACAATGGAGATAGTTGTCAGCAAATCATAAATTACCCACCTTTGTGCTAAAAATGTTTTCTGCTATATATGTTTTCTGCTATATTATTGACTGAAGTCAATAATATTTGTATCAATTTAGATTAGTTACACTTTATAGCAGTTAGCCTTCCTCAAATAAAGTGTACGAAAAGTACATTCTATTTCTAAAAAAAAATTTAATAAAGAGAATTAAGTTGTGCTGAGAGAACTGAAGCAAAAGAAAAGTAGTTATACAGAAGGATGCTGAGGATATCGTGGACTGAACATGTAAACAACGACCAGGTTTTAAAGAAGATGGAAACGAAAAGGACACTTATAATTAAAATTACGAAAGGACAGATGAATTCTCTAGAGCGCATAATAAGGAAAGAGGGCTTGGAAACTTTTGTACTCAGTAGGCAGATTGAAGTCATGAAGGGCAGAGGAAAACAATGCATAACCTACCTAGTGAGCATGAGTTAAATTTAAAGTCAGTTTTGTAACACAACAAATGATTTTGTTAATTGGGAATATTAAATCTGTCAGCTTGAAATGAAAACTAAAATATAACCTTTAAGAAAGATATTTCATTTTTTTAAATTCATTTTAAGCCTTAAGTATCGCTTTTTTGTGAGATATATTCCATGGATTGAACACTGTGAGTCACTGACGTGTTTATTCTAAAAATAAATACGTAAAAATTCACCTTCCGGGAGCTGATTGCCCAGGGGAAAAAATCTCCGACTGATGCCAAATCGGTTGGGTTTCAATCCTGGCTTGAGGCAATCGGATATCTACCCACACTGAAGTGATGTAATACAGCGAAACTGTCTGCTTGTGAACGACACACACATACCTATACATATATATATATATATATATATATATATATATATATATATATATATAGGTATGTGTGTGTCGTTCACAAACGGACAGTTTCGCTTGATACAATCAATTATATATATATATATATATATATATATATATATATATATATATATATATATATATATATATATATATATATATAATTGATTGTATATATAGGTTTGTGGAGATAATGCCCTCGGAAACAGCAATATTACAGTCATTCTTCCTCAAGTTATTGGTAAAAAAACATAGTAAACACTGCCTCTCGGAGGCCTACTCTCTTTTTCGCTGTTTACAGATAATAAATATCGGGAAGCTGCAGAGATCCATGATCCCCTAAAACGTAAAGAGAAATGGCAGTTTACTTAGAAAAAGAAACGGTTCCTTGCTAATGTCCTCAAAAAGCCGGTGTACCGCGTATTTTCTGACCGTTGTTCCCCAGAACAAGACTTCATGCAGATTACATTACGATTCTGTCGAGGGAACATAACGAGCAGTTAGTGTTGCAGAAGGGAATTAGGACCTCCAAATTGGAAATGTGAAAATAAACCATGCACTGAAAGTTAACTATCTGGGAAGGGTTATAGCAGTTGACAGAATGTACTATAGACGTACGAAGATGCATACGAAATATACCTTTCAGGATGTGAAGTGAGTAGCCATGATCAAATGCAAAACGGAACTGTTCAACAAACAGAAGTGACAGAGTTTGCAATAAATAAGAACAAGAAAAAGAAAAGAAAGAAACAAGGAAAAAATAATATAAAGCAAGCAAACAATATATGCAAGGCATATCAACATTAATAAGGCAAAACAACAGTAATATGACAAAAATTTCACAATCTAAGCATTGGCGTTGACACACAAATGCGAATTCGGACAAACGAACGTCGGTTTCTGACGTCAAAACTAGACAGATCGTAACTGCGTCAGATGAAACCGCGAACCGGCCTATTTTATTAGCTATGAAAAATCCGAGCATGCATTTGTGTGCTTCCGCCTATAAAATGGGGAACCGACTATTTTGTAGTATTAAAAAAACAGGTCGAGATTCCCAATCGCCCCAGTTTGTTTTTGTCCCTGTTTCTTATCTCGGCTCGATCAGCCTTTGATTTTCTCATGTTGACCATGTTCACCATAGTCTATGACTATAGAATACAGCGCAGTACGTAATCTGTTCAATGAAACAGCGTTAAAGATTAGCACTCACGAGTCAGACACTCTACTGAATCTGACTATATCGCCAATACCACCTGCAGCTTTTCCGTAATTCTTCAGTTTTCGATATCAAAGGCTAGCTGTGAATATTCGGGAAAAACATGGCCGCCTTTATACACGTCTTATTGAATATTTTTAGCCTTCTGATTGGTAAATTACTTCTATTGGTGAACTATAAAATGAATCTGCTCATTTTGGCTGGCTCACTAGAACACCATGTACCCAAAAACTCCAACATCTCACTCCGCTATTTATTTATGCATTTCACTACATTAGTGTATTTTTTGATTCGGTCAAACTGCAGAATACAGCGACCATCTTATTATTTTGAGCAGTGGATGTGTCTTACTAACGTCGGTTATGTTTTAGTTGGTTTTTGTTATATTTTAGATTGTGTTTTTGAGTTCATCCCCTTCCTACTCATTTCATGATTCATGAAATTTTTATATATTTTTGTATTAAAAAAAAATAGACAATTATGAACTGTGAGAATTTTTACATCATGTGATTTTTGTAGGTTCCCTGTGAATATTTGTTATTATCGAGCTTGTAGGATTAAATGGTGATGGACGAGTTCTTGTGGTGAATGAGTAAACAGTAATGAATGAATGGGTCTTAAATCGGATTAGCTAAGTATAGGATAGTTACTTTTGACCAGCCTTACCCCACCCCCACCCCTTCGGCTCTGTGCTACAATTTCTGTAAGAAGAGGGATAAATAAAAATTAAGAAGCAGAAATACTTCGTTGACAACAAAGATAAGTGTGCTCAGTTGTTGCGTAATATCTACCCCCCTATATAGTAATGAAACGTAGAAAATTTCCTCAAAGATGAAGAGGAGACTTGAAGCAAAGTAGATGCGAAGAGCAAATCGAATAACATACACAGTACATGCGAGCAGAAAGGAAGTTTGTTTTTTTTAAATTTGGAATGAAAAGGGCGCTTACGCTGAGGATGAAAAAAGAGAAAGGTGAAATATGTGGGACATATAATAAAGAAAGTGGGCTTGGAGAATTTGAAACTCACAGGGCATATTGAAAGCAAGCGGCGTATAAGGAAGCATCGAAGAACTTACTTTTGAAAGTATAAAGTCAAGAGTTGATCAGTGCTACGATGGATAGGAAGTTATGGAGGACCTGAGCACCGACTTTCTGAATTGACACTAAACATAAAAGAATATTTTATGATTAAAAAGAAAGAAAAAGGAAGCGAATTGAGGAGAGAATAAATGAGGACAATTTGGAAGAGAAATTGATCGATCTGATATGTTTTTAATCAGTTCGATAAAAGTCTCTCATGAGTTTTATTGCTTTTGTCTATTAATTAAGTTCCTTCAAGTCAAAATAAATGTACTATTAAGATTGATTTTTTAAAACCTTCAGCGTCAATTATTCTAGGATCCATTAGTGCCTATAGCTGGAATATCCACCTACGCATTACCGATCAAGAAAAAAACAAAGAGATAGAGACGTTTCTCTTTCTCTCTCTCTCTCCCCTCTCTCTCCCCTCTCTCTCTCTCACACACACGCACGCACACATACACACAAACACACACACAAAAAAAAACATACACACACTCACATATACACAGAGGAAAGTCCACGAATATTTTTTTCTCATCGAAGTCTTTATATAGACATACACACGAGGGGATTTGAAAAGTTCTTAGCCCGACCATGATGTTCTGCCCAGTAATATTCAAAAGGATACTATGGCTGAACATATGAGTAAATAGGAAGTTAAAAAAAAATAGAAAGAAATTGAATCAGAAATAGACAATTGAAATTTCTTGAACGCATAATGAGTAAGAATGGCTTGTAGAATTTACCTACAAGATAAATTTACAAGCAAATGGAAAAGAAAAAATATCAGATAGTAACATACTTAATTAGATTGTGTAAACAGGAAGGGTTTTTTTTAAGATAAAAATTACTATAATGGGAAATTGTGGAGAGCCATTGTCGACAAATTTCTGAAGGGACATCGAAGAAGAATATAATTTGGTCAGATTATAGGAATTAGATCGAGCTAAGACTTGAATTCCGTATTTCTTTTGTCCTTTCCTCAATCCTCCCTAATCTCAGTCTTCTCATTCACTTTCACTTGCACTTCCCCCTGTGTACTAGTCGCATACACACCTTGCATGGCGCGAAATGATTAAAAAAATTAAAAATAAGAGATCTGCTTCGAGAGATTTAACTCAGAACAAGATGTTAGTCTGTAGAAACCATACAAGAAAAACATTTTTTCCAGAACAGGCGCTGAAGGACATTTCGACAACAAACCGTTATCTATACATGTTTGATTAAAGAAGCATTACAAGGGAAATTCATTCCGAATTTTTAATAATTTGAACACGCATTCGTCAATGGATATTGCTTAGAATGCATACCTAGGCTTGTGGATAAGCTAACGCAGATGTCACCTGGAACGATGTCCTGCATAATGGGAAGTATCAATTAATTATTTGGACTTAGAGCGAGTTACAATTGCATCCACAGCTCTTCTCTTGACACGGAATTAGTAAAAAAAATCCTATATTTACTTTTTATATCCATTTGTACTTACTTCATACTACTCCGGCGATGGTTGCAGATTTTCGCTTCTCGAACCGCTGCCAATACTTACTCTCCACAATGAACTTCCAAACTACAAAGTGTGCTGGTTCAGAAACACTTATTCTTGAAGTTTTTCAAAATTACACAAATATTTCTTCGTGCCCATAACTGCAGGATTCCCCGCATCACTTCAAAGTGCAAGAGGCCAGATGACTTGCTTGTATTGCTTTAAGATTTCAACCAAGGGCACCGAAGATTATTTAGTTGCCATCAAGAATACCGTGGACCAAACATGTGATCAACGTCAAAGCTTTAGAAAAAATGAAACCAAAAAAGACACTTATATTTAACATCAGAACGAATTGAAATTTCTAGGGCACATACTGAGGAAAGAGTGCTTCAAAAATCTGTCCCTGCCAAGACAGATTGAAGGCAAGAGGGACAGAGGAAAACAACGCCTAACATACATAACGAGCGTGAGTAAATGAATGACAAAACAGGGTTTAGGAGAGATAATAAGAAAGACAACATTTATTAAGTGCGACAAAAAACAGGTAACTGTAAAGGGCCATGACAGCCAAAGTCCTGAAGGAGTACGGCACACAGAAGTTCCAATGTCTAACCCCTAGCATCCTCTCCCACACCCAGATGAATATATTTGTCTTGATGCGGAAGTGGGGGCTAGTATTGAGACCATGAAAATTTACTGTATATCTAATAACATTCTTGCTATTACTAATCCTGTAAATTCAAAGCTATGAAGCTATGATTGTACAAAACGGACAACTGCTTTTGGGAACAAGTGACAACAAACCGGATGTTGAGGATTTCAAGTTGCATATATTAACAGACATATAAGTGATTGAGAGGTGCTTGATCGGACTGTCCATCGAGGTAGTCCGATCAATAGAATTCTGATGAGGAATTAACTCTATTAAGTCGGTTTCGCAATGTTATCGGGCTCTTTAAAAATAAAAATAAATCTGCTGTTAATTTAAACTGCCGTGTCACTTCTGCATGTAGGCGATCATGGCTTTCCGGGGATCCAATTTTTTTTTTTTTACAGGTTGCGCCAAAAGTTGTATTGTCATGTTGTATTTTTTTACTACATGAAATAATAAGGATGAAATAAGCCTTACTTCATCAAATATCATTAGGAAATTTTTATTCCGTAAGCACTGAGGAGTAACGGATAGCGGCTGGGTTTGCAAAATCAGAGTGCCGGGTTCGAATTTCAGTCGACTTCGTTACATTCACTTACGTGAGAATTCCTTGCGAAAAGTATAAATCCATTTATAATATAATAATATTTATTACGAGTAAAAAGTAGGACACTTGTGTTCCTGCGACCCTAATGGATTATGTTCATCTTGCTCGTGATTGTTGGTGATGCCCTGGCTTTCTTCCCTTTTAGGAATTCAGGTTTTCTTTCTCTTAGACTGGCTTCCACCCAGCGACAGATTATATACCATTATTATACCAGGTAGTGGGTCATATGATCTATGGCTCACAAGAAGGCGGGCCACAATACGCAAAAGATTCAAGGAAAATTTTTTGTACTAGGTGACACAGCTATTTTCACTAAGAAGACCATATGTGTAAGCATATAACTTAGTAAAAGGGGAAAAGTTGACTTTTCTTTCTTCGAAGAAAAGATTTTTGTACAGTTAAAAGAAGTGCAGCTTTATTATATTAGCACTGATGAGAGTGAGATTGCCAAATGTTGCTAAGTGGGATTTATTTCTAATTTATTTACTTGAAAATAAAAGATAGATTTCTTCTTTAGAGAAAAAATTATGAATGTTTCCTGTTTCAAAGAAAACAGAAATGTTTACACGTATGATCTTCCTTAATGTATATCCCTAATAATTTCAATTGAAGAAAACATTACTTTCATCCGAAGTACAGTGTAACCCGGATATAAGAGAGTTGTCAGGACCGGAGAAGTATCTTATATCCGGGTTTCTCTTATATCCGGGTTTCTCTTATATCCGGGTTTGGTCTATTTTGTTTTATTAACACAGGCTCTAATTTGGGACCAGAGAAAAATCTCTCTTATATCCGGGTTTCCCTTATATCCGGGTTTGGTCTATTTTGTTTTATTAACACAGGCTCTAATTTTGGACCAGAGAACATCTCTCTTATATCCGGGTTTCTCTTATATCCGGGTCTCTTATATCCGGGTTACACTAAAATTCAAGAAACATTGTTCTTGATCATTGTTTATATATGTGATTATGAAATGGACAATTATTTAATATAGTTTCTGTTTTTACGTTATTTTTGTAGATATAAATTATTTTAGTAAATGCACTGTAATTAAACAGTATTAATTACATTAATGAATGTATGAGATATTTCGTAGAAATTATCTGCTCTTCCGAAAGGAATCGAACGTGTAACCCTTATGGGAAACATCGGAGTTAATACCTTTCATAATATATTGTCATTGTTCAAGTTAAGATATGTTTCATGAGCAGATATGATTGATCGAGAAAAATAGTAGAAAGTGTGTGTTTATAAACAGTAATACAGACTTTGCTAACCGAACGCTTCTCTGTGACTGAATGATAACGGCTCGTCAGGCTATATGACGGTTCTCATAAGGGATTTCTGTCGGAAGAAGTTGACTTTTGTTTCTTTGAAGAAAAGATTTTTGTACAGTTAAAAGAAGTGTAGTCTTATTATATTTTCCCCTTTTACTAAGTTATATGCTTACACATATGGTCTTCTTAGTGAAAATAGCTGAGTCACCAACTACAAAAATGTTCCTTGAATCAGGCTGACAAGTGTAATTAATGCTGTTTAATTAAAAACAAAACACTTACTTAAATAAATTATAACTTTAAAAATAACGTATAAACAGAAACTATATAAAATAAGTATGAGAATGTGTGAGTGAACAAGTGAGAGCCATACAAAACAAACTTTTACGAAACGTTATACTCCTCATGAAATTAAGCGTGTCATTCAGAAAGAAAAAAACATACTGCTCGTAGGTCACGGTTTTCCCATAACTGTATTACTGTGATTTAACTCATATGATTAAATGGACTCATGGCATTAATTCGAGAAAAAATAGCATTTAAGTCAAATTAGTGACGTGAGCCGAAGGTTGTTAAGTTGAAGAAGTAGGAATGAAAAATTATTTTTTCTGCCTACTTGGCACTTTATATGGAAAGCGGTAAAACTCAATCAGATTTCAAAAACGATAATCAAGAGTCATAGCGAAAGAATAGCGTTACAAAAACAACATAAAATACGACGGTAATATGTTGCGCGTTAATTCAAATATTATTGGAGAACGATAATGTATCTGATATTCCAATGATAGATATAGTCGATGTTGTCATAATTCTCAGTTCAGATAACTTTTCTTTTTCAATATTTATAACACCATTAGGCTACAGCAGGTTACAAGGAGTGAAAGAGAACGAGAAGACTTTAATGAAGAGAATTAAGAAAAACGTTAATAAGTTAACAAGATTCAGGAAGAAGGAAGATGGCGATTTATGTCGCAGTTAAATTTGTCAAGATTGTAGGTGGTAAGGAAACAAGAAAACGGAATAGAGTTCCACAGGCGAGAAATGCGAGTAAATAAACGATTGCAGTTACTTTCTAGTTACTTCAAGCGTAAAACGCTGATACCTACACCTTGTCTGAATTTATTAAGCAAATCTTATAAACCTCAATAATTTTCATTTGGTGTTAAAACAATTGTCAAATGTTAATCATTTAGATGTCGAAACAACGACTGTGTTAAAATTTTAGTTATTATCAATATGTTTTATTGAAGGTATTTGATGTATTCTAAAAATCTGCCGTCTGATATTATTAGGCAAAACCATATAATCACATTTTTAATAAAAAGGTAATAAAATCATTAAAAATTAATCAAAACTTATAATAGAATAAATAACAAATACATATGATATATCTTTGAATCCTTTACATTTTAATATAGTGACACTTCTTTTAAATAACAGCCAGTAATCTACTATCCATTGACTTTTTTTTTCTTGGTTCAGCAAGTTCTATTTCCGACATGGTAGTTTTAATTGCTTCCCGTATGGGTGCTTTCCTGGTATATTGCCACCTTCATATAATTTCATCTTTGACCATAGATTTTCTATCGGATTCAGATCAGGACTTCATGGTGGCCATAACATTATCTTTTTTCCTGTAAATATTTTATGCCCAAAGAATTCAAAGATAAGCTTAGATAGATGAGAATGAGCATTGTCGTGCATAAATACACACTTCACTTTGAAACTGACAGTCTTGTTCTTAAAATCGCAATAGTTAGCACCGCTCACTTTAACACCTTTGTCGTCTTTCAATGCTCCAGTAATGGTTTGATCGACAATTCCAGCACATATCATAACACAGCTGCTTCCTTGTCGCTTTTTATTATCCAGAGGCACGTCTGACTTGGATAAAACCCATCTTTTGGCTATCCATCATGGCTATCCAATGTCACTCGAGATTTGTCCGTGAAAATTACTTTAGAAAAGTCAATTTTCAAGTATTTATTCTCCCAATTTAGACGAGTTAAAATATTCCCTTTATTGAGCGGAGATTGCCTATGGAATTGTTTTACAGTTTCCAATTCACACCTTTTGTTCTTATCGACTCCTTCAATTCCAGCCTTTTCAAAGATCTGAGCGCTGGTCAAAAGTGGCTGTTTCGCTTTATGAATTTGCTTCCCTCATCTCGAGGAAATCAAGTTCTTAAAGCCTGTTCCTTTGCTTCATCTTCTCAGCTTACTTATATTTTCAACAGCCTTCTTTATCGTTTGTCGATCTCTACAAAGCTCCTTTGATATCTACAATGTGGACATTCCCTCACTCAATAACATTGCTATTTTTTTTGTTTTTCAGCAGTTGTTAAATACTTTCCTTTAGCCATATTTCAAAATATGTTATAGATAAAAAGACAAAAATAGTTTTTATTATATTTCCGATGTCTTAACCTAATAACTGCATACCAAGTTCAGTCATTCCATTTTCATAAATTCCAATTAACTCAAGAACTAACCATTAAAAATGGCAGAAAATTTAGGTAAATATTTTACGAAGGGGGAAACGAAAGAGTTTAAATTTGACAAATATTTTTCAAAACTTGTTGAGTTTTTGAGGCTTATTTGATTTGCATAATAACAGTCTGAATTTGCAAATCTAGCAGTACGCTTCATGCAGTCGAGGTACTAAGAAGAATAGTTCGTTAGACTGGTGGTGGAAACGTAATAATATTGGATTGTGTGAACGCCAAAGACATCAGCGGTCCTGGTTGATTATATTTACTGGAAAACTTGGAATGAATGTGTCCTTGTAGAGAAAGAATAAAACTGCATAAGAAAACAAAACAAAACATTTCGGTAAAAATATTTAGCATTTTAATTCAAATAACATTGGAAAAAAAACGGACGAATTTATCTCAATGTTAAATAAGGTTCATGTAGTCATAGTTTTCAGCTCAGTCATGGCTAAAGATGATAAAAAAACTTTCTTCGTTTATCAAGGAAATGTTTATTTGTTTCCACAAAGAAAATATAGCTTCAAGACTGCAAGATGAATAAAACATCTTTGTGAAAATTGTGTAAAATCATAATGTGGAAGATATACAGAAGCGATCAGGTCATCCATAAGAACTGATACCAAGATGTATACGCTCTGCCTGGAGTTCGGTCGGTGGAGATACGAGAAATCTGCCTGTGGATGTTGCAGAATGAAGTCCATGTGGGCCGTGAATGTTTCTATTACAACAATCTAGCGTCAACGAGGTCGATTTACATGACCGATGAGGGAAAAGGAATCCGCTAGTAATATTGAAATAAACTGAACCACTTAAATTTTGTGCAGAATAAGAAGGATAAAATTAAACTACGCGCAACAAAGTAATGTTGTCTTAAGAAAAAAAATCAATCTATTTGAATCTGATGGCATCTGAATAACTTAATGAGCTAACATAAATCACCAGATCGTTGAACACCGCCATGTCTCTACTCAAGGTACAGCAACAATTTTTGTAAACATGGATTAAGCAAGAAATTCACTACAATTTGACACCTATTTTATGAGCCGTACAATGAAATGTATTTAGCCCCAGCAGCTAGGCTTGCTAGTGGAAAAGTCATGGACTGGGATGTGTGAACACCAATGACATGAGGAATGTTGATGTTTGTGAAACGTGACATTGATCGAAAAACATTCTACTAAAACAGAATAATTGGTTCGGAAGAAGGAAACATTAAGTGTGCAGATTTATCTTTGCATACATGGGAAGCGTCATGACAGAAGATGGTAAGTGCGACACTGAGATCCGTAGACGTATCGGGATGGCCAAGGACACATTCCAAAAGGTGGGCAGAGTACTGCAAACAGGAGGATATCTTTGGTAACAAAGAAAAGAATACTGAACTTTTACGTGACATCTGTCCATCTTTACGGCAGAGAATGTTGGACGATTTCCTCAGACAACGGAGATGTGGTTCTACAGAAGGATGCTAAGGATATCATGAACCGAGCGTATGAGCAACGATGAGATATTAGAGGTTGCAAACAAGGAGGAGGCTTATACTTAATATCAGGAAGAGGCAGCTGAAGTTTCTGGAATACATCATGAGGAAGGAAGGCCAGGAAAATCTTATGCTCACGGGTCGAATAGAGAGAAAGAGAGACAAGGGAAAACAACGCGTGACATACCTGACGGACTTAAGCAAGTGGATGACAGAACGTGGTCTGGGGGAGGAAGCAGACGGAAGGAACTTGTTGAGAGCTGTAGAGGATAGAGGGAGGTGGAGAGCCTTGACTGCTTATTTCCTGAAAGGACATGGCACATAAAAAGAAAGATCATCTGATTCCAGTCCAACTGAACAATTGTGGAATACACGCGCGCGCACACACACGTGTGTATGTGTGTGTGTGTGGTAGATTCAAGATGACCATACATAACAAATTTGAAAGACTACACACTGTCACTCACATAAGCCAATATAACATTGGAGTTCTTATCATAAAGACTACAAGCGGTAATAAAAAATAAAGGCGATCCCATCAAATACTGATCTATAAATAAACGTTTTGTTTTATACGGATGTACGCATTTCTCGATGGTTGCATATTCATCGTTTTGACAGTAGTTTCAATGTTGCAGAGCGTATTAAATAAATAATACCTGATAATATCCATTTTATTTGTGCAAAGATCTATTAGAAATAAGAAAATAACATCTCTTTGGTTCAGACGAAAATTAACTTTCTGTTACAAGTCGTATTGCTGTATACATACATATATATATATATATATACACACACACACACACACACATATATATATATATATATATATATATATATATATATATATATATATATATATATATATATATATATACGTAGAATATAATGATTATGGCAGCATTCATCAACTTAAACAAGGAAGCCGTCCAGAAAAGTTGCAGGAGATTCTGAAGTCGTGTGGCGGTTGTAGTTGAAGTCAGTGGCGACTTTATTAAATAAATTTACTCTTTAGTATTTCAAGATATTTTTGTGTAATTTTGGTATATATATATATCTGTTAAAATTAGATGTCAGTGTTATTTTTCATTTTTGCGTAATTTACACGACAATTTATCCATCATAATCTCTCTCTCTATATATATACATATATATATACATATATATAAATATATATATACAGTGTAACCCGGATATAATTGAGTTGTCGGAACCGGAGAAGAAGTATCTTATATCCGGGTTTCTCTTATATCCGGGTTTGGTCTATTTTGTTTTATTAACACATGCTCTAATTTGGGACCATATAAAATCTATCTTATATCCGGGTTTCTCTTATATCAGGGTCTCTTATATCCGGGTTACACTGTATATATATATATATATATATATATATATATATATTCATATAAATATTTATATAAATATTTATATATACGCATCAGTTTCACGCATGCGCATAAGCACATTCATAATCACTCCCGTTTTTCTTGGATGAATTCTTGTTTTATTTGGGTTTTCTTTGGGTTTTTTTATAACGCCAAATATCAAATTTCGATTAACTAGATCCCTTATTTTCTGATTTTTATAATAGTCAAAAACAAAATGTACGTAGAAATAGCAGAAAAATATAAATAAGATATTTTTACGTCACTACCATCACCAAGGGCAACTAATAAATAAAATATTGTGCAGTTCTTACGAGCAGTCTCCCTGACTTGAATCTTTGAAAGATCCTTTCTGGCGGAAAGGCTTACACAACAAAAGGTGTGTCGAAAATTAGTTGGGGGTGGTGCATGGTTGGCCAGCGTAAAAATCTCATCTACGCGCGCAAGAAACACGAGATTTCCTCCTTATCGATTTTGCGCGGGAAATCAGCATAGACGATGAAGAGGTGCTCAAGCAGGGCAGTCAGAATGGAAACATTCATTTTATGCAAATCTTTTCTGGTTTTTCTTGCTTCAAACCTGTTTATTTCCCTCTTACATTCTCTCTCTTTCTCTCTCTCTCTCTCTCGCACACACACACACACACACACACACACACTCTCTCTCTCTCTCTCTCATAGAGAGTTTATCGCTGCAGCGTCACTCACTGTTTTCCTCCCCACCACATGCACAAACAGTTAAGCACGTAGGAATATATATATATATATATATATAAATATATATATATATATATATATATATATATCCATCCGGTGTCACAGTAAAATTGTCCAAGTTGTGTAACAGTCGCATTATTCATCCCACAAAATAACGAAGACACCACTAAACTAATTGTTTCTTTTTCCCCGTAAGAATCACTGAAAAAAATATTATAATATTTATTGTCTTCCTAACTGAGCAATTGTGAGAGGAAAAAGATCATTCAGGCCTTCAGTAACGGCAACATCAATCATTGTCTGGCTTCCATGTTCAGCGTCCATTCAAGAACCATCAAGCGAACGGTGAATAAGTTTAAAAAACGGGGAACAGAAGAGAGGAAAACTCGATTAGGAGTTAACAACAGGA
>OZ038497.1:57210424-57270424 GCA_964036315.1 Acanthosepion esculentum | reverse complement strand
ACACTTCCGATTGGCCAATTATAAACGCTTTTCAGAGATTGCTGTCTTTAATTAGTCCTATTCAGAACAGAACATGTTTGACTGAATTGTTATTTACTGTTTATCAACCTTTTACATGTTATTCAAAGCCAGAAAATATTTTTAAATTGTAAGAAATTTTTTAGGAGATAATGATGATTTACTGATGCACGTCCAAATAATTAACCCATAGCTGGATTAGAAGAAGGGGATAAATAACTTTGCCAAATACATTTTTGCGTAAGTGTATATAAAGAACCGGCTGTCTGATTAACAATTCCGAGGTGTTATCCATTACATCACTGCACATCTAAGTTTACAGAATCTGGTATTCCCAAGCGGTCTCGACGTTGCTTAATTTCGGTGATCGTAGGGTGGCGGAAGAAGATAAAAAATTAGGTGGAATGATTAGATAACATTAATATATTTCGAAACAGTTTTAAAAATCCATATGCCAAAAATATATATGATTTCATGATTTAAAATATTTTTACGGGTTACTTGTAATTGCATGTATGAGTCCCCGTATAAATAAATATAAATAATTATTGACCGTTTTTACCATTGTGATATTTTTACATTACATAAAGTATTAAGAATATAGTGACTAGGGTCCGCAAATTGGAGGAGAGAGTGATCAAGTATAATGTTCTGCTTTCGTAATACACAATAGACTTCAAATCCCACTAAATGTACAATTCGTCCGGACGCAGAGTGAATGCTGGAATCTTTAATGGTGCCTCACTTCGGTTTCCCCCGAAGCTTTCTCGCCCCACATTAATAACAACCCTTTGTTTATCGTCTTCGACCGTTCTTTTTTAAAATGGGTCGTTTCGTTGCGAAGACAAATGCTAGGCAGGAGGTATTTCACTTACGTTAATCAAAGGCTATGTGTCCGTAAAGAAGGCGTGACTTCAAGTGAGTGGATGCCAGATGTGGTTTGCCCAGGAGAAGGAAATCTCTGCTAGGTTTACTTGCCAAACATACGCGGGAAAGAAAAGCTTTATGGCATTCAATCTAGATATATCCGTGAACTGGTCAACCTATGACCCTACGACTACACTGGGTCATGGGACTGATGAAGATGATGTTGATGATTAGCTGTATCATCACCTTTTCTTTAATCACGACTAAAGTTGTAAGTCTACGTTTCGCTTTGTTACGTCTTGATTGTATGGAAATCTTGATAACACTGGTGGATGTAACGCTTTGTTTAAAAATCGTGCACTAAGCTACAGAATAACCAGAATCTGGTATTGATACGTTGACAGTCACCCGGTATATGTGCTCTATCAGTGGTGTCGAACTGATGCCGGGATAACGCTGCTCGATATTGTTTATGGCTGCGTCGTAAGTTCCTCTATAATTAGTCGGCGGCACAATCAGTTTTCGAGATATTAGACATGTCTGGCAGTATTTCCGATTCATCTCGTATCCCAACCTTGCTGCAAATTGAGAATAGGTGTTCTTTATTTATTTATTATCCTTATCTTCACTGTAGACGTAACGTTGCAAGCCCGACACTGAGCTGGTGCTATTCCCTTGGCAAATACTCAGATGATCTTCATTGATTAGTACCACCAGTTCAAATATTTACAGTATTCAGTATTTCTGTAATTTAGGTTTACATTTTAATTTAAAATAGTTTGAGTGATCTTGACAGTTTTAAGAGCATGCGCTGCATGCTGAACTTCAAAAGCTCAACTTCACGATGCGTCGCATTTGTAACATATAGATAGTTGTCGAGATCCCTCGCCAGTTTTCTTTTCTTAGAAACAAGTTGGAGAGATTCATTTATATTATACTCAATATTTTTAATGCGAAATAAAGTGTTTCCATTGTAAAAGAAGGAATATTTTTTCCCTCATGACTATTCAGTTTCATCTGAAATTAATAAAAAAAAATATGGATTTAGCTATGGTTTTCTTCCGTTCCGATATTCAACCTAAATGCATTTTTCATTGTTTATGATTATATTGTCTAAAATCGCTTTTTCCTGTCCACAGTGAGAAGAGGTTGTCGAGTGTTTAAACGCTAATCGATGTTGCTCTTCGTAAGTTGATATAAACCATATTGGCAACACGAAGTGAAGTTACCCTCAGTTCTCCCGTATTCAAAATCTAAGCAGGAAGTTCCACTCAGACAGGGTGTTCAAAGAACTGTCACGTTGTTGAACAGGCTCCCGTGGGGTTGCTCCCCTGAGCAGTACAACCTTAACCACCTCATTCGCAATTCCTCCTTTTATTCACTGCGCCAACTTTCCTTCACATCCTACACAGAAATTATCTATGCAATCAGCGTTCGCTTGGGCTTTATATTAGTGAGGAATTCAAAGCAAGATTAGATTTCATTTATCTAAAGAGAGTCGAAGTTAAAATATACAATTTTAAGAAACAGCACGTTTATATCATCTTTAGAATTCGCTCTCTGAAATGACTTATTCTTCAATATCTGAATGATTATGATTCTCCCCAACGTTCTTCTCTGTGCAGCTCTTAGTAATGTTAATATTTTTTTATCCCCCACTCCCCGTTTCACCTTAATTGTTCATCAGTTAAGTGCTCTCCTGCTTATTCTTGTCTATTTGCATTCGATATGAGTTGTGAGTGTCAAATTTTCCAAGTCTTCTTTCTAATGTCAGCTGTTTTACTGATTCTGACACTAAGTGTTTTTTTTGTATCCCTCTTACTAAAACATTGCTTACGCCATAGCTTTCTCAGTATCCTTCTGTATAAGTATAATTCTGTTGTCTCATGCATTCGCTTTCACAGCCTTATATGTGGATCGGTATTACATAGAAATTCATCAATGCTTCCTTTCCTTCGAAAAAAGATTTCGTGTTTCTTAGTAGTTTTCTTATTTTGCGCGGAGCCATCGTCTACTTTTTCAATTCGCGTACGGTTTGGGTGTCATATTTGTTTCCTCTATCAAAAAAAAAAAATTCCCAGATATTCTGTAATTGTTTGATTTTGACATCTCCAATTCGTAGTTCGCACCCTGGGCATTTTCTCTTGCTGACAACTATACATTCTATCTTCTTACAATAGATAGTCCTTTTTTTCTCGCTTTCATTTATATAAAAAATCTCCTGAAAATCATTTTTAATTATTAATCATTAAACCCCACGCAAGACAAGGAAGCCGCTAAGTCACAATGAATTACTGATTGTGAGAAAATGCAAGAAAAATATACTATTAAGAAGACAGAAAATAACGATTCCTATTGCATTTCAATTTTTGAAGGTCAAAGTTGACTGTGAAGCAAGAAAATTGAAGAGAGTTCCACAAGAGAGAAACTGTTAGCATAGAATTTGCGGTTAAATCTCGCCATTTTAACTGTAAAATGATGAGACCTTGGCGCCAATCTAGTACTGCGCTTAAATCCGTAAAGTCTATGTACCATAGAGAAAAGTAATATTTATTTTGAAAATACAAAATGTGAAACAAGGCCAAACGAGAGAAAAGCGAAAGATGGTCTTCAATCTGTCTTATTTAAAACTTAGTTAGCCACAACTATCATCCTCATCTTTGTTGCCATATTTATCACAACGTTTCGGCTGTTGTACGCTCCGGCCTTCTTCAGGTGGCTGAAATGTCGAACTGAACTCTTTATTTTGCTTGCTGGGGTAGACTGTTCTCCAACCGCCTTAACCAGGTATTGAACTCACACTATTTGTGTCCTGTCACTGGATCAAACTAACGCCTTTATCTACTGTGCCGTGTGTCCTCAAGGTGGAGAAATTTGAGAGGAGAATTAACAGGAGATAACTGATGAGTGACATCCATTAGACATGGCACGTGGAACTAGAACAGTCTACCCCAGCAAACGAAATAAAAGATTCAGTTCGACATTCCAAACTTCTGAACAAGTTCGGAGCGTACAACGACTGAAACATTGTCATAAAGATGGCAACAGAGATGAGGATGATACTCCGGACAATGTAAATAGTGTACCAAAAAACACAATTCTTACCATTTTTACTAAAGCCACCATAATACCTCAAAATCTCTATGAAGCCATAACTACTTCCCATATGTCTGTGTGTGGGGAGGGGATGTTCACCAGAACAATTAACATGGGAGTATTTATAGAAATGGCCACGCTATGGCGGTGTGAAAGTGACTGAAGCCGATATGATAGGTCAGGATCAATAACATTGCAGATCCCTCCTTGGATTTTATCAAGAATCTTTAAAAATATTGCTGGAGCACTAGACGAGATTTGGCGGCATTATTCGAAGCAAGAACCAATAGTAGACTTATAAATATGTAAGAGAGATTCTGTTATTATTTGAACTCTGACCGTTAGTTTGCGAGTTTTCACTTTCCTTCCTATTTATTTATTTTTTTACTTCTCTTTTCTTACCATGACGAACTTGAAGATTACTTTTCTTTTCCTTTGTTTATTTTTTATTTTTATTCTATTACTGAAAACAATTCTCCGCCCTTTACTGGCAACAAGCCAACATGATGTTACAAGCGACTGGGCGTGACCTGTGGAGAAAAAAACATTGTAGGACCGATAACAAACAATGAACGAAAAAAGAAACCACGGAAGAAAGAAAGGACCTAAGCAGGACAGTTTGTGTCGAAGAGAAATAAATAGACAGACAGCACTTCCAACTTGACTGACAATCGATTTACAATAGAGTGTTTACACGTCAATGATCAAATCGATTGCTTAGGAAAAATAGGTTGCAAAAAAGAAAAAAGCAGTCGAATAACGCGACACACAGACAAACGGATTGAATTTTAAAGTTTGGGCGTAGAGCCATTGATGCAACCGGTATTTCTTTTCTTTTCTTTTTAATTCTTATTGCTATATTATTCATGTTTGAATTTGCTGTCGTTATGAGGCGGTCAATGAAACTTATTTCGAAAGACGTACATAGGAATACCGACGCCAACGAAGTTTTCAGTAAGCCAAATGCACACGTACAAATAGATAGATAGATAGATAGATAGATAGATAGATAGATAGATAGAATCTGATAATGATCTATAAACTTTTATATATGAAGAACAATTTTAGGTGAAAGATGTATGACAAAGAGGAAAATGTTCTTCGTCATACAAAGTTTGTTTACGTTGATGTGACGGCACATGTACACAAACAAGAGACTGTTGGAATTTTAAATTTAAATATGATTTTTTTAGATAGATAGATAGATAGATAGATATGATTGATTCGAAAACGACATATGAAGAACAATTTTAGGTAGAAGATGCATGGAAAAGTTTTCGTGCGGCGCGTTTCGTGCTTTACGACATCAGCTTTGTTTGTTTGTTTGTTTGTTTGTTTTGTTTTACGGCATATCGACCTCAAAGGGTCATTTAATGCCGATGGCATTAAATGACCCTTTGACGACTTCAGCGGATTAAGTTTATGTTTACGTTGAGACTGCACAAGCGCACGGACAACAGACCCTGGGAATTGTGAACTTAAAGATGAGATTTTTGATAGATCTCTGCAATTGTTTATCAATATATATATATATATATATATATATATATATATATATATATATATATATATATATATATATATATATATATATTAATTAAAGAATATCAAACACTTAAAATCCCATAGGTAATAATTTTAATTTCATGTTAGCTCTTAAAAGTAAATCATATTGGTTGTAGGTCTTGAAGAATGAGAGCTTTTTTTTAGAGCTCTCGTGAAATAAAAATTATTTTCTATGGGATTTTAAGTGCTTGATATTTTTTAATATATAATAATTTTGCTCTGATTTTTTCTCTGGATCTATATTCTCCTGGAAATTACATACGGATTACCATATTGTATTATGACTATATATCCAATTTGTGACTTGTAGGGATAATTCCAAGGAGGATATTAATCCAGGAAGATCACAATGTCGACTACAGAGAATAATAATAATAATAATAATAATAATAATAATAATAATAATAATAATAATAATAATAATAAAGACGAAAACATGAAATATTCTATGTAAAAAAAATTAATAAAAGTTTTTCTAAAAGTTTCACTAAAAATTTTTCGGTCTGAAGAGATGATTATATAGATATTCACTAAATAAATATCTCAGGTTTTCATCTTAATCTTAATTGTCTATCTATCTATCTATCTATCTATATATATATATATATATATATATATATATATATATATATATATATATATATATATATATATATTATTCAAGAGTCATTAATAGAAAGGTGAATAATTTTACAAAACAGGCAGAGTAGAGGTAAAATCTGGATAAGGAGGTCACAACAGGAAGAAAGGTCATTATTTCAACTTAAGGCTAAAGTGATCAATTAAAAAAGATCCAATTCAACGCACTTGTGAATAGAGTTTCAGGGATGACAGTTCAAAGAGTAGTGAAAAAATCGTACGTGAAACCTGTAAGGTACCTTGTTACTCCAGGACAGAAAGTTTGAAGGTTAGAGAAGGCTAAGATCATCTTGAATAATTTGGAAAATGATCCTGGAATAATATATATATATATATATATATATATATATATATATATGGACATAATTTCAATCCTACATGATCTTCCGCTCCTTAGCTATGATTAATTAATGGGGAACATGCTATTTTTGTTTATGATCGATTTCATCGGGTTAATTCTGTGAAGTTTGGAGAGTAATTATACATTCTTATTGCTCAATGTAGTGTCCGATAATTTTGTAAAATCCTCGGAAAATTCTAATAAGATATCTTTAATCATTTCTACGTTACATCGGTTCCGAGTTTAATCTGACAAATGGACAATTTTGCTATTACTTGATTGGGTTAATTTTGCTGTTACAGACGGTGCATATATATATATATATATATATATATATATATATATATATATATATATATATATATATATATCAATTATGTAGTGCGTATTCAATTTATATAACGTAAATCATTCACACGAAAAAGCTTCATTATTTGTTTTTCGTGTGAATGATTTACGTTATATATATATATATATTACGTCTTTTACGTTATATATATATATATATATATATATATATATATATATATATATATATATATATATATATATATATATATATATATATATGTATGTATGAGGTGGTGATTACGGAGCCCAGTGTATCCATTCTGTCATCCATGGATAAAAAAATTCTGATTTTCATTATTGTAGTGTATCATATACTTTCACAATTTCAGACATTCACTCCAACATTTCATTCATGTACACATCTAAAACTAGTAATACTAGCTTGAAAGATGCCCCATCGGGCGGCGTTTATGCTAGCTCCTGCGGATTCTCTTGATTGGGCCTTCGGCTTGTTCAGGAGATTGAGAGTCCCTCAGTCTCGGCATATTCTCACCATTGGAAGCTCTCCTGGCTGCCGTTTGAAATGGGTTTTCATTTGCAGGAGACTTCCTTTCCCTACAAACCTGGCTCAATTTTTTTTACAATATTGTCATCTGTTCGCAAAGATTTCTTTTTACGAGGCATACTGCTGCAAAAACCAACTAGAGAGGAACTCAAAATTGAACGCTGCTGTCGACATCGCACAAAAGATTTCGTCGCACAAAATCACGTAAAATTCACCGAATATAATGACAGTAATGAAAATCTCTGTAACATGAGCTATTGAAATTTAAACGATTCTATCGCTTTAATTGAAAAAATGTGACACACTGACATTCGTAATTATTATATAGATTATTATAATATTGCTGTGTTTCAAAAATGTGTTTCCTTTTTTACATACATCAACATTAAGAATGTCGCTTGTATCTACTAATTTGCCTTTTCTATTAATATATATTGGGTTCATGACTAACGTAAATTTTTTGGCAATAATTTTTTCTTTCAGACCATTTTCCAGAAATGCAGAATATGTTTAAGTATAAGATATTCCATATTTGAGTACTTTTGGCTTTCATAAGTCATCAAGATATATATTTTGTTTTAGGGAGCTATGGCAGTTTCATAGTTTATTTATAGCGGGTTATTATTATTATTATTATTATTATTATTATTATTATTATTAATATTATTATTATTATTATTATTATTAATATTATTATTATTATTATTATTATTAAACATTCTAGATTTTTCTTTGCAGTTTGTGTGATACAATATGTTTGTGTTATACATAATAACTAGTTGAATTGCTTGTATTTTTGTGCTTGTTGGCATTATGTCGTTTAATTGAACAATTGTCGGATAAATGGTATATTAATCGGCGCGATGATGCAGTTGTTGTCTTAGAATGTATATTATTAGTTATGTATCTTGTGGACAAGCGAATTCATAAAAAATGTTGCTTTGATCAAATTTTGAAATTATTATTTCATTGGTGGTAATCATTAAGGATTTTAGCGTTTTTATAATAATAAGAGATGAGTTTCATTCGTTTCCTGAATATAGGTATATATACACAAAAGTGTTCTGATATTTTTCTTCTAGTTTATAGTCGCTGTGTAGTTGGTTCATGTAGAATAGTTCAATGAAGTTTTTGAATTATATATATATATATATATATATATATATATATATATATATATATATATATATTATGAAATGGAATAAGTTAGACAATTATATTAATATATTTTTGTTTATACGGTATTATTATAGATACAAATATTGAAGTAAATGTTTTGTTTATAATAAACATTGTTAACAACATTTACAGATTTTCTCACCAGACGCTCCCTCTGTAGCTATATAGTATAGCACGTCAGGCGAAATGACTGTTCCGTGTAGGATACAGGTTCGATTCCTGTCGGAGGACACATATTTTCTATGAAATTTCAAGGCCATTCAGGCCGGCAAATATAGTTAATACTGTTTATTATAAACAGAGCATTTACTTAAATATTTGTATATAAAAAAACGGATAGACAGAATATATAAACACATTAATATAAGTAAAACGTTTTTCACTTAGCTGATTGATATTACCTTCATAGACGGACCCGTCCTTCCATTCGTCAGTGGGTATCATCATTAGACTGCTTATATTTCACGATTTTTCTATTTTATATGCACTTATCTTTAGTGCAGACTTTTTCGTAGTGTGTGTATGCGGGCTCGCGCGTGTGATCCCATGCCCCCGTCTGCTTGGATGTGCATACGTGTAGTGTGTCGTGATTATTTGTCCTTTTCTTAGTTTTTTTATGTTTAGCCCCACTCCTTAGCTTTTTCCACTATTCTATTTTATTTTATTTTTTGCCATTTGTTACTCTTTGATTTTCCAGTTATTTTTTCTAGACATGTCGTTTTTAATATTTGAACGGTGTAGAATTTTTTTTAGTTAGGAAAATTGTATTTCGTTTTTTACATAAATAATTGATTTCAATGCTTAAATGATAGAGTAGATATTTTATATATATATATATATATATATATATATATATATATATATATATATATATATATATATATAGATCGGACTGTTGTTCTTATCTATATTGCTATATTCATGACGTTTCAGTCATTGATCGCTCTGAACTTCTACAGGGGATAGAAGTTGGAATTTCGAACTGAACAATTCATTTAGTCCACAGGATAGATTGTTCTAATTCCACGTGTCATACCTTTTTCTTCCATGGGCCATGTGTCTCTAAGAACACATGGTCCAGTAGATAAAAGCGTTGCTTGAGGAATCCAAGAAGTGACGCAAATACTTGTGAGATCGCTACGTGGCCACAAAAGCTTAGAGAATTGAGTTACTAACCGGAATTATCTGAAACGTATATATTCAATGTATGATTTGTTATTATTCCCATACATTGCGCTCTCTACTAGGAGTTTATATATATGCATATATATATATATATATATATATATATATATATATATATATATATATATATATTCTGGACTGATATATAAACATTTTTTTCAGTTTTATATATTTTTTGAACTTCAATATGTCTATAGGCGTCTTGTTTTTTTTCTTGAAAGCGTGACATATTATTCCGAAGGCAGATTGGAATAATGAAGCTAAACAAAGAAGCACCTTTCATTTTCGCTGGGCACCAGTTGGTCAGGTCGGGTCACCAATGACGTAGTTTTGGCCCGTGCGCATTTCCCAGAAATTGTCCTTAGAAACGAAGGAAAAAGTCTTCATCTCTCTTTTAATATCAATCATCCTCTAAGGCAGTGATTGATGCAGAATCTCTTCAGGGATTAAGAGAAGAGACTTTAAGTAACAGACACGTGCATTTACATAATCAAGCTGTGAATAATAAAGAATAAACATGTGACTAATGAAAATGTTAAGAAAAACAAAAAGGATACTTTTACTTGGATTCAAAAAGCAACATTTGACCTTTCTTGGATACATAATGAGGAAAGAGTGCTTGGAGAATTTGGCAGCCACATGAGTTACTGAATACACCGTATACAATACCACATAAGTTTGTGTAGATGGACGAAACGTCAGCGAAATGGTGGAACGGTGAAAAGACAAATATTACTAAGAGCTAAAAATGACAGGAAGTCATGGAGACCCATGATAGCACACGTCCTGGAGAAACATTTCACAGAGAAGATATACTTCTCAGCGAATATCACGTTTTAGAATAAACTACAGATAAGCAAAGGAAAATACCGGTAGTTTTCTGAATTATCATGGCAGAAGAAAATTCTTTGAAGATTGCAGAGGTACCTGAGTGCATCTTTGAATCAATGACAAAAACAATACAAAAAAATACTAAACGATCGAAACTCACTAGGGGAAAAAGCGCTTCTCTCCTAGCAACCATTTCTACAGACGATCCTCACTTACCACATTTTAATTTTCAATTAACTTAGTAAAAAACGAATGAGTTGTGCTGGCAAAATGTTGTCTTGGCGCGGTTTATACAGAAAGAAAAAAAAGAAAAAGAAAGTAAGACGGGAGAATCAGAGTCGCTGGTCGGGTGACGTCAGTGCCAGATCCAAGATCACGTGTCATTTACAGCAGTAACCGAAAAAAAAGGTTTAAACGAAATATTGTCTTGGGAATATGAAGAAGAAAGTAGATTTGGAGTAAAGGAAGGGGGAAAAAGACTAAAAAAAAATGCAGATAGAAGACGATTCTCACATTGCGTGGAAAGCTTAATCTGAACAAAGACATATATCCCATGTGTTCAATGCGCTTCGCATCTGATTTGCTCAAGGCCATTTCCGGAACGAGCTGAGAAAAAAAATGTACATAGTCGTTTATCTATGAATACAGACATACACTCGCATACAAACACACATCACTCTCTCTCTCTCTCTCTCTCTCTCTCTCTCTCTCTCTCTATATATATATATATATATATATATATATATATATATATATATATACATACATATAAGTCTGTGTGTGTATGTAGATAGTGAGACAGATGATAGTGATGACGATAATAATAGCAAAACATTTTTACTATATATATATTATATATATATAAAGAAAGAAACACCAAGGCAGATCATTACCTCTCTCTCTCTCTCACTATATATATATATATATATATATATATATATATATATATATATATATATATATATATATATATACACTTAATTTCTAAGCGTAGCTTAGATGTGGTACAAGACTGAAAGTATGGGGTGAGACAAGCTTGCTGACGATTACACCACCCCGATACGCCCATATTTCTCTCTCTCTCTATCATATATATATATATATATATATATATATATATATATATATATATATATATATATATATATATATATATATATATATACATATATATATATATATATTTAATCTAACAGGTTTCACTTTTCTTAAAGCTTTATCAGAGAATTACCTACGGTTTTAATACATGTGGCACGTATCTGACCAATGAGAACTGACCCAAACGTAATTGAAAATACAAATTTTTTTTTTCTGTAATTTTATCTGTTTTCTCCTTTTCTTTCCCCAGTTTATCGGGAACATTACCAATACTTACTATAATGGGGCGTAACGGAATGCCTGCTTCGTTGTTTTTACGCAGCCCATAACAATAGGGTATTCTAGTGTGATATCTTATTCGTTTACCGTAATTTAATTTCATTACTAATAGTTTTTTAATCGCTCTATTGCACTTTTCTGTCTCTGTAATAATTTTGTCTTCTTGTATGTGACCGGAGTCAATTGATTTTTATTAGTGTATGTGTTCATTTTCATAATAACAAAACCACCTAGTTTAACCGAAGAGATGATGGGGATGTTTCTATTTATTTTGGCAGGTTTCTTGCTGCATTAAAATCTATGTGCAGCAGAGATCTGCTATGCTCAATGTTTCGACGCGAAACACTTTAGTCGGCGAACCAAACTGAACTTTTCTTGATTTATTGAATCTGTCTCTGAATGTCTGCCTCTCTCTCTCTCACTCTCTCTCTCTCTCTCTCTCTCTCTCTCTCTATATATATATATATATATATATATATATATATATATATATATATATATATATATATATACGAGGGTCATTCAATAAATAAGGTGAATTTTTCGGTATAAGGACTTCTAATACAGATAGAAGATTACTTTTTTTATTTTTCAACGAAGTCTCCCAGCACTGTCACACACTTTTCTCATCTGTGCACAAGCTTCCGTATTCCCTCAGCGTCAAAATCTTTGGACTGATGTCTCAGCCAGTCGCTCACAACACTCTTGACTTCATCGTCACTTTTAAACTTTGTGCCTATCGTGAACGCTTTCAAAGGACCAAACAGGTGAAAGTCTGAAGAAGCAATGTCTGGGCTGTAAGGGGGATGAGAGAGCAGTTCCCAGCCCAGCGCGTCGACGGTCTGCACCGTTTGGGTTGCTGTGTGAGGCCTTGCCTTGTCATGATGCAAGATGACTCCTTCTGACTGATGACCCCTGCGATTTTCCCAACAGATAAGCTCAAAGTCCTTGCAATGTCATCCACTGTCACTCTTCTGTCAGACTGAATGAGGTCATTGACTGATTCGATCACCTCAGTAGACCTCACTTCTGTAGGCCTCCCAGGCCTGTCTTCATCCTCAACACTGCTCCGTCCTTCTTTAAACAATTTAGCCCACCTGTAGACATTTTTTGGGCTGAAACATGTGGCACCATACACATTCTCCTATGAATTTCAACTGGTTTGCACCCTTCAGCAACCAAAAACTTGATAACTGACCGCTGTTCAATCCTGGAGCATGCTTCTTCGTCGGCCATCTGTGTTAATCGCCAAAACTCTCAAAGTTTTTTTTTTAATCTGCAAAAGAAATTAAATCCATGTGAAAAAGAAGTAATACAAAAAAATAAAATAAAAAAGAGTAATCTTCTATTGAAAAATTCACCTTATTTATTGAACGACCCTCGTATATATATTTATATATATAGGGTGTAACAGTAAAATTGTCCAAATCATGTAACACCATAATTGCCCATCCCACAAAATATTTAATATCTAAAAAATCCACTGACCTAATTGAGTTTCTTTTTTACAGGTTTTCAGATAAGATGTTTAGCGATCTTGTCACCGTTTGTCGTAAGAATCATTAAAAAAACTCAGTTATTCAGCTAGAAAGAGAACAGGTTAAAAATGTTTTGTGTCAGACCCACTATGTTTTTCCCAACTGAGCAATGGTGAGACAAAAAATATCATTCAGGCCTTTAGTAATCGTACAAACATTCATAGTCTGGCTTCCTCTTCAAAGTCCATTCAAGAACCATCGAAAGAGGGGTGAATAATTTTAATACACAGGGTACAGTAGAGACGAAAACTGGATCAGGTGGTCAAAACAGGAAGAGGGATAATCGTTTTAACTTAGAGCTAAAGAGATCAATCAGAAAAGATCCAATTCAATCCATGAAACGTTTGACACTTGAGAATGGAGTTTCAGTTCTGGCAGTCCAAATCTGTGAAAAAAGACGTGAAAATGAAATCGTACGTGAATAGTATATGTATATTTGAACTTTAAATACTTCCTGAGATTCCGATCCTTAGCTATAATTAATTAATGATGAACATGTCATTTTCGTATAGGATCGATTTCATCACGATTCTTCAGTTAAGTTTAGAGATTAATTATACATTCTTATTGCTCAAAGTAGAGTCCAATTGAGTTATAAAAACGTCGGAAAATTCCAGTTAGGTATCTTTAATCCTTCCTCAGATACAACGATTCAAACTTAATCTAACAAATGGACAATTTTCATTTACACGATTTGAACAATTTTGCTGTTGCACCCGGTAAACTCATTAATATAAGTAAAACGTTTTTCACTTAGCTGATAGATATTACCTTCATAGACGGACTCGTCCTTCCATTCGTCAGTGGATATCATCATTAGACTGTTTATATTTCACGATTTTTCTATTTTATATGCACTTATCTTTAGTGCAGACTTTTTCGTAGTGTGTGTATGCGTGCTCGCGCGTGTGATCCCATGCCCCCGTCTGCTTGGATGTGCATACGTGTAGTGTGTCGTGATTATTTGTCCTTTTTTTAGTTTTTTTTTATGTTTACCCCCACTCCTTAGCATTTTCCACTATCCTATTTTATTTTAATTTTTGGCGTTTGTTACTCTTTGATTTTCCAGTTATTTTTTCTAGACATGTCGTTTTTAATATTTGAACGGTGTAGAATTTTTTTTAGTTAGGAAAATTGTATTTCGTTTTTTACATAAATAATTGATTTCAATGCTTAAATGATAGAGTAGATATTTTATATATATATATATATATATATATATATATATATATATATATATATATATATATATATATATATATATATATATATATATATATATGGGTATTCATTTTCTGGACACACCAGTCTTCTAAGGCGAAAGAACCTTGCTCAGACACACTTGTGTTTGCTCAACACCAACAGAACCCACATGAGTTTTATACCGTAACTATGCTGAGTGGACCTTAATTACTGTGAGAGTGCTCAGTCCGTCATTACCAGCAATTTCAACGATGTCAGTATCATCACACCCTCAGTCAATATGACTTCGTGCTAGCACACACTTCGACGGCTTCCAAATGTTCCATCTACCCCGTTTCATCCACAAGGTTTGTGTCTTCAAGGGGATATGAATTTCAAACAAATTCAAAGGATGTGGTACGATGGGTTCCACTTTCCTGAAAAGTTGGCCATGGTGAGATTCAATGACCGAAAAGCAGAGGTTATATCCAGTCTGCCACGTGCCTAACATATATTTTTGCTAAATAATTAAACTACATTTGCTTTTACGCTCAATATAATACCTAATAAGAATTTGTTTTTTTAATTAATTCATACCAAGCAAGGCGATAATGCCACTAAGATGCAAGGGCTTACTGTGAGTGAAAGAGAATGAGAAAACTTTGGAAGAAACCGGAAACTCAGTCCTAAACAAGGGCTAAATCTCTACTCTTGTTCAAAAGACATAACGGGAGAGGAAATCGACGATGTACCAACTGCGATTTTGAGAAAATAATTCCTGTCGTTAACTTAAGTAAATCTTATTTCTGATACCTACTTAAGCGATAAAATAATTCTTAAGCTAGTTGAACATGTTTTTTATAAGGGTTCTCCAAGAGAAAACCTATGTTCCACATCCTGACGATATGATATTAATAAATATCGTATCATCGCAATGTTGGGGGGGTTGAGATTTTGTGGTTGTCGTGAGAAAAACCGTGTATCATTCTGAAAATAAATATTTCCCTTACAATGGTAAAAGAAGAAGTTCTCAATGACAAAAGGCAGAGATTATGTATTGCAGCAAATGATGAAATAGCTAGCGTTACTCCATGCCGATTCCACGACTGGGTTTAATGCGGCTCGCAATCTTTAGGTGGAAATACAGAATGTTTTACAATTTCTGAAGAAAATCATTGCGTATCAATCAAGGATCACAAATGGCAACATAATGGAAATTATATTTACTGAAAGGTAAACGGATAACATTTTAGGATCTGCAACCATTTAGTCTAAAACATGAACCAAAAATGTCAAGAGAGGCCCTAGAGTACATGCTCCAGATATCCGCCTTTCAGTTGAATGCACATTTGAATGCAACGTTGTTTATAACGCGTGCACACTCCTCCTGGATGATCGCTTAAATCTTCTCAGTGATGGCTGCCTTCAATGCAGCAATATTGCCAGTTGTGCCCTGGCAAATGTTATCCTTGAGAAACCGCCAGAGGAAGAAATCTGGCGGGTTCAGGTCAGGCGAGTGATGTGCCCATTCCACTTCCGCTTTGCGGCTGAAACGACGCTACATAAAGTTTTTCACGGAGCCATTCCATGGTAACATTAGCAGTGTGAAGAGGAGCACCATCCTGCTGGTACCACTGTTTCATCTCATCAAGCTCCCCCACGCTCCTCTACCTTTACCCTTCTGCGAGGCTGCTGCTTTGTTTCAAAAATTGTGAAACATCCTGTATATCAGGAACCATAGAGATCGCCCAAAACCTTAATCCGCACCTACAATTATTGTGCAAAACTATCCCGAATATATATATATATATATATATATATATATATATATATATATATATATTAATAGTAGTACTCGTTTGAAAAACCTCGGATAGCTCAACTTGCAGATATGTCAGGACAAATTTGTAGCCGAGGAAAAAAGAAAGAAAAAAAGAAAGAAAGAACTAAAAACATCAGAACAAGGCGAAACAAATCGCCAAGGGCTTTAAGTCCTTAGTCCTAAGAAAAAATAACCCAAACGAGTAAAACGTAAAGTGCTCAATACGGTAAGTAGATCGATAGAGCCAGTTTACCATGAAGATCCGTTAGGTGAAACCTGGGTAGATTTGCCTGGCTCCTTAGGATTTATTCTAGTATATATATATATATATATATATATATATATATATATATATATATATATATATATATATATATATATATATATGTGTGTGTGGGGGGGTATATTGAACATTTCGTTCTTTGCTTGCAATTCGCCATGTTCTCGATACTTTCATTTAATACTCTCCCGCCCATTCTCTGTCTGGATTGGTTTATTTTGTTTTAGAGCATATCAACATCTCATGGGTTATATAATGCCGACACGATTTTTAGTATCGTTTCGTATAAAAAGAATATTTATTCTTTGTAAGAAATCAGTTTGTACATCAGGTTTCATTGGCGTAGTTTTGTAAAGTGGATTTTTTGTCGAGAGTCTGGTTTCATTGATGTATTCTTTTCAGATAGACAATTTGTTGATAAATTGATTTTATTTTCATTCTCCTCTTGGTATGGTGCCACTGTTTTAAAAAATAATAATGTGTCATCTTGTTTTTTGGGGTTTTTTTCTTGAAAAGCTCATACATGTTGTTCATTTTATATTTTTGTCTTGAGAGAACAAGGTCTGAAACCTTGGTTAATATATGTTCAATTGTGTCTGTCGTTTCGCATGCTTGCTATACTGGTTGATTGGTCTGATTTGTTTTGTTTTACAACATATCAAGCTCAATGGGTTATTTGATGCTGACAAGATTTTTAGGATAGGTTCGTATAAATATAATATGTATGCCTTGTAAGAATTCAGTTTGTAGATCAGGTTTCATTGATGTATTTTTGTATTGTTGGTAATATTATTTTCGAAAATGTATTGCTGGTATTTTTTCTATAAAAAATTATTTTTATACTTTCATACTATGGGGATTAACTATTTGCCTATAGATGTGACTCTAACAGGTGCTACCACTCCTGGTCAGGGTGGACATGAGAACAATAGCAATCAAGAGGCGGTTCGACTCTCCTCAAAATCTCCAGATCAGAGGATTGCTGCTCGATGTTGTTTATCGTCATACCTAGGACTCCCATTATTTGTAACATAAACGTCTGCGTCAAGCACAAGCCTCTTCTTATATTTCTTTTGGGAGCTATGGTTCTAACCCATACCGACCACTTTATTTCCATTATCTACAGTTCTCACCAAAAATACACGGGTGCACCTGTTAATCTTATACATTGTTAAAACCCCCTGGTTCCTTATACAGACGAGGCTACGCTGATAGCCTTACTATGAAGGAATAATGCTTGAGCTGGGAAATCTTGTATGCGTTAAAGTCAACTCCTCGTATTAATAACTGATTTGTTTTTTCCAGGTAAATTGGCATCTGATTGTTCAAAGAAGTTAGTTCGATCCCTATTTGCAGCTGCTTAGAAAATTCAACGTTAAATCAACAAAGGATTAACAATGTAAATAAATAAACATATATATATATATTTTTTTTGTCATCCACAGACAGACCGTTTCGCTGTTTCACAGCTCATCAGTGTGGCTAGACGTCCGGTTGCCTCTAGCTAGGATCGAAACCCGACTGAACTTGCGTCAGTCGGAACTTCTACCACTAAACCGTCGGCGCACAGCAGGAATGAAGGTGAATTTTAGCATGTTTATTTTTAGATTTAGATAAAAACACAGTGACTGACAGTGACTCAATTCTGCCGAAGAGTCGTGCAATATTAGCTTAAATAGTCACTGTTTACAAATTCACATCTCAAACCAAAGAGCTCAACCGAAATTAATTTTTCAGGAGCCAATAGTTTTGTCATCCACAGATAGACCGTTTCGCTGTTACACAGCTCATCAGTGTGATCTAAATCTAAAAATAATAACGCTAAAAATTCACCTTCATCCCTGCCGTGCGCCGACGGCTTAGTGGTAGAAGTTCCAACTGACGCAAATTGAGTCGGGTTTCGATCCTAGCTAGAGGCAACCAGACGTCTAGCCACACTGATGAGCTCCGAAACAGTCTGTCAGTTGATGACAAAAATATATGTATATAATTATATATATATATATATATATATATATATATAAATTATGAACAATAAACATATATATATATTATAAACAAGAAATACATTATATAATTATAAATAATAAATAATATAAAAATAAATAAACAAGATAATAAATGAATTTATAAATAGATTTATAAATAAATAAATCTATAAGTAGATCATAATTAAATTTATGTAATAAATCAATTTATAAAAAAATTGTTTTAAATAAATTTTATAAATATTTTTTTATAAGTACATTTTATAAATAAAATTTATAAATAAAAAGATAGATATAACAAATAAATATAATAAATAGATTTAATAAACAAATACTATGATAAATAAATTAATAAATAAAATCTATCAAGAAAATTATAAAAAGCTTCATAACTAAGTAAATAAATTTACAAATAAATGTATAAATAGAATTATAATTAAATAAATTTATAAATAAATTTATATAATGAATAAATAAATTTATAAATAAATTTATAAAAAATAGATAAATTTTACAAAATTTATGAATAAAATTTATAAATAATTTTTAAACAGATGAATATCATGAATAAAAATAATAAATACATTATAAGTAAATAAATAATATGATATATAAATAATAAAATAAATAATAAATGATATAAAAATACATATGTAATATAATAAATAATTTTATTAATAGATTTAAATAAATAAATTTTAAATAAATTTTATAAATAAAATTATGAATAAAATTTATAAATAAAATTCTAAATAGTTTCTGAATAAATGGATAAATATAATAAATAATATAATAAATTATAAATTAAATAATAAATAATATAAATACTATAAATAATTATACAATTAAATAATATATAAACAATATGAATAAATAAATATATATATTAAATATATTAAGAAAATAAACAAATAATTAACATGTCGCAAATTCAGCGAAACAGTGAAATTTCGTTTTTCAACGTTGATTTTTAGCGTTGGTCAAAATCCAGAAATCCTAATAGATTAAACTGAGAACGATAGATCTGTTTGATATGATCTTGGTTTTTCCACAGACACAAACCAATGCAATAAATATAATGCCAGTGAGATGAAGAATCAACCGATATCTGTGACTGAGTATGACAGCAATCATACTCGCTGGCATCTCACTGTCCATTGTCTGCCTTTCAGGAACGTGTCTCTTCATGTAGACAGAGTAAAAGGTCCTCTCGGATTGATTACCAATGTAACACATAACCAATAAACCTGATTTAGAAATATTCAGAATCGCTGGACGTGTTCCGGAAATTTTGTAGACTGAGTCTTCATAGCAGCACAGATGAAGAATATTTTTTGAAGCACTAATCCGTACTTAAAACACCTGCAATTTTCTTTGAATACTCCTGTTTTTTGGTTTTTTTTTTGGGGGGGGGGGTGTTTTCTATGCTTTTATATGGATGCCGTTTTATTCTGCTATCAATTTTTAGCCCAAGGCAAAAATCAATTTTCACAGGAAATACGATTTTTTTTCTTTAAATTTGTTTTTCTTCTCCCTTGATTCAACTAAACTAAGAAACAGAGAGAGAGAGAGAGAGTTCGCACGCTAGAAAGAGAGACAGACAGACAGAGTGCACGAGAGAGAGAGAGAGAGAGAGAGAGCGCACGAGAGAGAGCACACGAGAGAGAGCGCACGAGAGAGAGAGAGAGAGTGTGTGTGCACATGAGAGAGAGAGATAGCGCACGAAAGAGAGAGAGAAAAAAAGAGAAAGTATTTCTCAGTTTCCTTCTCTGCTTCTCTCCTACGGCTAAGCGTGAAGCATAGAAAATTCTGAAAATGGAAATATTTTTAGAACATCCTTGCTTTTTCCCCTTGTAGATTTAATGGGGATTGCTGAATTTGCACGCATGCGAACGCACCGCACACTTTCATCCTACGGATCTGTACAAAATTCTCCGCTTGGTGGCCAGTAATTTCCAGAACCACCACTTCTACTGTATCATAAGTATTATTATTTTAACACCGTCTTATTTTATGGAGTACAAGTTCATGGCTCTCTCCACATATTAATTTTTCTTTTATTATCTGCCAAGCGCCATCAATTTTTTGGAAAGACGGTGGAGGAGTTTCATCTTGTATTTTCTACGGTTTGGGATCTAACTGTCGTTCTTTTAATCTGTAACAGGAATTGAAAACAATAGGCCGTAAATAAAGGTCCCAAGAAACATCTAAGAATTTAAATAAATCTTTATATGAACACAAAAGTTGTCTTTGTAAAACAATACAATCAATGCATTTGTGTTCAACGAATTAAGTTTAGCCATAATTTCAAATGATACGAATATAGCTTTCATTAAAATGTATTGAAAGAGCAGTAATTTCGGAATCTGCAATAATAAATGTATTTCTAACAATGCACAACTTACACTTAGATTTTTTTGTTGTTTGTTTAGCGGCATATCAACTCCTTATGGGTCATTTAATGCCGAAATTTAATTTTCTTGGGAGCATTAGTAATTTATTTTACAAAAATGTATTGCGTGTACTTTTTTTTTCAAAACTGCACTACTGGTAATTTTTTTAAAATTTTTTATTCATTACAAAAATACATTGCTTGTATATTTTTTCCTATGAAAATCTATTGCTGGTATTTTGACTATAAAATGTGTATACTTTCATAGTGTTTTGACCCCCAGTTTGTGGGTTAATTATTTGTCCATAGCTGGGACGCTAACAGTTGCTACCACCCCGGGTTACAGTGGACCTGTGAATAACAGCAATTAAGAGGTGGTGCTACGCTTCTCTTATTATATTCGGCTACATTAAATACAATGTAAATTGCTTTTTATATGCATTTAATCAAAAGTTTATTTTATATACAGATTTGTGATTCTATAATTAACGTGTGAGTTTATATTATGGTGTACAATAATTTTAATTTCTTCAGAGATCTTTACTTCCAAAATTATTTCATGTTTACATGTAAACATTATTATTATTTCCTTCCGGGTTCCAACTAGATATCTAATGTCAGCAATGTGTTCATGACATTTTACACTGATCATTTTCTGTAAAAATATAAAAGAAAAAGAACTAAAATTACACATCTTTTATACACGAGGGTCATTCAATAAATAAGTTGAATTTTTCGGTATAAGGACTTCTAATACAGATAGAGGCTTACTCTTTTTTATTTTGTTTTACTTCTTTTTCACATGGATTTAATTTCTTTTGCAGATTAAAAAAAAACTTTGAGAATTTTGGCGATTAACAAAGATGGCCGACCAAGAAGCATGCTCCAGGATTGAACAGCGGTCAGTTATCAAGTTTTTGGTTGCTGAAGGGTGCATACCAGTTGAAATTCATAGGACAATGTCAACTGTGTATGGTGCCACATGTTTCAGCCAAAAAATGTCTACAAGTGGGCTAAATTGTTTAAAGAAGGACGGGGCAGTGTTGAGGATGAAGACAGGCCTGGGAGGCCTACAGAAGTGAGGTCTCCTGAGGTGATCGAATCAGTCAATAACATCATTCAGTCTGACAGAAGGGTGACAGTGGATGACATTGCAAGGACTTTGAGCTTATCTGTTGGGACAAACGCAGGGGTCATCAGTCAGAAGGAGTCATCTTGCATCATGACAACGCAAGGCCTCACACAGCAGCCCAAACGGTGCAGACCATCAACGAGTTGGGCTTCAAACTGCTCCCTCATCCCCCTTACACCAAGACCTTGCCGCTTCAGACTTTCACCTGTTTGGTCCCTTGAAATTGTTCACGAGAGGCACGAAAAAAAAAGTGACGATGAAGTCAAAAGTGTTGTGAGCGACTGGCTGAGACATCAGTCCAAAGTTTTTACGCTGAGGGAATACGGAAGCTTGTGCACAGATGGGAAAAGTGTCTGACAGTGCTGGGAGACTACGTTAAAAAAATTTTTAAAAAGTAAGCTTCTATCTGTATTTGAAGTCCTTATACAGAAAAATTCACCTTATTTATTGAATGACCCTCGTAGTTAAAGCTCTTCTTAATGTGTGAGCTGTGCATTTCTATAACGCTTGGCCTACCAGGAATCCCTTCAATGTGTCTATCGGGCCCTTTTTTCTTCAAATCGTGGTCTGCAGCTACAAATGGAATTCTTGATGATCTCATATGACACATTTTTTTTAGATTTCTACTTCAAGATCCTTGTATGTTGATAGTTTATTTTTAAGAACTTCAAAGATCTATTTACAATCTGCAATAACTGCTATGTCAATAAGAAATCACTATCTGTTCTTGTGGTCTTTGATCTCAATATCTGGGCGATTAGATTTGATTATTCTGTCTGTATGTATTGCAAAGTATTATCATTATTATTTGTGTATGTTATATTTCCTGTTTTTTATCCTTTAGAGCCAGGTATAAATTATGATATTTAATTGACAGCACTTTTCTTAGTATATAGGGGTGATACTAGTAGGGTGATCATCTGGGAAACTTATATTTTAATGTTACCTGGGACACTGTTAGTAAAAATTTCCATTCCTTTTCTCACGACGCTAAGAATACCGATTACTGGTGGTACAGTCTCAGTCTTCATTCCCCACATCCTGTTAATCTCGATCCCCAGGTCTTTGTATTTGGACAATTTATCGATAATTTTCGTTGAGGCGTTTCTCTCAGATGGTACTATTATATCAATAAGCATACACTTCCTGAAATTCTTGTCTTTCATGTTAATATCAGGTCTGCTGGGTTTTATTTTCCTATCAGTTTGAATTGGCATGTCCAAGAGGATAATTACATCGTTATTTTGGGTAACTGTGTCTGGTTGGTGCTTATACCATCTCTCAGTGGTTTCGATTTTGTGCTTCCTGCATATCTGTTCATATGTTGCTGTCTTGTTATGTCTCTGGGTATATTCATTTTTTGCTATTTCCGGTCGACAATTTAATCATATTTTCCGTAGATTCTGCATTTCGGATTAGTTCCATCCTTGATTATATGACAGTGATAGGATCTGGTTACGAGGCTTTGGTCCTAAGCTGCAATAATTAGGCCTTCTCTCACAGAGTTCAACCGGTATTCCGCAGCGACTGATGTGTTTTCTGTTCGTTCACATCTGCTTCTTTGGCTCATTTTAGGTATTTGCCATGCAGCATCTTGTCCTCCCACTTGTTTTTCTAATTTCATTCAACCAAGTTGTTTTGCTTTCTTTTTAACTCGTTTGGCGTAGATGGTGTTCGCTTCATTTTTTGTTGCTTGGATTTCAGGTATATTTAACTGTTTCTTAACTGGTTTTAGGGGAGCCGAAGCTACAATTTAAAAAATACTAACAATCAGAGTAAAAAAAAATGAAGGAAAAATTACTAATAATGACAGATTATCTGATGAAATGAAAGTTAAATTAACTTAATGTGATGACAACCTAGGATATTTATTATTGTATAGGGCACCTATTAAGGATCAAACTCAATACTTAGTAGAAACGGCTAACCAAAATATAATACGATTTATCAACACTTTGGAAGCAATTTCAAGCCACAAAATAGTTTTAGTTTGTAAGATTTTTTTCTTTTTAAGATAATAATCTTTTAATGAAATGTCTTTTGCATCAGTCTATATTTGTGAGATGAGGTATTATGTATACTATTTACATTATTCGGACTATTGTCCTCATCTTTGTTGCCATATTCATCAAAACGTTTCAGCGTTGTACGCTCCGGCCTTCTTCAGGTGGTAGGAATGTCGAACTGAACCTTTTATTTCGCTCGCTGGAGCAGACTGTTCTACTTTCACGTGCCATATCTAACGGATGTCATTTATCAGTTATCCCCTGTTAGTTCACCTCTCCAAGTTCTCCACTGCCTTAACCAAGTAATGAACTCACAACTCTTTGGGTTTTGTAACTGGATCTAACCAACGCCTTTATCCATTGTGCCATGTGTCCTTGTATTAACCAATACCTGGCGTAGTAGAGGAGGTGAATTCATAATTTTCCCAAAGGTATTTGCGAATGATGCATATAATGAACCCCACAGGAATTGAAACTCGCCTCTCTGATTAAAAATCCCAAACCATTATCCATTACACCACCCACAAAACGAATCTTATACCACCTGTTATTTCTAATCCGTCACTTATCTAGGTACTGACCAGGCTCGACGTTGCTTAATCGTACCGGAACCGGTGTTTCTACGTGTTGTGGCCGTAAGTCGGCTAACCAAAATAGGATCAGTCAGTCAGGCTTAGGTGATCATTTATCTTTCGATATATGACTGACGATGCAGATTTTTCCGGCATTAGGTTGTCATTTCTTTCAGCGGTAGACCAGTTGCCATCCAAGGCTATAGAACCCGGTCTGTCCTACTATTTACCCATAGCTGGGAGGGAGAAGAAGAGGATTCACACATTTCCCAAGGGTATTAGCAAAGTAAGCGAATGTAATGGATTCGACTGGAATTCGAACTCGGCTATCCGATTCTTCAACCCGAGCCGCTATCTATTACTCCACGGTATAGGATCACTAACCATTAATCCATGCCAAGAAGCCCAATGAAAGATTCAGGGAAGATGACACTAATAAAACCTAATGAAAGCAAACGAAGCAGAGTGGAACAACGGGTAAACTACTTGCGATATTTGAGTAAATGAATGAACAAATAAGGTACCCCAAAACCAACGAGGCACCATAATGTATATCTGAGATAACAGAACGAACGGAAGTTTTAGTCGAACCATTGATAAAGAAAATAGTCGGCACTCTGTTCAGCTCCAGATCAAAAATTGAGAATTGTTGCTATATATATATATTGGAGCAGACTAATCCTCATTTTCCAGGTTTGGCAGTGTTCAAAATCCTCTACGCGACATTCTGAGCAATGAATTCTTTTCCACTCTACAACCTCTTTCTCGCAGACGTAACCTAGCAAGCCTCTCGCTACTCTGTCGCTATTTCTATGACAAATGCTCTGGCTAGTTACATTGCTTATTCCCACCAGTTCAGACCTTCACATCTAACATCCATCATGACATATAAACAGAGGCGCCTAATCTTCATTCACTTTGTATTCTATTGGTAAGAAGCAAGTTCAAATTAAACAGTTTTTTGCGGTTTTTTTTTTCGGAAATGATAATTTGTGAATCAGACTTCCAATATCGCTACGATCTTAGCCACTTTCAGTTTAGGATCAACCGAGACACACCCTACATATAGATGCACTTCTTAGGTAACTCTCTATCTTAAATGACAAAAAGAGAACGGAGTCACAAAAATCCTGAAAGAATATGGCATACAGAAAAAGAGAGAAAGAAAGTAAGAGTCATTTGTGGCGCCATCTCTAAAAAATAAGGGTTGTTTACAAAAAGGTAAATAAATAAACGACTCACTTTTGCTCACAGTAGCTAAGCTGACACGAACCAATCAAGTTAAAAGGAGTAGTTTATTCTAAACCTAGTTTTTTGTTTGATTTGTTACGTCTTTCAGTATTTGGCTTACATGTTTTACGCTTGGCTCGCAATAAATAAGAAGTATAATGCTTAATCGATAAAAGCCGGCTAAAATAAAGTTATAATCTATTCGTTCTCTTTAATGGACGACTTAACAGATACTAAAAGAGATGATGAAATACAGGCAATAACTCGGACGTTGAAATACATAAATACACGAAATAAGCAAAGGAATAAGAAAAGAAAAATGTAAGAAATTGAAGGATATGTCAGAAAGAAATCACGCCTGCGCACTCATTCACAGGAAGCAAAATAATGCACGGGTAAAAAAAAATGAAGTGACGTTGCGAGAGAAACGTAAGTACTGTCGACAATTTTTTCGGTGACCTAAATAGCGAAGCAAAATAAGTGTAAAAAACGCATAGTTACATGAACCCTCTAAAAAGAAACATTGATCCCACAAGTTGCTGCGCAAGCAAAGAATTGAACATAAATGAGGAAAAAATGCCTGGCGTCACTGAAACTAGCAGAGAAATTCCTTTTCTTACCAAACAATATGAAGCGAGACGAACCAGTGAGTTCTTTGTTACTTTGGTTCAGACAATGGCATAAACAAGCTACTTTGAATGGGGAAAAAAATTCCAGTATTACTTCAATTACGTCAGCGCGAAGGGAGAAAGAGAGTGACTTTGAATTGTTTCATGGCGAATGTGCACACATAGACGAGGAAATACCAGCCGACAGTATCTTCAATCTTAAAATCGCCATTTTCTTTTGTATGAAAAGCATTAAATACTTTAATACAAACACTACTACAAAAATAGTAGCGATACCCCGAGATCAGGAATGATTTCGTAACTGAAACATAATTAGTAAGGCACTCCATATATATCTCACGATATCGTTACCACGCTTTGTTGATTTTCCGAAAAAATGTGGAATTGCTAAATGCATACAGATGCATTCACTTCCCATCTATCTATCTATCTATCTATCTATCTATCTATATATATATATATATATATATATATATATATATATATATATATATATATATATATATAAAACAAGGAACAAAAACTTGGAAAGTTGAGTTTAAGGGAGATAAATGAGACATACGGAATAGGCATGCACGTGGAACTAGAATTTTCTACTCCGGTGAACGAAATAAAATCTTCAGTTCGAAATGCCATTCACATGACGAAGACCTGGGTGTGCAGCGACCGAAATGTCGTTAATATGGCAATAAAGATGAGGACAACAATCCGAATAATGTATATATATATATATATATATATATATATATATATATATATTATAATTATTATATTATATAAAATTCTGTTATATATATATTTGATTATATGTGTATATATATATATATATATATATATATATATATATATATATATATATATATATAATCATTTCACACCAATAAACCAATGATGGCCCAAAGGCGAAAGGTGATTACTGGGGTTCAAAAAGTATGGAAATACTTTAAGGAGGAGAAAGGAGAATAAAAGACGAAAATTCAGGAAGACGGCAAATGGTGATTTGCGTTGCATTTAAAATTTTCAAGATTGAAGTTGCTAGGGAAGGGAGGAACCAGAAAAGAGTTCCACAGATAAAAAGTGCGAGAAAAGCAAATATTAGAATGAAACATTCGGTTGCATCTAACTAATTAAAAAGTAAAATGGTACGACCTAGCTTTCAATCTAGTTTGCATGGTTAAATTCATGTAGTCGAGGCATCAGATGAAAAATCTACTCAGTTGCCACGAAAGTATATGTAGAAAAAAGAGAGGGAACCCAAGACACGTCGGTGAGAAAGTGATTGAAGTTGAACTGCCTGGTCAGGATCGATTACGTTAGAGACCCTTCTTTTAATATAGTCGACATTTTCTACATATATTTATAAGAAGTTACGGGCCAGATAGAGCAACAAAAATCAATGTACAGACGTGTTGTTGATAAATGTGCAAGATGCATTTTGACTAGAAAAATTGTCTGCTATGCCACTGTGAATCAACTAGCTTAGTAGCAATTGATCGAATATGAATTAAAAGTTATGATCAACATATATATTTTTTATACATAATATCTTTTCATTATATAAAAAATAATTTTCCTGTCATTTATGGTTCTATAGTACTAAATCACACTCTTGAAATTCAAGCAAACGTTTATTTTGTTCTGACAGACCTGATAAAGGGAAAATTACAACCCCTTGTTGTAATTCTTCGTCAATACAACACCAAAGACTAGTTGACGTTATTGGATGTCATTTTCTATATACATGTATGTTTTATCAAACGTTCCCTTCTCTCCATCTCTCTTTCGTTTATTGCTATATAATAAGAATGGACTCTCCCGCCGGTTCCGACGTATGAGGATCTGACAACTTAATCAATTGATTCAGTTATGAAGTTTCGTGCGATAATCTTAAGTAGCACTTAAGACCCGCTAGTGATTTACAAAGAAGGCCGCACATGGACCAAGAGTGAGGATTGTGGGATGAGATCACTGTTAGATTGGCTGACCTTTTAGATCTTGATCTCGCTTATTGAAGCCAATTCAGACAAACAGATTGAAAACTGCTAAGTCTACTAAAACACGTTGGTCTCCATTCTCCCCGCTCCAAGACTAAGCGCTCGAGGGTGTTATGAGGTATATTGACAGCTGACAATATATATATATATATACATATATATATATATATATATATATATATATATGTGTGTGTGTGTGTGTGTGACTGTATGTGTGTATATGGTGAGTGTGTGCGCGTGCGTGTATATGCATTTATAAAACGGATCTCAATCATAAAAAATATTACTTCAAATTTATTATTTGGTACAAAGAATTTTCAAATAAATGATATTTCCAGCTATCTGTTTTGCGAATTTCAAGTCCCTACACCAAATAAAAGATAAAAATGGTAAGGCGCCAATTTGTAAGTCAAATTCTACTCAGAAGATGAAATTACACCTTGAGATGCGAAAAATGATACCAAGATTTTATCACGTGAATAAATATTCGAAATTCAATTTAACACCTTCAGAGAGCGTCATCAAATGATTACACGTCATTTTTTTTCTTCGCTGGGAATCTTTATTTTTACACGCACATATGCACACGCACACACACACACACACACACACACACACACACACACACACAATATATATATATATATATATGTATATAGATAGATAGATAGATAGATAGATAGATAGATAGATAGATAGATAGATAATATCTCTATCTATAAAAGGCAGGATGTGTTTGTGTGTGTAACGAATGCACGGCCGCAATTTTCGACGGATTTGCACCAAAATTTACATGCACATGCTCCAAATTAGCGGGAAGGCCACGACCGACATTGCATTTCCTAACTGCCATCGATAGTGGAAATAATCGATTTTTTCATGCTTCTACGGCAGTTTTCATGTAGTTTGCGGCCATTTTCGACTGGCCAGAGTGAGAGCCTATAGCTTGCTGCCACGAATAGGCAGGAAGATTCTATTGGCCAGCGTGAGAGCCAACAGCTGACTGAAACGAATGTTAACTAGCATGCTAGCATGGACAAAAATGGATAGCTGCATTCGTCACAAGTGGGAAAAATTTAAATCTGCATGGAACTTTACTCCAATTGGCTCATTCGCTTGCTTAAACTCAACGTTGATTCTGATTCCGCAGAACTAGGTTTGGTGTGAAAAAGTATTTGTTGTTAACATTCTTTTTTCATTCGTTTTTTCCAGTAACGAGTCCGTTTTTAAAGCTGATCGTTTTGTGTTCATTTTGTTTAGTTCTTTTTTCGTAACAGTTTAAATGTTTAGTATACAGTTTAGAAGAAAATCGCAGTGTGTGATAGGCAAGAAGTAAGGCATGTAGCAACATCAGCACGGCAAAGGGCACTCTTTTAAAGGCAAGGAAGGGCAAAAATATTTTAAGTCAAGTGATAGCAATTGCTGTATGAGTCGGACGATTTTTGAATCAAGCACGGGCAACGCCGGGGCCATGCTTCTAGTATTATAATACAAATGAATGTTTCCACCATATAATTGATATTAACCAACCGATATTGGTAAACATTTTCAAGATATATTTATATTATAAAACATCTACGCTAAATTTACCTCATAATACCTTTTATTGTGTTGCGATATTTTATCCAAGCATTGTAAACTCTCTCTCTCTCTCTCTATATATATATATATGGTTTTGAAACAGAAATTTCTGTGTCGCATTGGAATCATATTCTTAAAAAAACAAAATGATTATGATATTATGCTCTACTGTTTGTATCGAACACAGTTTTTTTAAAAATAAAAACTAATATAAATTATATATATATATATATATATATATATTAATAAAAACTATATATAAATTAATTATTTCATTTTTAATTTTTACATGGTGTTGCGGTATCTTAAAATTAAGGAAGGTTAGATGTTTAACTGAATATATATATATATATATATATATATATATATATATATATAGAGAGAGAGAGAGAGAGAGAGAGAGAGAGAGAGAGGGAGAGAGAGAGAATTACAAAGAGAGAGAATTAATATAATTAAAATGTTTGTCACTTAGCTGATTGATGTTACCCTCGGCATCCCGACTCCATGAATTCGGAGACAGACCCGTCAGTTCACTCGTCAGGGTTTATAAGCAATTGACTGTTTATACTTGATCTTTCTTTTTTATATGCACTTACCATTGGTGTAAGATTTTTTGCAGCGTGCGCCCATGTATGCCGGTCTCCGCGTATATGCGTTTGCGCGCGTGCGCCCATGCGCCTGTCTGCGGCGATGTCCTTGTAGCGCCTCTTTTCGTCTCTTTTCCCTCCATTTTGCACTCAATCCTTAGGAGTTTTCTCTATTTTTCTCCTCTTTTCTTTCGCTTGTTGCGCTTTGTTGCTATTTAGCTTCCACTTTTTTCTAGACATGTTTTCGTTTTACATTTTTGAGCGTTCTAGTCTTTTCTTGAGTTAGGAAACCTGTATTTCCTTTCTTGCATAAATAATTGATTTAATGCTTAAAAAATAAAGTAAATATTTATATATGTCTTATGTAGTTTCGTGGTATCTTAAGTATTAATCGTAAGAGGGTACGGTTATTAGTAAAGTTTTATTTTTTTATTGTTTGAATTTGTATGCATGCGACTTGTGTCTGTGATTTGTCATTAGCAAACTAGTGCCTGGATTATAAAAATTATAAAAATTATTTTACAGTATTAATTATGGTTTGGACAGGTTTATGGAGTATTTTCCTGCTGTTTGAATATATGCATATTAAGTATACAATATATACTCCAGAACACATACGCATACACCCGCACGCACGCACATATATGTATTTTTAAATAATGTATATTTGGTAAATTAAATTAATTACTTACTTTCATATGTTATCATTTATATAATGTTTCATTTTTATTTAATGGCTAATAGATTATATGTTTTTGCCTTGGTCTTATACCGGGTGTAAGAGCAAAATTGACCTCATCGTGTAACAGCAAAAGTGTCCAAATATTAGATTAAGTTTAAACCATTCTATCTTACAAATGACTGAATATATCTTTCACGAATTTTCCGGGGTTTTCATGACATTATTGGACTATACTTTGAGCAATAATAATGTATAATTACTTTCCAAGATTAACAGAAGAATGCTGAAGAAATCGATCATAAAATGACATGTTCATCATCAATTAATCATAGCTAAAGATCGAAAGTTTATAAAGGATTGAAATTAAGTTCATATATATATATATATATATATATATATATATATATATATATATATATATAGAATAACATATATATATATATATATATATATATATATATATATATTATTCCAGGATCATTTTCCAAGATCATCTTTGCTCTCTCTAACTTTCTAACTTACTGTCCTGTTGTAACAACCTGCTTCACACGTTTCACGTACGATATTAATTTCAAGTCTTTTTTCACTGCTCTTTAGCCGAAAATCCTCTCTCCTGTGCCAAACTTAATTAAGTTGGATCTTTTTCTAATTGATCTCTTTCGATCTAAGTTGAAATGATGATCCCTATTCCTGTTGTGTCCTCCTCATCCAGATTTCCTCTCTACTGTTCAGTCTTTTTAAACTTATTCACCCTTTTCTGTATGATTCTTGAATGGATTTGAAGATGGAAGCCAGAGTATGAATGTCGGTAACATTACTAAAGGTCTGAATGATCTTTTTCCTCTTGCCATTTGCGATGACAGTGAGACTGACACAAAATGAACTTAACCTGTTATCTTTCTCGCTGAATAACTCAAAGTGTTTCTCAGTGATTCTTAGGATAAACGGTGCCAAGATGGTAAAACGTCATATGTAAAGAACTGGAAAGAACTAACTCAATTAGTTTAGTGGGGTTTTTTTGCGGTTTTTTTTTTTTAGATATTACACATTCTATGGGATGGACAACTATGCTGTTACAGGATTTGGACAATTTTTCTGTTACACTCGGTATATTATGGAAGCGCCTTCGTGGTCTCACGTTTTCAAGTGACTTGGAGTGGCATGACTACATCGAATCCATAGTTACATCTACTGAAAGGAAAATTGGGTCACTGTGTCGTGCCAGAAGGTTTTTCTCGTCAGTGTCCATCTTGCACATTTACAAAACTACTATTCGACCGTGAATTGAATACTGTTGCCATATCTGGTCTGGTGCTCCTGCTCTTCATCTCGATGTTCTTGCCAAAATTCAAAGAAGGAACTGCACTGTAATCCATTCTGAATTGGCATCTCAACTACAGTCACTTTCTCACCGACATGACGCGGCTTCCGTCTGACTTTTCTATAAATATTTTCATAGCAACTACTCTGACGAATTGTTTTCCCTAGTACTCCGACTACGTGTATTTAAGCTTGCTACTAGATTGGCATCTAGGTCCCACCATTTTTCTGTTGAATTAGTTAAATATAACTGCCACTTCTACGCAGACAGTTTCTTTTCTCGCACTTCCTGCCTGTGGAACTCCCTTCCGTTTACTTGCTTTCCTGATTACTACAATCTTGAAAAAAATTTAAATTCAACGTTAATCGTAATCTTTATCTGCTTGAATCCCGTTCATCCTGTATGCTTTCCTCAATCCCCTCTATATCCAGTCTTTTCTCTCAGTTTCACTCTTTGTAACACCCCGCGTACTAGTGGCATTCCCGCTTTGCTAGGGGTCAAACGAATAAAAAAAATGTTAGTTTTGTTCGTTTGTAGTTTTTGTGCACACGCATGTTGACGTCTAGATGTGTATATATAATATTGTTTTTTGTATGTTGAGTATTATTTCATTTATTTATTTATTTAAATTTTATATTATATTTATTTTATTTATTTTAACTTGTGCTTATATAGCAAAGTAAGCATTTATTTATATGCCTAAATTCACCTATTATTTCAGTTGTATTTGAGAGTTTATTTTGGCTTCTTCTAAAACTAATTATTGCTAATTTTTCCACTAAGCATTGTTTAAAATTTTCACTGTTAATAGAGAGAAGCGGGGGGTACCTCCAAAGAAAATCGATACCTAAGCTTTTCAAAGAATTTTGAAAAATTAAAATCTATCTTTAATTTTTTAAGTTTTATTTTAATTCCAAACTAAATGATAAAATTTAATATATCCAATATGCAAACTAATTTTCTGTATGAAAAAATGAATTAAAATTGATTCGGATGAGTTTATATTAGGAAATGGTTAAAAGTGGCTGATGTTGACCATATTCCCAGTTCCCTCAGCACAACGTAATTCTCTTCATTAAAAAATATTTAAAAATAAAATGTACTTTACTGAAACTTTATTAGAGGATTTATTGACGATACCGGAATTTTGATTTTCTTTGTTTTACTCTATATCGAAATTTCGGATGAAGCTTTAATAAAAGCGAAGGGAAACGTTAGATTTATAAACGTTTCCTATTGTTTCCTTAATCTGTCATATATATATATATATATATATATATATATATATATATATATATATATATATATGTGTGTGTGTGTGTGTGTGTGTGTGTGTGTGTGTGTGTGTGTGCATAGGAGAGGTATGAACTGAGTAAAATTACAGGATGATCAAAAAAGGTATATATATATATATATATATATATATATATATATATATATATATATATATATATATATACAAAAATAAAGCAAATTTGATATGACAGAAGAAGGGAACAAAAAGGTTATATTTAGAAGCTGAAAGATACAGCTGAAATTTCTAGGGCACATAACGGGGATTATGGAGAGACATAATCATCCGCGTCTTGAAGGGACACGCCGCATAGAAGATAGATGACAAAAATTTAAACGTGTTTATGGGTAATACGTTCTATTTTATGATATTAACGGTTATGGGTGTCGGGTAGCGGTTATTTTACAAATAATTCGAGAGTAGATATAATTGTGGATCCGAATGGAGTTAGTTGGAGCTACCGCAAAGGGATGTTTGTAAACATTTTACCCATTATTTATTATCGATTATTCAGGGTATTTATATTTAATCATTAATTATTTGTTGGTGATTATTATTATTACATTTAGTTGTGATTACTTGTAAATTCATAGTTTGGTCATGTTTTTACTATTTACGGAATTTCTTTACTTATTTATTCATTATCTATCTCTCTCTCTCTCTCTATATATATATATATATATATATATATATATATATATATATATATATATATATATATATTAGAGCGTGCAGCTTTTATATCACAAAGAAACAATTTATAGAAAGAATTAAATGTTAATGCGTTTAATGACCAAATCACTTCGCTAACAAGAATAATAAGACATTAACTTACTATCAATCCCTTGAATAATAAGAATAATAAGATAATTATATTCGAGTTGTTGTCCGATGGAAGACACAGAACTTTCAAGAACTTTCGACAATTTCAAAGTGTCATTTTCCGGGCGCAATTTTCCCATACATATGAAAACACTAAGACGAAATATCCGTACATCCAAAGATGCTTTTTAACATTATGCTATTTATTGACAGTTGCATATGTTTTGGGGCGTGCGATTCAGCGAATCTAGAGTTATTGTTCTATAATATTATATATATATATATTTATGTGTGTGTGTGTGTGTGTGTGTGTGTGTGTGTGTGTGTGTGTGTATAATAGCAATATTTATAAGATTCTAAAAATATAATTATAGCAAAATTCTAATTATACAAATTAAAATTACCTCCCATAGATATTTTAATTTAATTATAACAGCGCGCGTTTCATGTGTAATTTTAAAAAAAAAATCACAACTATCAATTGCATTATGTTTTGTCATAGCAATTCACCTGAGATGATCTCGGATGTGTTTTAAAGTACTTGCGAAAATAGAAGAAAAAACTACGAAGCCATTCTTAATGAATTTAATCACAATATTAAAAAGTTGATCCAAGTATTCAACAGTATTAAAATAAAATAGACATAATATATTCAACCAAACATGCTTGAATGAATATATATATTTCGTATATATGTACGTACGAAAATGCATATGTATGCATATATATATATACATACATATATATTTTTTGTCATCCAAAGACAGACTGTTTCGCTGTTTCACAGCTCATCAGTGTGGCTAGACGTCCGGTTGCCTCTAGCTAGGACCGAAACCCGACTGAATTGGCGTCAGTCGGAACTTCTACCACTAAGCCGTCGGCGCACGGCATGGAGGAAGGTGAATTTTGGCGTTTATTTTTAGATTTAGATAAACACACAGTGACTGACAGTGACTCAATTCTGCCGAAGAGTCATGCTATATTAGCTTTAATAGTCACTGTTTACAAATGCACCCCTCACGCCCACAGAGCTCAACCGAAATTAATTTTTCAGGAGCCAATATTTTTGTCATCCACAGACAGACTGTTTCGCTGTTTCACAGCTCATCAGTGTGGCTAGACGTCTGGTTTCCTCTAGCTAGGATCGAAACCCGACTGAACTGGCGTCAGTCGGAACTTCTACCACTAAGCCGTCGGCGGCGCACGGCAGGGATGAAGGTGAATTTTAGCGTGTTTATTTTTAGATTTAGATAAACATACAGTGACTGACAGTGACTCAATTCTGCCGAAGAGTAAATATAAAAGTGAACATAGAAGTCAACACTTAGAGGCGGCAGTCTGTTTCATGCTAGATGCAATCGTCAGGCCTGACGATTTCAGCTAGCATGAAACAGACTGTCACCTCTAAGTGTTGACTTCTATGTTCACTTTTATATTTACACACGCTCTATCTCTGATACTGAGCACTTTATCCCATAAATATAGCACACTTTAAGTCTATATTTCTTCCTATATATATATATATATATATATATATATATATATATGATTCAGTTTGTTCATATTTACCTCATTCTGCCAGTTTATATGTTTTCTATTTCTTTGATTCATTTTGTTCGTACCTATCTGTCTATCTATCTCATTCTGTCAGTTCATATGTATCTATCCATCTCTCTGATTCAGCTTGTTCATATCTATCTATCTATTGATTCAGTTTGTTCGTACCTATCTGTCTATCTATCTCATTCTGTCAGTTCATATGTATCTATCCATCTCTCTGATTCAGCTTGTTCATATCTATCTATCTATCTCTTACTCTAGGGTACATGTCGCATTCGTTTCATATATATTTAAGCTTATACCCCCCAACATTCAACAATTATTTATGTACATGTTAAGTGTATTCAAAGGAGAAGCCAATGATATGAGATGGCATTTGAATAAGAGTAATGCTAGACCTGCTTTCTAAGCCTGATTTAAAGGCAACTGCTATTTTATTCTCGCGTATCTATCTATCATGCTCGCTACCAAATAAATAAATAGCCTGGCTTATTCCTATTTACGAGCGAGTGAAGCCAATTAATCTGCGCGAACAGGAAGCCCCTACCAAAGAAACAGAAGCTTCATCAGATTTTGGGAAGTGAGTAGGGTGGGGAGAATTTCAAATTTCGTATATTTATCAGTGTCTCTATTACTGCGTATCAACAGTTTGATATATATATATATATATATATATATATATATATATATATATATATATATATATATATATGTGTGTGTGTGTGTGTGTTTTTGTGTGTATATATATATATATATATATACACAATATATAAAAACATTCATATATATATCTATTTACTTATCTATCTATCTATATATATACACACACAGATATATATATATGTGTATATATATATATATATATATATACATATATATACATACATATATATTCGTACATATACATATATACACCTATATATATATACCTATATATATATATATACATATATATATATGCTTATATACACCCATATATATACATATAATATATATATGTACATAGATGTATATACGCATATATATATATACATATATATATATATATATATATATATATATATATATATATATATATATATATATATATATATATATATATATATAAATATATATAAATAAATGTATAATAGCTGGTAACTCGTATTCGAGAATACACGTCGACTGACTAGGGCGAATAGTTAATCCCTATTGCAGACTCTCGATCAGGCACATTTGTGTTTGTTCAACACCCACAGATCCCACCTGTGGTTTATACTGCAACTATGCTGAGCATACCTTTTTTATAGTTTCTGAGAGATCGTGTTATCTAGCGTGAGCATCACTCGAAACGATGCAACCACATTTGAATTTGAGTGTTTGATATATATATATATATATATATATATATATATATATATATATATATATATATATATATATATATATACTCGTGTTGCCGGCGACTATACTGGCACTTCCACCAGTGCCCTTCTGGGGCTTGTGAAGTCGGTGTCTAGACACCCTGATGTAAACAAAAACAAAATACTACAAAAAGCATAGTGCCATCGATGGCAATCTAGCAACAAGAAGATGGATCTGGCGGACTGCACTGACGAAACCATTCGTTTAGTTCACCGGGCCATATGCCAGTTCCAGCAACGCGTCGCGAAGTACGATTAGGGCACAGTGAGACAGCAACGACACTGTTGGATATTCACTACATCCTTCGCCCATCAGCGGTCGTCGTGCCACGGGAATCAGTTCTACAGAGATGAGTTAGTGGGTCTGATGATCTTGCTAAACTCTCCCTCACTTAAATCAAACTCACGCGTAAGTCATGACTTCATCCCCATCACGTCCCCTTCTTCTCAAGTCCTGCGGCGATGACGCCTGGAAAAGCGACAGGTTTGGACGGACTGGCAGTTGTAGTCATAACGCTACACGTAGCTATAATCGCTTTTCAGTGAACGAGATCGCGCCGGAATTCGGCAGCCACCTGTGAGACAAAGCAGCCCTTTTCAGGATAGCACTGGCAGCCTGGGGAAAAGACTAGAAAAGAGTCCTAAACATTGCCTGACCTATTCTTCCCTGGCCAGCTTGCCGCGGCTGGTAGGGGCTTCATACGAGCGGTAAAAACTCAACAATTTAAAATCGACTACGGTCAGAGCAGTAACCTTCGGTGTGTGGAATGTGCACACTCTTTTGGACCGAGTGGGGACTGGCCGGCCAAACCGCCTTCATTACCAGCGAACTAGCTCGATACAGTGCAGATCGCCGCCCTCAGGAAAACCCGTCTAGCAGAGGAAGGCCACTTGACAGTGCAGTCTGCCGGCTACGCATTCTTTTGGATTGGACGAGGATACAACGAGCGACATCAGGCATGATTTTCTTTACCATCAATTCCAACCTGGTCAGCATTCTCGTAGCTCGTCCAAAGGGGTTCAACGACCGTCTTATGGCTGTCCGCCTCCCGCTCCCCAGAAAGATGTTTCCCACACTGATCAGCGCGTACGCCCTCACTATGATTATACTTGACGTGTTGAAAGACAGATTCTACGAGAATCTGGATGACACCATCTCGGCCGTACACAGGGCAGACAAACTCATAATTTTCGGTGAATTTAAATCCCGTAGGGCAGTGATCATATGTTATGGGAAGGAGTAGTGAGAAAATACGGCGTATGCAAGTGTAGCAACAACGGTCTTCTTCTGCTGGAGTCCTCCGCTGCTCGTCACCAATACAGTCGGCCCAACCGCAACAAGACGTCGTGGATGCACTCACGCTCCAAACATTGGCATCTGCTTGACTGCGTCACCGTTAGGCAAAGGGACAAGCGGGATGTGATGGTCACAAGGTTACCGTGTGTGGTGCTAAATATTAGACGGACCACTGTGTGCTGATCTCCAAGATAAACATTGATATCACATCACCAAAGAGGCTACAAGGCATCAGAGTGCCCAAGCGACTGAAAAGCTAAAAAAAGGATCTAGACAGACAAAAACTGGTACAGGATTTGCACAATTAGCTACCAGCACCCAACACAGATCCCCACGTTCATGTGGAGGCGGAAAAGGCTCGTTTCCATAATGCTGTCTACGCTGCAGCGTAAGAAGTTGTGGGACCCATCACCGGAGAGCACCACCGAGCACTCCTCAACAACCCGTGCTCCACATCTGAGAAGGAAGCCATCTTAGTTGTTCGGTCTGAACTACGCCGCATGCAAAATGAATGGCCTAGCTGGTAGGCCGATGACATCCAGGCGTACGCAGAGAAGAAGGACATGAGGAACTTCTATAGCGCTCTCAGGGCTGTCTATGGTCCCACTTCGTCTGGGTCATCCTTCCCTCCTCAGTGCAGATGAGAATACATTGATCTCGACAAAGAGAAGATACTTGAGAGTTGGGCAGAACACTTCAACAGAGTACTCAACCGACCTTCAACAATCAACGAAGAAGCCATTGCAAGACTACTACAAGTCCCAGTCGACAACACACTAGCAGATCCACCAACAAGTGAAAAATATCACAACTACAACAGGCTTTTCAGAGGGAAGATCAGACTCATTAATCTTCTACTCACCTAACAATACCCCCAGTAATTCGAAATCAAGGTCATCTCCATGTGTGGAGGATGAAAATGCATATAAATACACACACACACACACACACACCCACACACACACACACACACATATATATATATATATATATATATATATATATGGAAAAGGTTATAATTGTTCCAACGAGAGAAAAATGTATATTTTTTTTTAAAAAGTGAGAAATCGCAAACGTTTTTGGCTATAATGTGAATTTGTTTTAGTGTATATATTATATTTTATTCTTCATATTTCTGCTACACGCGTTTCCGATATCGTGACCTTCTTCAGGTAAATAAAAGGAATGCATTTTTAAAAGGATTAGATTTTACTTATGTTCTTTTAATGTCTCATTGGTCGTTTTCTGTATTTGTTAGTGAGCTTTGAACTCCTTTCTGGACTGTTGGCAAAACTGAATTTCTCCTTAAGTGTTAATAATACCATTAGCTTTGGTATGAGAGGTGGTGATGATAGATGTGTCGATGAGAGATGTCTTCCAATCCCTGTATGCATGCATATTCCCGTTAGCCTGTATATGTATATTCCCTCCCCATATATACATACTGCTCAAAAGACGAATATGAAAACAAGTACTATATATTTATCGCTTGTTCCCTGCTCATGATTGGCTTTCCGCTTTCTTGTAAAATCTATACCTGACCTCCGAACCCTGAAATTTTATTTACTAATTATTTTTCTCCTCCTTTATAGGAGAAGATAGATTCGCTTATCGCCATGTTCACACTCCTCACCGGACTTTTGAGCAGGAGTATAGATTTATTCTTTGTTTTCTTCTTATGAATGGGTTTCCGGTTGATTCTAAAGTGTACTTCAATTCTGTACTTCTAATGTCTCGGTTTGAACTCTGAAAATGTATTTACTATTTATTTTACTCCTCAGTAGGATTAGATAGATCTGTCTATCTCCCGTTTAATACTCGTCTACGGTTTGTAGAACGAGTGTCGACAGTTATCCCTTATTTACTGTTTAGGACTAGGTTTCTGGTCCCTTCTAAATTCTACTTCAAATATATACTTGAACTACATACCTAATTCCGCCTGAACCCTGAAGTTTTATTTACTAATTATTTATTTATCTATTATTCCCTCTTCAGTAGGAATAGATGTTCACCTATCATCCGGTTCACACTCCTTTCCGGTCTTTTGAACAGAAGTAGAGGATTAACACTTGTTTCCTGTTCATGATTGGTTTTCTGCTTCCTTCTAAATTCTACCGCCTGAACAGTGAAATTTTATTTACTAATTATTTTTCCTCCACAATATGGGTAAATAGGTTTGCCTATGGACTGGTTTATACTCCCCACTCAGGTCTTTTGAACAGGAGTAGGGGTTTATCCCTTGTTTCATGTTTAGGATTGGGTTTCCGGTTCTTTCTAAAGTCTTCTCTTTCACTTCCAGTAGCATCTTGCGTCTTAGTGAAATTATCGCCTTGTTTTGTGGAATTGATAAAATATTTCTAGTATTTTTTTATTTTTTTCTTCCTTTATTCCTCTTTAACTAATTTTGTACTCACCTTGTACCCATTCTTCCCATATTTTTTTAATTATATATTTCCTAGTCATCCCTTCTCATACACGATTTCCTTCTATCTCTCTTTCTGTATCTTCATTGTTTTTTTTTCTTTTTTTTTTCTTTTTCGTTATTTTCATTCACATATTTCTTGCGCTCACTTTTTTTACTTAATTTTCATTCATTCATTTTCTTTCTCTCTTTTCTTTTTGACGTTCTTTCATTCATTTTTTCTCTTCGACTTTTCTTCTGACAGTTTTTTTTTCTCTCACCACTGTCATTCAATGGGTTCTTTCAAGTACATCACTTAGTCACGTGACCTCTCAGCCGGCGGGAAAATGTTGCATTAAAATGTTTCCTTGACTTAGTAATGTCTCGTGTGCTACAGATAACAAAAATATATTTTCATATGTGTACGAATCATATATGTACCAATATATATATATATATATATATATATATATATATATATAGCACACTAATATATATATATATATATATATATATATATATATAGCACACTTTAAGACTATATTTCTTCATATATATATATATATATATATGAAGAAATATAGTCTTAAAGTGTGCTATATTTATGGGATAAAGTGCTCAATGTCAGAGATAGAGCGTGTGTAAATATAAAAGTCAACACTTAGAGGCGACAGTCTGTTTCATGCTAGATGCAATCGTCAGGCCACATTTTACTGACGATTGCATCTAGCATGAAACAGACTGTCGCCTCTAAGTGTTGACTTCTATGTTCACTTTTATATATATATATATATATATATATATATATATATAGAGAGAGAGAGAGAGAGAGAGAGAGAGAGATAGATAGATAGATAGATAGATAGATAGATAGATAGATAGATATATATATGGGGGGTATAAAACGACGAATCTGTACGAACAATATAGAGTATGTTCAAATGTGTACTTATACATACGGTGTATTTGTCACTGCGATTCCTGAATCACTGTTTGTTATTCGACGTTTAAGGTATCGAGGTTAGTTGGTAGCGGTAGAATATAACCGCGATCTTTTACGTATTCCTCAAGAAGAAAAAAAATCACACACGGTAAGAGATCTTGAGACCACGCAGGCGAAGCACAAAGACCCAGGTCTTGGTAAGTGTCTGGACGGGGCGTAGTCTGTAAGGTTTCAAATATAGCTGTCTTTGTACACGCGAGACAGTGGATTGACAGATCGCCAGCCCACGGCAACTCGATTTGTGCACTTCCGTGGACTCCCCTCAAACGCAGCACGGATTCTCGCCACTTGTTCTTCCGAAACTCGTGCTAGTCCTGAACTTTTCCTTTACACAGACACTCACTCTCTTGAAACTGTTTAATTTTTTTTAGGAAAGGGCGGATTACTGTCGAATTGCCTTCGAAAAGGACGCTGCACCACGACAACCGTATTTTTTTTTTGCGAAATTGAGAACGCAAAAAGCCTTTTGAGTGTCTGTGTAAAGGAAAAACTTCAGGACTACCACGAGTTTCGGAGGAACAAGTGCCGAGAATCCGTGATGCCGTGAGCTGGCGATCTTTCAATCCACTATCTCGCGCGTACGCCATTCCGGGGGTAAAATAACAACTGAACGTTTTACGACGCGACTACAGCGCCCCTGTGGCAGTCATTCAAAACTTAGAATACTCCTCTTTTCAAATGGTCACTGAAAAATCAAAATCAAACCTGTGTAACAATATACATATCATGAGAGTGATTAAACGGCGGAAAGTGTGACACGAAGACGAACTGGGATAGCGAAAGGTGCCTTCCAAATTCAAAGCAGAATATTAATAAACAGAAAAAATTTGTTAGAAAAAACAAAAATGACCACTGAAGTGTTACGTAATATCAGTACTCATAAATGGCAAGAAAATATCCTTACAGATAAAGAAGTGACTGGAAGCAACAAATATGTGTTCTACAGTAGGATGCTGAGAATACCATGGACCGAACTTCTAAGCTGATTTTGCTGGTTTCGGTAAAATAGAGACCTAGGCTATTTTGCCGGTAGATATTTTATTATGATAAAGGCAAGTAATGTTAAAAATAACAAAACACATTTCTCACAGAAGTTTACTTGTTTTTACCATCATTTGTTAAGGCAATTTAAAATCTTTTTATCATTAATTGTTAAAACACAGGTTAAAATCATTTATTCATCATCTTTTATAAAAAGAATGATAGAAGTCTCTGAATATTTTGAACACTTCCTGCATAACAGTTTTCGAAAATCCAAACAATGCCTTCGGTCATGCGTCTCTTGCCATTACACTTCCGGTGCACCTACAAAAGACTACAGTCACAAGCTACAGAATCCATTTTATCGTGACCGGTAAAATAGCCTATTCGTTTATTATAATCTATTGGAACTATGGCATTGTCGTTGAGCTTCACAGCACTGAGAAATTAACTCGTTTTAAAGAGAAATAAAGTATTTCCTATACTAAGAATTGCGTCGTTGAATTTCATGCACGTCATCCTTTATACATGCAACAGGAGATTTTTTTTAATCATTTCACCGCGAGTAAGGCAGGAATTCCATGGGTACACAGGTGGGGTGGGGTTACGCGAATTGTAAGTGAAAGAGAAAACTGAGAATATGGTGGATTGAGGAAAGGACAAAAGTGAACGGGATCCAAGAAGACAGAATAAAGCGATTGGTGTTGCATTTAATTTTTTTAAAATTCCATTTATCAGGGAAGCAAGTAAAGGGAAGGGAGGTTCGACAGGCGGGAAGTGCGAGGAAAGAGACTTGGAGTAAATGTGGCGGTTGCATTTAATTATTTCAACACTAAAACTGTGGGACCTAGATGCCAATCTAGTATCGCTCTTAAATTCATGTAGTCGAGGTACCAGGGAAAAAAGCTCCTCAGAATATTTACTATGAAAATATTTGTAGAAAAGACAAAAGGAAGCCACTTCACATCGGTGAAAAAGGGATTGAAGTCGAGATGCGTGACCAGGATCGATTACATTGCAGATCATTCTTTGGACTTTGCCAAGAGCCTCAAGATGAATAGCAGAAGCACCAGATCAGATATGGCAGCAGTATCATATGCACGGACAAATGATCTTGGAGCACTGGCGAGAAGTTCTTTAGCACGTAACGTGTTCTACAGGTTCTTCGTCTTCAGACATTAGTATTTCTCTGCATGTAGTCTACTCCGTCTGGCAGGCCGTTTCGAAAAATGAGCTAAACAAATTTTACGTAGTAAGTCTCGATTCTCAAACGGGTAATTATTTAAAGACGAAATGCAGAAATTCTTGGAACGACACAGACAAAAGTTTGATGATGTAGTGAATAATAGATTTTATAAAAAAGAATTCGTAACCTTTGAATCAACTTAAGATCTATTAAAAAAAGATAGCCATTGTGTGAATTCGAACTTTGATCACTGGTATTCTATGCACACTTGCAGATGTTATACATAAACAAATCTCTCAATCCGAAAACAGTGAAAAAGAAACTTTGTCTCCCTTGTTATGGAGCGACAAGTTACATATCAATTCTTGTATTTGTCCTATATTTGTCCTGTAGATATTGATATCCGTGAAAGGTTTTACAGGAAGCAATCGTGGTAATAAGGCTTAACTGTCCTCGGGGGAGTGGCTCAAAATACTCGGGGCGTCTGAACGGACAGACGTAATGGACAATATCCAGCAGACTGTGGAAGATTAAAGAGGTAATGCAGGGAAGATTGTCAAGTTAACTGATTTTACTTCGGCGCGCCAAAATATTCTTCTCTCCTTTTGCGATGTATTTGGCTTTGACGGAGATATCAATCATTCTTGTCTATCTATCTATCGATACGAATAAACATAGACACACACACACAAAGACACACACACGAGCATAGACAGACAGACAGACAGATAGATAGATAGATAGATAGATAGATAGATAGATAGATAGATAGATAGGAAGAGATTTAGGTAGATAGATATTAAACAGATTGAGATAGATGGAAATAAATAAAGAAAGAAACGTAGCAGAACTAGAGGCAAGAGTGAGGCAAGAATAGACTGATATATATATATATATATATATATATATATATATATATATATATATAGAGAGAGAGAGAGAGAGAGAGATAGAGAGAGAGTCAGACAGACAGACAGACAGACAGATAGAACCCTGGCAGAACTCGAGTAACAATAGAAAGTGCGGCAAGAATACATAATCTTCAGATTGCGATATATAAATATATATATATATATATATATATATATATATATATATATATATATATATATATAGAGAGAGAGAGAGAGAGAGAGAGAGAGAGAGATTGAGAGATAGATAGATAGATAGATAGATAGATAGATAGATAGATAGATAGATAGATAGATTAACATAAAGAAAATTGTCTCCTTATCATGAGAGGACGAAATCTATTTCATATAATGAAAAATTAAATACATTCCTCTGTAGCTAAAAGGTATAGCACGTCATGCTATATGACGGTTCCGTGTAGGATACATGTCCGATTCCTGTCGGAGGACACATATTCTCTATGAAATTTCTCAGACATTCAGGCCGGTAAATGTTGTTAATATTCTTTATTATAAACAGAGCATTTACGTTAATATTTGTATATATAAAAATAACGTATTAGAAAATATATTAAAATAATTGATGGACTTACTCAATTTTATAATATATTTTGTCATTTGTTTACATTAAGATACGCTTCCAGCAGATATGATCTTTTGAGAAAAATCATGGGAAATTTGTTGTTTAAAAAGAGTAATTTAACTTTGCTTACCAGAAGCTTCCGCTGTAGCTAACTGGTATAGCACATCAGGCTATATGGTTCTGTGGAAGATACAGGTTCGATTCCTGTCGGAGGGTACATATTTTCTATGAAATTTCTCAGACATTCGAGCCGGTAAATGTACTTAATACTGATTATTATAAACAGAGCATTTACTTAAATATTTGCATCTATGAAAATAACGTATAACCAGAATATATATATATATATATATATATATATATATATATATATATATATATAGCGAGAGAGAGAGAGAGAGAGAGAGAGAGAGAGAGATTGATAGTATTAGTGGAAAATATACACATACATATACAATCATGTATCTAAAATATATAAATAAATATACGTACATACACATACATATGTGTAAAAAAGAATTCCAAGAGGATAGAATCCAGGTAAAACTCAATGTCTCGGACAGTGTAAGGATATAATAAAAAGACTTAAACACTAATATTCCATGGTCATAATTTATTCCATTGGAATATATATTATCTATCGATATCTATAAAACAGAAGTTCTTTGTGTTTGTATGTGCATGCTATTTATGCACGACAACATTTCTCGACCGATTTCGATGAAATTGTACTCATATGTTCCAAATTTAGCAATATCGCTCAAGACCAACTTTTCAATCGACAGTACCCCCGCCAACCGGCTTTTGCAGAAAAATCGATAAAACTAAAAGTGTGGACGACTTTTCGCAAAAACCAAGGCAAAATTACATGCAAACATTTTTTTTTTTACTGGATGAGCTGATGTTCTTTGTACTTAATGCAAAACATCAGCGTCAATGTTACGAGGCTTATATAGAGTGCTTGATAGTTTCCATTCACACAAAAAATTACAAAAAACTGAAACAAATCGGCTTTTTCGTAGTACTTAAAATAAAAACTTGAATGACTTCCTCATTTTTTATCCGATTTTCTTCTTTTTTTCGAAAAAACATTGGCCCCCATGCAAAAAATTAGACAGTGTTGTTTTAGTTCTGAAAAAAAAAGAAAACCCACAAAAAACTATTTAACTGTTTTTTTGCAATAACTCCCTAGATTTTAATCAGGTGCTTTCCAAATTTGCCATGTAAATTACATATGACACACAAATTGCCCTGCGTGAATGTTTGGTTTAGATTATTTCAGTTAAGTTGATGAAATCTACGACAAACTATGTCCAAAATCGTCATTTGCCATTTAGCCAATAGTTTCTTCATATGATTCCATCTTAATTGGCATTCGAACAACCTTTGATGCAAAGATTGTTTGAGAAGGATTATTAAAGCGTTAAAATAGAAAAATTCCCGAAGAACCTCTTATTAACCTCGGCTTTAAGTAAACGTGTGAAGGAGGAGGCGTTAATGCGTTTGCACTTGCAGTTGAATCAAGCTTTGACTATTCATTCATGTTTTTCTTTGGTAATTGGATTTCTGAACAACGCCACATTATTTGAAAATTATTACGGCCACAGGAAATTTACTGAATGTCTAAAATATTGAAATAATTTAACACCGAGCAGCGACCACACCAGAAGGTTTTTTCGAAGGAATTTAATTATTAAGAACAATCAAACACTTGCGAAGGACATAGCATAAAAACGCTGAAGGGCAGTGAGTAGCTAAGTATACTAACAGATGATGCATGCAAATGGGGACTCAGGCAGACATTTCGAGACAGAGGGTGCGTGTATATAGGCGGTGCGGTTATACAATTTAGCCACGTACACACGAGCAACGCCGGGGACCTCTGCTATTATATATATATATATATATATATATATATATATATATATATATATATAAAATATGTGGTGCAGTTCAATTTATATTATATTGTATCATTCATGCAAAAAGTAAATTAATAAAGTTAATGTTATAAAATGGCGAAATCCCTTCGCTAACAAAATATTAAAGATGCATTAACCTACCAATCACTCGGTGAATGTTATGATCCTTGTTTTTTATTTGTAATTATAAAGTGCATTAGGTCTTCCTTAAATAGGCAAGTACTTTCGACTGTACATTCAGTCATCTTCAGCTATGGAAATTATTTTGTTTTTGGGAATATTCTTATAAATTCTTACAACAACAAATAATTTCTCAAATTGCCATATTAGTAAAAAACGCACTCACTTAGTTTTAAAAAAAAATCAACCTTAGTGTTGCGACTGCACGCTCCAAAAGTTTGTATCCGTTATCAATAACAAATTTTAAAAAAACATTTCGATTCGCATTATATTTTTTCGTCTCGGATGCTACCTGAATTTTAATGATTTTTTTCAATGCAACGAACTCAAGTAGAATTCGAATTCGGTTCTCCGAGTTCTAGATAGATAGACATTAATAAATTTTTAGAAATATATTGTTTTTTAGCCTATTTTATGTATTTTCAAAATATTAGATATTTAATAACAAATGTGACGAAAATATAAACAAAAGAAAAAAGAATCTAAATAAAATCAACAAGACTATATATTCAAAACATATTGAAAAAATAAATATTTAAATTTAAAATACTCAGTGACCGCTTTCCTCCATCTCTTCTAAATGTTACCTCTCCCGTAAACGAAATCGAAAAGATAAACAACGGATCAGCAGTATATGCAATAAACCATCGGCAAAGTTGCCCTGGTGACTGATCAGAGGGCAAAAGACGCTGCACACGTTGCAGATGATATGAATACAGCCACTGTTCTTCAAGTACCCTCCATGCGATATTATAAAATATACAAAATGCTAGGACCACGTGACGTGTCCTGATACATAGATCGTCTCCGACAGCCTGTAGAATGTGTTTTTCATGGTCAGGCGTACGAGCGGATATCTGTCTTTCTCAGGTCATAGTTTATAGTGCCACGGAGCCTTTCTTAGTAAAGCGACAATAAACGGAAACAAAGGTTGAATACCTCGTCTACCTTAGGTCTGGAAACGCAAACTAATACAGTCGTGCAGCATCGCGTCCATTACCATTCGCGCGACCATATGTAAAAATCGTATCTTCCTGCTCACGATATTAATATTCTGCCAGTGTTACACAGAACACTTCTCAGGTAACTCTCTATCACAGAGGTTAAACGTTGAATACAGACTAACCCCAAATGTACACAAATAACACATGTAACCTATGCTACATAGAAACACAGCGCTATCTCTTTATAAACTTTTTTCAAACTTAATAACTCAAAATCGAAGGATTTGCGGACATATATTTCCTTGGACTTTTGTCTTTGTTTTGGCGTGAGGAACCCGCCCCCAAAGTCTGCAATACTATTTTTGATACACCATACATATATATATATATATATATATATATATATATATATATATATATATATATATATATATGCCGGTATGCAGAAAAATAGGAAATAACACGTTAGGTAAATAATCCGGAGTTCCTTAGTGTTTTTGCTTTTATTTTTAAAAAGACAGTGCTCCCTACAGAAGTAGAGGTTATATTATTTTTTTTCTTTTTATAAAATATATATATATATATATATATATATATATATGAGAACGATATATATTATATATATCAAGTACAGTTTTGGGGAAATTATATGACAAAGTATAAAAGTTAACTTGTGACGCGTTTCGTCCTTCTTGACTTCATCGGAAACAAATTTAGTCGGATGAAATCCTGAAAGACGGAACGCGTCACAAGCAAACTTTTTCCACTGTGTCATACAATTTCTTCACACACTCACACACACACACACACACACACACATATATATATATATATATATATACATACATATATGTCATATAATTGACTGACATATACTTTATTTTTAGTTGCTGTTGCATAACTGTGGACGTGAAGCCGATACAAAATGCAGGCATTGAATTTTTTTTTTTTTTTACCAAAGAAGTATGTGTCGCAGCCGACATTTACAGGAGGCTCTGAAATGTGTTTAGTGAGGCGACCATGCATGGGAGTAATGCGCGAGCATCTGTGAAAAGGTTTTAAAAAGAAAACAGTGTTAAAGACATAAATTGTGCTGGAAGGACATGGAATGCTTGAAAATGGGATTTGACAAGTAGGTTGAAAGCTGCTGCAAACATTTCGCAACTGTTGGATACAGTTTGGAATAGAAAAAAAAAGACTAGTTACTATCGACAAGAATATATTTGTACATGTGCCTTGTTGTTAATAAATGAATCATGATATGGTAGACATTACGTTCAGGACAACTTTCGTACTGATTTATTTATTAAACGATTAGAACGATCGCAATGTGCTTGCTGCAATCTCGGGTTAAACGTGCGCATAACTCAGGTAAACAACCATTGATAGGAATCCGAAATAAATCGATTTCTTGACCCAAGTATTATAGACACTTACCGACATGCACAGAAGGTTCAGATATGTGCAGGTTGAGGCAAAAGATGGCAAGAGTATTATAGGAAGGTGGGCGAACGTCTTTTCAGACGGCTTACTTTCCATTGAAAACAGATCATGTTTATAGATATACAGTTCAGTTATGTGCCATGCGTGATAGCTGTGGGGAGAAGAAGAAGATTTAGATCTTTCCCAAGGGTATTAGCACGTAAGAGAATATCAGTCAGTTATGTGCCATGCGTGATACACGCTTAGGCGATCATGTATCTTTCAATATATGACTGACGAGGTAGATTTTTTATTTTATTAGAAAAAAGTTTACGTTTTTCGGCAGTATTCGAACCAGTGTTTCCTTCGGAGAAAACGTCATTACATCTTACGTGCTTTGACCTCTCAGCTCCATCGGTCTAATGACGGCTTCTCCTGGGTGAACGAATTTTTTGAATCCTGTCGGAGTGCGCATATTTTATGATATGTCCCGGAAAGGGATATATTTGTTCGAAGTAGCTAAGTGGTTCGGGCTACTGTAACCGAGTAGTACAATCTAGCAGGTAGCAGTAATCGACTAGTACTCGTCGGAGTCGGAGTCGTAGTCGTAGGCAATAGGCGTAGTCCAATAGGCGTCGTCAATCGCGTCTTCCATGTACCGCCACATCAGCATGTATTTATGGCTGACACCAGCCAATCATATTACTGTGAGGGGGGACCCAGGCGTATATATATTTTTTACATCACCTCCCCGTGAGCTAAATTTTCCCGTGAAATTTAGCTTCAATATTTTCTCTTTTTAGGGTCTGGACTTAATCGATTAACTTTTTTCATAAGTCTTTTTCGCCTCAATCCTTCTTGCAGTGGTGGCGTTAGAGACACTGGTACCTCTGGCCTTGAGGTCGGGGATACCTCCATTAGCGAATGTTGACTTACTGGAACTGGAATTTCAAATGCGTCATACTAGACATGCATTGGAATCTCATCGGTATTATCCGTGACCTCTGTAGTGTGTCTGGGTCTCAATTGATTCCAATGTCTTTTGCACCAAAATATTTCCCCTTTTATGTCATATATGACCTGTCCAATTCTTTTGGTTATCATTCCTTCTTTCAAATACATTTTACGAGCCCTAAATTTCTTGAATAAAACTTTGTCACCTGGCTTTAATCATCTGGTTTTCTTTTTTAGCAGTTTTCTTCGCCGAACTAGGTAACAGCCTGTCAAACACAGAGCGTATTTTTCTCGCAAACATTAAATGTGCTGGCGATAACCCTGACGTCGTATTCGGGTTTTGGAGTGATTCTATATACTGCCAAAAATTTCTGAATACTTCTTTCATTCGTCTCCACGTCTTGACTCTTCTTTAACGCTCGTTTAAAGTTGTCCACGAATTTTTCTGCCTGTCTATTCGATCTTGGTTGATATACTGGCGTTGTCACGTGATCGATGGACAATGATGTACAGAATTCCTTGAATTCTCTTCCCGTAAACTGCGTTCCGTTGTCGCTGACTAAAGTTTTAGGGAGTCCAAAGCGACTAAAAATTTCATTAAGTGCGTTTATTGTATTTGTTGCATTCGGATGTCTGCACTTAACAATTTCTGGCCACTTAGTGAAACTGTCTACAATAATCAGATTCATTTATGGGCCCTGCATAGTCGATATGCAATCGAGTCCATGGGACATCTGTCTTTGGCCATGGTTGAATTTTTACCAGTGAATCCCTTGCTGCCAGTTGACATCCTCTGTACTGTTTCACCAAATTTTCTATGTCTTGGTCCATCCTCGGCCAATAAGTATAGCCTCTCATTAGAGATTTCCTTCTCGAAATCCCTTAGATGGTCAGTGTGAAATTCTTTCAGATTTTCTTTTGTAGCGTACACAGCATTACTACTCTATCTGCGTATAGTAATACCTGTTCGCAGATTGAAAAAGGTGACACACTAATTCCTTTTTTAGTTTTCTTGTTCAACAAGACTTGCTTTTTCATTTTTTTAATGAAATCATCGTTCTCCGTAGCTTTTTTCACGGTAGTTCACTAATAGAGTTGCATAACACACCCGACAATTCACTTTTCTCTCTTAGTGCCGCTATTATTGTTTCTTCCAATGGCTCCGTATATTTCGGTATCAATCTCGACAACCCATCGACGTGACCTCGCTTCTTTGAAGGCACATATTCCATTTTGAAATTATAATTCAATAGAACGCTGTAGTCGATTTGCCGTGTGAGTTGGTATACCTTTTTTTTAACCAAATATTGATAATAGCGGTTTGTGGTCTGTTTGCAGAGTAAATTCTCTTCCGTATAGAAACCTGTGAATTTTTTTTTACAGCGTAGATTATTGCTAAACTCTGTTTTTCGCTTTGTCTGTAACTTCGTTCCGCGGGCAGTAACGTTCTCGAGGCATGTGCTACTGCCTTCGTAGATCCGTCCTCGAATTTATGAAGCAATACCGCACCTATTCCCAAATTACTGGCATCTGCTGCTACAATGATTTTCCTCTTCAGGTCGAAATGCGCTAACGATAGGTCTGCAAATAGACAGCTTTATATATTTTTAAAAGCCTGTTGGCATTCCTTCGACCATATCCACTTTGCGCCCTTTTTCACCAAATTATTTAAAGGAGATCTCATATACATTTTTGGGATATAAATGCTATAGTAACTTACTAATTCCAAGAACGCCTGGAGTTTAGCCACATTATCAGGTGCTGGCATATTCTTTATAGCCTCAGCTCTTTCTGGATCAGGTTTTCTTACTTTACTGTCAATGATCTGGCCTAAATATTTTCATTTCTTTAAGAAGAACTCGCATTTTCCAGCACTCAGTTTGAACCCGTATTCCTCAATTCTCTGAAATACTGCTCTAATATGTGTTTTGTGTTGGGCCTCGTTTTCACTTTTAATCAAAATATCATCTAAGTATACGATTGCATACTCCATACCAGCCAACATTGTCTCCATTATTTGCTGGAATAGGCTTAGAGCTACCTTCAATCCAAAAGGGAGACGATTTAGTTTAAAAATCCCTTTATGCGTGTTTATTGTCAGGTACTTCGAACATCCTTCACTGACTTTAACCTGAAGGTAAGCCTTCGACAAGTCCAACTTTGAAAACACTCTACCTCCGTTTTATTTAGTGAATATATCCTCCGGAGTCGGTAGAGGGTACGCATGGTCTTTCAAACAGTCATTTAAGCCTGTCGAGAAGTCAGCACACACTCTGATTTTTCGGTTTTTCTTTTTTATATATACGGCTGGAGACGCCCAATCCGAGTAATCGACTTTTGAAATTACGCCAATTTTTTCCGGCCTTTCTAATTCCTTATTTATTGAGTCTAGTGCCGAAAATGGTACTTTTCTCTTTGGTTTAAAGATTGGTTCAACATTTTCTTTCGATTCGAAGTTGATTTCTGTTTTTGTGCACAGACCTAGTCCTTCTGAAAAGACGCGAGGGAATTCACTTTTCAACTGCGTAATATATAGTTCTCTATGACGTTAACCTTGTTACAGAAAGAATTTACCGGTAATTCCCACAAGTTAAACAATACGGTCCAGTCTAAACCAAAGAGGTTTACTGAACCAGGAAGCACATACACTTTCGATTTGTGAATTTTTCCCATGAACGAAATGTTACATATTAATTCACCTCTAAACTCAGGTCTTTTTCCTAACACTCCTCTGGCAATTTTGTCTGTGTTAGTCAAAGGTGGGTAACCGATTTTTTAACATGTTTGCTCGTTTATCACCGAGATATCACTTCTTGAATCGAGTAATAATTTTACGGGTTGCCCATTTATTTTTACATTGAGGTATTTTCTTCTTTGACCCTCCTCATTTCGTTTTTAAACAAAACTACGTTCACCTTTGTTTGAGATTTTGATTTTACCTTTCTCTGTTTTGTCCGACAATGGGAACTTTTATGGCCTACACGCCCACAATTAAAACATATTTTATCCCTAAAGAAACAATCCTTCATTATATGCCGTCCTCGAAACGAACTGCATATAATTTTTCTTTATTTATTTTGTATGCCTTACAGATTGTACTCGCGAAATGCTCTTCTCCTCAATCCGTGTATTATCTTTTTTATGTTTATAATTCGCTGACATTCTTCCGTTACTTTTGTAGCGTAATCTTCGGATCCTGTACCATAATAGTGAGGATTCTTGATCTAATTTCTTTGTCCTTCAGTGTCGTTAGACCCTGCACAAAAATTAGACACTTGAATATGTCGCTTGACAATTCCTTTAATTTAAACGTCTCACACTGTGTGTTAACTATACCTGCATATGTAACAAAATCATCATCCTCTTGTTTTACGATATTTAGACAATTGTATCGATTATGAAACAGACTATCACTTTTATCGAACATTTTCGACAAAATTTCTACTGTTTCACTGAGTGTAATTTCTTCTGGCTTCTTTGGGAGGATTAAATTCACGTATTTTGTATTCTCTTCTTTTCCCAACTTCTGCAACAATAGAGTGATTTTTTTTCTCGTCGGACCATTGTTCGCATCTTTTCGTAAATATTGTTTCAAACCTACGAAAATAAGCTGGAAATGTTGAACCATTGTCAGGGTCGTATTTAAATTCAGAGAGTGAATTTGAAATTCCTTCAGCAGAAAAAAAAATCTAGAACCCTGTTCTTTCGTTTTCCTAGATAATACGCCTTCCCAAAGTGATTTATTGTCTTTTGCCTGTTGTTTGAATAACTTTTCAAACTTTTCTTGTTGCTGAATAAATTGTTGCTGTTGTTGTTGTTGGAATTGTTGTTGTTGTTGGAATTGTTACTGTAAAGTGTCTTATAGCACCTTAGCTAAATCCGCAATTTGTTACATTCTGCCAATGTATCTGCAAGAAAAAATGTTGCCCCAATTTATGTAGACAATAAATTTTCTAAGACAAAAGTGAGGGAAAAAATTACTTACTTTCTGTAAGCGCCGAACAAGTCTTTCTAACGTTTTTCGTTAGTAAGTGTTGTCGACTGTATTATTTCTTTTGTTTTAACCTGTGAGGTTGTTTCAAATCTCGTCACCAACTGATATGTCCCGGAAAGGGATATATTTGTTCGAAGTAGCTAAGTGGTTTTGGTTACTGTAACCCAGTAGTAAAATCTAGCAGGTAGCAGTAATCGACTGGTACTCGTCGTACTCGTAGGCAATAGCGTCTTCTATGTACCTCCACATCAGCCTCTATTTATAGCTGACACCATACTGACATATTACTGTGAGGAGGAACCCAGGTGTATGCATATTCATTACATCATAATATTTCTCGAATTTTTAGGCGGGTAGGCAAAAATAAATAAACGTACTGTTTAATAAATAAACGGAGCGTCTACTTACACACGAGTATTCTCTAGAAATAGCAATTAGTAATAAAAATATACTAAAGAAAAAACGACTCTGTTGGTATGACCAAGTGATATTTTGCCAGAGAACCTAATAATTGAGACAGCAAAAATACCGAACAAGGAAAGAAAAAAAGAATGAAAGGCCAAAAAGCATACAGCTACCTACTCAGTAAAATAATGTGCTCAACGCCCAGGTTTCATATGCAGAATTTTAAAAAAAGCAAGAAAGTCTTTAAAACATCAACTCTTATGAAAGGACAGCCCGAGTCGATACGCGAGTTTCACGCTCTCGCGATCTTAATACGACTCGAATGTAACTGAAATATGTATCAAATTTATCAAAATACTTTATAACTATTAAGACTAATAAAGGGTTAAAATTGATTTTTATTGTAAAGTAATCGAAATGTCATATCTCAAACATTTAATCTAAATAAATAAACTGCAAATTCTGTCTGTGTGTCTGAAACCCCTCTAAGTCTGGCCACACATGCTCTACAGAGACATATTATACCTCTTTGGAATCAGGATGATCCCGGGATTTAAAATATCCTATTCAACTGGTGCTTGAAAATCCAGCATTGGGATTTATGTCCGGATGAGGAGAGAACAGATTAGTATACAATTTTTAAAATAACTGAAAAAAAAAAGTGATTTTAAAAGATTTTAATCTATATTGAGTTTAAAATAACGCAAAAAGTGAAGATAGATAGGTGTTGTAACCCAGGGAAGGTTACTGAATAGGATAATCACATGAACGATAATACTTAGGACACGAACAACACATATATGATTCGCCAGAGGCGCGTAGAAGAAGTAATCAACTGTTAGAAGTGAGTTAAGTGAATTCCACAATGAATCTCCAACTGCAAGATATCTATCAACCGCCCCACGCGGTCAGATGTGGCACAAGGCCAAATTCAACGTGGGGTATTCCCCACATTAAATTTGTAGACCCAGTATAAAACGTGGTCGGGTAGCTGTTTCCCGAGACGAAACTCTGCCCTTCGACAAAGCCTCGTCTGGGGATCTTCTCTGCCCGGAGGCATAGAGTTTGACCAGAACAGCTGGAGACGAATCTCCAACTGCATGATATCTACCAACCACCCTACGCGGTCAGATATGACACAAGGCCGAATTTAATGTGGGTTATCTCCACCTGCAGACCAACATACAGTATTTACTACTGTATTTATGTCAATGGGGACATACCCATTATAGTCCATAAGTATACTACAACAATAGATATGAACAAATTGAAGATAGATAGATAGATAGCGAATGATAAGAACTGTGAAAGAAAGAAAGAAAGAAAGAAAGAAAGAAAGAAAGGTGCTCCCAGTGCAATATTCCTATTTCCACGTAAAGCTAAAAACCGATAAAGGGATACCAATACCACTTCTTTTTCCATCTCTCCCCACAACCGCAATGCATTTTACCAGTCATGTGCAAAAGGCTGCCAGCCTTGCCCGCGTATGTGTTTTATCCCACATATCACTGTCGCCACTGCTGAAAAGCATTACTCATTGCCTCGGACTAACTTTGAGAGCGGACGCCATTTCGAGATTAAAGAATATCTATCTGAAAGAAAAACACTGTGATCAAAACAGCGATCAACCTTTAGAATTGTAATGATTCATAGCGTAATAGCCGAATGCATTTTACACTAAAAGAATGTATTCAATAATTCGAAAAACCTTTTTTGGCTGCTCATTCTTAAGGAATATATTTTAGGGTAAAAAAAGTAACTGCATTCCGAAATCCTCTTACGATCCAAACGGCTCGGTTCAAAATTGCAATATCTTAAACAAACAGTGTTAAGAATAAAAACAATTACTGCAAGCGAATCGCGTGCAGGTAGATAGAAAATGATTTCATTGGATGGAGGAACAAATTCGAAAGAATAAATATGCTGTAAAGAAACCCGTTCCGAAACAGATTATTATTATAGGCATATTCTTAACAGCATCAAATACGCAGATGACATGTTAATAATGGTAATAATAGCAGTTACCTGGTAAGGAAACTTTCGGCATTCATTGAACGAGTAATAAGCGTAACGCGACATTTATTTTACTCCTTCTAAATTCTTCTTCTCTTTTGCTACTAGTAGCTCCTTGCATCTTAGTGGCATTATCGCTCTGCTTGGTATGAGTTGATTAAATACAACATCCGAATATAAATAATGTAAATAATGATGACTATTCATCCCAGAAATTCAGATAGAATGCATCTTAATTAAAATAAAAAAAGCCTGGGTTCAACAGCCCGAACAAACCCGATGACGACTAAGACATTTCAAAATTGCAAAGGATATCAAAGCTCTCTTTTCACAAATTTCTCAATAACACATAAAATTCTTCAGAATTCGTTTCAAAACGTATCCTCTATATGCAAATATCAACTGAAGCGTTCAGTCGGTTTCTATTTCAACAACCGGGTTCCCCCAAAATATTATGGCCATCTTTCCCTGGGTGGATCGTCAATGCACTGACGTTATTGGCCCCACTCGCCTTGATTGTATGAACGATTCGTTCCGGTTTAGTGCCTTCATCCTTCACCACCACGTTTTAAACATATGTAGATAATATGCATAAATTCTATAGGTGTTATTCAGTGCATGTTTACTTTTAATAGCTTTTTGAAAAACGAAACGGTGCGCTAACATAATGAACGTAATTAGAATTTATCGTATTTCTTTTCCTCTGAGGCCATTTTAAGAATATCAAACGATGTGTGCGTCTGTTTTCTGTTTGTTTGTTTGTTTGTTTTTTGTTTTTGTTTGTTTTTCGCTATATCTGAATTCGGTTTGACGTAGATTCCAAGACTCGCATTAATTTTTCCAGAGTGCAACTCTGAAACGAATTAAGGCAACTAATTAATTTACAAAATGAGTGTCTTCTCAGTACGAAAAGTATAGTTTATTTACGGAGTAAACCAGAAAAAATCAATGGCATGCGAAGAACATCCGTTTTTATGACAATTTGCTAAGATCAGTATCTCTATATTTCTGAGATGAGGTATTATGTATACTATTTACATTATTCGGACTATTGTCTTCGTCTTTGTTGCTATATTTATCACAACGTTTCGGCCGTTGTACGCTCAGGTGGTTGGAATGTCGAAGTGAAACCTTTATTTCGCTCGCTGGGGTAGACTGTTCTAGTTCCACGTGCCATGTCTAATGGATGTCATCAGTTATCTCCTGTTAATTCCCCTCTTCAATTTCTCCACCGCCTTAACCAGGTATTGAACTTCCACTGTCTGATCACTGGATCTAAATAACGCCTTTATCCACGGTACCATGTTCCCTTGAGGAATTTGCTAAGATATATACGATATGACTGTTACAGGAGATTTTGCCGAGAATATGGTATACAAATTCCTGTATATAAGAGCATTGTTGAGAAATTGAATGACATATCTCAACAGCGTTGAACTGTTTTATTATCGCCTCCACTTAAGATAGGTCTTATAATTTTAAAATCTTTACTTTGATAGTATACAACGAACCGTACTCGTTTTTTTTTTAAATACCAAGTGTAGACATGATCGGATGGACAATGTTTGTCTTGGAACTGTTTAGACTAACGTATTATAACAATCGATCAAATGAACTTAAGTATAATTTATATGCGTTGCAAAACCGAATATATCACGCGATTTTTGGCAAGAAAGAATAGCAAGGTAGGGTTTTGGTAGAAGAATGAGAAAGGATATTTTACAAGGAGAAATCATTCCATCAAAATGTTTTCCTCCTCCTACATAACAACGCAAGGCCGCATACAACAAAGAAATAAGGCCGCATACAACAAGGAAATAAGGTCGCATACAACA
>OZ038497.1:57192924-57205424 GCA_964036315.1 Acanthosepion esculentum | reverse complement strand
CAATATTCCTTTTCTTCCACGTCGCTCAACGTTTGGGGTTCAGTGACGGAGATTTATCCTTGTCCATTCAGACTGTGTTGAACATTGTCGTATATATGACATTTTTCATCACCTGTTATGATATATATTTATAGAACGGTTATTTACGATGACACATTCGTCATTACAAATGGTTCTCAAAAACGAAAATGACTTATGACGCAACCTAATAGATTTCGACAATCTCATATCTCAAGAGGTCGTCTTACATAGACGACGCCTTCACATACACCGACGCTGGATGTTAATTCTTGCAAGTGCTGTCTGCTTTATAGCATAGGTTTATTTTAACCAACATTTGTATTGCATGAGCCACGGCAGATATCGTCTAATGTGTCGAATGATAAATGCTGTTTAAAATCCGAAGTTATTAGGTGAAGAGATGTCAGCGGAATGGGATTGAAAGGCAACAAAGCAATGGAAGAATTGATGTGATTTGAAGATCCGATGGACGTTTTTTGTGGAATCGGCATCAATACGTTTCATCAAAGAGCAAGGATGTCCATAAATTTCTTCCGGATGTCAAACGTTTTCTGAAAGAAAAAAAAAAAGCGTTGGGTAAAAACGGTGAAATTACCAGGCAACCGTGAAAAACATAGCAGCCATAGCCAAATCAAGCTTTTATAAGATTAATTTGATTATAGCCTGCTCTTCTCTGAAGATTTCCTTGTCTTTCTTAGCTCTTAATAAATTTTGTCTTTTTGTTCTTTTGCCTAAATCTTGTTCCGCCATCTATTTACTCAAGCTCAATTTCTTTTCCTTTGTAGCTCTTTGTAAATATTATCATTTTGCTTTCACTTTTAATCCCTGTTCTGCCATTCATTTACACATGCTCGTTATGTAGGTTATCGCGCTGCTTCCTTATGTCCCTCTTGCCTTCAATATGTCCTGTGAGTATCAGATTTTCCAAACATTCTTTCCTCATTATATGTCTTGGAAATTTCAGCTGTCTCTTACTGATGTTAAGTATATTTTTTTAAACTTCTTCGTTGCTCTCATGATGTACTCAGCATCCTTGTTTACAATCACATTTCTGTTTCTTCAAGTGTCCTCTTCATCTTTATGAAAATTGTCTAGCATTAACCGCCATATCGGAGGACTGCTATCACATATCAGTTCATTACACTTTTGTTTCTTTCTAACAAAATTTTTTCTCTTTCTTAATACTCAGCTTAGCTTTTGGAATGCTTCTTTCGCTGTCCCAGTTTGTTTGATTTTGGTATCTCCGATTTGAAATGTGCATTTTGCTAACAACCATGCAGTCTCTCTTCTTCTAGCTGATGTCTAGTCCGTACTTTTCGCTTTACTGAACGAAAAAAAAATGAAAAAGGAAATCCTATTTAAAGCAATGATACACTAATTCAAAAATATACATCTAATATTCATTGAAAATTGTAAATTAGGCCTGGTAAAAGGACAGACTGTATGGTTGTCAGCAAGAGGAACGAACAATTTATTTGTTAACGGCATATCGATTTCTTATGGGTAATTTAATGCCAAAAATTAATTTTCTTGGTAGCATAGGTAATTTAATTTACAAAATGTATTACTGATATTTATTTCCAAAAATCTATTGCTGGTATTTTTTTTACTATGAAAATATACTGATGGTCTTTTTACTATAAAAATGCATTTTTATACTTTCACCGTGTTTTGACTCCAGTTTGGGGGTTCAATATTTGTCCATAGATGGGACCATAACAAATGCTACCACCCCGCGTTATGGTGAACCTTGGAACAACAGCAATCAAGAGGTGTCCCAACGCTCCTCAAAACCTCCCGATCAGTGGCCTTGCTACCGAGTCTAGTTTATCGTCATACTCAGGACGATGGCGAGCTACAATTCCAGCAAGTACATAGTTCACATATTTGGTAAGTGCTTTATAAGACAAACGAAAATGTGCCACCAAAATGCGAGCCACTTTGAAATGAAAAGATAGATTCTTTCCGAAAGAAGGAACTGTTATGGGATATCACTTCTTCAATGTGACAGTGAAAATAGAACAACAACAAAAGAAAAAAACATACATTCTCGAGCCCTTCTGAATTGACATTTCAAATAAAAGAAACTTGTGACGGGTGACGAACTTGTTAATCAATACACGGCTTTCAAAAGAAGACAGCGCACATATTTTTAGCATGAATTTTAGCTAACAACTATATAGGTCCGTCGATTCAACCCATAGCTGGTGGAGTGAACAGATGGATTTATATATTTGTGAGGGTTTATTTGGACATAAAAACGGGTTCGTTATATCCGCTTACGCACAAATACTACCTTTTCTCTCCAAGCTACGGATTGAATAGCAGGACAGACCTGGTTGTATAACTTTGGTTGGCAACCAGTCTACCGCAAATAGAAAGGACACAACCTGCGGCAGGAAATCTTTCCCTAAATCAGTCAGGAATCAAAAGAGACTTGATCGTATCACGTATGACATTTACCTCATTGACTAGCTTATTGATATACACATATATATGAGTGTATATCACTTTCAGGCTCAGTGAATTAATTATAATTATCAAATCCTCCTCACAATTTCTATCATGTGTATATCATTGCTTGATCCGGCTTCTAATGCTTCAGTTTGAACGGGTTGGTGAGAGTAGTCGTGGCTCCTGGGGGCACAGTCCTATGGTTACAGAGAATTTCTGTTGAGTTCCACTACGGAATATGTGAGCGAGCGGCGCTATATTGAGTCTGATTTGCTACCTCTTCGTCACCGAGGCCCGTTGGAACACTAGGTATGACGTTTGGTTGATAACTCAACTATCAGAGTTTCAATTCTCGGTAGTGGTTGCGCACTGCTGATGAGTCCCAAATATAGGACGAAACGGCCGTCCAGTGCTTTCTGCATTCTGTTGAGGTTTCTTTCAGACTCAATGAATTACTTAATTATATATATATATATATATATATATATATATATATATATATATATATATATATATATATATACTAGATTACAAGATGCCCTATCGAGCGGCAAAGCTAACTCCTGCGGAGGACTCTTGATTGGCCCTCCAACGCATTAGGCAGGGATGAGTAGATGCGATAGGCAACAATAAACTATAGAACTCAAAATTGACCGCTGCATTTAAGTACTGCATTTAAGCTTACCTTTTCAAAGATCAACCATAATTCTTCTGGCGTCACTTAATTTAAAGACAATTTGATGTACGTAGGTTCTGACATTCCGTATAAACGATTATTTCCATTTCATGGATGACTTTTTCTGTATTTCGCAATCAATTTCTATTATTCCAGAATTTATTTCGAAGTTATAAAACTGTTATCGCACAAAAAACTTCGTCGCAAAAAATCACGTAAAAAAAAAGTCGTCAAAAACAACCTCAGTAATGAAAAATGGGGAATCCAAAATTTCACGATTGCGGTTTCGGATCCAGTTTGGAATGTTTTTAATTTGCTCATTGACTCGGCCTGATTCCAAAATGTTGGCCTAGGGCCTCAAGGACTATATTTGAAAAAGTGTGACACAGTGACATACTGACATTCTCATTTATTTATATATATATATATATATATATATATATATATATATATATATATATATATATATGTATATAAAAGTGAACATAGAAGTTAACACTTAGAGACGACAGTCTATTTCATGCTATATGCAATCGTCACGCCTGACGATTGCATCAAGCATGAAACAGACTGTCGCCTCTAAGTGTTGACATATATGTTCACTTTTATATTTACACATATGTTTACACACGCTCTATCTCTGATATTGAGCACTTTATCCCATAAATATAGCACAATTTAAGACTACACCAGTGAGCAAAAAAAACGTAATAAATATAGCAACAAAGATGAAGACCATAGTCCGAGTAATGTAAATAATGTAATTAAGTTGTGTCAGGCTTTTCACGTTTTGCTATGATAATATCAAAACATGAAAGAAAGTCCTGGCAGATGAGATTGGATGGTACCCATCTTTGTTTTAGATACATATATATTTAAAGACATTTTTATGTTTAACATTTTTTTTATAGATACAAGTATTTAAGTAAATGCTCTGTTTATAATAAACAGTATTAAATAACATTTACCGGCCTGAATGTCCGAGAAATTTTCATAGAATATATTCGTCCTCTGACAGGATTCGAACCTGTATCCTATACGGAACCGTCATATAGCCTGACGTGCCTTAACCGATTCGGCCACTGAGGATCGTTCGGTTGGCAATGTCGAATTTACTGCTTATAAACTTCAATCTTCCATGAATCTCTCACGTACATTCATAACTGCTCATGGCGTATCAATTGTAAACAAATGACGTCACACATTATGAAATGGACAAAGTCTGACAATTATTTTAAGACATTTTTATGTTTAACATTCTTTTTATAGATACAAGTATTTAAGTAAATGCTCTGTTTATAATAAACAGTATTAAATAACATTTACCAGCCTGAATGTCCGAGAAATTTTCATATTTTTGATATTTTAAAAAATGTGAAAAATCAACCTACCCTAATATATATATATATATATATATATATATATATATATATATATATATATATATATATATATATATATATATATATCAGTGTTCCGACCTCCATTCACTAACGGGTTCGGTGTGCTGTTGATAAGTATATGTGCAATCCTTTAAAGAGGAATTGAACCATGTTGTGTTGTGAAGCTCTCTGTGATCGAGCGATCGAGCGATCGAGCGATCGAACGCATGCCGGATCAGACGGTGCTTTTCCTTACAAGAGAGGGCGCCTTTTCGGACGCTGATGGTGGGCACATCTTCTTTGTCAAGACTATCGAATGCCCAAGCGGGTAGATTTAATTCACTTCATAAAAAAACCAGGGCACCTACTCAAAAATGAAAAAACAAAAACTGGGCGTCTATTACAGATATATGGCGTCTCACTCTCACTCTCTGTCTCTCTCTCTCGCGCTTTCTCTATATACCTTTCTATCTCTCTCTCTATATGTATCTCTCTCCCTCCATATCTATATATGTTTCTCTCTGTGTGTCTCTCTCTATCGCTCTCCCTCTCTCTATCCTTCTCTCTCTCTTTATATATAGATATGTATACGCACACAACACACTCAGACACACAGATACACACGTAAAAACACACACACACAAACACACACACACACACACACATATATATATATATATATATATATATATATATATATATATATATGCACGTTTCAAGGAATATGACAGACAGGGTGCTTTGATTCATTTTTTATACAGTTTCTCATTTGATCTTATATCTTTTTTTCTTTTCGGTAGATAAATTATATAAAAACTATCCATTTGTACTTTTTTCCGAGCGCTTTCGGCTATACATTTAGCCATTTTCAAGGTTGAAATATATTAAATGTTAGCAAGAAATAGATTGTTGAATGTATGTATTTATATAATGTTTAATTTTCAAAACACGGTCCATATATGGTGTCCCTGTTCATAGTTGATATTGTTGGGTGTTGTTTTTTGTTTTTATTAATAAGGTTTCCATCTAAACACTGCATCTTTCTGATCGCAGCTCAATTACGTTTCATTTACTCATACTCTACCCTATTCGTAATATATTTGTTTATAACAGAAATATAATATCATCGTCTAAAAAATGGCTAAAAATAATGGAAGCCTTATTAAAAAAATACCAAAAAATAACACACAATAATAATTAAATAATTGTGAAATCCAGCGAACGTCACCTATGAAATAAAATTAAAGGGGCGACAGAAGAATTATGCTTGGAAAGGTAAGCATATAATATTTATGCAATACTTAAATGCAGCGATCAATTTTGCTTTCTTCTATAGCTTATTGTTGCCTATTGCATCTACCCTCTCTATTCGATGAAGGGCCAATCAAGAGCCCCCCCCCCCACACACCGCAAGATCTAATTTAAATGCCCTCCAATAGGGCATCTTTCAAGCTCGGATATATATATATATATATATATATATATATATATATATATATATATATATATATATATATATATATATATATATATATATATGAGCCGAAAGGGTAAAACGTTCGCAAATTTTGTTTTATTGTGAACTGATCTGTATTATCAAATGATTCTCTAACCGAATTAAACACATTTAGGATTTCTGCAACTTCAGTTTCCATTTCGAAACGAAATAAGTCATCTTTTTTTCGCTCCTTCGCCCGCGAATGGACTCACTTTTGATAAACAAACCGTTCGGTAGGGAATGCTAGGCGCCGAACGAACCACTTTTCATTAAAACATCAACTCGCCAACGTAAATGAGGCGTTCTAAATACGTTTAGCCAGTTCTGATTCGATAGCATTGTTTAAATTAATTAGATTCCGAGTTCCTGACCTTTCACTGCATGTATATTCTTTTGTTGTGGAATCGATATTAACTTGTTCGTATTTGTGTTTGAGGAAAAATAGATAAACAAATCTTACCACCAGCAAATGCGGATATAAACAAAAGAAATACGAATAATATGGTTTCGAGACTAAATCATAAATAGCTAGTTCAAGTTTACAAAATAGGCTATCGAGTTGTGAATTAAAAATTCAACTGAAGAGGCAAAGATAGTGATGAGGCAGTGTGGTTATTATTATGATTATCATTATTATTAGTAGTAGTAGTATCAGTATTATTATGATACAGGAAATGGCTAGAAGCAACCGTAAGTTCTATGCTAACAGTTTTTTTTAACAGCCATCTCCCTTGTGGATCTCTATTTCGTCTTCTTGATTTTCCAGTCAAGTTTGATATTCAAAAATTTAAATGCAATATCAGTCGTTATACTGAATCCTTTAAATAGTTATTTTATTTTTCTCTTTCCTTAATAATGTTTTTCTTAAATTCTTTCAAATCAGTAACTTCTTGCGTTTTTTGTTGCCTTTCTTGAGGTGAAATTTTTAAAAAAGTATTATACTTTAACTCCTTTAAAATGAAGTATTATCAACTACTATAATTAATATCGATTCGTATTTACAGGCAGCGGAAAATCAGGACGTTTTTTTACTATTTATTAAGGGGTCTCCTCTTTTTGCACAAATGGACTCACCAAAGGTATACATATACTACTACCTGTGAAAACCCGGAGAGTAGTATTAGAGGAGGGTAGCACAAGATTCACCGTCACGAGCACCTAGACTCAATAAGGAGTCATACCGTGATACTTCAATACCAAGACTATATATATATATTATTGCTACTAACCCGCATGCCTGGATCTACTAACCCGTATTACCAGTTTGTATTATTACGTTAATACATTTATTTTCCTTATCCATTCCTGGCGTTTGTTATTCATTGATATCGGATTTCATCCCGGAATCCACAACAAATTGGCGACGAGTATATCGAACTCACACGGGAAAGAAAGAAAAAAAAATTCCCCCTCGTCGACAACAAATTGGCGACGAGTATATCGAACTCACACGGGAAAGAAAGAAAAATCCCCCCCTCGTCGACAATAACTTGGTGACGAGTTATTCGAACTCAAACAGAGAAAAGAAAAAAGAAAAAAAATGCCGTTTTTGCCAGTATCCACATCAATTTGGCGATTTACGAGGATTAAAACACGGAAAATCGAGTTTTGCATAAGACTCTTATCATGGAGGATTTTAAAAGTATTTTAGTAGAACTTATAAAATACCAAAACGAACAGCAATTACAACTCCAGGAAAGAATGGAAGAAAAATGGCAACAACAATTACTACAAACGCAGGAACTAATATTAAAGGTAGCGAGTAACAAACAACAAAATATCGAAAAAGAGGCGACTTTTTCCCAAGACGCAGTGCGGAATACGATAGAAACTTTCAAATACTCTCTAGAAGAGGATAAAAATTTCGGGGATTATTTTAGACGCCACGAAGACATCTTTAACATCGATTGTCACAACTGGAGAGAAGCAATGAAGCTACGTCTGTTGCTCAGAAAATTAGGAACTGAGGAATACACAAAATTTGTGAATTACATTTTGCCAAAAAAGACGAACGAATTAACGTTTGACGAAGCAGTTACATCTTTTACAGTGCTTTTCAGTCCAAAAACGTCACTCTTTCACAAGAGGTGGAAATGTCATAACCTGGTAAAGGGCGAAAATGAGGACTATTCCACGTTTGCCGCAATCGTGAATAAACATTGCGACGACTTCAAGTTGGCAGAATTAACACCGGACAATTTCAAGTGTCACATCATTGTTCAAGGGTTAGTCTCAGCAAAAGATAGTGAAATGCGCAAAAGAATGATTTCAAAACTACAAAATGAACCTGGAGTAACACTACAACAACTATCAGAAGATTGCCAAAAATGTCTGAGTATAAAAAAAGACTCGAAGAACATTTAGGAGTCAGGAGTATCACATATACGTAAGTTAAACAAAAGTTTACGTTCTTCACCCTCCCCGGAAAGAAAACAAAAATCTATAATAAGGGGAAAAGTACAACATATAGGGCAAATTATGACGAAAATCGAAGCAAATATAAGCCGCCCCCATCTGCATGTTATCGATGAGGAGGTCTACACTGGAATAAGGATTGCCGTTTTAAATATAAAAACTGTCTTGTGTGTGGAAAAATGGGGCACAAGTCATCCCAATGTAGAAATAGAAAAACTACTAGTAGAATAAGAGCTACTAGGATGCGTGACGAAGACAATACCAACATAAGGAAATATGTGGAACTTGAAATCTTAAATAAAAAGATAAAATTGCAACTAGACTTGGGTTCCGATCTAACGATAATTAACCTACAGACATGGAAAAAGCTTAGCAAACCAACCATGTTACATACACAAAAAATTGCTAAATCGGTGACCGGGAAAGCGTATAAAATTCGAAGGAGAAATAATCGTAAATGTTAAATTTCACTTGAAAACAAAAAAACTCAAGATATACGTAATGAAAGATACAGAAAATCTAGTGGGTACAGACTGGATGCAAAAATGTTTGGGACCTACCTATCAGCTCATTTTGCTAAAAGTTAGACGGTGGACCATTAAATTAAATACTTAGGCCAGATAATTAGATTGCAGGAAACCAGACCCAAAGAGAGCATAGGCAATTAAAAAGATGCCTGAACCAAAAAAACGTTTCAGAATTACAAAGTTTCCTGGGCCTAGCTAACTACTATGGCGAATTTATTGATAATATGCATAAATTGAGGGCCCCACTAAATGAGTTACTAAAAAAGGAGAATAATTGGAATTGGACAGAAGACTGTAAAAAAGCGTTTAAGGAAATAATACAAAAATTAACTTCGAAGTTAGCACTGACACATTTCGATCCCGAATTAGAAATCATTATTGCAAGTGACGTGAGCTCACATGGGGTAGGGGCGTGTATTCTACACAAGATGCGGGGCGGTACAAAGAAACCCGTTGTGCACGCATCTAGATCATTATTACCGGCGGAGAGTAACTATTCACAGATCGAAAAGGAGACATTAGGCATAATATTTGCAATAACTCGTTTTCACAGATATATTTATTTGAGAGAGTTCACGCTCCAAACGGACCACAAAACCCTTCTTACTATATTCGGTTCAAAAAAGGTCTACCAGTCTATACAGACTTTATAGATGGGGAACTGTGTTACTAAACTATAATTTCAAACTTGAGTTCTTACCATCAAAGAAAATTGGATATGCTGATGGACTATCGCGATTAATACCGGCGAAAAGCGAACCGTTGGAAGACTTGGTAATAGCGACATTACAAGCTGAAGATGAAATCAGTAAAGTGTTATACAATGCAATAAAGGAACTACCTGTGACTTTGCTAGAGATAAGAAGAGAAGCGGAAAAGGATGAATTTATTCAGAATACCAAGTAAAGCATATCAAGATAGCTCCGTACCACCCGAGGTCGAACGGACAAGCCGAAAGATTCGTAGACACACCAAAAAGAGATTTTAAAAAAGCCGAAGATGTACCGATGGAAAAACTTTCAAGTATACAGAATAACACCTAACAGGAACACACCATTTGGTCTTTCACCAGCGGAATTGATGTTTGCCCAGAGAATACGGTCTGTGTTTGATAAATTATTGCCAAACAAGAACAAAAATCAGTATACAACTATTGTACCAAAGAGATCATTTAAACCAGGAGAACGAGTTTACTTTAGGATGTTCAGAAACAATATGGCTTACTGGGAGCTTGGCACAATAATTAACAGACTGGGAAATGTGATGTACACAGTACAAGGCGAAAAGTTTATCCATAGAAGACATATTGACAAAATACAAAAAAGACGGGTTGAGGAGCCAAGCAGAAAATGACGACTCAATTGAAGCAATCTTTGAAGCTTTTGAGATTCAAAGACCACAGGAAGATACAGAATTTAGAAGGTCAAACAGGAAGGGAAAATTTACTGAACCTCTGATCATCAACCATAAACGGAAAAGATATTAACTCCCTATCTAAGGAGGGTGGTGTTAAGGGTTCTCCCCTTTTTACACAAATGGACTCACCCAAGGTATACATATACTACTACCAGTGAATACCCGGAGAGTAGTATTAGTGGAGGGTAGCACAAGAGTCACACATATATATATATCAGTTCCATTTGAGGTCTGGCTTGAACTTGAGTTCTGAAAGACCCTCAAGGCAAAGGAACCTCATTGAATGTGCAAATGTTCATCGTGGCCGGAGGGAATTTAGGGTCAGCTCCATGATGACGAAAAATTATTGGCTTAGATATTGAAGTATTGAAGATTACAACCCACTTTCACCACCCCCGCCACATTAGACTGACAGATGAGAGACCGGCAGCCAGGTTTTTGAGTTTGGGAGATGCACCCATATATTGATATCTTAAACCACCTTCATTCCCTCCACATTCCATTCTTAAGATCTATGTTCTACTCGAGCGGTACCTGACTTCTCCTGCTATACTCTACTTTTACCAGGGTAAGATCAGAGCGAAAATGGAATCCTGCTGCTATATATGGGCGGGAGTTACCCAGTCTTCAGATTCCCTTCTCGATAGAGCCCCCAAAAGAGTCTCTGTGTCCTTGTGAGTGACAAATTATTTTCCGCCTTACGTTCCCTTTCTCGAAGACGGGACGTCGCAAACGCCTTAATGCTCTATCGCTATTTCCACGGAAAGTGCTCAGAAGAACTGCATTCAACCAGTTTTAACGTTCACGGCTACGACCTGCCATGCCAGGCACATTGTAGCGAACCACCATCATTTCCCTCGTATTCCATCTGTGAGATGTAAGTTTCACTTCAGCAGCTTCTTTCCACGAACCGCTGCTTTGTGGAATCAACTCACAAGAGGACGCTTCCCTGATCACTACAACCTTAATATGTTCAAGTATTGAGTTAACCGTTATCTTTCTAACATATTTGTATAAGACTTTGCCTTTTACTCTGCAACTCTCTACCTCGAGTGGTTCTCGGGCCTTATACAGGGCTAACATCATTGTAATAATACATTATCGCATTACTAATCATATGTACATACAATAAGCAATACAAAATAAATGCAACAAAACTGGTACAATCATACATAGCACATTTATACTTTAAACTCCTAAGAGTTTTAATGCTATATTCATTACGTTTTTTTTGTACATCCATATTTATAAGACTGAATAATGAAACTGATACAAAATAAATGTATATTTATTGTTATTCACAATAACGAGGTTTCCTTGGTAATTAAGGCCTTCATTCGGATGAAAGAAATTTTAAAAATGAATGAATAATAAATTTGGTATCAAAATAAAGCCAATCTTTTGCACGACAAATTTAAGAACAACATACCTACGGTGAAGGAATATAATTGGTTTGCTATCGTATCCGTGTTGGCCACACCTGAGAACAAAATCCAGCTTCATTAGCGATTATTGTGAACTTCAACAGAATGTCGTTACCAGTCATCTATACACCACTCTACTAACGGCCTCATGTGGTCTCATTCGCAATGAAAATCTCCGTCTGGCCGAGAGACATGGAGACGTGACTCATCTGAGCAGATGAATAACAAATTCTGAATTAATAATAGCGAAACATTTATCAGTTGATGATAACGAGACACCATGGAACACAAGGTTTGGTGTTGACAAATGGGTGGATTTTATTTTTAATCAGTTCGCCTCAAGCAAGGCGATAATGCCACTAAGATGCAAGAGGTTACTGAGAATGAAAAAGAACGAGAAGTATTTAGTGAGGAGAAAGAAAGAAAACTGAAGACAGGAAGATAGAAGATGTCCATTGAAGTTGCACTTAAAACTTTTAGGATTGTAGGTGTTGGTTTGATTTGGTTATGTTTAGCGGTTATTTAATAGCGAAATCTATATATCTTGTAGAGAATCTTATTTTATTTTTGGTGATAATAATGGTTTAGCGATACAAGTGATCTAGAAGAGGTGGATTCCTACCATTCTCAATGGCATTTGTAGGTAAGTCAATATAAGGAATAGGAATTAATGGTTGTAAGTGGCAA
>OZ038497.1:57185424-57187924 GCA_964036315.1 Acanthosepion esculentum | reverse complement strand
GCAAATTCAGTCGGGTTTCGATCCTAGCTAGAGGCAACCGGACGTCTAGCCACACTGATGAGCTGTGAAACAGCGAAACAGTCTGTCTGTGGATGACAAAAATATACATATATACATATATATATATATATATATATATATATATATATATATATAAAGACAAATCAAAAACTAATCTTAGCCAATGCGTTTCCTCATCTGAGGGACTTTATCAGGCAGATGACATTTGACTTAATAAAGTTTATCAGGGAACAAAACGCGTCGACTAACATAAATTTTCATTTTGTCTTTATTCATATTGTCGTTTTACATATACATTAGATATGAAGCGTAAGAAATATGCAATGACTAAAAGGGTTTTGTTTTTGTGCATTTTGTCAAGGGCGACAAGGAGCATATGTCCACTTTATTGAATACATTTTTGCTCAGGAAGGACAACTGATTCGAGTTCAGATTTTACATCGTGACGCAGTAAGTATAAAAGCTTATTCTTCGTATAACTAAACAAGAGGAATCAGCTGCCGATAGAAAGAAATATGACAAAGGAACATCGGCACTCTGCTGGTAAAACAGTCGGATCCTTGTACCGAACACCTCCTGTTATGCTCTAACTTTACAAGTAGCAAACCTGACCAAAGAATGCACAGCTGCTGCCATATCAGCACCGCAGATACCCAGCCCCGACTTTCAAGCCTTCATACAGTTGAAAAGTGTTGACACCACATTGAGTGTGATGAATTATTTCTCAATTTACAATCCCTTCCCAAAGTTAAAATGTTGCAAATCTTACGACTCTATCGCTATTTACACGGAAAATGTTTAGACGAACTACAGTCAGTAGTCTCAGCCAATCAGGCATCCACAGACATTTTTGGTCTGATCTGGCGTTTTTTTTAAGAAATAATATACTACACTGAAGAATTGAAGCCCTGCCCAGAAAGGTGAAACGATGTAAAAACCTAAACGCAAATTTACTGTGGATGATCTAGCAATTAAAGCCTTTATATATGCTTTCGTTGCTCATCGGACAATTACGACTGATTAGCGAGTTAGATCCTCACTGGGTAGGCCTTACTTTCGGTCTTGTGCCACATCCAATGTACACTTAAAAATCATTCTGGGCACCTCGGTCTGCTGTAATGGTTAAGAAGCTTGTCTCGCTGAAGCAGTTACGACTGAATAGTGAGTTTGATCCTCACTAGGTGCCCCATGTTTTCGGGCTTGTGCCACATCTAAGCTACGCTACGAAAATCAATATATATGCTTTTGTTTTAGTAAATTGGTTTCTCTTTTTTAATTAAAGTAGCTTTTTTAATATGAAATTATGGTCAGAGTCATTATAATGAGCAACTAATGTATTTTATTCTTTCAAAAGTAGTTGTAACAAATTTTATATTAAGCTTAGAAAAAGTATTGTAATTAAAGACTTATGTAATAGAAAAAAGATAACAATGACTTAAAACTTGAAGGTTGAATTTACTCTCCACCTGTAGTAATTGCCACAAGGAGAAATCTTGAGGAATTTAAAACGACAGTTTCGCCTATCTCTCGGTTGAAACCCCTTGTTTTTCCTCTTGTTTGCTCTTTAGGGCGGATATGTATGCATGTATATAGCTGGCTGCTCGTAGACATTCCCTATGCTTGCTCAGGCGCATTAGTGTTTATTCAATACCCACAGATTATACTGCAACAATACTGAGTTACAGTTTGGGGAAAGAACGTATTATCTAGCGTGAACAAGGCCAGCACTCTCAAGCCACCGGCCAATTGTGTCTTCGTGCTATTTAAATCACAAGGCCTGGAGAAACCCGTGGTAATTTTTCTGGCACTCTCCAAATCAAAGTCCGATAACATCAGAAATTTTCCATCTCGACAAATCGACTAAGGTGCGATTCGAACCCAGGTCTCATTTTCAGAATGCGAACGTTCTAACCACTCGGCCACGTGCCCACTTTTACTCTATACTACTAAAGTATCCATCTAAAAATGAAATTTAAATTACAATATATTTTTCTGCAATAGGAGTAGATAGGTTGTTCGTTCCACACTCACCCCCACCTGTTTTTTTGAACAGGAACAGAGGTGGATCCCTTGTTTCTTGCTTAGTATTGGGGTCCTGGTTCCTTATAATATCTAATTCAAATTTATACACCTAACATCTCCACATAAATTTTTAAATTTAATTATTTTTTTCCTCAATACGATTAGATACTGTCGCCTATCGTTCGGTTTATACTCCTCCCCCTTTTTTTGTATAGGAGTAAATGTTTTTCCCCTTGTTTCCTGTTTAGGATTGGGTTTCACTGTAAATTTGCGTCCAGATTCTACTCTGATTTCACCTTTCTTGACAGATCTTTTATTATTAGATTGTAGGTTACTTAAGGATACTTAATGACGAAAGTGATGAAAGCATAAAGAAATTAGAAAAGAAACTAAATGAAATTGACTAGAAACACACACACACACACACACACGCACACACACGCGCGCGCACACACAC
>OZ038497.1:57180424-57182924 GCA_964036315.1 Acanthosepion esculentum | reverse complement strand
AAAAAGAGAGCAAAGTTCGAATTCCATCCGAATTCGTTACATTCTCTCACGCTAAAATTAGCTTTGGGAAAGCTATGTTCTCCCTCCAGCTATGGATTAAATAGTAGATCATGTATCTGGAAAAATATTGTTACATCCAAAGAAATTGTTAATGTAATAACTACTCGCATAAAAAAACAATTATTCTTACAATTAAATGTTGACAAACCGTAAAAATTAAAAGATAATTTCCATTTGAGAGATTTCTATTTGACACTGCATTCATTTTTGTAGCTTTCTTTAGGTCTTCCTTAGACGGTGACATTTTTTCAAATCGAAACATTTTGATTCGTTATCGTTCTACATGAGGACCATGTTCACATCATGAATGCGCTAAAAAAGTCGCAAATGTTTTATTTTTATTAGCCGACCAATATATTTAATTAGTACCGTTACATCTGTGAATGTCGCGGAAATTTACACTTTTGAAAATATGTTCGACCATGGACGATAAGTCCTTGCGAAATTATACCACGCTTACCTCCCTTGTTTTACTCCCTTTCTTTTAACAAATCAAGTAAGTGATAGGTGTCCAATCGAAATGTCTTTCGATTTTGAGACACTATCGAGCACAGTGGAGTAAGGGATAGCGTCTCGAATTGAGGAATCGGAGAGCCGAGTTCGAATTCCATTCGAATCTATTATATTCACTTACGTGCTGATAACATTGGGAAAGTTACGAATCCTCTTCTTCTACCGCTCCCCCATCTATGGGTAAATAGCATTTATGGATTGAAATAATTGTCATTATATTTATAGCGTTAATGAAATTAAGAGAGGGTTCTTTTAAAAGATTTTAGTACAGATCGGAACTGAAGTCATGAACGACCAATTTTCAGTTCTCAGGAATCAATGGAAGCGAGAGAATATTGTAAAAGTTAGATGCATTAATAATAATATTAATTTCACTATAAAAAAAGGTATTGCATTACTACTGTAATACGCCAGAGATAAGTTCAGTATTAAAATCCATTGAAACGGAAGAAAGACGTAAATGCCAATTATTTCAAACTAAAGAAATCTCAAAGTAAAGGAGTCTACTCCAGCAATAGCAGTTATAATGTTTCCTGGGCAAGACAGCTTGACGCAACCGAATCCTTTCCAGGTTAACTTTAATTACAAATTTTTATTCTTCTAGTCTGGTTCCCAAACAAGGTGTTTTGGTGTAAGTTATGAATATCTCTTTCCCCATCTGTCTTATAATGTATGAATATCTATTTCTTCTCCTAGATTGGATGCCAACCCCGTTGTCTTTGTGCAAGTTAAATATCTATTTACTTCTCCTTAACGGGTTACCAACCAAGTTGTTTTGATGTAAGTTATGAATAAAGCTGGGGGAAGAGATATCCATACCTTACCGAAGGATAGTCGCATGTAAGTGAATACAATGAACTCGACTGGAATTCGAACTCGGCTCAATCCTAGCCGCTATCCATTATTCCACCATATAAATGCTTATGAAAATGAATCGAATTTATTAGGGAACGATATGGAATGTGAAGAAAAAAAAGATTGTGGGAGATCAGATTGTCTTGCAAGTCTTACTGCATATCTAATTTAAATTTACTACTAATATTTTTATTAGAAGAATGCCTTGCAGAAATCGTATTCTTCTTCGATGACGTTGGAGATCATGACTCGCCATAATTTCCTGTCATTTTTTCTATAAAAATGTATTGCAAGAGAATAAATCACGTAATTGGCAATAACGTATCCAATCGAAATGTCTTGATGATTTTGAGAGAGAATCTAGAGGGAACTCATTCAACAGTTGTAGGTGGGGTTTATCAAAGAAATAACTCATTCATTCAAGAATTTCCATTGGCCAAGAATTGATGCAAACATTTCACGGTAAATATTGTTAGTATATTTATAACGGTAATGTATGCTCAATGAATGTAATAGAAGAATATCTTCAAGAATTTTTCATTGGTCAGAGATTAATATGATCCTTACAGAAAGTGTATTATTATATGTAATGTAGTCGTTTATTACGGGAAAGCATTACAAATAATTTTATGATTGACATGACATGCAGGTAAGTGTAATACTAAGAGCCATTGAAACTAAATACTTATGGCCAGGAACTAATGCAAATCTTACTGAAAGAATATGTCAAATACAAATTGAATATCAATGAATTGCTAAAGGATTGTCTATAGAAATTAATTGAAAATAAAAAAAAGTAATGAATTGTCAATGGTCAGGAACTATTGAAAGCAGCACTAAGATATTATTGTTATTATAAATGTTGTGAATTTATTTTAATGTAAATAAATCGGTAATGATTTTACTTAGAATTACATTGAAGGTAAAATATAAAGAATTGCAAGTGGTCAGGACTTAATGCAAAAATTACTGGGAAAGTAACACTATATTAACTATGGCCTAAAAGACCTGCTAATTATTTTACTTCAGAAATGCCTTCCAAATAAGGAAATAAGATATTGCGTCTAGTCAG
>OZ038497.1:57174997-57180224 GCA_964036315.1 Acanthosepion esculentum | reverse complement strand
CTGCGATTTTTGAGTTATTAAGCTTAAAGAAATTTTACGGTCGATGTTGCTGTGGTGCTAAATAGACTCGGTTACATTTGTCATTCTTGTATATTTGTGGTTAATGTTGACTAAGAAGTGTTCCGTTTAATAATGTCAAGATATTCATATCGTGAGCGGTAAGATATTTTTTTTTATCCGGCTGAGCGAATGGTAATAGGCCCAAGTCTGCACGGCTGTATCAAATTGTGTTTGCTGACCGACAGCAGTCGAATATATATATATATATATATATATATATATATATATATATATATATATATATATATATATATATATGTATGTATGTATATTACATTATTCATTCGAAAATAGCTATTTCCACCCTGCTATTTTCGAATGAGGAAACATTGGATTTTTATTCCATGTAATTTATATGGTCTGTTATAATAAATACGTTAAGCACTTTTTGTGGATCAGTTTCAATATATTATATTAGTATTTTATATTAGTAGGATTCATTAGGATTATTTAGCAACGGATGATATATATATATATATATATATATATATATATATATATATATATATATATATATATATATATATATATATATATATCAAGTATGTGGTGCAGTTAAATTTACATTACATGAATCATTCATACAAAAAACAGATATTGAAGTTAATGATATAAATGGCGAGAATATATCTTCGCAAACAAATTTAATAAATTACATTAACCCCGAACCTGTAGATGAATGTTATGATCCCTGTTTATAAATTCCAGTTGCATAAGGTCTTTTTTTTTTACAAGCTTTCATCTGTGAATACAGACATTATCAGGTATGAAAATATATTTGATTTTTACATATGTTTGGGGAGGCCACTCCATATGTTTTGCTCACTTTCATGCTCTTCATATCATATTCTACTTAACCACTCAAGTGGTATGTATTGGAGCATTATCGTCTTGGAAGATGCAGTCACCATCAGGGAATAAAGTCTGGGCCATTGGATGAACATGATCACCCAAAATATTCAGGTAACTTTGCTGTTGAGTCAACCACGCAGTGCAACTATTGGACTGAGACATTTCCATGATATGGCGGCTCAAACTATCAGTGATCCACCACCAAGCTTCACTGTTGGAAGAAGGCAGTCAGATTTGTAAGCTTCGTTGGGCTGCCTCCACACATAAACTCGCCCTGAAGTTGGTAAAAGAGAAAAACTGGACTCGGCTGAGAATATGACTTGCTTCCATTGGTCTGCAGACCAAGCATTGTGATCTCTGAACCACTTCAACCTCTTTTGAATGTTGCGAGTGGAGAGAAGATGCTTCCTTACGGCGGCTCTCCAATGATATCCAGACTTATGGAGCTCACGACGAACAGTTTTAGTAGAAACTGGACTATTCAGATGATTATTCAACTCAGCAGTCACTTTGGCCGCAGTAGTCCGATAATTTTTCGCCACATTGCGTTTCAATGTTTCGGTTCCTGTCAGTAAGTTTGCAAGTCCGGCCCGATTTGCTATGCTTGCTAGAGATTTTACCCTGTTTCTTGAATTGCGTCATAGTTCGTGATATGGTAACTCTTTAAAAACCAAACAGTTCAGCAACCTTAGTGATCGAGGCTCCTGCCATGCGAGCTCCAACAATTTGCCCATTTTCGAACTCAGAGAGGTCACTCATTTAGCTTAAATTTTACTAAATTCTAAAAATAAATAAAACAAAGACAGTAAATTAGATACATAAACGTATTTACAATAGATATAACCTGCAATTAGGAAGTTTTAGTTAAAGTTGTTAATATAATAGGTCTTTGAAATATAGGAGTGGAATTTGCACATGTTCCAATTAATTTGTCCAACCCCTATATATATATATATATATATATATATATATATATATATATATATATGTTAGTGACACGGATAAAGAGAGAGAAGAAGAAAACGAGAGATAAAGTTAATACGTTCCGACGCTTTGGCGAAAAATTCAAAATATATTCACAGTCGCTTCAGTGAAGACAGCATTAAAACCCGTGATATACTGGCAAAATTCTACTTCTTGCTGAATATTAACTGAGGATCTACTCCAAAATTTAACTCGTTTAGTGATATCATGCCTTAGTAAACTGCATCGGTTCAGTCAATTAACGAATATTCTCATATGTGATAGTGGTCGTTCTTTTCGTCTATCAATCAACACAATAACGCAATCCTAACTCGTCTTCAGTCGTCTACAGTCTTCTCGCTTCGTCTATTAGTCGTTATTTTTCACTCAATTTATCTCCCGTTTTCAATTAGGAATTCATTCTAGAAGACGAAATATAAAACTGTTAACTACGAATCTAGCTGTCAGCAGATTTCCTTCGACACGAGACAAAGTTTTTATTGTTTCCTAACTTTATCGTTACAAACCTTCCAACTGTCATGAAAGCCCAGTCAGGATCGGATGATTTCAGGGCGCATAGCATTAACCAGAAATCTCGGGCCGTGTCCTAAAATAGTCTCGTCAGATCGAGACTTCCATATGGATGTCATGCTTGGCGCGAAAACCGATCAGAAATGTCTAAACTGTCAGCTGGAAACAATTGCTTTCTCAGATGAATCGTTAAAAATGGCTTCAAACAAATGAAGCCTGAAAGTCTTACAGTGGACTACGCTTCTGCGTACATTATGGACTGATACTAATATACCACAAGCATTTGTAACAAATAACAAAACAACCGTAACACTTGAGGATTTTCAATAAGAGTAACAACTAAAATGCATAGCAGATCTAAATCGAAGAGAAACAATGACATGATAATGACAGTGACGTTCAGAACTACTACGAAGAAAAGATTAGGAAAGAAACACCCACATCATTACTGGAAAGAGCGACAACAGCTGCTGGACTTAAGAAACGTATTTCCTTGAATTTATTTTAATAAAAAGATTTTATGAATATCATCCGATAGTAGCATTACACTTTGATCAAAGCCCGATAGCCAAGGAATGAAGAGAATGTATCACTGTCTGTTCAGTCAATGAATGCCATTTTTTTAAATAAGGAAATGGCTAATATAACCACTATTTTCCTTAGAAACTTCCTATCGAGCATATCGATTACCTTCTCGATCGATTTCCTGTTCTATGATTAACAGCCATATATTGATTGATTTATTCATTTTCTACATTTTATCAGGTTATTTAAAGCCAGAAAAATGTTTAGGTTGTAATATCTTTTATTAATAAAAATGGTCTGGTGATAAAAGTTTTACTACTTAACACATAGCTGGGGGAGAATGGGTGGGACCATAACTTTCCTAAGGGTATTGGCGTGTATGTGAACATAGTGAACCCAACGGGATTGAAACTTAACAAGTCGGAACCATTATTAATTATACTAGCCTCACATCTAAGCATACAACATCTGATATTCCCAAGTGCTAATTTTATATAGGCACTGACCAGGCTCTACGTTGCTTAAATTCGGTGATCGTACTGGTTCTTCAATGTGATGTGTTTGTTAGCCCGAATATACTGCCATAGAGGAAGACTGAAAAAGTAATGGAATTATAATTCGGGATCTAAATATTTTACGAGAAATTTCGATTTTTTTTTTACAGATTATTTCTTAGCCAATATACTTTTAACTGAGATACTGTTATCGATTATGTATCAGGAATTTAAATTTTGTTTCGATATATGAGAACAGCATTTAGACAATGATAATTTTCAGACGACATGTTTTTTTTGCCTTTTCTGCTTGCTAAGCATATTTTATCGTCTCAAAGTCATGAGTTGCAATATCATCCGAAACATTACCAAAGCGGTATCACGAAAATCAAGATCCGACAATTTTACTCCCTTAGGCAAACTGATACTCTGATTTTAGTTGCGTTTCTAACGAAGTCAGTCTTTTACGATAGCAGACAGGATTAGGAACAGAAAAAAAACAAACCAAGTGCTGTAGCTATCCTCTGTGCGCATTCTACAAGAATTGCTCGAGAATTGTAGATTGCGAGAGAATTGCCAGAGATTGTATTTGTTACATTGGGTACAATATCGTGAAATCCGTATGAGAATAAGATCTTCTACGGGGAAAATTAGCTAAATATTGTCAAACGTTATTTTAAATGCAATACTTGACATATTGTATATAATGTATGACATTAATAAATAAAAATAAACGTCAACTTGCATTTGTCTCTACTCATAATTTCGTTGAGATTACATCCACTCATCAGGAGACTTTGTTGTAAAATTGAATTTATTTTTAGAAATCGTATTGGAAATTTGAATATCTTTCTAGAAATCATATTTTCCTTAGAACAAATCAATTGTCAGCCACAGACAGACTATTTCGCTGTATCACAGCTCATCCGTGTGGCTAGACGTCCGGTTGCCTCTGACTAGAATCGAAAACCGGCTGAATTCGCGTCAGTCGGAAATTTTACCCTGAAGCCGTTGGCGCACGGCAGAGAAGAAGGTGAATTTAAGCGTATTTATTTTTCGATAAACACACAGCGTTCCCCCCAAAATTTCAACCCTTCTGCCTGAGCTCCTGAGTCAAAATTCGAAAGTAATTGTTATGTAGGGTAGATATAAAAATCGTTACAAGTGGTTACCCACCGTTCAACCGGTGGCTGGGCATTAAGTCATTTTTCGCTACCATTGTTCAACCGGTGGCTAGGCATTACATCATTTTTCTCCTACCCCGGTTATGCGGTGGTCAATGGCTAAAAAAAAAAAAATTATTAGTGCCCCCACTCCTTTGTGTACATATGTAGTTGCATCAGTGATCAGGAAGATCTACAACCAAATTCTGAATACAGTTAAAATGTCAGTACCTAATATTATAAATGTCCTTCAGTTTATCTCATCCTCCTTAGATAATGGCAAGCTCTTTGCCACGATCTTTGTCATTAACTCAAAGTTATATATGGCAAAAGCCAACTCCTCCCTGAGTTCACAGAGCACAATCTCATTAATATTTTTTATTACGGCCCAGGAAGTCTTGACAATAAGTAGGTTACAGGCCCAGTTAAAACTCCAGTGTTTAAGAATGTTAAATCGGAGTTACCCCATTTGTGGTGAAATTATTTAAATACTGCTTAAGAAGAAATCCTTCCCAAATCCGTGGGAGGTGTCATGTATATGACCGTTTTTCAAGGCAGTGTATAAACACATCAGCTTCCTCAGTATCATAAGCAAAATTTTGAAGCTATGAGCAACAAGAAGGTTGTTGATCAGCTCAA
>OZ038497.1:57124997-57164997 GCA_964036315.1 Acanthosepion esculentum | reverse complement strand
CCACAACGGCAGCCATCAACATTTCAGGTACCGTCATATCTGTCCATTTTTTGACATTGTCCAACCAGGTTTTGCGTTGGCGTCCTCTCATCCGTCACCGTAAAATAAATTCATATAATTTAAAAATATATACTGGCTTTAAACATCCTGAAAGGGGTTGATAAGCCGAAAAAATACAAGTCACTGAGTATTTCTGTCTAAAGATAGGTTCATATTAAGAATGTCTCGGAATGAATATTTATATCTTTAGCATGGTGCTCTTGGATTATTCGTATGAATACGCACCTTCAAAGATCATTCTTTCTCACAGATTGCTCTGAGCGCCAAAATCGAAGCACCTACTTCAATCAGGTTTGTTAAACCGTGTGAGCCGATTATATATCATTCCAGAGGACTGAAGCGAGGACTGAACGCGTTAAACGAGGATCGTCGCCCGCTGGCATCTACTGCATCTTCCCTCGCGCCGGGTGTGTCGATTTTCTCTTTTTCTGTGACATTTCTCCTGACGGGGAGCGATAGGTATGCATCTGTGTGGAAACATATTCTCCGCCCCAAGACTTAGCCAAGGCTCAAGTTCTGGAAAAGACCCCCAACGTCGTTTTTGTGCGCTGACACAACACAGTGTGTGTCACATACTGGTGATAATTCCTCACCCGGCTCCTGAAGTTGCGTGAGAATTTATCAGCTACAATTCTCAGCTACCGTCCACCTCAAGCTGAGCAACACATAAGCAGTATCTGCTTATCGGTTTCAGTAGTTGCATGAGGCAGGGCTAGCGTGTACTACACCCTAACACACCGATCGAAGGAAGGGTCTGATTGGGGCCCCGGTTAATGTTTTATGACCGTCGCTATCAGATCAGCATTGATTTGGTTCTATCCATATTTATATACGTGACAAATTAAACTAAGCACAAGCGACATGTTAAAGGATGAACTATTTTCGATGGGTTTTGGCGTCATTCTGGGGTCTTTTCTTTTCGTCAAAACCCGCTTTTTTTCTCTCGAAAAATCACTATATAAAACCCATAATGTTGAATGTGTTAAATAAATCAATATTTACTTATCAGTTAATACGCGACTGCGTAGAGCTGCTGAGAAATGAACTAAGTCGTCTTGAAACACGCGACATTCGACTTCAACGTTCGGGTTAACACAATAGTCAAACACGTAATTGTAACCAGTATTTACCAACCTCTGCACAAGCAGGATATACCACAAGGTCGATTTTTATGTGATGTGAATCCGAGCCCTTAGGCTCGCGCAAAATTGTCCGTAGCCCCCGCATACATGGGGTCGGGTTTGTCTACCTCCTCAGACGAATCTCTGTCCGTAGTCATAGCCCTGTCTGAGTTCCTCACAGTCTGAAGGCAAAGTTCAACACGTAATTGTATAACATGTAATTGTATCCACGCAGTCATTGGCATGATATGTCACTTTATAGAAAATGGCGATCTACATTTTAATTGTCTAGAGATTCACGTTCAAACTCCGGTGTCAGTAGTGATACTATTAATTCATATGTGACAATTCATTTCCATTTTTTATAGTTGAAGTAGCAGAGTGAATGGGGTGCTTATCATAGATTCCGGGTGCACGGGACCCTTGCAGCGGCCCTGGTGCGAGGCTTAGGATGAGACTGTCAATGTAGACGTTTAAAATGACGATGGCAAACAGTGCAGGGGAGTAGTTGTTTCATTTCACTCCCAGGGGGATTAATATGTTATGTTTAGTATCATTTTCATTAAGAAGCCTATTTTACTATGGTGGTGTTTTTGGCCATTGGTTGTACAAGTTATTCATGGTCTCTCTAATTCTTTTTAAAAGAAATCATGCACTAATTATTTCGTAGCGTTTGATTCGCTTTTTTTCCCATTTTTTTTATTTTTATTTTTCAAATATCCAGCTTTCTTCTTACTAGTCATGATAATTTCAATCAAGTTAATTTTTGAAGGCAGGATACGTTACGTTACGGCTACAGGAGTTAAAATCCACAATGTGCTTATTTTTCTTATTTTTTTTGTATACAAGGCCCAAGAGGTACACAAATTATAGGGTTACAAAGTAAGGCGCACAGTTTATATGGATATGCAGGAAGACATAACGGTTAACTCTTGACTTGAATAGGTTAATATTGTAGTGATCAGGGAAGCATTCTTCTTGGAGTCGGTTTCAGAAGCCAGAATTTCGTGCGAAGAAGCTGATCGTATGGAACTGACATCTCTCCAATGGAATACTAAGTTTATAACGGTGGTGCACTACAATTTGAGTGGCATGACTGATTTTAACCTTAAAGATTAGAACTGGTGAAGCTAAGGAATCTCATTCTTCTGAAGAATTTCTATGGCAGTAACGATAAGGGGGCGAGAAGTTCCAACATTTCGTCTGTGTTGTAGGGGGGGAAATAATTCCACATCCACAAGGAAGCGGATATACGTTTGGACTCCATCAAACTTGGAAGGACTATAGTGAGTACTTGCTGCCCATATATAACAGCAGTACACCATTTTCGGTGTAACTTAGAGGATATCAGGAGGAATCAGTTGCTTAATAGAGCAGCACAGGAATCCGATCATGTTTCCAGTATCTATAGCGGTGAGTCATATGCATGAGTTTCACTTGAGGTCCTGATTGAGATTAATTTATAATAAACCCTCAAGGGGCTACTCCTATAAAAACCAGTACTATAATCGAAAAACAGCATGTCCCCCAAATTGGCAGAAGCTATATAAAAAAGGTATATATATATATATATATATATATATATATATATATATATATATATATATATGTGTGTGTGTGTGTGTGTAATTTGGCAGCAACTTTTCTTTCAAACATGTAGTGTTGAATGTTAAAGACAACATAGTCTTACATATTTTCTTTTGAATTTTCTCATATTCTCTAATGAGACTTTTTATTTGAAAATAGTTTCGAAATATATTTTGTCCATACGATGACCTAGCGCTTTCGAAGATCATTGTTCATCTTCAGGGTCAATATTTTAGTCAAAATTTTTTTAAACAAACATTTGCCAATTATCTTGTAGCGTAATCATGTTGCTACTTTTTTACAAACTAAAAACGTTAAAATCCTTTTAAATTCAAAAGACGCGATGATGTTATATCACGTGCATGGCGTAGATTTTTATCATGTGACAGCGTGAAAAAGATTTCCAATACACAAGCCAAAAGATCGAAGAATACACTACAAAATTTAAATATATTATAAAGATTGCAATATGTTACCAGATATATTATAATCTATACGATTAATAAGAGGTCTTTTGCTTTTAATATGTAATGCCTCTAAGATTTTAAGGCGTCTAATGTCTGTATGTTTATCTATAATTTTAGTATTTTCTACAAGTATTTTACGTATATCAGATTGCGTAAGGGAAACAGTATGTGACTTAATATGTTGTTTAATGGAGCTAGTATTATTTAGATGCAGAGTCAATCTTCTGGAGAGCCGGGTGGTTGTAAATCCAATATATGTATGTGGATTAGAAGAACATTCTTCCATGGGACATTTAAACTCATACACAACATTGGTTCTATCAACAACTGCAGCAACTGGAGAATGATTATTACTCATTATCAGGTTAGACGTTTTAAATTTACTATAATATATATATATATATATAATATATATTAAGTTTTAAGGCCTTGTTGGAATCAACAGGAAACACATTATGGTGTATTATAGACTTAAGGGCCTTTTCATCCATGCTGTATTGTCTATGCATTTGACCTCTGTAAAAGAGGTTAATTGCGGATAATTTTCTTGGTGTATCTCTTGTTAGGTCTGAGAAGTATCTATCAAATTCATTATCAACTAGATAGTTAGGAAACCCGTTATTAGAAAGGGTTTGCTTGATGTTAGTCAATTGCTTATGAAATATTTTATTGGTAGAAGAGATAAGTTTTGCTCTAGTAACTAGGTTAGAAATTATTGACCGTTTATATTTAATGGGGCATTCACTAAGATAGTTGAGGGTGCAATTGTTATCACTTGTAGGTTTTTTGTATACAGAAGTGGTAAAAGTGCCATTACTAGTATCTATTAAAACATCCAAAAAAGGGATATTATTATCTTTAGTTAGTTCATGTGTAAAATTAAGTACTGAATTATTTTTAAAGGCTTGTTGCAAAAAGGTTAATTCATCAAAATTTTTAGCAAGTATAAGGATATCATCAACATAACGGAGGTATATGCTAGGTGTTTCAATAATACCAAAACTTTTATCTTCAAGATGTGACATATAAAAATTGCTAAATGTTGGACCAAGGACAGATCCCATAGAGACGCCGTCCACCTGTAAATAAATATTATTAAGGTGGTCATAGAAAGGAACCTGTGTAGTGCAGATTAAAAGGATTTTTTTGAGTATATTCGGATTAATTTTAAGAGGTTGCATAAGAGGGTCGTTATAGATGTAATTAGTAATTATATCAATAGTTTCAATGACGGGGACGTTAGTAAATAGACTTTCCACGTCAAGGGAAGCTAGTATTCCATTATTCAGTTTATGAGAACGTAAGGTTTTTATTAACTCATGAGTAGAGTTAATATTATATATATTAGGTAGATATGGTGTTATTAATTTATATATTATTTATATTATATATATATATATATATATATATATATATATATATATATATATATTAAAATACATAGAAGGATTTCTACTTTCAGCGGGCTGATTTAAAACTAACAGATTCTATCAACTCTAATATCTATCTATCTATCTATCTATCTATCTATCTCTGTCTATATATATATATATACACACACACACAACACACACACATATATATATGTGTATATATATACACACACACACACACACACACACACACACACATATATATATATATATATATATATATATATATATATATATATATATATATATATATATATAGATAGATAGATAGATAGATAGATAGATATACAGGTGGAGGCATAATTTGCGCACCATAGGGGTTAATTGATAGGTCGAAGAGGTTGAGTGGCCCTTGAGGTCACAAGACCTCACACGTTTGGTTTTTTATGTGGGGTCATTTTAAATCAATTGTCTATCAGACGTGTCCAACGAATTTTGAAGAACGTAAAGGAAGAATTAAATATGAATGCATTAAAATGACAGAAGAAACTCTAAGACATGGTAATGAATCATACAGGTACAAAATTGAAATTTCTTTTGAAAAAAAAACGGGAAATTTTGAGCAGCGCATATATAAAATATATTAAATAAATAGCAAATAAAATTCTCATGTGCAGTTACGCTTTTAATAAATTATCCCTATAGAGCGCGACTTTTGTCTCACCCTAATATATATATATATATATATATATATATATATATATATATATATATATATATTTAAAGACATTTATGATATTAAACGTTCTATGATGTTTAACGTTCTTTTTATAAATGTCTTTAAATAAATTCTCAGTCCAATTCGATATATATATATATATATATATATATATATATATATAGTTATGGGAACTTACCCATAATAATAATGGACTATTCCGTACATCATAAATACTGCGCCTCAAGAGGACGCAGCAGTTCAGTCAAACAGAGGTTCAGAGTCAGTCAGAGACATAGTCGCGTCAGACGATTACTGTAAGACACTGGAATAGTGATACTCGTCAAGACAACATAGCTCACTATAACCTTATCTGATATTCATTACTAATACTTCTACTTCTTTGTACATATTTCTGTTTGTAATATACCTGGGTTCGATTCTTCATTGATTCTATCTTGGACCATCACCGTGGTACAAAGAACTTGGACCATAACATATATATATATATATATATATATATATATATATTCATAAATTAAGAAACACTATATCGGTTATAATTTTTTTCATGAATATTGTTATATTCATCTCTTCAGACCGAATACATTTAAGAAATGGAATCAATCCATCTAGACAGATATAGCGGGACAAAAATAAGAAAGAGAAAAAAGATAGAAAAATAAGAAAAGGAAAAAAAAGAAGAAAAAAATTAAATTAAAAAAGAGAGAGCAAGAGAGAGAGAGAGAGAGAGAGAGAGTGGGGGGAGAGAAAGAAAAGAAAGGAAAAATGGAAGAAATAAATTATAAGCCAATAGCAAAAATAAATAAATAGAATGGCTTAGAAAAAAATTCGTAAAAGTTTTGAATAAATTAATATACCGTGTAAAGGAAGGAAGAAAAAGATGGGATAGAAACTAAATATATTGAGCCGGTTATTGGATTAAAGACCACCTTGGAAAAATCACAACCAATTGCAAAGTAGTAGTAGTAGTAGTATATATATATATATATATATATATATATATATATATATACACACACACACACACACACACACACACACACATATATATATATATATATATATATATATATATATATATATATATATATATATATATATATATATATATAAGATAAATCCTAAAGAGCCGGGAAAACCTACCTAGGTTTAACCTGAACAGATCTTCAGAGTAAGCTTACTGCGAAGATCCGTTTTTCTGGCTGTTTAGGATTTATTTTATTTATTCTCGCTCTATTTAGCGTATTGAGCCCTCTGCGTTCTAGTTTCTACTCGCTTCGTTTCTTTTTATTTTGGACTAAAGTTTTAAGGCGCTGGACATTTTGTTTCGCCCTTTTCAAAATGTTTTTAAGTCTTTATTTTTTTTCAAATTTTTTCTCGGGTATCAATTTGTTTTGACATATCTGCAAGTTGGGCTATCCAAGCTTTTTTTTCAACCTAGTATTACTATTATATATATATATATATATATATATATATATATATATATATATATATATAAACAAGCAATAAAACTTTCTGTTTTCTGAGTGCCGGATCTGATATGGTAATCTGATTTATAGTCCCTTTTAACCTCAAAAATCTCAATCAGTTTTCCTTAAATAAAGTTTTATCTTTCATTCTGACCTGAAGAAGCCGAGTAGAACAGACGTCGGCGAAACGCGTCGTTTGTAGATTTTCCGCATTCCCTCATCATCTCCACGACTAGTACTGTAAATAATACCCGCCGTCTAAGTTTCACTTTCTTGCTTTATCAGTACTAGTGTCAGGTCTGATCCAGAATGGACTTTTGCTAATATATCTGGGCTGGTGCTACCATGACCCCACGTTTCTGCCATGACGTAGTTCAAAAGGCATTACGCAGGATTTCGAATGAAGAATTATCCCCCACCACCACTGCAAACAATTTCCTACAGAATCCTTGCTAGTTTCCCACTAATATATCGCTGTTACCCTGAGACATGTTCAAGCGATCGACAATCCTTAGAGACACCAGCTCAGATCTTCACAGCTGTAAAACGCAATGCAACGTACACAGCGTAAATCAACCCCATTCTCTTCGTAATATTTCCATTCAGGCAGCTTCTTCAGCAGAACTGTCACCCCGTGAAATAGACTCCCGAAAAATATGCTTTACCAACCACTATACTGTCAATTAATTCGACTTTAGGTACCACCTATATCTATCTTCCTATCCTCTTTCTTTCTCTGTTATGCTTTTATAACAATTCCATGCATTAAGCTCTACTTTGAAATGAATTTTAAACCTTTTTGGAGGTACCTGCAGCAGAGTTTGGTTGTGGCAAACAATAATACTCGACTGTAATAGAAGTTAAATCTTACTGAGCAAGTGTAGAATTTGGTAATAGCAATAGTACTCGACTGTAATAGAAATTGAGCCTGACTAACTAAGCCATAACTCTGGTCAAATTGGTAGATGGCTTATATGGCAGCCTGGGAGATTCTATTCTGATACCCAGGTAAGCCTATTCTGCGTATCTTGATTGGCTGCTGATTCCAGTGTGGATACTGTGCTCAATAAATAGCCATCAGTCCCAGTACACTGTGAATCTTTGGACATGTATTCATTTACAGCCCACTTTATTTTTGTCTGCCAACTGGACGCTAGTTGGGAACCTCCTTGTCGGAATTCTTACAACCTCTTGATTCCATCAGTGATAAATGCAGCTATTAAAGACAACTGCTCTTTGACATCTAGAAGCAAACTGGACTGTTGAGATTACGTTTCCTGTATTTATATTGCCATCTATACTGTCAAAAATGTTTTTAAAATCCTTGAAACTTCTAGAAATATGTCCTCCATTCCCTCAATGCTTATACTATCTGGAATGTACATGAAAATAGACAAGTTTCAAAATATCGACGACGAGATGAAAAAACAAAGTTTTCATAGAATAATAGACATTTCCTTTGCTTTCCACACGGAAGCAATTAGGAAATCATATACACTAGTCAAAGACAAAAAAGACACAATTTTGTTGCATAGTGCTATCAAGTGCAAAACTTAAAGGGAAAAGCGGATTATTGCATGTATAATGGAAATCTACTGTTAATTTGTCAAAGACATCTAGTAGACCGATCATTCCTACAAATAGAACTCGGAGAAGATTTAACGATAGAATGTTACAGAAAAATATGGATTGTCATGCGTCAGGAATTAATTCGGCGACTCCCGGCAGAACACAGCGGTTATGCGATTAACATAAGTGAATTAGAAATTGTTTTACAAACGAAATGTGGTCAGTTTTTCATGACGTTGTGACTGAGAGAATAAAGAGCGTAAATGCATTGGAAATCATACTTCAATATAAATGTATTGGAAATCAGACAGAAAGGCATTGTCCGCCTATAGGGAGTAACGCAAACGCTATCCATTGAAGACAATACGGTCAATACAAGCTTAATCTCCGTTTCTTTTCACACACAAAACAATTTGTACCTATTATTTCTGTCTCTCTCATGTTTTTTCGAGCCTTTCATTATATAATACAGTTTTTAACAATATTCTTTCACAATAAGTAACAAACATGTTGAAGCTTGCTGAAACTCGCATTCTACGTGGGTTTCCGCTATAGAAAGAAAATAAAACAAATGTTGCGTACAAGATTAGGTATCGACACTATTACCTCCCTTGACGTCTTCTGTCATCAATACCATCGTTTATGTCGGCGTTGTCACAACAACGTCAAAAAGCCCAGTCGATGAAGTCCTAACGGATGAAACGCGTCGCAAAAAACTTTTTCTAATTTGTCATGCATCAATCCTTTCACAACTGTTCTTGATATATATTTTTTTATACAAATATACATATAGATATTGCATATATATATATATATATATATATATATAATATATATATATATATATATATATATATATATATATATATATATATATATATATATATATATATATCGTGAGCCGACGGCTTAGTGGTAGAAGTTCCGAGTGATTCCAATTCAGTCGGGGTTCGATCCTAGACGTCTAGCCACACTGATGAGCTGTGAAACAGCGAAACAGTCTGTCTGTGGATGACAAAAATATTGGCTCCAGAAAAATTAATTTCGGTTGAGCTCTTTGGTTTGAGGTGTGGCTTTGTAAGCAGTGGCTATTTAAGCTGATATTGCACGACTCTTCGGCAGTCACTGTGAGTTTATCTAAATCTAAAAATAAACACGCTAAAATTCACCTTCATTCCTGTCGTGCGCAGACGGCTTAGTGGTAGAAGTTCCGACTGAGGCAAATTCAGCGAAATAGTCTGTCTGTGGATGACCAAAAAATATATATATATATATTTATATATATATATACAGAGAGAGAGATCAATGAAACATACACACACGCTCTTATATCTAATATTCATTTGTATAGTCACGTAATTCATATATATATATATATATATATATATATATATATATATATATATATATATATATATATATGTATATATATATAATCAAATGGATAAATATAGGTAAATGTACGAGCAAGCTTTCGTATCCAAATGTTAATTATTTAAATGGATTGTAGTTTAAATAAAAAATTAGACTACAATAAGCGATAATCTGAAATATTTAAAAAAAAAAATAACCCAAAACATTTTGCCCCTGAAGATTACAAAAGCATGAAACTACGAGCTGTACATCCAATGTAGGATATTATGCATATTTTAATACACACACACACACACACACACACACACACACACACACACACACATATATATATATATATATATATATATATATATATATATAGATATAGATAGATAGATAGATAGATATGAATTATGTGACTATAGAAATGAATATTACATTTGTTAGTTTCTCGTATTAAGCGATCATCAGATGTGGTTTGATGATGGATTAAAGCAGGGGTGGGCAAACTACGGCCCGCGGGCCACATGCGGCCCGCCAAACGATTTTGTTCGGCCCGCTTTAAAATGTTATTTATTAAAACTATATTTTTTCTTTAAAAGCCCTTTATTTTGCCAATTTTAAATATCAATTACTTTAGTTTATATATACTATGCGGCCCAGTAAAACTGTAAATTTTTAGAATGCGGCCCTTGTACTAAAAAGTTTGCCCACCCCTGGATTAAAGTATTAACATATACACTGATTTCACAGCTGTTTTCGATGTCAGCACCGTTTCGATCTATATATCACTAATTCTGACATAGAGCAGTATTCACTCGTAAATATAAAAAACTGAATGATATATAAAAGCAAAAATAACATGACACCCACTAGATTTTGAAACTGAGGATAATCTGCAAACAAGACTTTATGGAGAACGTTGTTGATTTAATGGATGCCTCCATTAACAGGTAAAAATCATAAAATAATTGAAACATCTTTAATAAAAAAAACAAAAAAAACAACTCTCAATAATATCAACTATGAACACGGCTACAATGTGCTGACCGTGTTTGTAAAACAAATTATACCTATAACGATTAGTACATTCATAAAACAATCTAGACATTTTATTAAAAGTACAAATAAAATTATTTCTGACAATGGTTAAATGTATAGCCGAAATCGCTCGACCATACCAAAGAATTCGGACAATTTCTATTTAAATTATGTCCAGAAAAGAAGAAAATTAGATAAAGAAAAATTAATAAAATAATTAACCGCTGTACCTCATCAGTGGTTTTCATGAAACTTGTATAAAAGTGGAATTGCTTCCCAAATACACAATTATATGTATATCTCACTATATTTTTTTTAATTATCTGACTCTTCTTATGTTATACATATTACTATAATTATTTCTATACTTTGCTTTCTCTATATCAATCCTATCTTATTACCTTCCACTAATTTATGAATTTCCTTTCCTTTCTTTACATTTTCTTTATCCTGTTAATTTTTTTTTAAAAGTTTTTTTTTATATATATTCCGTGGATGGTTGGTATTCTTAATAATTCAAATTATCTTTTAAATATAGTTAATATAATTATTTTTATTGTTAATTCTTTTTTTAAATGTTTTCTTCACATAAACTATCTAAAAACGATTTATTGTATGCATAGTTTGGTAATTTTGAATGGAATGTTTTTTGTTATATAATTAATCTTATATATAAAGTACAGTGTATGTGTGTGTGTTTATGCGTGTTTGTGTCCAAGCAACTCTTCCGCTCCCACTGGTCCGATTTCAATGATTCATAGCTCATTCAAAAGACCTAGAAAAGTTAGGCGCAGGAAACGATTTTGGTTGGGCTCAGATTCAGGGTTGCCAGATTATGCGAGGTTAAAAATATATATTAATACATTATACTAGCCATTATCGTCGCTTTCATGGTTTAAGCGGAGTAACTCTTATTTTCCTCTGTATCCAAAATGGTAGTACACGTTTTATTATAAAGTAGCGTAAAAGCCGCCCTATCGGACGGCATTTAAGCTAGCTTCTTTGGAGGACTCTTGGTTTGTCCATCATCACAATAGATAGGGAGGAGTAGATTAGATAGGCATCAATAAACTACAGAAGAACTCAAAATTGATCGTTGCATTTAAGTATTGAATTAATGTTTAACTTACCTTTTAAATGTTCATCGATAATTCTTCTGCTGCTACTTAAAGACAATTTGATATACACAGATCCTTATTTTCCATACAAACAATTATTTTTATTTCATGGGCGAGAGAACAGGGGGCAATTTATAAGATGAAATTAATATAGTGTCAAGGTGGGAAAATAGAAATTAGAATTAGTTAGACTTTCAACATCTGCAGAGAAACACAATTAAGCATAATCTATATTATGGAAGTGTAACCTATATTATGAAATCTATATGAATAAAAGCGAAATTGGAGCTCAATTCTCCCACGAATCTGATATTAAAAAAAAGCACCAGCCCTACTTTATAGTAATTTACGCGGTGTCTCCTCATTCCCCCACGAGAATGAGATGTAACACAAGGTCTTTTAAAAGTGGGGCCTCGAGCGCGTGCACCCGGGTGAGGACAAAAATTGCACACAGCCCCCGCAACCGTCGGTTGCGCTGGCCTCGGTGCGAGCACCGATCCCTCCCTCTTGTGCAATGGGAAGGCGCGGCATCGGACAGCTGTTCCCCAGGGCTGGGCACCTCTCGATATTATTTACTCAGTTGCCCCTCTGTCCTTTGACAGAGAAGCCCCAGAGTGCACTCTGCCCAAAGACAGAGACGCAACTGAGAGATGATAAATAATGCGCAAATTACTTAATAGTAATTTACGCGGTATGTACTTGACCCCGCCACACACACTGAGTCAGGTTGTAACACAAGTTCAGTTTTTAACGTGGGGACCCGAGTGTTTTCACTCGGGCCGCTGGTCTTAGCTTGTCCAAGCTGGTCAGAGCTAGTCATAGATGGTCCAAACTACTCAGAGCCGGTCCAAGGCAGTCATAGCCGCGACACCATCAACACAGAGCTCTGTGACCGATAGGTATCTGAACGCGTACACCCCCACCAAAGAGGAATTTACGCGTTACAGGTTCAAAATCTGCATGCTATATTATCGAATTCTACGCAATATCACTATTCAGGTTTAACTAATTTGCATACTGATTTTTTGTTTAAAGTTTATTTTATTATTTAATTTTCTTTCATTACTGTTCTTTTATTCTAGGATTGTTTTGATTTTCATATCAAAAATAGTTAGGAATATCGTCTTATATATGTGTTTAAAAGTGTTTGAAAGTTAAATTTTACTTGACCTACAACAATTTGGCATCTATTTGTGAAATTTCCTTAACTATAACTAGCCAATTTATGAAAGAAATGCTCATTTAAATTTTTTGTTTTAAAGATTTCAAATAGTGAATATATCTTATATTGCGAAGCCATCGCGAGCGGGCGAAATCTGCTAGTTATTAATAAGTTCGTTTTTAAAACTTCTTTTTTTTTCGGCCTTACTTTAGTTTCTTTTCATGATTCTTTTAATCCCAACTTTGCGTGTTAAGTTTAATATCTGGGTTGAATTTGTGTAGCATCTTTCCATTTAAGCCAGCCAACATCCGCATTCCTCTTATCTCCAGTCTGGCTGTTCGTGTTACCTGCTATGTTATGGGTTGTTTCTGTAACAATTTTTCAACTGCGTTCTATTTACAATATTACATTTTATATTTCTACTTCCGAAACTGAATACAGTCCACAATTTGAGTTGAATAAGACTAACCCATTGACGTTAGTTTAAATAGTCTATACTCATGATGTAATTTTGGATTTCTCTGTTATGTAATTTAATATATATATATATATATATATATATATATATATATATATATATATATATATATATATGTATGTTTGTTTGTTTGCTTATATATATATATATATATATATATATATATATATATATATGATAGCTGGCCACTCGCATTCGAGGGTACCCGTCTACTAGAGAGGCTAGCCAATCCCTATTGCAGACGCCCACTCAGGCGCAATTGTGTTTGTTCAAACTATAATTCAACTATACTGAGCAGGCCAGTTACAGTTTATGCGAGAGTGAGAGAGAGAGTATTACTTAACGTGATTAACGGGCTGAACAAGGCCAGCATGTTCAAACCCTCTGTCCCGATAAATCGTGGATTTGTGCTAGCAAAACGACCGACTGCTCCCAAGGGTTCCGTCAACCCAATTTCATTCACATGGCCTGGGCCAACCCGTGATTTTCAGACACTTTCCAAAGGTGCCGCAAGCTAGGATCGTCCCCTCCAGGCCGATAACATCAGGAAGTCTCTTTCCTCGACCATGGGTCTCATGGTCAGAAAGGGAACGGTCAAACCACTCGGCCACGTGCCATATATATAGTGATTTTCCAAGTTGTGGAACGAGGCCTAATGTAGGTTGAACCCTGTGAGGATCGACTACTCAGTCGTAACTGTTCTAGCGGGACAAGCTTGCTAACCATTAAACCGCCTTGAGTTGCCCCTAAGCGCCATATATGTATATGTTGATCGATATGTGCGGAAAATTGTATTACATTTTCAGAAATGAAAAGTCAACCTACGAGAGGCTGTGGTGCGTGTGTGGCCAATGTAAGGATGCAGTGTTGTTTGTTGGTCATACATTCTCTCAAAGGACATGATAACTAATATATAACATCATTTTTAAATACGGCGGATTTTTAAAAAAATTCAATCTGCTGTGCTTCGTTGCTTTACATTTGAAATTTCTAAATAAAACTACAAGTTCTGTGTTAACAATTTCGTCTGTCTTGTGGAATTTTCTTCCGGTCTCCTGTTTTACAATCTAATTAGATATTCAAAACATTAATGCAATATCAATCATCGTCATCTGTCTGCTTGACGCCTGTTCTCTTATTGGCATCTCATTTTAACACTGTTTTAGTTTTTCATATTTTTCACACTCATTAATCTATTGTTACTATCTAAATGATTTTATCGCTTTTATTGGGGTGAAAAGATTACAAAAGAAGATTTGACGCTTTAGTCACCTTTATGAAAACTCTTTAAATGTCTAACAGCTTAATCCTTGTGATGTGGCCGGATGAGCTGCGGCTCGGTCGCCTGTTTGCGAGTAATGATCGAGAGAGTACTCATCGGGAGAGAATTAATCGGTAAAAAGGACGACGTGTATATCAACCCACGTCGGCCTTTTACCGACGAGAATCAGATGTGAGTGGGATGGGTAATCTGAGAGTAAAATTCCTTGCATACACTTACGCCAAAATAACCTTTGAAATTATGTGAAATGATGCGAACTCGTCTCTTGTCTCCAAGTTATGGGTTAAATAACAGAGAAGACTGGGTCCTCTAGACGTGGTTGTCATCCAATCTAGCAGGGCAACAACATTGTATTTACATTTCGTCACCGCCAATCAGTCCCCGAACTGCCGCAAGTCACGATAGGCCGATGTCCCCGCGAGGAGACCCCGTGCCTTGAGAGAATACTGGGCCTCAAACTCACTACAAACCTTAAGTAGAACTCTTATATCCGATCCATCGCTAATGATACAGATAAAATGATCGTCTCACTGTATCGCTCCAGTAAGTCTCTGACTGCTCATGGTATCTTCTACATTTATAAGAGCCAAATCAGATCGAAAATGGAGTACTGTTGCTATATTTGGACGGGAGCTGCCCAGACCTCACTCCCCAGTTTTGATAGAGTTCAAAAGCGTCTCCAAGACCTTGTTGAATAAGAATTATTTTCCACCTTCACAGGCAGGATGTGGCGAGCCTGTCACTGCTCTGCCGCTACTTCCATGGAAAGTGTTCGGGTGAACTACATTCCTTGGCTCCACCATGTTTAATTTTCGCGGCTAGGACTCACCATGCCACTTACATATTAGCAAACCAACCTCATCCCCTCTGTATTCCATCGGCGAGAAGTAAGTTCCACTCGAACAGCTTTTTCCCACGAATTACTGCTCTGTAGTAAAGCATGTTTGCTCGACCACTACAATCTTAACCTATTCCAGTCTTGAATTAACTGTTATCTTCCGCTCTTACCCATATAAACTACCTCTTAACGTAACTGTGGCCCCCGAGCCTTGTACAGGGTGAACCTTACTGTAAAAAATGAACAAAAAAGTAACAATTGTCCATAGTCTCCTACAATCTGTGATAAAGAAGGGAAGAAGCATACAACTATACACTGGAAATGTGAGCAACATAGGATGGTTTATACCAATTATATTGTTTAACCCTATACCTGCATAATAAAACCTGACATAGAGTAGGTAGCTGAATATCAAATAGATAACATGTCGTCGTTTACTCTTCGTTCATTTCTTCGTCGTTCACTCTGCTTTCTCCGCCATTCCAATGCAACAACCGCATTCATTGTCTCTCACCTTTGTGTTCCGGTAATCGATAAGGATTGGCCAATCTACCGTTCGACCTCGTTTCTAAATCAATGGCCGATTGTACTAATGTACCCAGTGACTTCTTTCCTGTTGGGAGTCGCAAAAGTGACAATCGATCGTGACAAACATAACATATTTTCATTATTTTACAAAGTATTTTAATGGATAAAAGTAACTCCGAATATGAACTTGGATAATCCAAATTTGACAAACAGAATCGTGCTGTGGAAAAAAACATCTTTAATGTTTCGATATTTATTTACATCTTCATGAGAGCATAAGGAATATGATTAGATTTGTTCGCCTATCGTCTGGGTCGCACTGCTCCCCAGTTTTTGAAGAGGATTAAAGTTTTATCCGTTGTTCCTTGTTTAGGATTGGGTTTTCCGTTCATTCTGAGGTCTTCATTCTCTTTCACTCACTTCCTGAGTCTTAGTGGCATTATCGCCTTGATTAGAGTGAATTGATACAAAATGGAAGTAATTTACTCTGGTGAAAATCTGAAAACGAATAAGGTATAAGAATATAAAGAAAGTTCATTTGTAGTTGCCTTTTTTATGACGTGATGATGGGGAAATGAACCTGAACATAACAGCAATCGCTACGATTTTTATTGTAGTCGTCGGCATTGCAAAAGTGACAACGAGTATTTGATTTGTTTTTTTACGGCTTATCAACCCATTATAGGTTATTTAAAGCCGAGATTTTTGGATTCAAATTTAAATTTAGAAGTTGATGGCATCGCACTTCGACTTCGTTCGCATGTATAGTGACATAAATAAACGTAAATATCACTTGCGTATGACGAAATAATTTTCCATTGTATCATAGTGTCATATAGTAATAAAGTGTCGCTGCCGACACTTGAGTTTGGACATAGATCGCCAGTGAGCAAACATGGGCAATCCCATTATTGAATTAAGTAGACCACGTGACCATAGATGAGACGCATATAAGTAAGAAATAGATGACGAATAACGATCGCTATTCCTAGTCTATCCTCTATGCTATATGGATCACCATTTCTACTCTACCGTCTATTATTTTACGGACCGATATTCTCTATACTATTCCACTATACGGATTACTATGCGAACGAGTATTATCGAGCAAGTACTATTTGAGCGAGTGTTATTCGATGACGTCTAACACCGGTATTTTTCAACGGCGTTACTATAGTTGTATCTGCGATTACAAAGTCTCTACTACAACGAGCATTACGAAAGTGGCAACGAGTATTCGTTGGCATCAGAAAAGTGACAAACGCGTATTCGTTATCAGCACAAAAGTGACAACGAGTATTCGTTGACATCACAAAAGTGGTCAAGAGTGTTCTTTGGCATCACAAAAATGGCAACGCGTATTTGTTGCCATCAGAAAAGTGACAACGAGTATTCGTTAACATTACAAAAGTGGCAACGCGTATTATCCATCACACAAAATGTTTAATATCTAAACAACCACCAAACTTTTTCCAAGATTTTCAGATAAGTCGTGTAGCCATCTTGGCACCATTTGTCATAAGCATCACTGAAAAAATCTTCGAGTTATTCAGCTAGAAGAACATATTAAAATCGTTTTGTGTCAGCCCCACTATGTCTTCCCAACTGAGCAATGGTGAGAGGAAAAAAATCATTCATGCCTTCGGTAATGCTACCAACATTCATACTCTGGGTATCGTCTTCAAAATTTCATTCAAGAACCATCAAGCGAACGGTGAATAAGAGGGAACAGTAGAGAAGAAAACAGGATCAGGTCGTCACAGCAGCAAGAGGTATCACTATTTCAACTTAGTGCGAAATACATTCTTCAAATTAGAGTCCAATAGTGTTATAAAAATCTTGGAAAATTCCAATAAGATATCTTTAATCATTTCTAAAATACAACGGTTCAAAGCCTAATCTAACAATTGGACACTTTTGCTGTTACACGATCTGGACAATTTTGCTGTTACCGCCGGTACATTCAAATGGAAATGACCAAGATATCATTTCCCCCACGAAATAAGGTTAAATATTAGGAACTAGAAGAAATCATTGCAATCTTCAAAAAAATTGTTACGGCAATACTTACTCGAAAAAGTTAAAGAAAGAAATTCTTCTCGGATTTATTCAAATCCATACCCAGAGCATTCCCACCACTTGGAGACCCCCACCTCGACTGACCGTGTCTCCAAGGGTGTAGCCGTACACACCAGGCTTAGCCAATTGCAGGTTCATGAGCGTATTTAACCCATAGTTGGAATGAATGGCCGTTGACCCAATGGATTTCACCCTCTCTTTAACAGCTCTTATTTCTGTGCTCCTTGGGCCACTTACCATCTTCATCAGATTAGGTTCAGGTCGGGGAGCCGGTTTAGTCACGGACCACTCAGGTTTTGAATTCAGAGTTGTCCTTCTCCCAGCTGCAATGCAAGGCTAAAGGAAACAATCTGTACTGCTATTTACCCATTGCTGGAGGATTTAAATATTTAAAATATTTAAATATTTCGAATTTATTAACCAATCAGCCAATCCCTATCTTCTGGCTAAGCACAGGGTGCGAATGATAAATTGTCGTCATTTTATATTTTTAATTTCACGCATGCGCGTTGATTGTTTCTTATTTTGTTGACTGCATAGTATAGTCAGTTGGGCACCATCTGTTAGAAAGACTCCACCATGACGCAATTCAATTCACTGGAAATTTAGAAACGGAAGTTGCACTGCTTGGCATTCGCGCCGGAAGCCTCAGTAGGAACATTTCAGAGTTTAGAGGAAATTGTAAAATGTTGGATGAATCTAATGATGATTAGGAAAGTGTTTGCATTGATAACTAGTGATGGCGTCGTTATGTTTACATTCATCTTCAAAAAGCTCCTCGGACTCAACAAGGAGGCCTACATCAAGTGCTACCCTGTGTCTAAAGGGTGGCTGCTGAAAATCCCCAGGTTTTGGCAACAAAAATATGCATCATGCCACACAAGCAGGAAAACCCAGTCATGGCTGTCAGACAATTTCACATCACCCCTTACATCACCCCTTACATCTGGCCACCTAACTCCCCAGACTGCAAAACTCTTGATTATTCTGTGTGGAGCTCACTTGATCGGAAGACCAACAAAACCCCTTAAAGTGAACTGAAGGTACGCATTATGGCAGCATTCACCAACTTAAAGAAAGAGACCGTCCAGATGAGTTGCAGTAGATTCCGAAGTCGTCTAGAGGCCATAGTTGAAGCCAAAGGCGATTTTATTTGTATAATTTTATACTTTAGTATTACAAGATATTTTTTGCGTAATTTTGGTAAATATATTTGTTAAAATGAGATGCCAGTGCTATTTTCATTTTTTGCGTCGTCTCAACGATAATTTATCCATCGCACACTGTATATACTTATAAAGTCAAATAATAATAATAAAATAATAACTGATTTCGTTATTAATGACCTAAGAAATGTTGACGTGTTGTAAGATCAGCTGACCGAAGCCTTTATTTCAGGGGGTAAAATTACCATCCATAAATGGTTTATTATTTCATTTCGTTCCACGTTCTGAATTCTACAAGTAAATCCAAAAACATTGGCGCCATCTTCAAAAGACGAGTTGAAGAATTTCAAAATCGTAGTACTTATATCACCATTAAGTTACAGCAGAATAATAATAATATTAATAATGGTTTCCTATTGACATAGCATTTTCCTGCAGCTTGAAATGTATGTATGAAGATCTTCAATAAAACGATCAAAATCTATCAATATACAAAGATCTTGAAGGGGAAACCTAAAACAATGTGGCACATAAACACATCAGTTATCCCGGTTGAGGTTGGAACCCTGGGTTTGACTATAAATGGTTTTGACAGACTCAGTGAAGGACCCTGGTAGCTTATGCCTTAAAGAATTGCCCAAAAAATTGTTCTCAAAAGTACACTACACACCTTACGACAGACTTTATCTATGTGTTTTCTTAGGTTATTTTATTTTTATTTTTTATATAATTGTTCAATGGAAAATAGCGTGCCATTTCCGACCTTAAGGAAAGAAATGTGTATGCAACAGCAATCAAAGGAAAATATTATTATTATTATTATTATTAATGGTAATAATAATATTAATAATAACAGTAGTAACAATAATAATAATAATAATAATAATAATAATAATAATAATAGTAATAATATCAGTCTTCAGTTTGATAGGGCAATCTAGGCAAATTGAGCAGACATAATTGTGAAAAATCATATTGGAAAAATATGTATTTTGATAGATGTTGTAGGCTCAGCCAAAAAAAAAATCAAACAAAAAAACACACAGACATGTTTGAAAACGTTTGAGAAACTAACTAAATACAAGAACACCAAGAGAGAAATTATCGGAAAGCGGCATCTCAAGACCACAAAATTGATCTCCTGTTATTGGAGTTTTCGGGAATGATATCAAAAGGAACAAACAAAGTATGCGGATCAAATCCTGGCAACCATAAATTATGTGAATTACTTCTCGCATATTTCGTAGAATTTTCGCCGTGCAATTTTTTCTTTCGTTGAATGGCACCTCATATGCTTACAGATGATACAGAAAAGCCTGTTGTCTTTGATTAAGACTCAACATGTACTGCACGAAGCAGAAAGAAAAAAAATATTATTAATACTAATGAAAATAAGAAATAAGATTTAGTGTAGAGACATTTTTATATATCCATGTTTGGCAATAATATCAAATAAATAAACGACAAATTTTGGCTGTCAGTCCGCGTGTCTGAAACCTTTCTAATTCGTGTCATACTTGCGCTACATAGGTATATTATAGCTTTTTGGAATCCGGATTACCTCGTGATTGAAAATCTGCCCATCATTTAGTGCTTGATAATCTAGAATTGGGGTTGTGTCCGGATGATGTGGGAACAGTTCAAAATTTTAAAATAACTGAAAAAATTAGATTTTTAAAACTTTTAAATTCATATTGATTTTAAAGTAACAGAAAAACATTCTGAATTTTAAAAATAATGTTTGAAATTCAGGTTAAAATGTCTCCAAAACATTGTGATTTGAGGAAATCAATTTTATTTCTTAAAAATGAAATCAGAGTTAAAGTGGGAGGTTACGTGACGTGAGGTTTTGAAGTTCCGCGAAGTTCATTATTTGAAGAAGTCAACTCAAAGTTCACGGAACTTGTGATTTGAAGAATTCAGTTTTTGACCTGAATTAAAATTTCGGCCCAAGTCGTACTTTCGGCCCAAATCCTACTTTCGGCCCAAATCGTACATTCGACCAAATCAAAGTTAAGGAGAGGTTTTGAGGTGAATTGAGATCTGAGTTATTTCTTCAAAAATATCAATCCTGTTTTCTAAGCTGGGCCAGTGGTCCCTTTCGTTCTGGGTCGAAGTGCGGCTTTTAAGCTCGTTAATAGTAAACCACAGATCTTCTTTACATGCATACATGAAATATAAGCTCTGCCCCGAAGATCGGTCTAAATCGTAAATACATTCTAATATGTAAAAAAGTTATTAACAATGAACTGGAGTCATAGTCTTCAGGCATCTATGAAATAAATTTGTGTGTAAAGGATTTTGATAAATACTTTTCACACATCCTCCAGTACTGATAGCCGACACGGAAAAGAAATTACAAAATCACCTACAGAAGGAGAGTGAGAATAAGAGACTAAGTATAAACTACACGACAAAGGATGCATGGCCACCAGTAAAAGGATGAGCCCGAAATACGATTTGCAGGACGGGAACACTACAACCAAACAGATGCGGAAGTATAAATATCTGGGAAGCATTTGAACAGAAGACGGTAAGGGTGACACTGAAATCCTTAGACGTATTGGGACGGCCAAGGACGCATTCCAAAAGCTGGGCAGAGTATTGCGAGACAGGAGGATTTCTTTGGTAGCAAAGAAAAGAATACTGAGCTGTTACGTGACACCTGTTCTTCTTTATGGCAGCGAATGTTGGACGATGTCCTCAAAGATGTGGTTCTACAGAAGGATGCTAAGGATATCATGGACCGAGTGTGCGAGCAACGATGCGGTCTTGGAAAGGGGTTAAGAGGCGGCTTTTACTTAACATCAGTAAGAGGCAGCTGAAGTTTCTGGTGCACACAATAAGGAAGGAGGGCCTGGAGAATCTGATAATCAGGGGTCGAATAGAGGGTAAGAGATACAAGGGAAAGCAGCGCATGACATGCCTAGCGGGCTTAAGCAAGTAGTTGACAGAACGTCGTCTGGGGGAGGAAGCAGAAGGTTTGGTTTGGTTTGGTTTGTTTTGTTTTACGGCATATCAACCACAAGGGGTAATTTAATGCCGACAACTTTTTTTCCTGGTAATATTTTTGTTTTGTCAAAAATCTATTTCTGATAATATTTTTTCCTCAAAATTGTATATCTGGTAATATTATTTTCATAAACGTATTGCTGGTAATAGTTTTTTTCCCTCAAAAATTTATTTCTGGTAATAATTTTTTTACAGAGTATTTCTGGTGTCAAAACCTATTTTTACACTTTCATAATGCTTTTTACGTCAGTTTCGGGTTTAACTATTTGCCCATAGCTGGGACCCTAACAGGTTAGGGTTGACCTGGGAACACCAGCAATTAAGATGTGGCTCCACGCTCTTTAAAGCCTCCTGAGCAGAAGCCTTGCTGTTGGACGTAGTTTATCGTCTTACCCTTGACGCGGATGTAGTTTATCGTCATACCCAGGACGGGAAGCAGAGGGAAGGAACTTGTTGAGAGCTGCATAGAGGAAGGTGGAGAGCCATGATCGCCTACGTCCTGAAGGGAGATGGCACATAAAAAGAAAGAAATAATATAAAGCTACTAATAATTTTACTCTTTCTAATCTTCCTCCTCCTCCTCCTACTGCTACTGTTACTACTACTACTAATAATAATAATATCGCGGAGTCATATATGCACTTTATATACGTACATGGAATAAGCTTTGGTTTAAATACCTGTACAAACGAAAATAATTTTATAATCTCATAATTAATAATAATATCTATGTAAATAAAATGTAATGGATATGTGTGAGTGTGTGTTCATTAAATAATCTTTGGACCGTAAGGCTAATTTCTCTCATTTTTGTCTTTGTGCCGTCTCCCGTCAGGACGTTCTCGATTAACGCTCTCCACAATCCCCTCTCCTTTGTACCTCTTAATATCTTTTGGCTATATCAACCCTGCTCAGTCATCCATTTGCTCAAATAAAGATGAAGACAACTGTCCGAATACTGCAAATAATTACAATGCTTAGAAATAAGATAATTATCTATCTGTTCAGATCTACTCACACACTGTCTTAAGCTATAAAAGAAATCAGATAAAACCTAATAACCCGAATTTGCTTTGATCAATTTTTGTCAAATTTGAAATGATTAATTTAGACGTCAAAACAAAGCTTGAGCTAAAACATTTAGGTATAATGAAGACAATAAATTTAATAAAACACGTTGAAAAACCCTCAAAATATATCCATATCTTTAGGTACGACAATAAGTCCTCTGCCTGATGAGAGCATTTATTTTGTTTTAGAAAGCTCATTTTTTCTCTAAATTCAAAATTTGTCATATTTGAGCTGAGGTATTATAAATATGTATTCGTACCAAGCCAGACAATTTAAATATTACTTCTTTCATTATAGACACAAACTTTCGACCAAGTATCGACTTTAAGCATCCATTGTTTTGGCCATATTTTTTTTTAAGCTTATCACCCCAAGCAAGGCTGGAAGCCACTAGCACACAAGGGGTTACAGAAGGTTTGGAGGAAGAGCAGATAGGAGTGGTAAAGGAGAGGATGTGGAGAAAGATAGTGGAACGATCAAGGCAAGGAGGTTTCAGAAGATTTGGAGCGAGAGCAGATAGGAATGAAAGGTGAAAGGTGGGATATATATGTTGATTATTGTGTTATTTTTATCCCTAAGATAGTCTTCCATGTGGCATAAGCATCATGACGTTGGGTCATGACTGTCCACAGTTTCATTTTCTATACAGCTCTTAGTAATTTTTTCTTTTTCTTTTTTCTTTTTTTTTATTCAGTACAAGGACCGTTAGCCACTCGAGGTAGACGGTTATAGAGTAAGAGGAATAATTTATGCGGATATGTGAGCTAGATAACAGATAACTTTAGACTTGTAGAGATTGGGAAAACATTCGCTTGGTAGTCGGTTTCAATGGGAAGTGCTTCGCGGGGCGAAGCTTCTCGTGCGGAACACATCACCAATGGAATACTGGGCGAATGTGAGGGGTTCACTGCAATGGGCGTAGCATTTCGGATCCTGAATATGGCAATAAAGATGAGGACAACAGTTCGAAAAATGTAAATAATGTAATTAGATAGATAGATACATAGATAGATAGATAAATAGATAGATAATGAAAATGACTTGGTAGATAGGTCGATCGATCGATCGATTGTAAATGAAAATATTTATATAGTTGCAATATACAGTTATAGTTGCATAGAGATAACGATAGATAGATAGATAGATAGATAAATAGGTAGATAGATAGATAGATAGATAGATAGATAGATAGATAGATAGATAGCGAAAATATTTTATAGATAGATCTGAACAGATTGAGATTGATAAATAGATAGTTATGGAAAAATATTTAATATAGACAGATCAATCGATCGTAAATGAAAATATTTATATAGTTACATATGTATATATATAGAGAGAGATAGATAGATAGATAGATAGATAGATAGCGAAAATATTTTATAGATAGATCTGAACAGATTGAGATGGATAAATAGATAGTTATGGAAAATATTTAATATAGATAGACAGATCAATCGATCGTAAAAAAATATTTATATAGTTACATATATATATATATATATATATATATATATATATATATATATATATATATATATATATATAGAGAGAGAGAGAGAGAGAGATAGATAGATAGATAGATTAATCGATCGTAAATGAAAATATTTATATAGTTCCATATGTATATATATATATATATATATATATATATATATATATATATATATATATAAAGAGAGAGCGATATAGATAGATAGACCGTTAATGAAATAGATAGATCGTAAATGAAAATATTTATATAGTTACATATATATATATATATATATATATATATATACATATGTAACTATATAAATATATATATATATATATATACATAGATAGATAGATAGAGAGAGAGAGAGAGAGATCGTTAATGAAAATATTTTGATAGATAGATAGATAGATAGATAGATAGATAGATAGATAGATAGATAAGGAGGTACGGATGAGTACTGCACTATTATCACTGTGACCCACTTCCCAAAATGTTTTTAAATCCCTTCTTGGTCCGACCGAGAATATTTCGACCCCCATCTTAGATAGATAGAATTAAGTATTGAGGGATCGTCAAATAATGACAGCCTTTAGGACTAAATGCAATCCCCTGTCTTTTCCACATCTTTGGTCGACGCAATTCAGAGTGAATTAAAGATGGACGAAGAAAGTCTCGGCAATAGATCAGTCAGACGCCACCAATAGCCTTTTGATTTCACTGTCGATTGATCTCTTTTCATTACTCGACTGAAATCTAGCAATTAGCATACCATTAGGTGCGGCAGATGTATAAGGTCGTTGGTCAAACACAGGTAGATTTCCTCAACTTGGTCGCAATATTTTACGCTTTTTTTCTATTTTTATCTTTCGCTTAATAATCTGGTATTGCCTTTGTTCCGCTCAGAAACGCACCCGTTTTAGTATTTACAGGATTTTCATTCGTTTTCCCCTCTAAATCATTGCAATTAATTGTGAAATTCATATTTTATTTCTTCTTCTTCCTTCTTCTTCTTCTTCTTCTTCTTCTTCTTCTTCTTCTTCTTCTTCTTCTTCTTCTTCTTCTTCTTCTTCTTCTTCTTCTTCTTCTTCTTCTTCTTCATCTTCTTCTTCTTCTTTCTTCTTCTTCTTCTTCTTCTTCTTCTTCTTCTTCTTCTTCTTCTTCTTCTTCTTCTTCTTCTTCTTCTTCTTCTTCTTCTTCTTCTTCTTCTTCTTCTTCTTCTTCTTCTTCTTCTTCTTCTTCTTCTTCTTCTTCTTCTTCTTCTTCTTCTTCTTCTTCTTCTTCTTCTTCTTCTTCTTCTTCTTCTTCTTCTTCTTCTTCTTCTTCTTCTTTCTTCTTCTTCTTCTTCTTCTTCTTCTTCTTCTTCTTCTTCTTCTTCTTCTTCTTCTTCTTCTTCTTCTTCTTCTTTCTTCTTCTTCTTCTTCTTCTTCTTCTTCTTCCTTCTTCTTCTTCTTCTTCTTCTTCTTCTTCTTCTTCTTCTTCTTCTTCTTCTTCTTCTTCTTCTTCTTCTTCTTCTTCTTCTTCTTCTTCTTCTTCTTCTTCTTCTTCTTCTTCTTCTTCTTCTTCTTCTTCTTCTTCTTCTTCTGTATTTATTATATTTTCATGCAATCATTCATTTTCAAAAGTATTCTTCATAATTCTTTCCATGGCTCTTTCCTTCTTCTCGAAGAATTATTTTCCTTACATTTTATAGCAAAATACTTCAAACTTCCAATTTCACTATTTTTATTTTTTTAAATTCAACGTTCATTTTTTTATTCTTCATTCTAAATTCATTGATGCAATTTTCTTCTTTTTCTTCTTCTTCTTCTTCTTCTTCTTCTTCTTCTTCTTCTTCTTCTTCTTCTCATCCTCCTCTTCCTCCTCCTTCTTCTTTTTCTTCTTCTTCTTCTTCTTCTTCTTCTTCTTCTTCTTCTTCTTCTTCTTCTTCTTCTTCTTCTTCTTCTTCTTCTTCTTCTTCTTTCATACCGTCATTCATTTTCAAAAACATTCATTATAATTCTTTCCTTGTCTCTTCCGTCTTCTTTAAGAGATTTTTCATTCATACTCCAAAAGGTTTTCATTCCCTTTTTCAACTCACCATATTTTTACGAACAGTTTTTCATTTCTCTTCTCCAATGAATTCATTCATCCAATCAAATTCAATGTCTCCTTCAATTTTCAAAATATTCTTTCTTCATACTTTCCTTGTCTTTTTCTTTTCTTCCTTTAGAGAATTATCTATGGCCCTTATTAGTTTTATCAAACGACTTAAAAATATATTCCTTAAACCATTTCCCCATTCCGCCCTTATTTTTCCCTTCTTCTCCATGATGCATAATTCTATTTTCTTCGAAGTCGTCCTTCTCTTTCTTTCTAATATATTAATTGCAAAGTATTTAGTTCCTCAGCAGTACAACCACTGCCTCATCCTCATGTGAAACCATAACAACGCCTTGATTATTTCCACCTCCCCAAGTCGATTTCTCTTCCTCGTATCTTCCAAAATAAATAGGACACCCCCTCCCAGAGCATAAATGATGAAAGACATATCGATGCGTTTTGATCTGGGCAACTTTTTTCTCCTGGGAAAAACCTTTATTATGAAAATTTGCATACCGTCCTGTTTATCGTGTCGGGAGCATTCTTGGTCAGTTATGAGTTTAAATACGATATAGGTGAAGATAAGTCATCGCTAATTGAGGCCAAAGACATTCCATAAATATATAAGATGCCTATGATGATAATGACATGGTAACATTTAGTATAGCAGCTTTTCTAAAGCAGCTTGCGCACAACGACAATCACACACACATACGTATATATATATATATGTGTGTGTACTTGGTATGTAGAGAAATGGCACGTTTTATTAGCGTACAGCAAGAAAATTGAGTTATATATGATGTCAATGTACTAGAACACCGACCGAATACAAAATAGCATTAATTGCTAACATCTCATGAATTATTTGTGGAAAAATTGTCAAAATAAATATAACTAAAGCCAATAAAATGTATGCCTCATATCTGCAAACTTTGTGCCAGGTATTTTAAAAGTTTGCTCAGTAAGAAAATATTTACTCTCAAACCGCAAACACGTATTGCAATAGAATCTTGTTATTGTTATATTAGATAATGAGGTTGCAACTCTAATATATATATATATATATATATATATATATATATATATATATATATATATATATATTTATACTGTTTATTCTGAACACCAGTAAACACTAATAATGACGTTTAATTCATATATGTATATATATACATATATATATATATATATATATATATATATATATATATATATATATATATATATATATATATATATATATATATATATAATAAATTGATTAATAAAAAAGGACAATCGAAAGTGTACCAATATAATCAGTACGATAAATATTTATTAAATATCAACCATATGGCAGAAATTAAGCCAGGAAAGAAAGGTTTTATCTTCAGAATTTTCGAACACGTCTGATCATTAACGGTCCGTGGAAAAAAAGAGATATGGGAATTACTCACCTAAAGATGATTTTGTAGATGGGATATTTTCCAGTGAAAATCGTATTATTAGCAAAACCCAGATACCACTTTGTGCGAAACGTTTTATGAAAATAAATTGAAATTTTGATCGGTGTAAAAGTGTTAGGCAGGTCTATCGTTATTAGTGTGTGTCGTGGGGAATAAGATTTTAAACATTGATGAAGAGAGTTATACATTAGGGAGTGGGAAAAGTCGTCTGACCTGTTGCAGGTTCTAGTAAAAAATGGCAGATCACGTGGTCGAGTGTTGAAAGACGGAACTATGGTTAGAATATGCTGTGATGAAAAAGAAGAAAAAGAAAGAAAAATGTGAAAAACAGAATATATAATAATAAAATGAAAAAATAATAAAAGGAAATATGAAGGAACAAAGTTATTGCTAAAAATCTGTTGATGTGTTGTTAAAAAAAGATTTAATAAAATATAGATATATGTGTTTGTGAGTGAGTGTTTGTTTGTGTGTGTGTATTTGTGTGCATGTAAATTATATCACCTTAAATGTTTTCAAATTGATCCCAGCAAGATGGCAAACACCGGAATTAGCCAAAGATGTGTTCACAAGCAGACTAAATACGCAGTTTTGATAATTACACCAATGACAATTGAAAGTACTTGGATTAAAAGAAGAAGCTTTGCAAAAAATGAACTTCTGACATGAAACGAATTATTCCAAAATTGGAAAAAACATATGAAAATAAAAGAATAGACAGACCGACCTTTTCTATAATGTCCAATACAACCTGTTTACTGTGATAATTTTTTTCAATTCCCCTTTTCATATTATCATTACCTTATTTTTAGTATTATTTGTTATTTTTTCAGCACCCCCATGGTCTAACAATGATGTTTCTAAAATAATTCTTTACTCCTTTCTTGTGCTATTTCCTTCCTCTCCTTCTTTTTTCTTATTTCTTTGTCTCTTTCATTTTACTTTTAGTGACAATCTCGCAATGTTCCCACACTGATCCATACTCGCAAAAAATAAAATCTTTTAACATTAATACCGCCTCCTCCCATGGTCCTACAACCCCTTTTTTTCTATGTTCAACATCTCACTTCGCTACCACCCACCACCAATCACAATTTTTAAATCTGAGGATATTTTCACATTAAGTTTCGTACAACGAGAAATCAAATGGATTGTTTTCTAATAATTCCACCTACAAGTGGATTCTGCCCACCCACAAAAACTAATGTTGGATAGATTCCAACCTTACTCTGTTTATTTATCGCATCCGCTGATGAAGAACGCAGGCGTGTTCAAAAATTCCGAACTTGGAACCTCAACTCCGTGCTTCATTTTTGTCACCTAGTTAATATTAATAAATATTTTTCGTCCATTTTTTTCATATATATATATATATATATATATATATATATATATATGTAAGCAAATATGTGGATGTAGATCCGACGGTATGATGAAAAAATATGGAAAACACAAAGCAAAATCCGAATGTGTAAGTTTATAGTAAAACAAAATTAAAACAAAACAAAATTAAAACAGTAAATTTACACATTCGGATTTTGCTTTGTCTTTTCCATATTTTTTCATCATATATATATATATATATATATATATATATATATATATATATATATATATATATATATATATATATATATATATATATAAGAGGATATTACACCGAAAACACGTAAAATTGCTACACAGTTGCTGTCGTGTTTCAACGCATATCAATAGCGTATCATCAACCGATTGTAAATTACTGCCGAGTGAACAATTTATTTGGATTTAAAACATAATACAACATCTTTCCCCCCACCCCAAAGTTATAAGGCATGAGGACTTTACCCTGATCAACCAATCAATTTTGACTTACGTTAAATTTAAACTAAGCAAAGAAGTCAAAATTAAAAATTATTTTTTATAAAAATATCTCATGACCCGTAGATTGGCCACTAACAGTAGCCAGACATTAACTTAAATCTGATACATATGGTTATATAAAATATACGCACTAGACAATCCATTTTCCTGAGAAATAAAAGGTGGATAGAGAGGTAATTTAACTAAATGCTACACAAGTTATATGCTTTGTAAATTTCCTAAATAAATTTTTTTGTAGTTGATAAATAAATAGCTTCTTTAAGAAACTAGTAAATTATGTAAACCTATAGAATTATTTGTTAAATTGATATGCAACTGTTGAATAATGATTCTTCATATATGATTTTATTAACACTAACCAATGAAAGTAAAATGACACAAATACCAATACATACGTACAAGATGTTACTAATACTACCGGAGATTAATAAAAAAAATTATATTCAATCCAAATTAATTTTACAGATAGAAACATAAGCCATATATGGTGCAACGCAGTGCAAATAAAAATATAAGAAAAAGCGTAATCAAATTCCAGAGTTTAACTAAATTGAAAAGTAAAAAGTAAACTATGTTTACAATTTACAGTTAGTTCACTTCTCTGCTTTAATAAGTAATTTTTATCAAATCTGATAATTTCCAATTTTTCATGTAAGCGCAGAAAATTGGTTTTCATATAAAGATCTACATGTCCTTGACATTTTAGAAATTTTCCATTTCACCCTAGGATTCTTATTATCATCTTTTAAACTCCAAAAATGATTTACAAAGTGATGTATTATTTCTGTAGGTACTAATGGTGAAGTCTTGAAAGAATTAGTACTATCAATATAGAATACAAGATACAAATTTCACAGAGTTTTATATAGTAATAAGATAAGATGGAACTGGGAAAAGCAACAGTAACATGTCAAAAATTTCACAAAGTAGGAATTGTGATCACACGCAAAATTGATGCAAATGTTTACAGTGTAGTTTTTATATGGTAAAAAAAACTACGAAAAATATAGTTCAAAGAAATGTTTGAGGTAATATAATTTATAAGGGTACAAAAAAAAAAGAGAGACGACACGTGCAGTGTTTAAATAAAAGACGATAAATGTTTTAACACAAAAAAGGAAAGAATTACACAAATTAATTCATTGACTACTAAATGATGTCCAATTAGTTGCCCGTAAAAATAATCAATGAAAAATGAAATATGTTTTTTTACAATATAACTTACAATGCTGAATAAGGTTCTCAGAAAAGATAAGCAACATAAAAATAATATGAAGAAAGGAGAAATAATTATCTGGATATTTTTCAAAGAATATATACAATTTTTGAAGCAAGGTTCGTGGTAGCAGTGAAGAACAGAACAATCACACCAGCCGAGGAATTGTCTTTGAGGTGCGAGCAATCTTGGTGTTCTTTTCAATTCTCGTCTGGTGGCTGTCAAATTTCTTTTGTGCAATAATCTTCCTGGTCCGGGGCGACCTGGGTCCCCTAGCGGCTCTTCGTTGAATTAAATCCAAGGTCCTCTTTTGTTACCTACAGGTAGGCCCCGAATTCATTTCTGGGAATTTTGTGAGAAACATTTTGATTGGCTTCGGATGAAAAACAAACGCAGCTGTTTTTTTCCTCGCAAATCAAACTACACCAGAAATATTTTTGAAATTCAAAAGTTTAAGCACGAGGCCAACGCGTAGCGTTCTGTCTTCAAGGCAAAAAAGTAGAAAAGTATGGGTGCAGAGATCGAAAATTGTCCATTTGTATTTGTTAGGAATAAATCCCAGTATTCTTCTATAGGGTTTGTCTAAAAATTTGTAGAGTGGATGTTCTTAGTGGTAATTCATGTCGATTGGAACTCACAATAAGTGCAGAATGTTATGAAAACATGTTAAAGGCATGAAAGCAACAAAACTCTCACATTTAATTGAAAGAAAAATGACACAAAAGAAAAATGACACTCGAGAACATGTTTTTTGCCTTTTTGCTACCTGATGTTGGAGACATGGTTCCTTGTTATTTAGGGGTGCTGATTTCAAAAATTAAATCCATTTTACTGTACCACGTCATGATTTTACACATCCTCAAACGTCCATTTTTCAAATATTTCCTGTATTGTCATCCTTTGTAAGGATAGATTTGAGTAGTTTTCAATTTCATTTAATGTAAATTCAACTCCAAAAACGAAACAAAATATCATGATCTATGCATCTTCCGTAAATAAAAGACATTATTTGCAAACTAACCAGTTTTAAATGGCATGTTAATGACATGAAAAATCATTTTACTGATTCCAATCTCTTTTGAATGTCCGCAAAATATTTTACAATAAATAAGTAAAAATAAAAGTGTTCAGTATCGCGATCCATATAGAGCAGTAAAGAATTTATTCAATTTTATTCTATCGATATGTTTAGTAAAAAAAATAGACGTCATTTTCATTTGAGTCAGTCCCGGTCTGTTTTGTTTTGAAGTAAGAATGCTACATTCGCTTATCCAAATTTGCTCTTGTGTGTCTACCCCAATTCTTAGTTTGTGAACCTTTTGCAATATTGCTGATTCTTTGCTTTATTACTGTTAATTTACCTTTTATTTTTGTCCTGTTCCTTTCTTTCCTTTTTCTTGTTGTTTATTGTAAACTTTTCAATTCTGTTAGGCAGTTTTTCCATTTATTTACATCTAACCATGGCCACTCACTCTACACCTTTATGCAATTAGATGTTAATAAACAAGTCATTTTTGCGGTCCTTCACATCCTACCTGTCTCATATTTGTTGAATTTGCTGTATGTGTCTGCAGATATATCCATGCTGTGTTTGCTTGATTTAGGTTTATTGCAAACCAGGAGAGACATATTTTGTTGAAACTTTAACTATTTCTTATGAAAATTGTTATTTTGAGATACTCTTAATGTTGTAATTGTGAGGCCACATGAATCAAGGTAACATTTTGTCAAGAATTATAAACGAACTGTAGAAATTTACTTGTTCGGGTATAGCAGTTCAGTTTCATTATGACTTTCAAAGAAATCTAAACAAGTAAACTGTGCTTGAAAAGCAAATAGAACTTTGCTTGGTTATGAAGCTCTTTGTAGACAAGAGGTCTAAAGCATGTCAGATCAAATGACAGTTTCTCCGGCAAATGAGGATGTAGGTTTGAATCCTATTTGAGGGTGCATTTTCTTTAATAAGATTTATCAGATGTTCAAGCTTGTAGACAAATAAAAATACTGTTTAAAAAATAAATGGAGCATCTACTCAAATATGGGTATCCACTAAAAATAACATTTTAATTAATAGAAATCTGTTGGGTTAATAATAAAAAATCATCCAAAGCTAGTATTTTAACATTAAGAGAGATGTATATGCAAATAGAAAACAATATTCAAAAAAGATTTCTGGGAAATAATAAAAACTATTACAAACAAAATTGAGAAAAAAGTTAAAAAATTTATTTATTACACTATGGAAGATGGTTTTTGCAGTCTGGTGTTGGAGACATGTGTCCAAGTAATTTTGGGGTGCTGATTTAAAAAATGAAATCCATTTTGCTTTATCATGTCAAGATTTTTCACAAACTCAAATGTCCATTTTTCAACATTTCTGGTATTGTCACCATTTCTAAGGAGAGCTTTGACTTCAACAAATGCAGACCCCCATGTATGGATTTTGACATCACTTTGAAAACAGTGTTTCCATGTCAATGCAACTACAAAAGTGAAATCAAAAGTCGGGATTTAAGTAAATAAAAAAAGTGAAACTTGAGCCACTTTCACTATTTTCAATCTAACAGGGGTTTTAAATGTCATGATGACAAATGTCCTTTATACAATTAGATGTTAATAAACAAATCATTTTCTTTAATAAGATGTTTCAGATGTTCAAGCTGGTAGACAAATAAAAATACTACTTAAAAATAAATAGAGCGTCTACTCAAATATGTGTATCCACTAAAATGACATTTGAATTGATTAAAATATGTTGTTTTAATAATAGATAACATCCGAAGCTAGTATTCTAACATTAAGAGAGATGTATATAAAAATAGAAAACAATATTTAATGTGACTGTCAGTGCAAAAACCAGGTGAGGCATATTTTGCTGAACCTTTAACTGTTTCCTATGACAATTGGTATTTTAAATGCACCCTCAATGTTGTAACTGTGTCGTTAAGGTCACTCTTTGAAAAGCATGGTCATAGAACGGTACAAAAACCTTCATGTTACTTATTCTCTTTGTGGTTCTTTGCCATCTCGAACCTGCATTTTCATACCTTATAACTGTTGAAAAATTCGAAAATAATTTTCCCAGGTAACAAGGAGCTTGAATATATATTTAGTAGAAATATGAACAGATATGAGAGAAGAAAATACAATACAGCCTGATACCTTCTGCCATAATTGTGTATAGTACACTTTACAAAGATAGTAAATAAATATCAGATTTATTACTTTACTTACTTTGGCAAGAAACTGGCAGATCAAGAGAAAGTCTGTGTAAACCATATAATGTGCAAAATGCGTTGACGAAAATTGGAGGCTTTGCATAGACAAATTAACTGCTCGATTGAAGTATGTGCTGCAGCATAATGCCAATGTGTTTGCTTCTATACCGATTGGAAATTCTCTAACAGTAAAGAAAAACTACGATTTTATGAAAATAATGCCTGTAAATATGCTATATGAGGAGCAAAACTGGACGATATGTGGCGAGTTGAATGTCATTGGATTGCTCGTTGGTCTAAAACGAGGTTATATCAAATATGATGCTTTTAGTTTCTTTGGGGACAGTCGATCAAAAGGTAACCAGTGGATACATGACAAATGAGGGAAGAGAGTAAAAATAGGCGAGAAGAATGTCTTAAACAGGTTGCTGCTTGATCTTAGGATGGTTTTGCTTTCACTTTATCATATTGAACTCGGGCTGATGAAACCTTGGACGGTAATTGTCACTGTTTCAAATACTTAAGCAGGCTTTTATCCTTGTCACGTGAGCAAACTAAGGCTACACATTAGGTTGATATTGCAGGACGAGCAGTTTTGGGAGACCATGTCCGGCATTGAGAAGAAATGTGGAATGCTTTTGCTGCGGATCGTTCTGATTTCCTGGGAAATAGATATTTGGTAAATTATGAAGAACTCGTGCACCAACCGTATTCTGTGACCATGCCAGCACAAAAAATAGGTCAACTCCTGACCCCACGCTTACACCAGATTGCCATTTTTGTACTCTCTATCTACAATAAACGTTGTCTCAATCTAATTCTCGTTATTTCTTTCTCTCGCTACCAAGCGCTTAATATATTAGCTGCAAAGAGACTATTGCAATGTAAGTTATTCACACAAAGCAGCAAAGAAATAGTTAACTCCTTGAGTCGCGGAAACTCCAGAAATAGATAATCTAAGATGTGAAAATAAACATATTGTGTAATATATTTGTTAAACAATTAAAAGTAGTCTTTAATTTGATTTATTTTCTTATTTCCGTATTGCATTTAATAGCGACGTTGACATTCTTTTGGTAAAAAATGCATTTCTTTATATTTTTTAACGAAATCCCCCTAAGTAAGTCAGTAATGGCACTAAAACCGAAGGGTTTACATGGTGTGGAAAAATTAGGAACCATAACATTAATGTTGAGCAGAAAGAAAAGAGAGAAATCAGGTGGGCAGTAGATAGTGAGTGACATTGTATTTAAATTTTTGCAGATTAATATTGGCTGGAGGATAGAATCAGCCATGCTGAGGGAAGGCGGCACGGGGTCTCTCAGATGATTAATGGGAAGAAGTTTAGTTTTGGAGGCATTAAAATTAATAAGACGTCTTTTGCCCAAGTTAACTACGGACTAGAGGTTATTTTGGACATCAGCTGCAATTTTGATCTTGTCGGACAAAAAAGAACTTAACATGATAGAAAATAATTTGAGAGATGAGAAAAAACACGACTTAGGAGAAATAGCAATAATAGAACTTTAATGAAGAAGACAGCAGATAACGATTGACAATGCATTTAAATTTTTGAAGATCAAAATTGACTGGAAAAAAGAAACTGGGAGAGATTTCCACAATAATTTCGACAGAAGAAACTGTTAACATAGAACTTACAGTTACATCTAGCTAATTCAAGTGTAATATGATAAAACCAATCTAGTTCTACATTTAAATTCGTAAAGTCAAAGTACAATAGAGGTAAGTTCATCAGAACAATTAGAATCAAATAAAAAGTGAATGCATATGATTTGCCCCTGTGTACATTTCATAATGGTTATTTGCTGTAAATATCTTATCTGGTGGATGTAAAATTGCACATATTTACTTAGGGTGTATTTTACTTATTGATAAGTATGGCGTATGTTCCTAATATATATGTATCCTACTAGAGGGTCAAAATATATGGTGACCATGTCAAGCTGATAAATCAGTGTTTATGAAATAGATTCTCGATCGGTACCCAACTATTCTGATTCTGAGTAAGATGAGTTTCAAAAATACATACAGATAAAAAAGAAGCAAAAGAAAGAAAGAAAATATTATATGAAAGAAAGAAAGACAAAATGAAAGACAGAAGGATGACAGAGGGGCCAAGAAAAAAGCATGAAAGGGATCAAGGCATGAAAAAAGAAAGATAAATGAAAGAAAGAAACAATACAAAAGAGGAAATTAAAATGAATGAAAAGGACGAAGTAAAAAAGAATGTGAAAAACGAACAAAATGAACGAAAAGGAGAAAAGCATAAAAATGAAAACGAAAGCACAGGAAAAAGTAATAAACAAAATAACAAGGGAAATAATCATAAAGAAGGAGAAAAGAAAGAAAGAACAAAGGAATAACGAAATGAAGCAAGAAAGGAAGAACGAAAAGAAAGAAAGAAATAAAAAAGGAAAAAGGAGGAAGGAAACAATGAAGGAGGGGAAAGAGAAAAATAAGAAACAAAAGAACAAGAGAAATGATCAATAACAAAGGAGAAAAGAAGGAAAGAACAAAGGAATAACGAAATGAAGCATGAAAGGAAGAACGAAAAGAAAGGAAAAGAAAAGAAAAAATAAATAAATAAATAAAAAAGAAAGCAAGAAGAGGAAAAATTAAGAAACAAAAGAACAAGGGAAATAATCGATAAAGAAGGAGACAAGAAAGAAAGAAAAAAAGGAATAACGATATAAAGCATGAAAGGACAAGAAAAAAGAAAAGAAAAGAAAGAAAGAAAGAAAGATATCAAAAAGAAAGAAGGAAACAATGACGGAGGGAAAAGAGAAAAAGTAAGAAACAAAAGAGAACAAAAATTGAAAGCAAACAATAAGTAAAAAGACGAAAGAAAAAGTGAAAAAAGCAAGAAAAAGGATTCAACGAAACAAAGAGTGAAATGAAAAGAAGGAAAGTAAACGTAAGCAATAAAGAAAGAGAATTCTGAAAGAAATAAAAGAAGACAGAAAGCGAAAAGAAAGAATTAAAGAAAAAACAGAATAAATAAAAAGGGAAGAGATAAGAAAGAAAGAAGGAAAGTAGTGAAGGAAGGAAAGGACAAACATTAAGAATTACCAAAAGGACAAAAAGTGAAAGAAAGAAGATAGGGAACAAAAGTGAAAAGACGAAAAAGAAAACAAAAAAAAGCAAGAAAGATTTATCCAACAAAGATAGGGAAATGAAAAGAGGCAAAGCAACGGATTTGATTGGATTACTATAGAAAGCTATAAACATTATCTTAATGGGCTTAAGAGCTACGATGGGAAACTTTAAACGAAAAGCAGAAAAGAGAAAAAAAAAACACGTAAGTAAAAGATTTTCCGTAAATACGAAGAAAGGATATCAGAAAATGTAAGCAAAAGAACGGTATGTAATTAAACTTTCACATCCGTGACGTAAAAATGATACGGAATTCTTTCGTTGTTTTAATACGTTTGTTGCATTGCCTGAGAAATTCTTCCGTTTCAATAATGGTTAATGGAACCGAATGGTCGTCAATGCATTCATCCAATTTATTTTTTTATGTTAATTTTCTTTAATTGTATTCTTAAAAAAAACATTCCCGAATAAAAGAAAAAGAGAAACAAACAACATAATATCCTCATGATTTACAGAATTCTACGAATGTCTCAAAATGTTAATTACGAACCAAGAAACCTGTGAATAATTCATCAAAATCAGAAATTAAATTGCAGGCTACACAACTCATGCCAAAAAGTCCTAGCACATTGTTCTAGTAGTTAAAGACTCCTCTAAATACTTTTTCTGTCGTCGGGGCCTATAATAAACCGACAGTATGAACATTCGAAATCTGATCTAAATATTGTGACAATCTCAAAGTTCTCCTTTTTGTTTAGTTCGGCCATAGTAAAAAAATGTGTAGAGATCAGTTTCCTAAACTATGTATTCAGTCTTTAGGCGGTGACAAGATATCAGATGAATCCATATGTGAAATGAGTGGCCATGGTTGAATGTAAATGAAATGTATGATAGAACTGACAAACAGATAATTTTTTTAAAAAAGTTGCAATAAACACTTAAAAAAAGAAAAGAAAAGAACAGGGCCAAAAATAATATGAAGCAAGCAAACAATATATGCAAGGTAAATTAACTATAATAAGGCAAAGCGTCAGTAATATGGTAAAAAGTTAAGAATTGAGGTTGACACACAAGAGCAAATTTGGATGAACAAAAGCAGCATTCTGACTTCAAGACAAGACAGACCAGGACTGAGTCTTATGAAACCGAGAACTGTCCCATTTTATTGGCTAGGAAGAAATCCCTGCATGCATTTGTGTGCTATTGCCTATAAATTGGGGAGGGGAAGTGTTTTGCAGTCATTTGTATACAGATTGGGACCAACCAAAACTAAAGGAGATTATATAGGAGATTAGCAGTTTAGCAGTCTTTTCTTTGTTCCAATGATATTTGTGTATGTCTTCATACTTTGCTTAGATTCTTGAGAGCATATTATCCCAATGTTTCAGCTGTTGTCCCCTTCTGACTGGTGATCTGGGTAGTCTGCAGAGAATTTCATACAATAAGCACATATTCTATTCTATGCACACATGAGCAAGTTCGGAGGAGCGAAGGCAGCGTTCTGACTCCGAGACAAAGACCGGGAATGAGCCACATGGAACCGAGAACCGGTCTATTTTATTGGCTATGAAAAAATCCTAGCATGTTTCTGCTTATAAATTGGAGAGGGACAAGTGTTTTGAAGTCATTCCTAGTCAAGACTGGAATCAACACCAGGCTTTATTTAGTCTGGAAATAGATATAATAGAAGTTGGATTTAGCTAACCAAATCTCCAAATGTGAAGTCTTTAACGGATATCTTTGAGGGTTGTTACAGTGTTACGGCTCAGATCAAACACCAGGTGCCTTCACAGGGTGATTTTTTTCCAGTCGCCCGCTTGTGGATTAATACACGGGAAGAAAGACTTTGAACGGATCGTTTCCCCTACCTCCACGAAACGAAATTGTAGCAGTCGGCATATTTTATTCAGTTACAACCTTCTCGTGAGGGTTGTCTGTAGACAAGCTAGGAAAAATGAGAGGGCAAACGGTCGAGCCGGCGTGCCTCTCTTTTCGTGTGGCGGCCGAGCAGTCCTCTGAGTTAGGCTGCTAGGGACCAGTGTCTTATAGAAAACTTTCTT
>OZ038497.1:57109997-57117497 GCA_964036315.1 Acanthosepion esculentum | reverse complement strand
TACAAAAGGCATTGTATTGATTTGCTATCTTTAAAAGGGGACACACCACCATTGTTGATTATTATGCCAAATTGCCGAAGCTGTTACGTAAGTCTATAGACACCAAAAGCCATGATTAAGTAACGAAAGGTGTCTTGCTGAATCAGGCCAGTGCTCCAGTCTTTGGTTTCAATGGTTGCTGCGGGTGGTTGTGGATTTGAACTGATTTGATCAGCCTCCCTATTCTGATTTGACTATTATTTGTTATCTAATAGGAAAATAGCACTTCTTTATGATCCAGTGTCACAGTGATGACATTTTTGGCCAACAGGATGGCCAATCTTTTTTTAACAGCCCGATATAAATTTAGCTGGGAAGAAAGGATGCAGATTTTAAGAAGAAGAACTGAATTTCATACATATAAAATTTCACACCTCTAACATCGCTACTTTATAGTCACCCTATAAGGTTTTCAGCCTACTATCGATGAAAGCTGTTAAATTTAGTGATAGTTAAACAAAAACAAAAAAGTAAAATCATGACAATACGGACATGCGGAATATGAAGAAAAGCCCGGACATTTTGCAAGATATAAATAAAAGGAGTCGGATAAATCGCAAATGAATTAACTTGAAACCTATATTATATTTATGCAAATTTACGAGTTTTTCGGTTAAAATCTTGTAATTATTTGAAGCTTCGAAAATCACATGACCTCTCTCTGACGCAGAATATCCACCTTGATACATACTTGCAGCAACGCGCATGCGCACGCTCATACATATATAGCTCTGTATTAAGGATATCGGAAGCGACAACTCTGGAGCATCCGATACAGTTTGTAAGTCTCACACGCTACAGACGGAGTTGGGGTCACAGTGAATACAATCTGCTGCTTAGCGAGTTGACGGCCTGTTGGCGGGCAGTCTATTTAAATGGTTTTATATTTATCATTTTCAATAACCATTTTGAGGGAGATTAGAAAAGTGGAAATAGGTGAATTTAGCAGTAGCACCAAACAGTGTGTATTTACAATGTACAGGTGTTTTACCGGCGTCAGCAGAGGGCATAGATTAAGTGTAAAATACTATGTTATTCCTCATTGTTTCGTAATATAATTGTTGATAAAAGACACTACTGATTTAGTGTCTGTAACCACGGACAATCGGCAATATATATATATATATATATATATATATATATATATATATATATATATATATATATTGTCATATATATATATATATATATATATATATATATATATATATATATATATTTGTCATCCACAGACAGACTGCTTCGCTGTATCACAGGTCCTTAGTTCGGCTAGACGTCCATTTGCCTCTAGCTAGGATCGAAACCCGGCTGATGCGATGTCAGTCAGATAGTCTACGACTAAGCCGGATGAAGATGGATTTTAGTGTATTTATTTTTAGATAAACACACAGTGACTGAGAGGACTCGATTCGCTTTACCGAAGAATCTTACAATAATAGCCCTAAAAGTCACTGTTTACAAACCCACACTTCCTCCCACAGAGGGCTCATATATATATATATATATATATATATATATATATATATATATATATATATATATATCAATTTAAATTATTAGCTCTGAATTTACATTGAGCTCTCAGGATTTCATCCTCCTTGGGACTACCCATAGGGATTACCATGTTTTTCGTAACTTATATATATATATATATATATATATATATATATATATATATGATCGGTATCACCCCATAAAAGGCAGTAAAACAACTAAAACACAAGAGTTACAGAATGCGAAGGAATTAGGAACAGAATCATCAATAATAAGTGGAAAGAAAAAAGAGTAATCTGGAGGACAGTAAATAGAGATTGACATTGCAATTAAGTTTTTGCAGATTCAAGTTGGCTGGAATGCTTGGAATCAGGACGGATTTCCACAAGATAGAAGTGAGAGAAAAAAACTGGTAGCATAAAAGTTACTGCTATATCTAGCCAGCTCAAGTGTCAACTGATGAGATCTTGACGCCACTCTAGTACTGCACTTAAATTCAAAATAACTTGGTACCATAGCGAAAAGCAAATCCGAACAATTACCATGAAAGTATTTATAGAAAAGACACAGAGAGGCAACCTTACGGCCGTAAGTGACTGATATATATATATATATATATATTGTCTGCTTTACCACTTTTCCTTTTTCTCTTTTGCTATTGTTTATTGGAAATATTATCAATTTCATTTGTTTAGCATTTCTGATAATGACGGTTAACCATGTCCAATTAATCTATATAAAGGAATTTTTAAAATGACCTCAAGTTCAGAACCGTTAGTAAAATTAATTTAATATTTAATTCACAAAAAAATAATATTGGATAAAAGTAAGGTATGTGCTGCATACATGGACCCTTCATCACTAATATATATATATATATATATATATATATATATATATATATATATATATATGTGGGGCAATGATTGAATACATACAAGCCCCCCACACACACACATATATATAAATATTTCTAAATAAAGTTTTAGTTTCTGAACGACGTACCTTCCGATGTCGACATTTTATATTTGTAATTTAACGCATGCGCGTTGTTTGTTATTGATTTTGTCGACTGCAGAAAATAGTAGGCTGAGTTAGTCATTGTCTGGGAGAAAAAGAGTACCATGATGCAATTTTCTCCCCAAGAAATTTGGAAACAGCATGCTGTACTCCTTAGCATTCGCACCGGGAGCGCAAATATAAACATTTCAGAGTATTTGGTTGTCAATCTAATGACAGTGCAGAGGATTCGGAAAGAGTTGGATGAGTCTAATTGTGATTACGGAGGTGTGGTGGCTCCGTAAATCTCATCTTTCTGATTAGAAAAGAATTCCCGAATTCTCTGGTGAGGACCTCATATTGAACACGGAGGTCTACATCAAGTGTCTTGAGGAGGTAATGTAGCCCTGGGCAAGAGCGTGGCTGCTAGAATTATCCTATGTCCAGCAGCATGGCTCTGCACCATGCCACGTAAGTTGGAGAACGCAGTCATGGCTGTCAGACAATTTCTGCGACCACATCACCCCTTACATCTGTTCTGCTAACTCCGTTGTCGGCAACCCTCATGAAATACTGGTTTATAAAACAGCCATTTTGATCACATTGTTCTACTGCTCAGAGTCGTGGACCCCCATATAGATTAATATAAATCTGCTGGGTGTCTTCCACAAAAGTTGTCCCAGAGCGATGTGTAGTTATAATTTTGACGATAATGTGACCAGTTCAGATTTGGTAAAATGCAACATTGGTGGAATTGAGACTTTCCTGATGCAATCACAATTTCGCTGGGCTGGTCATCTTGCAAGGATGAGTGACAACAGAATACCTAAGGTCCTCATGTATAGCCAGCTTGAGAGTGGGTAAAGTAATGTTGGACGGCTGTAGTTCATGTATAAAGACAATCTAAACTCTCAGCTGTCAATATGCCTCATATTTTCGAGCAAGTTGGCATGGATAGAAATATTAGGTTGGTGCAAAAATAATGTCGTTTTTTGACGTTCTAACATATGTGAGAAAACGACATTATTTTTGCACCAACCTAATAACTAGAGATATTTTTGCCAGAGTGGTATAAGAAATTTCCATTGACCGGCTAAGAGACGACAGACAACGGTGAAAAGCATCTGCAAATATTCCTCTTGCTATATCCCGAGATGCTCGCTGTTGCACAGTAAGTATACAGGTCAAACTGAAGTTTCACACAGAACAAAAACATAAAAACTGAATGTGGTTGCCGGATCGTCGTATTTTGAAATCGATGGGAGTGCTCATTATATATATATATATATATATATATATATATATATATATATATATATAAGTGTGGGGTTGGCTATTTTTGTAGTGATTTTATAACATATTTATGTTATAATATTTAAATAAATAAATGTTTATATATATATATATATATATATATATATATATATATATATATATAAGCTTTTCATCCCAAGCAAGTCGGGTGTGCCACTAACAGGCAAGGAATTACTGAGAGTGGGAGCAAGAGTAAAAACGCGTGATAGAGAAAGGATGAAGAGAAGGGCGGGGAATTATATCAAAGCATCTGGAGATGTCGATTGACATTGCATGCGAATAGACTATAGCTATCAGGGAAGAGAGTAAGAGGAAGCGAGGTCCAGAGACGGGAAGGGCGAGACATGAAGCTATTGGAGTAGAAGAGACGGCTATATTTTACCGTTTCGACATTGAATGTATGGGACTGAGATGCCGACCTAGTAGGACGTTTAAATTCATGCAGTTTGGGAACCAGCGAAAGTAGCTCGTCGGAGCAGATACCGTGAAAGTATTTGTAGAAAAAACAGAGGTAGGTGAGAGAGCGACTGTAAACGAGATGCCAGATCAGGGCCAACCACATTGCATATCCGTCTCTGTATTTTGTCGAGGACACTAATATATATATATTCATATATATATATATATATATATAACGAAAATTGAAATTGAACACGCTACCACTCCTTGTCTAGATGAGTGGATTTCTCTGTATCCTTGGAAACACTCAATTATGAATCTTTGCCGTGTCTTTAAAACTGTAAATTTAAAAAAAATAAGTTACTGCAAAATTCGCTTGACGAGGAAATGGAACTAATGTCTTTAATTTAATAACAAAATTAAATTCGAAGCTTTTAGCTTCCATTTTTGAAACATGGTTATTACTGTGTAGAGATTTTTTTTTTAAATCAGTTAATTTATAATATATACATATATATATATATATCTACAAACACACACACACACAAAGAGCTCTTATAAGGACTTCTTTAGAGTTACAGAATCCCTTCAAAGGACTATTCCCTATTCAATGCTATCTGCCGATGATTTTTGCAATTTCCACCGCTGTTTTAAAATTTACTTATATATTATACATATATAATTGCAAAGTAAATAATCATTATTCTTTTAACATCAAGTCAGCTTTACGACATATTCAAATCTTCAAACACGCAACGTGGCAATTAATTTTGAATTTCAGGACATTTCAGATAAATGGCTGTGACGTTTTTATATCTGCGCAGAAAGAACCAGCTACTGTCTTAAATATATAAACATATGTTGCCATCATTGAACAAATAAAACATCAGATTTGAATATAAAATTATTTTATATATTATTTTTATTTAGATTTTCGCTATTTATATCTATCTATCTATCTAATTTTTCTGTGTACCTCTGTGATTTTGTTAAATTTCAGATATATCTAAAACATATACCGTATCATGCGACTTATGAAGAACTAATTTTGAAGGTGATTTTAAAGAGATGATATCATATACTGAGATGTAAAATTAACGTATGTACTACTAAGCCGGACTATTCGTTGGCCAAACTATAGATCCATTTACTTTAGTCAAATTAGCTTCAAAATTAGGTCTTCAAGTGTCGCATGATACGCGAGTACATACGATATCTCTAAAAGGACAATATGTTTAATGGCAAAAAGTAAAAGTTATCTTAAATTATTAAAATAAACCACTTAGCGTTCTCCATAATTTACCTTGACATTTCAGTTAACCTTATGAATATTTATGGTCGTTATTAAATTAAAAAATTTGAAAAATTAGCAATATTTTTGCTTTTGTTTATAAATACGTGTTGCAAATGAAATACTCATTTTTTATTAATAAAGTTCATCAGAAGGCGAAACACATCGAGTAAGGTAAGTTTTCCTTTGTCTTCATTCATACACACACACACACACACACACACACACACACACACACATATATATATATATATATATATATATATATATATATATATATATATATGTCGATGTGTATATCGGACATAAACGTATATGTGGATCTTTTATATGAAAACTTACAATTTAATTATTTTAAAACATTGCTGTTATAGACATTTTATAACATTGTTGCTATACTCATAATTATATCATTCAGTAATTTTTCGAAAAAAAAAATACAATTATAATGTTTTAAATTCCTGCAAATTTAAAAAAAAATAACAAAATAAATAAAGTTACCTCCCTTGATAACGGTAATTTTTGAATGAACAGAGCATGTTTCAGGCGCATTTATAAGAAGAAGAAAAAAAGCAAAAAAAAAAAGCAAATCACAGCTGTCAATTGCATTAATTTCTGTCTAAGCAATTCACCCTTGAAGATGATCTTCGATGAGATCGGGAGTGCTTGGTAAAATGAATGGCAAAACTACGGCGCCTTCTTTAATGAGTTTAATGGCAACATTAAAAATTGGTCCGTGAATTTAAAATGATTAAAATAAAATAGACATATATGTCTAGATTATTCAACCAAACATTCAAACATTTTTGAGTATATATATATATATATATATATATATATATATATATATATATATATATATATATATATATATTAACAACGACTTAAATCAACAATGACTTAAAGGAATTGAATATTTGAAAGTCATAATGCAATTTGTTGCACAAAAATCAACATGATTTTCCATTTACAGAAATTAAAGAAAGCAAGAATAAGACGTAAATGAACATCATTGACATTGGTTCTGTTTTTAATTGACAAAGCATTGTTTGAAAAATAGATTCTCTCACGAATACATTGTAGACAGTTTAAATTAATTAGATTTCCAATGATTTTCAAGTTGTTCGCTCAAGGCGCACGGCTTATCGAGCCTCTATCCGCTCTCGGCTAAGACATATTAGAATTAAGGAAAGTAGTGATCTGCGATCGTAGAAATAAAAACCGTTAAACAATAACATATCAGGCGATATATTCTGTAACAATATAAACAAGCATATAAATCTAATTTTTCCGCTAATTTTCTCACATCTTTCTTTGATACATGTTTCATTGAAGAACAAGGGAAAATTAATCTGCATTTTTCATTTAGTCTTTCTAGCTCCCTTAAAGTGTGTCGTTTATGAGGACTGAAAATGTGTAGAAACTGTTCCTACTGTTTGTTGTCCCATTCTTCGGCCATTTTGAAAAGGCTCGATTTTAGTATATTTTTATGCTTGTATTAAACGCTGTTTTGTATAGGAGTATCACTAAGGAAGTTGTGTATAGCCACGAATGTCTATCTCCTGGGAGAACACATCAAATAAAGATGAAGTAAATTTATGTTGTGGTGCCGCCATAAAAAATAATAAAAAATAACTCTAAACCTAATAAGTTTCGACTATCTTTGAACGAAGTTACGTGTACTTCTGTAGTATTTTATAGAAATAGCTTCCATTACCTTTAGACGTCTTTTAGAATTAAATATTTTTAAAATGGCAGTGTTAGCTACATGGATTATTTCTGATTGAGGATATGCGAGTTTACCTGCATCATTAACGAACTAAATTTACTCCAATGATAAGGCAGATGTCTAATTAAAAAGCATCCGTTAAAGGTTTCATAACTGTCAAAAGGATCACAGCATTGCATGGGACAATGTTATTCATAGATTAGTCGGGTGAAGTTTTAATTTCATGACTTTGTTG
>OZ038497.1:57082497-57102497 GCA_964036315.1 Acanthosepion esculentum | reverse complement strand
CACTGTTCAGAAAAGCGCCGAAACAAGGTTACAGAGCAAGTCAAATAATAATAAAGACATTATTATTAAGAAAAGAAATGCAACACTTTCGTTATGCTAAGTAGTACCTGTCTGCAACAAAAGCTTTGACTCCATTCTCAGCAACATACCAATGATATGTGCATAAAAAAGAAAAAAAACGGGAAATATAACCAGTCAACTGCTGATACTCACTGAAGAGGGGACGGACAGATCCATCTACGAAACTCTGGAGTCGGCAGGCTGAAGGAAACATCAATGAGCTACATGACAAACATTTACTTTTATATATATATATATATATATATATATATATATATATATATACACCGGGTGTAACAGCATAATTGTCCATCATCAAAGATGTTTAATATCTAAAAATAAAAATTTTTTCCAGGATTTCAGATAAGACTTTTAGCCATCATGATACCATTTGTGTAAGAATCACAGAAAAACCCTTTGAGTTTTTCAGCTACAAAGAAAACTGGTTAAAATTATTTTGTGTCTTTCCAAAGGAGCAATAGAAAGAGGGAAAAGATTATTTAGGCCTTCAGTAATGGTATAACATTCATACACTAGCTTCCATCTTCAAAGTTCATTCAAGAACCATCAAGAGAACGGTGAATGAGTTTTAAAAAAGATGGAACAGTAGAGAGGAAAACTGGATCAGGAGGTCACAACAGGAAAAGGGATCATCATTTCGACTTAGAGTTAAAGAGATCAATTAGAAAAGATCCAGTTCACTTCAAAAGACATTTGTCCCGTGAGAGAGAGTTTCAGCTATGGCAGTCCAAAGAGCAGTGAAAAAATACTTGAGAATGAAATCGTACGTGAAACCTGTGATGGCTAGAAGGTTAGAGGGAGAATATCATCTTGAATAAGTTGGAAAATGATCCTGGAATAATAGATACACACACACACACACACACACACACACACACACACACACACACACACATATATATATATATATATATATATATATATATATATATATATATATATATATATATGAACTTTATTTCAAGGCATCATGAGCTTCCGATTCCTAGCTATGATTAATTAATGATGAACATGTCATTTTCGTTTCTGATCGTTTTCATCAGGATTCTTCTGTTAACCTTTGAGAGTAATTATAGATGCTTATTGCTCAAAGTAGAATCCAATAGTGTTATAAAAACCTTGGAGAATTCCAGTAAGATATCTTTAATCATTTCTAAGATACAACGAGTCAGAGCTTAATCTAACAATGGAAGAATTTCGCAGTTACACCCGGTATATATATATATATATATATATATATATATATATATATATATATATATATATATATATATATATATACTGGTAAGATGGGAACGAATAGAGTACAATTCCAACGTTCATACATTTAATTTAAAGTGAGCAATATATATATATATATATATATATATATATATATATATCGGGTGTAACTGCGAAATTCTTCATAAGACGTTTGTCTCGTGAGAGAGGAGTTTCAGCTATGACAGTGCATAAAGCAGTGAAAAAAGACTTGAAAATAAAATAGTACGTGAAACCTATGATATATATGTGATCCACATACAGGCCTGTTTCACCGTATCACAACTCATCAGTACAGTTAGACATAAAATTACTTCACGCTTAGATCGAAACCAGACCGATTTGTTATCAGTCAGAGTATCTACCCCTGAGCTATCAACGTACGGAAGAGGGAAAGTGAAATTCTAGCATATTATTTCTTACGAATGTAAACAAAAGCCAGACATCCATAGAATATATATATATATATATATATATATATATATATATATATATATATATATATATATATGTATGTTGGTCACACCACAAACTCGCTTTCAAGACGCTAACTCTACATTTAACTGATAACTCTAACATTTTAGACATTTAAAACAACATGCCTGCCCGCGTACTCAATTCCGGTAAATCCTTGTTGACAACACAATTATACTTAAACATGAAAATAATAAACAAAAATTAAAAATCATTGTAGCTATATACATAAAACAGTTGAAACCTAACCTGAACAAAATAAACTATGAAATCTCCACAAACATTCATAAATGCCTATAATCTATAGCAGAATCCATTGGTTTATACCAATGGCATCCCATACTTAATATTTCTCGTTTTCACTCTCGCCTGGTCATGTGTGACGTCACGAGCTACGACGCGTTTTTCGCTTCCTTGGCTCGTAAATAAGAGTTTGTCGTTACTTTGAGCTTATTCAAACAGCAACGGCGGGCCATTATTGTGGTTTCGTATATGTGTTGTTTGATTTATTAAAATTGTCATCTTTGATAATGGTTTATGTAAGCCGAAAGCTTAGATTGGATTCAAATATGTCTCAATATGGTGTTTTCCTTTCGTCTTTCACGATAATGTGATTAAGCTTAACAGACAATACGAAAGGAACTTACTTAAAATAAATAGACAAAACTTGTCTATATTATTTAATGAAACATGCATTAATGAAAAATTGCTGCCGAAATATACACAATATATATATATATATATATATATATATATATGTGTGTGTGTGTGTGTGTGTGTGTGTGTGTGCGTGCGCGCGTGCGCTCGTGTGTGTGTGTGTATAAATTATATTGAGCTAAACATGCAAATCCGAAGCGCAGTAACCTTAATAACCAGAGAATAGAACAACATAAATTTTACAGAAAACCACTGTAAATGGTAAATTATTTCGGAGTAAATGCTAGAAATATAATTGACAAGTAGAAGTGGAAAACTAGAGAATAGCTTAGACAAGATTTTGCATAAGAATTTAAAGTTTTTATGGAAATCAACAAAATGGTTTATTCTTACAACCCACTCTTTACAAAATATCTCACTTTTATTACTTAATGAAAATATCCAAATGTTATAAAGTTCGTATAAGCTCGTACTTCCGGTCAATAATATTGCAAGGATAACACTGTAACAAAAGATTTGTAAATAAAAATTTTAATTTCATGAAAAAGATTGATTAATAATACAGTAATAGCGAATACCTTTGTTCAATGCGGCAATGCGTACAACTCAACGTTACGACCGACTCTGCGAGAACTGTTCCTGTGAGCAGACCTTCTATTTATAGCCAATGGACGAGTCTATGTTCGACAATTAATGTATAGAATTTCGGTCGTTTTTCTACCGTCGCCAAAAAATTATAGAAACTAAAAGTGACCAAGCTTTTATCAATTTATCCGTTGAAAGAGAAAAATGAATCATATTATTTAAACTATATCGACAGGAGAAATCATGCTATCAGTTAACTGGCCTTAAGTCTGATGGCCTTTCGCTTTAACTACTGTGCTGGAACAAAAAGTAGATACCGCTTGAACTCGACCGCCTTCAAAGCCTTTCAGAGAGGTTTTTGCTGAAGATTCCTAAGCCTCTTGTAAACACTTCCCTGGACGTCTTTCTGGGTAGCGTTCGTTGCCCGCCCACTCTCACCCTCGATCTTTCGATTCCTTTCCTAAGCGGTTTTTATTCGACCCGTGGCTTTAAATCGTGCGCCGACAGGCAGAATCTCCTTACACAAGACAAACATAACCTGAAACTTGGCCAGCTGACCGCTGCTTGTCACAGAAATTGGTCAGGGGTCGGGCAGCTGTCTTGCTTAAGCCGATATTTTCGTGTGGTTTTAAATGCTTTCGCCGGCGAAAGGGTGGGGGATATGACAGACATAATATGAGCGAATTCGTTTGCTTTCGCTCTTCTCTTGTTCGAATAGAGATTTCGACTTCCATTATAATTAAGGTCGAATTAAAATAATTGCTTTCATTTCATTAGAGCAAATCCTATTTCCCTTAAACTACTTCAAATGCCGCGGTCTATCTAAGGGGACCGTCAAGTTTCAGAGCATTAGACTTCCAGCTGTAAGATCTTTAATTCGATCTCTGAAAGTTGATAGGTGCAAAATTACTAACAGGAGTCGTACCCATGCAACTTACACGGTCTTGATATTTAAATTTTGTGATAAATCGTAATTTTTAAGCTAATAATTCATTAAACTTCTTTCGAATTCAACATTCAAGACATCGTTAAATATTTGGCCTTAACAACTTTAAAAAATGTTTCAATAAGAGTAACAAAATGATTATGTGCCGTGTCCATCCAGGGTGTAGGCGATCATGGCCCTCCACCACCTCCTGTCCCTTGGAGCTCTTAATATTTTTTTGTTATTTCTCCCAGACCCTGTTCTGTCATCCACTTGCTCAAGTCCATTAAGTAGGACAAGCGTTGCTTTTCCGTGTCCTTTCCTTTTATCCGTCCTGTGAGTATCAGATTTTCCAGGCAATCCTTTCTCAGTACGTGTCCCAGAAATTTCAGCTGCCTTTTCCGGATGTTAAGTATATGTTTCCTCTTTGTTTCCATTTTCTCCAAAACCTCGTCGTTGCTCACATGTTCGGCGTCATGATATTCTCAGCATCTTTATGTAGTGCCACTTCTTGCTTCAAGACTCTTCTTCATCTTTGGGAATATTTCCAACATTCACTGCCATAGAGGAAGACAGATATCAAGTAACAGTTCAGTACTCTTTTTTTTTTTTTTCCTATGAAATTTTGCTGTCTCTTAGTACTCTGCTTAGCTTTTGGAAAGCGTCTTTGGCCATCCCAATATGACTTCTGAACTCAGTGTCGCACTTTCTGTCCTCTTTTAGAACACATAACCGATCTGTAATTTGCATGTTGAGCTCATCTTTTTGCTGATGACCATGCATTCTCTTCTTGTAGTTTACACTTAGTTCCTACTTCTCGATCTCCTTCGCTACATTCTGTAGAAGTTTTTGTAGTTTCCTTTTCGTTTCAACTTCATATCTTATATTGTTAAAATTGTGGCCGCCAATCACGAATCCTAGTAGGATTTCTAGTTTTCTCAGAATCGCCTCGCTGTGTATATTGAATAAGTCCGGTGAGAAGACACATCCTTGTCTTACACCAGTTTCTAATTTTGTATATAGGCTGAACTCATTTTTTATCCGTATTCAGGCGGTTTGCTGCCAGCAGAGACTTTTGATTTCCCGAATATGTCAAGGTTACAGAGCCGCTCAGCTGTAGCGTACTTTGTCGAACGCCTTTTAGTCAACGGAGAAAACATTTGGTATCCGTCCGTCTGCATTTGTTTACTCTTTTGAATAACATTCTGAGCATAAAATCACATTCTTTGTTTCGTTGTCCTTGACGACACCCGCACTGTTCTTGTCCCATCTCTGGCCTAATTCTGTTGCGCGCTCTATTCATCAGAATTCGGATGAGGAGTTTTGTTATGTGGCTCATTAGGCTGATTGTTCGATGGAGTTCATATTCGTTTGCGCCTGGTTTCCTAGGCAGTGCTATGAAAATAGATCTGCTTAGAGCTTCCGGTATATCCCCACTATTATATTTATTATTTCTGTAATCTTGTCTATGCCAAAATCGTCTAAGGCTGACAGCATATCTCGTGCAATTCCGTCTGGACTTGCCGCTTTAATTCTGTCCAATTAGGCGAGTCCTGCTTCCATTTCGGATTTTAGTATTTCCGACTCGTCGATATTTCTGTGTATTGCCTGTTATTTTCTTTCGTCGTAGAAGTAATATCCAGTATATTCGTTCCAGCGTTGAAGATTTTTTTTCTTTCTCTAATATGAGCGTTCCTCTTTGGATCTTATGCAGCCTGTTGATGAGCATGTCCTCTGTCGTTTTACCCTATTTTTTTATGCATATCTCCTTTGTCTATGATACTCATTCTCTCTATTTCTGCAGATTTTTAGATGATCCATTCTTCTTTAGCCTGCCTATATTTGTTCCTTATTTCATGATGTAGATTTCTGTATTCCCTTTCACGTCTTGGCATCTTTTCGCATCATATCGAGACATTCATCAGTGATCCATTCGTTTTTTCTTCTTCGTCCATTCTCCTTTGGGATGACGTCGTTTGCTGATGTCTCTAAAGCTTCTTTTAGCATGTCCCATTTTGATTTTCCATTTCGTCTCTCATATCTTCTTGTCACACTGTCCATAGACTTTTGCTTCTGTTTCGGGTCATTCAAGCGTTTGTTGTATTGCAATTTTTGTGCTGCGTTAGGCTTCTTCAGTTTCCGTAGTTACATTCTTAGTTTACATATAACAGGGAGGTGTTTGGGCACCTCGGCGTGGTGCAATGGCTAGCAAGCTTGTCTCGCTAAAACAGTTACAACTGAGGAGTAGTGAGTTCGACCCTCACTGGGTGGCCCATACTTTTGGCCTTGTGCCATATCTAAGCTACGCTTAAAAAATCAATATAACGGGGAGATAGTCGTTTCTACAGTCGGCACTTTGATAAGTTTTTCAGTCAACGACTGCATTCCAGAGTCTGTTGTTGATACTTATGTAGTCATTTTTAGTTTTACTTTCTCCTCCTGGGATTCCCCATACCCATAATCGTCTTGGATGTTCTCGGGACCAGGTTTTGTCTATTACCTGGTCTTTGACCGTGCACAATTGGAACCATTTTTATCCGCATTCTTTTCTGTTTGCTAGTCCAAATTTGGCAGCTATCTCCCCACTCCTTGCTTATTTCGGCATTCAGGTCTCCTATGATAATTATAACTTCTTGTGATTTGTACTAAGTCTTGGCTTTGTCTAACAAGGAATAAAAAGATTCAATTTCTTTTCCGTACTTTGTTATACTGACAAAAGTCAGTATAAACATCTGTCCGTAAATTCTTTTTTTTTTTAGTTATTTAGTTTAAAGTTTATGAGTTGTTAAATATAAAATCAAAGATACATTCCAAAATGTTCTTATTAGAATAGTTTGTGGTGCCACGAATCCTGTCTCAGCAACGCAAGGATAAAGAGCAGCAAAGGTTGGATGACTCGGCTTCTTTCCTTCTGGAAACGCAATCTGATACATACGTGCAGCCTCGCGTCCCTTACCATTCGTGAGGCCGTATGTAAAAGTAAAGCCATATCTGCCTGCTCACGACATGAATATATTTCAATTATTAAATGGAACACTTCTCAATTAACTCACTACTACAGTCATTAAACGTTGAAGACAGACTAACCGCAAATGGACGCGAATGACATATGGAACGTAGTCTATATGGCAATACAGTGCCATCTTCTACCTCAAACTTTCTTTACACTTAATTACTCAGAAACGAAGGATTTGTTGGCAAAACTTAAATCCTTGTTTTGAAACTTCTAATGTTCGATTTCGAAATATTGCCCAGAGTGTGCTCGAAGACATTCGGGAAGGCGAGATCTAGCGGGTTGAAGGCCAAAGATCCCACATAAAGAAATCACGACGTTTTAAGCTCTGCGTCTGGGGTACCCGTCCTCTGTAAACTCCGTTGCCATCTAGATAGCTGTCTCTGAGCTATGACAAAGTATATTAACGTAGTAACTTGAAGTAAGCATCAACAACAATTTCTACGTTAACATTTAAAAGAATGGTCATCACGTTCCCGTCTAAAGATACAACCCAAAAGAATGTTAGGCTGGATAATTAGTTCTGAACGATTCTATGACATATGAGTCCGTGGGGTTATTCTTCTTTGGGTAGTGAAAAAGAAAAAATGTGAAAGCTTTCTCGTCAACGAATATTTTATCAGATATCACTTATTTTTTTTGTTGATTATTGTTATTTTGTCTTTGTGACATAAGATTATCATTATGGACAATGGAAAGTAACATGGTGTCGGTAATGGTATGTATAATCATAAAGGTGGTCACCTCGAGGTGGTGTAATGGTTCGATCCTCACTGGTTGCCCCATATTTTCGGCCTTGTGCCACATCTGAACTACGCTTGGAAAATCACTATATAATAATAAAGGTGGGAAGAAGAGTTTGAATAAAATAAAGTGTAAGGACAATTCGACTGAACACTTATCCACAAGACCTAAGGAACAAATGGTATAGTGGATAAAATCGTTGATTTGTGAATTTGGTGACATAGTGATTGTAAGTTCAATCCCTGGGTCGGGCAGTGTGTTCTTGTGCTCAGTAGAAACGGGCGATCAATAACAGAGCCACACTAAATAAAAATAAGAACTAAACATCCCGAGACACGAGCAGTGGAATGAGAACAATTCAACCCATTGATGAATTAAAGAATTCAGTTCAGAATTCCCAGTTTGTTACCCAGATCGATATGCACCCGAGGAAGGGCGGAGGGCAAAACGGTTGAAAGGGTGCGATAGCAACGATAAATATAAGTATAATTACTGAATGGTGTAAATAATTACGTCACGGTTTTACTTTAATTTTAATTATTTGAATATTTGTGTTTCTCGAGAATTAAAAGTAGGAATGAATCCATTGCTTAAATTGATATTACCCTTTCGTTTGTTGACGCTCATTAAGAGGGTAACAGCGTTTAAATCCTCGCCCTTGGGAGTCTAAATCATAATGCTTAATTATTCGCTTTCTCGTTAATCATCAAGTCTTTCAGTTGATTGAGACTTTGCAAGATATCTTGCGAAATAACATATTACTGTATTTGTTTCACATCAATAAAACCAGATGCCTTGAATCAAATTTAATGAAAATAATGAACCTTTGTTCCAAGAGAATATGGTTTTGACTCACCCGAAATGCTGTCAACGTAGAATTTGCACTCAGTGTAAAACCGAGGTATTAGAGAAACCTGGTGCATCAGATGGCTCGGCAGGGTGTAACCTTATAGCCACTAGTTGCAGACTTACGTCTCATAGGATATCAGGGGGGCTGTCTCTGATTTGTAATCAGATGTTTGACCCAGCTGCGCCGAGGCTGGGAACACCACCCGAAAGAGAAATGATATGAAAATCTCTTGCAACATGGCAAGAAGTAGTGCTTGAAGAAATCCCTCGAAGCCACGCAACCATTTCCTGGTAAAGAGTAACGAAATATGAAGAGGGGTATAAACAATAATTGTACGTATGAGTCTCGAGTCTTCCCTTAATCTGTACAGCGAAAACATTAAAACAGATGATATATAATTGGTTTCTTCTTTTTTCCAAGCACGAATACAGGTAATCTTACCTGAAATTCGAAACCGATATTCTTTTAAGGGACAACTAGCCTTTACACATGTCCCCTTCGGGTTTTTATTCATTTTGCATCGGTCGTTGCAGAATGAATACAAATGATCATTTCTTGCACAGAATTAGTATACGAGCATCGAACAGCGATAAGCTGCCATTATCAAATTCTGTTTACATATGTTTCAAGATACATACTGCCTGCAACGAAAAGAATATCTGCTGGAGTTGACAGTGAATAGGTCATATTCGAATTTTCCATCGAAATAACAAAAACGTAAGGCAAAGCAATAAAATAATTCCATTGAATTACGCTCGGCATCGAAGCAAGTGTCTTAAATGCAATTTGCTTACTCTAACTAAATGATAGACAATGAAATCAAAATTTTTCACTTCTCTTTTTAACCGAATCACTGACGTTGTCTTACGTCAAACGGTGGTAACCTTCCAACTTCTGCTGCATGAATTCTTCAAAAATTAAAGGAAAGTAAATGCAAATCGATTCAACGCAGAGTGATTCCTACTAGTTGAACTATATGCTCTTCGATGACTTAACTCGCAAAAATAAAAATAAAATATGTTAGTATTTACAAAAACTGATATAAAATATAATGCAAAATCATGTTAATATAATTCGTTTCCTTATAAGGAAACATTCTGTAACTGAGCAGCCGGTGCTTGTAATATAAAAAATAATTCGAAAAATAATTTTCCAAGATAATAGAGAAATCCAGTGAACGTTATCTTTCTTTCTAGAACTGATAAGAGCTTACTTCCGTTTGTAATGTCATCCAGATGGCTATTAAAATAACTAGAATGGCAACTTACACAGTATACGGGTTTATTTTAAACAAGAACAATACAAATAGATATTTACAAGTTCGTTTGAAGCTGGAAAGCAAACAATATTTAGCCGACCTCCCCAAGAAGCAGGAAGTGGCAAAAAGGTCGATTTTTATGTTGAGCGACTCGAGACCGTAAGCTCGGTCAAAAATTCCCCATAAACCCCTCATACACAGAGTCGGGTTTGTCAACCTCCCCAGACGGGACTCTGCCCTTCGGCATAGCCTCGTCTGGGTTCCTCTCTGTCCAAAGCGGAGAGTTCGACGTCTTGATGCTTGCACAAGCCTAAGCTGGAAGCAAGGATATTTGCCAATCGCCTCACCCGGTCAGATGTGGCACAAGGCCGAATTTAACGTGGGGTATCCGAGCCCATAGGCTCGGCCAAAAATTCCCTGTAGACCGCGTAAAAAACGGGGTCGAATAGCTGTCAACCAGCCCAGACGAGACTCTGCCCTTCGGCATAGCCTCGTCTGGGTTTCTCTCTGTACGAAAACAAAAAAGTTCGACGTCTTGATGCTTGCTCAAGCCTAAGCTGGAAGTAAGCCCCCTGAGGCCAAGACCATAGATGTTTATATTACTACTGGAACATTCCATTTAATATAGGTGTATCTGTTCTTTGTATACTGATGGTTATCAGTTCGTTCCCGACAACACTTCCTAAATTTTTATTTGAAATGTTGTGGAAACTTAATATCTTGATCATAATATTATATTGTCTTCGAGTTACATGTGTTGTCTATTTTATTTGTCAACATTCTCAAGTGATGAGGTTTCTGATATTTGATACAATTCTTTGTGATTCTGTAGAGTCGCTCTACGAGGTTTGAAGAAGGATTCTCCTTACTGAGACCTACATTTGTCATTTCTATGAAGCTACCTTTAGGCATCGATCTGAGAAAGAAGTTTTACCCATATGAGAATTTGGAGATGCCTGAAAGAATTGGATGCTACAGATGACAATCATATAAAAGTCTATAGCTGACAAGACCATTTAAATGCATAACACGAGTTTTTATGTAAGTGTATTCGTTTTGTAGCAATTTGTTCTTTTGTGCGTAACCACGCCAAGGGCAGTTTATTTTATATTCAACTTCTTTAACTAAGAGTGTTATAACTGATCTATATACATAAGTGTTTAATGTTTACTAATTCCACATATTGAATTTTTATGAAGATTTAGGCTATGTGCCATGCCTCCTTTCATTCCAATTGCAGATTTTAATTTCTGTTTGAAAATGTATACCTTGAAATTTTTTATATATTACTTATTACTTGAAACGGTATATTTATTGAACACACGTGTTTAAATTGTTTATATCTTTTTTATTGTAAATTTACGTCTACCAGCCTGTGCTTTCGAGAGTCTAAGAAAACCTATCCCCCGATCGGTTTGAAGCCTGTCTCCACTTTGTGGCGGAAACAACCATTAAGGTTTATGAAATTCACGGCTTCCAAATAAAGACAGTCAGTTCCCATAAATATTAAATCATTCTATCATTTTCCAGACAATTTAACATTCTTTGACTAATGCATTAAACAATCTTTTTTCGGTGATTTCTACAAATTTTCAAAAATGTCAGAATAAAGAGCATTAACACTTTCATAGTGAATAACAGGAAGTTCAGTGGTTGTACTTCTATGGCGGCTGAAATACAAACGAAGGAACTTCCGGTCATAGTTAATGGGTTAGCAGTTTGTTATGTTTTTGTTGTTTGCACTACTACTTGTGGTACTTGTTACTTATATCAAGATGATCAGTTTTCAAATCTAAACTAGTTAAAAAAATTAAAACCAGAATTAAAAAAAAAACATAGGTGTTATATGAATTGCTTTAAAACCGTCGAACATTTTATGTTATTTTCACGTAGGAATTCTATTATACTTAATTATTAAATTAAACGTTATATTTGGTTCACATCCATGTTTAAGTTGACGTCATTATTCATAATTGTAAATTTAAGTCTACCGACCAGTGCTTTGTTTTAGTGGTGGCGATGACAGATGTGATGATGATAGATGACCCCCTATCACCACATCACCCCTGAAACTTTCAAATCTATTTCCATTTTTGTGTATAACCAAAAACGTTTGTGCTTTCTCTCTTTTTTAATATATATATATATATATATATATATATATATATATATATATATATGTGTGTGTGTGTGTGTGTGTGTGTGCGTGTGTGTGTGTGTGTGTGTGTGTGTGATGAAAGTTCGCTTTCAATGCACTTTTTAAAATTTAGATTTTGATGAGGTAACTTTTGCCGGCTAAAATTATTGACACGAAAAAAGAAAAGAAATATTTGTGGCTGATTCACGCAAAAACAAATCACATTTTGACATCAACTCATCAACTTTGTCGAGGAACCCGTTGAAAGGTATTAATATCATGGAAGGTTTTAGAAAGTGAGAAAAACCGAAAATATTGAACGCGTGCAGTCGGCAAAACAAAGAAATCTGGGTTAATGACAGTTCAAATATTCTAAGATGATTTTGTGTATTCAGAGAATGTCTGCAAAATATCTAAGACCTTTTGCATGTTTTTGAAACGTATGAAAACGAAAATCAGAAGGCGCACTGGAATTGAAAGAGATGACTTCTAAAAATTAAGCATAGTTCCAAGGAACAGGAAAACTTCGTTAGAAACAAAAGAAAAAGTTCTGACACAATATGCAATATCAATATTCCAATAAGACAGGGAATGCTTATTAATTTTCTCCAAGTTCTCCACCACCTGAACCACGCTTTTTGTTTCCTCGAAGACAGAGAGCACAGTGAATAAAGACGTTGCTTAGATCCTGTGAGAGAACCCAAACGATGTGTGTTCAATACCTGGTTAAGACGGTGGAGAACTTGGAGGGGAATTAACAGGAGATAACTGATAACTGACATCCATTAAACATGTCACGTGGAACTAGAACAGTCTACCCCCGCGCGCGAAATAAAGGGTTCAGTTCGACATTCCAACCACCTGAAGAAGGCCGGAGCGTACAACGGTCGAAACGTTGTGATAAATATTGAAACAAAGATGAGGACAATAGTTCGAATAATGTAAATAATGTACATAATACCTAATCTCAGAATTATAGACAGATACAAAAATGTATTACCTATATTTTTACTATAAAAATGTATTTAGATACTTTCATAGTGTTTTGTTTTTGTTTAGGGTTCACTACTTGCCCATAGCGGGAACCTTAACGTACGCTACCAGCTCAGGTCAGAGGGGATCTGAGAACAACAGCAATTGAGAGGTGATTCCACGCTACTCAAAATCTCCAATCTCCCGACCAGAGTCCTTGCTACCGGAAGAAGTTTATCGTCACACCCATGACTAAACTAATTTTGCATCCTACATCATTGTACTAATTCGCTTAAATGCACATTACTCCCAAAATAAAATGTTTCCTTCCGGTCCCGTTTAGTTCCATAGAAGGAAGGAAAGAAGGAAGAAATGAAAAAGAAATAAGAAAGGCAATAGGGAATAGAGTGCCGTATACATTTATCGTTGACAAAAAAAAAAAAAAGAAAGAATCACGTCTCAGCCGATGCCTTCTTTAAGACGATTTATCAAGAAAAAAATATAGCAAGCCCCCAAAAGTGCTTCCGTTCTCCGCCATATTTGTTGGACATATTTCTCCCTATTTCTCTCTACTTGATGGGAAAAGCGATCAAAATCGGATTAGAAGGTAAAAGCATTTTACGAAGTACACTGGTACTTGTTCAGACACGCCCCGCCTCCGCACTTGGTTATTTTTCCACATATGCCCTACCCCCAGCGACAGGCGGTATGTGAGGCTTAGAATTCCACATACCTAAGCACCTTGGAAAATAACAGCCCACTAATCGTTTGTTTGCGCGTCTCCGTCTTCAAATATGAACACTTACTTTTAAAAGATGTTAATGTGACATCAATTTAAATTTATATATATATATATATATATATATATATATATATATATATATATATATATATGTATTTATAATGTAGTATCAATTCATATATATATATATATATGTGTGTGTGTGTGTGTGTGCATGTGTGTACGCGCGTGTATGTAACTGTAGAGTATAAATTTTAAATAAAATCACACACACACACACACACACACACACACACACACAAACATATATATATATATATATATATATATATATATATATATATATATATATATATATATATATATATATATATATATATATATATATATATTACTTTCACAGTAATTGCTCCGAGGAGCTGCTTTCGCTTGTCCCTCGGTCTCGTGAATTTAAACGCCCCACGAGGCTGTCAACCCGCTCCCACCCCTACACCGTGGAAACTGTTAGATGTAGACGTCTCTTCTACTCCAATAGCTTCATGTCTCGCACATCTCGCCTATGGAACTCCCTTCCCTATTACTGTTTCCCTGACAAATACAATCTCCAACGGTTTAAGTGTAGCGTCAATCGACATCTCCAGTTGCCTTGATCTATCCGCTTCTCTTCTCCACATCCTTTCATTTTTCATTCCTATCTGCTCTCGCTCCAAATCTTCTGTAACCTCCTTGCCTTGATCGACCCACTGTCTTTTTTTTTCTCCACATCCTCTCCTTTACCACTCCTATCTGCTCTTCCTCCAACCCTTCTTTAACCAATTGCGTGATAGTGGGTTCCAGTCTTGCTTGGGGTGATACGATTAAAAATATATATATATATATATATATATATATATATATATATATATATATATATATATATATATATTATTGAATACACATAATACCCAACGTCGATAGCTCGACACGGTATTTGCAATCTTCAGCTACTGGATACAGTTTGACCGTATGAAATTTATTCATTTTATTATAGTTGTCTAAATTATTATATTGAATTATTTGAAATTTTTGTCATTTGAATTCATCAATTCGAAACACGAAGAATTAAGAAAAAAGAAAAAGAAAAAGAAATAAAATTAATATTTTAAATGCAAAATTTATAAATTAAGTAAACATGTTATGTGTCAAGGGGGATAACTCTCTATTTTATATAAAATGCCATTGTTATATCATTTAAAGTACTGTCTAAAAAAATGTTAAAAGGTTGAGACTATATAACTGATGTTTGGAACCTAGCCTTGTACTTACAAGAGTGAAATTACATATACCCATGTTATAAATTAGCCGAGTCGGTAATATGGGATGATAAATATATAGATATATAAAAAATGTTATTAATCATGAGCTCTATGAATATTAATAGATGTTACATATTATATTCATATTCGTAAAATCTATTTTCAAGTTATTTTAATCGGGGGCAATGTGTTTGAGCAGATGTTTGTTTTTATGCACACATGTAGGCATCAATTCGCTTCTCGTGTTCAGCATGTTAGGGTTGTTTTATTGTGTTAATATAAAAGGGTTCTCCAACAAACACAAGTTACATCTATCTACATTTCCATTGTATGGTTCAGCTTTAGCGATTATCTCCCAGCTAATCGATGGGTTCTTATAGTTGTTTTTTTAAATGCCAAACATACTTTGAAAGTGTGGTGCGGTTTTTGTATATATTGTTTAGTGTCATTTTATGTTGGTAAAAACACGATTTTCAGTTGTTCTCAGTGAATCCAAACTAATATTTATCATACCCATATATATGTATGTGTATATATATATGTGTATGTGTATGTGTGTGTGTGTTTCGTTTGTGTGTGTGCGTAACTATGTACTATAAATTATAATTATTTTTTTAAAATTAAATACAGAAAATCATCATAATTGTAGAATTACACACACACATACACGCACACACACACACACACACACACACACACACACACACACACACATATATATATATATATATATATATATATATATATATATTAAACTATGTACATTGCGTCTGTCGCCCTGGGAACTTAAATGTAATGGTGTAATGGTTTGCAAGATTGTCTAGCCAAATCAATTACGACTGCGTAGTTCGTTCTTTCCTCATTGTCTGCTCCATACTTTCGGCCTTGTGGCACATCTAACCTTGGCTTAGTAAATCTCTGAGCACTTTGGCGACGTGTTCATGGTTATCAAGATATGTCGGGTTCGATTAATTTCGACTGAGTATCGATTTCGATCCTCACTGGGCGCTCCATGTATTCGATGTGCTCCTTATGCTATGCTTACTAAATCGCTGTCTGGCTGCCCCAAAAATCATAATAAAAATAATATATGCTCCCCAGGATGATGAGAACCTGCGTCCGACCTTGTAGAAGAAACTGTCATTTGATCCTCTGTTCCTCGACTCGATAGGTTATACCTGTTCTTTTAATTAATATACGATCACTTGGTCAGATTTTATCGAGAGCCCATATCAGTCCTGTTTCATTCCCGAAACTTAAACAAAGCAATTTCTAAATAGATAAATACTTCAAATGGCAGTTATCAAATGTTCCTGGGGTCGAAAGAAATGAAAATCTATGGATTAAAAATCTGGTGATGATGAAAAATCATCTATCCTAACGATTAGTTTTTGTGCGGAATGTTCGGAGTCTCTTCCTCTCATTGCAATGATTTACACCATTTTGTGTGAAACAAATGCAGGACCTAATTCTTTATTTACGTCATGAGTTTGCTGTCAGTAAACATTAACAGTGACGGTTCCACCATCTTGTAATGGACGACAACTTTCATACTCCACCCGATAGAAAGCAAGAACATTGAGAATGAAATTAATGGTTTTAGTGCTGGAAATTGTTTTTCTCAAGTTGCGTAAGTTTCGTTGAAATGCAAAACCTATTTTTCATCACCAGAAACAATGCAAAGCAAAAATGAATTTTTGGCACCCTTATTCAAAAGACTGCTGTATATGGTGGATCGAAATGTTTGGTTCTCAAGCGAAAAAATACACGAAGAACCAAATTTCTCTCTTCATCCCAAAGACGAAATATACCGGATCCTTATGCAAGGAAATAATCAGGATTAAATAAAATATATTTCACCGTAGGAGACGGTGTTTTAAAAAGTATGAAATATTTAAGTATGAAATGGAAATCTCAAAAAACGTGGCACATGAGGTCATCAATAATTCCATTTGTAGTTGAAGCCCTCGGATTGATTGTAAAATGATCCGATAGACCTTTGAAGGGATACCTGGCTGCTTATGCATCAAAGAAATATATGAAATTGTACTCACAAGAAAAATTGACACATTACGAAGATCTTTATCTGTATAAAATTAGTTTGTGTTGTTTACAAAAATAACCCGTGGAAAATGTCATGAAACCATTTCTGAACTTAGGTCTCTGGTTGGGACACGGGTGATATGTGTGTAGCACAGGAATCAAAAGAAATAAAATACTACTAATAATACTACTATTAATAATAATAATAATAGGAAAATTAATTTACCCTTTTTTCTCAGTTATTTTGCTTATTGTGGAAGTCGCATACAATACGGATGTTTGAATGAAACTTGAATTGTAGACTTTCCGAAAATAGTTGAATGTAGCCAACAAAATCTTGTCCACTGTCAACATTCATTTCAAAATAATGACTCTGAAGTATAAATAACTGAAAAAATCATACAGAACAAATGTAATTTGGTGTGTTTATACAGAATTTTCATTTGTCAAATCACTTTTTTGAAAATTCTAAGAAAAATATGATAAAAATTAATCAGACAGCTATTTTCCGATGGTTTTTAATCAAATTAATTCTTTCTCCTTAAGTATTTTCTCTCTCCCTCTTCATGTATGTATGTATGTATGCGTGTGCGTGTCTATACACCCTTGTACAAATTAATTGAAACAACTGCCTTAGTTTCCTTTCTTTCACCATAAGGCCAGTTTTAGATCCACTGGAGTGCGAGGGTTAAATCGATTTCTATTTTTTCCTCAGATTAGGTCATTTGAAGTGATGTGAAATAATTTGAATCTATGTACGGGGTGTATGATGAAATATGTTTGGCCTTGAAAAATATTGCGTCATCCGTGATTACATCAGATAATTATCACGCCCAGACACTATTGTCTCGAGTGTCGATTAGTTGTCCTGCGGCGATTGTCTGCAATGGACGTTACTCTAATTGAAATCACGAGGCCAAGATGACGCAGCGAAATACTCCAACAGCCTTTTAATGCACGGATGAATCGTAGATTGTTAAATGTGCAATATGGACTCTGACAAGAAAACCCTTTTGGTTCGTTACAGAGAACCAACCTTTCTTACAGGAGATGAAGCAATTGATTCAATATAGTTGTTCCATTTCAAGTCAGTCGAAAACATGAGGCGAAGAAAGCACAGTGAAACGCACTCCTGGATTGGCCATCAACCATGCTGATGTATGGCAGAAACTTTCTCTAGGTTGGTTAAATCAGAGCAGTGTAGTTTTAGAGCCATTAAAATTTACAAGCCATTTCTTGCCCCAGTTAACCACTAGAGATCCTTTTCAAGAGCAGCGACCAGGTTAACTTTATCATCTCTGACGGATTTGCTATTGCGACAAGAGTAAATCATTGTGTCGTCTGCATAAATGTCTACTTGGGAGCTGATGACATCAGAAAGATCAGTGATGATGACCAAAAACAGCGTAGGACACAAGATACGGCTTTGCTGGACACCCCGTCCGTGTGAAAGAATCTGGGAGTCGATCACTTTTAGAACGACCTTCATTACACGATTTGATAGGAATGACTGAATTAAATCAATCATTTTCCAATACCGTAGCACTTGCGTAGAAGACCGGCATGCCAAATCTTGACAAACGTCTTTGAGATATCTAGAGCCACAGCTACAGCTTCGTTATTATCAATAGCTTGACATACATATTCGGTGAAAGCTGTAAGCACATCAGCGATAGACTGGGCAAAACGGAATCCATATTGTTTTTCAGAGAGTAGATCGTGGGAGTTAACCTCTTCAGCATTGATTAAAGCCTCGAATCAGTCAGTTATATTCCATGCATGATACACGCTTAGGCGATTATGTATCTTTCGATACATGACTGACGAGGCAGATTTTTTTCCCGCTGTAGGTTGCCATTACTTTCTGCGATAGACCAGTTGCCATCCAAGGCTATAGAACCCGGTTTGACCTGCTATTTACCCATAGCTGGGGGAGAAGAAGAGGATTCATACCTTTCCCAAGGGTATTAGCACGTAAGCGAATGTAATGGATTCGACTGAAATTCGAACTCGACTCTCCGATTCCTTAATCCGAGCCGCTATCCATTACTCCTCCTTGCCGCCCAAAAGCCTTGAATACTTTGCCCAAAAGCAGTAGGAGCCTAACAGTGCGATAGTTAAATGGGTCAGAAAATTATCCAGAGTTCTTAAAAACAAGTATTACAGAGGAGGATTTCCAACTAATTTAAAAGCAAGAAACAGCGGGGCAATAGTTGTAGAGTTTGGAGAGAGGAGGGACCACCTCGGGAGCTTATTTCTTTAGGGCGACGGCTGCTATTCCGTCACCTCCACTTGTCTTATGGGAGTCTAATTTAAAAACGATGTCCGAAAGCAGTAACAGAGTTATGCGCATATCACTCAGTAGAGCCACAGTTCTAGTGGGGAAATCAGGTGTGGGTACTCCAGATGAATCAATTGTTGAGTTGGAAGAGAATTTCCGAGCAAAGCATTCAACCTTATCTGCTGTAGATGTCAGGACTTCGAATTGATTGAATAGTGGACGGAGGGAAGATTTGCTTTTGTTCAGCGCACACATGAAGAGCTGCCAATAAAATCTCTAGGACCGAAATTGAGTGATGCTATGAGTTGTTTCATTAAATCAACAAACAGTAACTTCGCTCGTTTGAGGACACGCTTGCATTCGTTACGAGCAGAGACAAAGAGACGTCTGTTGCAATCAAATCAATTGCTGTCTGGTACAGCCGAAAGTGATTTCTGTGGGCTATAGCGACCGAATATGCAGGTGAGACCCAAAGAGATGAACGCGGTTTAACTTGGTATTTCCCTGCTGGAATGAAAGCATCGATGGCGGCTTTCACACAGGAGGTGACCTCATTCGCGCATTTTTGGACAGGGTGTTTAAAAACTTCATTACCAATTTGCTAGCTGATAACAGGTTGGACGTTCTTGGCTAACGGGCGAGTTGAAGGATACACACACACACACACACACACACACACACAT
>OZ038497.1:57074997-57077497 GCA_964036315.1 Acanthosepion esculentum | reverse complement strand
CACTTGTAGGGAAATACTGGCCTGTAAAATTTAATACTTCTAAAAACAATCTCGTATCGTATCAACATCACCGAGTGGAAACAATTTTACTCCAGTTTCGATGAATACTTGCATCTTCAATGAGACTCGACGGTTTGAAAGTCTGTTGGCTTTCAAGTTTATTCCAGATTTCACATGTCTTTTAAATCCACGATGTAAAAACACTAGAAAAATTGCCAGTTTATTCTATCACTCTAGTAAGTAACCGTATGATGCAAGGTGTTACTGATATTGAAAGAGTCAGAGAAAAAAGGAGAGGGAATATTAAGGAGGTGGTGATAATAAAAGGAGAGAATTTCAAAGGGACAGAAATCGACAAATGATATTGAATTTAAATTGTTGAAGATCAAGATTGACAGGAAAGTAAGAAACGTGAAGAGAGTTACACAAGCGAGAAGTTTCTCGAGAAACTCTGTTCGGCATTCGCAGGATTTGAGGAGGATTGATATTGCATAAAACCAGAGAACTCTTTTGTTTGTTTCTGTATCTCTTACTTCACTTAACTTTTTGAAGACATTTTTTTGTTATTCTGTTCGTAATACAGGAGCAATTACTAACTATGAAAAGTACATTGCAAGGAACGGAGTCGGAGGTGATATTCACTGAGTGAATTTCTTTGAAATTGAGGAAATAATAAATAGACGTAAAGAATGAAAGAAGAAAGAGAGAAAGAGATACGTAAAGAGAGAGAGAGAGAGAGAAAGAAAGAAAAACGGCAAATGGGAGAGAAAGGGAGACGTAAAGAGGGGAGAAAGAGAGAGAAAGAGAAACGTAAACAGGGGAGAAAGAAAGAAAGGAAGATAGACAGAAAGTGAGACGTAAAGAGGGAGAGAAAAGTAGATACATAAAGATGGAGAGAAAGAGAGAGACAGAAAGAGGGATAGTAAAAGAGAATGAGAAAAAGAGAGGAAGAAAGAAGTAAAGAGGTATTGAAAGAGAGAAAGAAAGAGATACAGAAAAGAGCAGAGAAAGAGAGACGTTAAGTGAGAAAGAAAGAAAGAAAGAAAGAAAGAAAGACGGAAAATGTGAAGAAAGAAAGACGTAAAAAGGAGAGAAACAGAGAGTGTAAGAACGAGAAGGGGATAGAGAGAAAGTGAGACTCGAAAAGGGAGAAAGAGAAAGTGAGACTCGAAAAAGGAGAAAGATTAAGGAGAAAAGGGTAGAGTCATGAGGTAGAGAAAGAAAAAGCGAAAAAAAGCGATATAGAAAGAGAAAGTGGGAAAAAGAGAGAGAAAGAGAGACGTAAAGCGGGAGAGAAAGAGAGGCAGAAAGAGGGATAGAAAGATAAATAGAAAGAGACAGTAAGAAACAGAAAGAGATTGAAAATTGCATCGTCAAGAGATATAAAGAAGATGTATTAATTTTCTACTAGACTGGCGCCATGACATCCTGCCACTCACAAATATATTTTACGATTTTCAGTCGATGTCGTAACGCATTCAACTATTCATCAATTCACAACATATCAACGTTAATCAAACTATCGAACAGACGTGTCTGTACTTTATCACGTTCAAGCTATAAATACCCCGTATACTCGTGTATAGTACTAGTTTCAGTCTTTTTTTCTTAACTATAGGGTTTCGCGCTATACACAGGTAATTCCTTTGAAGAGGTTAAAAATCATGCATTTTCGGTGACCGATTGCACTATATACATCTTTTTTTTTCTGAAGGGATTGAAATTAATGCAAAACATTCAGGAGTCGCGCTATACATAAAGTCGACTTATACACGAGTATATACGCAACCAAAACATATCCATCCTTTCTTCACAAACGCGTATTACTTTAAACTTTGGATTCAGTAATCATGTTTTTTTATTTGCATTCCAGTGTACATTAATACAGCTCTATTCTGCGTGGTGTGTCAATTCATGGCGTGGGCATCTCCACAAGTTCATGTCTTTTGTAGCCCTTAGTTAAAATTGTATTTTTCTTGTCTCTTCTAATCCCAAAACGAATCATCTACACAAACCCGCTATGTAGGTGATACGCTGCTTTCCTTGGACCCTCTTGCCTTCAAGATATCCTGTGAGTGTCAAATTTTTCAAACCCACTTTTCTCATTATGTGCCTTAGATATGTTAACGGTCTCTTCTGATGCTAAGTATATGTGTCCTTTTAGTAGCTAATTTAACCTTAAACTTCTTGGCTCCTCACGAGTTAAATCCACTCTTAGTATCCTGCTGTAGAGCAACATTTCTGTTGCCTCAGGGATCATCTCCAGCATACATCCGCCGTATAACATGTGACATTTATTTTAAACTATACGCGTGTATAGATGGTAATACAGATATAATTATAGACTTTTTTCTGGCATGAGTGGATATCAACAGTTATATTCGGACGAATATCATTGTCTTTGCTGTTGTTATCACAGACATTTTTTCAGGATATGGACAGCGTATATGAGATAAAGTGTTCAGTATGAAATTTCTGAAGGTTAACCTATGTAGGCTGG
>OZ038497.1:57019997-57069997 GCA_964036315.1 Acanthosepion esculentum | reverse complement strand
TTTTCCATAATTGTGCTACACGAGTTTCCGGTGTCGCGACCTTCATCAGGCTAAGCGTGGAGATTTCAACATATTATTAAAAATAATTAACTTTTTTCTTATGTTTTTCGATGTTAAATATTCTCGATATGAGACATTCTCTTTTTTGTATGTTAGTGACTCAAGGGGAGAGAGAAGAGTGGGGAGATGTACAGAGTGGAATGAATGGATATGATAATAGGTGAATGGATAGGAAAACTTCGATAGATAGATAGATAGATAGATAGATAGATAGATAGATAGATAGATAGATAGAAATTAAAAACAACTATAGAAATTCTCTCTCTATATATATATCAATAAATAGATAGAGCTGGGGGGAAAGAGAAAGATTAAGAAATAAGACGGGGGCTGGGCGAACTGTTAGCGACGTATTATATATTAGCAATGAGAAAGTGCAAGAGAAGACAAAACTGTCATAGGGAGAGAGTGAGACGCGGGAGAGACTGCAGCTGTTTAACATAACGGAAAATAAAACCATAATATTCTGAAAGATGATTTCAATCTGGATCTGAGAAACGTTGTCCATACTTATAAATAGATATTCTTAGACATTCTTTAGTTTTACCGTTTTAGAACATTTTATGCCTAAGCTTCAAACAGCATCAAATGCTGGGAATTGGTTTAGTGAGATAAAGGAGTCCAGTGTAGACAAGTGCCATGTCATGGAAACAAATAAATACTAATTTTGTTCAATTAGAGCAATGTGGAATTATTGGTTTATTGCCTGGTTAGATTGTCATTTCATCGACTTTTAAACATGGCGTGTCATTAGTCTTACAGTGCTGGATACTATAATCAAAGGACTTTGTAAACGCGTAAAATATTTTGGCAATATAAAATCTGTCCAAGACCAATGTATGACTACAGGCAGGATTGTCTCCAGCTAGATTGTATTCATGACACAGCATCATGCACGTGTCTAGAGGTGTAACGAAAGATTCATGGGAGAGATTAAAAGAATCTTGAATTATTATCGACACACTCTGATAAATGTTCGACATCTCTCCTAGCTGGATCGATCGTTAGTCGTGTTCCAATTGAATATGCACTGGACTAGGTGCCATGGCGCCTTCGGTTAGACAAGATTCTTTCTTGCATTCAATATTGCTGCGACATCTAGTCTGGTGCTCTTGCTATATATCTTGAGATACTTGTCAAAGTCCAAAGAAAAGTATTTAATTTTATTTTTATTTTTATTTGCAGTGTCCCTTCAGGACGTAAGCGATCATTGCTCTACACTTTCCCCTATCCTTTGTAGCTCTCAATAAGTTTGTCATCCACTTGCTAAGCCTGCTAGGTATGTCATGCATTGCTTTCCCTTGTCTCTCTTTCCCTGTGTGTATCAGATTCTCCAAGCCTTCCTTTCTCATTACGTGTCCCAGAAATTTCAGCTGCCTCTTCCTGGTGTTAAGTATAAACGTCCCCCCTTGTTTTCATCCTCTCTAAAAACTCATCATTGTATACCCGCTCGGTCCATGATATCCTTAGCATCTTTCTGTAGAACCATACCCCCGTTGCCTCGAGTCTTTGAGGAGACTGTGCAACGTTTGCTGCCGTAAAAGAGGATAGATGTCACGGAGCAGATCCGTACACTTTTCTTTGTTAACAAAAAAATCCTCCTGTCTTGTATTACTCTGACTAGCTTTTGGAATGCGTCTTTAGCGATCCCAAATCCTGACTTAACTTCAGTCAATTTCTCACCGCCGTAACGTAGTTTCCTTGTATCTTTTCTATAAATATTTTCATGGTGATTGTTCTAATGAGCTTTCTTCGTTTGTACCTTGTCCGCATGAATTTAAGTTTAATACTAGATTGGCATTTTAACAGATTCTTCTCTTTCATTTCTCACCCGTGGAACTGTCTTTCAATTTATTGCGTTCCGTGAGAGAAAATAACTATTAGAATATAAATTACGGTTGCCTCTAGCTATTTAAACAGTAAAACTGTGGAATCTAGTTGTCAGTCTAGTAGTCCGCTTAAATTCGTTTTAGACATTAAATTACGTGACTTAGCTCCCTCCATAATTTACATCCATAATTTATTTAATAGACCTTTCAGTTAGCCTAATGTATATTCATGAGGGTTGTTCAATTTTTAAAAAAATTAAATATTACCGACATTTTCACTTTTGTTTAAAATAATTGTTCTAAAATAACATCCTTACACTTGCATTGATGAAGGCCATTAGTGAACGAAACGCATCACCTAATATATATTTTCCTTTGTCTTTATTCATATTGTTCTTTTACAAATATATTTTGATTTATATCTTATATTTTACATTTCATATATATATATATATATATATATATATATATATATATATATGAAATGTAAAATATATTTTACATTTCATATATATATATATATATATATATATATGTGAAATGTAAAATATAAGATATAAATCTAAATATTATATATATATATATATATATATATATATATATATATATATATATATATATATATATATATATATATATGAAATTTAAAATATAAGATATAAATCTAAATATATTTGTACATCCATTAAACATGGCACGTGGAACTAGAACAGTCTACCCCAGTGAGCGAAATAAAGGGTTCAGTTCGACATTCCAACCACCTGAAGAAGTCCGGAGTGTACAACGGCCGAAACGTTGTAATAAATATGGCGACAAAGATAAGGACAATAGTCCGAATGATGTAAATAATGTACATAATACCTCATCTCAGGAATATAGACAGATAATATATGTTGATACCACCTAGTTTTGAAGATATTCTTGATACTCTCGATATAAAACTTTTTAACTGTTGCATTTTGTATAGTATAAATAGTGCTTAAGTAAAGAAGTGAGTAATTTGACATCGGTTTTGCAATGAACATTAGGTTAGAATTACTACAATTACATTTGTTGGTATTATCTGAGTTAGTTTATTACTCAGGGTTTTGTACTGATTTAAAATTTTATTATTATGTTTTTAATAAATTTTTCAAGATTTGGTTAAATGGTGGGGGATGCACCAAATGATTTTTTCGATTTTTATTTTTATTCCTCCGATCCGATGTTTTGTTTTACATATTTGATGGAAGGGTACTTATAGCCCCTATTTTGAAGGCAGTGCTATAAACTTTATTCTGCATGTAAAAGACATCTTCACTGGAAGTGTTATTGCTAATCCTATCCTGTGGAAGTATAAATATTTGATGTTTGATTACGAATGGAGGGTGGCTAAAACAGTGGAATTTTACACCATCTGTTCTTTCTCATATATATATATATATTATATATATATATATATATATATATATATATATATATATATATATATATATATATATATATATATATATATATATATATATATTCCAGATATATTTGCAGAAAAATATGCGTGCTCCAGCAGGCATAAAGATTTATCGAATATTCAGACTGCTAGATGTAGTTGGATAAAAAAAAACTACTGATTAATTAAAAAACAGAGCTTCTACTCGTATATGAGTATCCATAAAAATTACCTTTAATCAAAATGCCTTTAAAATAACTTGTATATAATGCTTATATATACAGGGCACAGTGATATAGACTGTTCTACCGAGTCCGTGACTGTTCGCAGCTCCTGTCGAACTCTCTGCCTTGGGCGGAGAGGAACCCGGACGAGGCTGTGCCGAAGGGCAGAATTTCGTCCGCGGAGGTAGACAGACCGAATCCGTACATGCGGGTTCTACGGGGATATTTTGGACGAGCCTACGGGCACGGATGATCCACGTTAAACTCGCCTAAATATAACAGGGTATATCAAAGATATTTTTATAGATTTGGTGGGGGGCGGGGTCCTAACACCAAATCAAGGACAAACGTCCATGTAGACATTCGTCCGCAAAGCCTTCGTTTTTTAATTATTTAAAGTTTACGGTAGACGCTGTTAATTGACTACACGGCGATAAACACAGCAAATGTTCGATGACTCGCCTGCCTTCGGTCTGGAAACGTCTAGTACTATTCGCGCGACTGCATGTAAAAATACCTGCTTGCTTACGATAGGAATGTCCTGCTATTGCTAAACAAACATTCCTCAGTTAATACACTACTACACAGGTTAAACTTTGAAGACAGACGAGTCACAAATGTACATGAATGACAAATGAATGACAAATAAAACTTAGTCTTTATGGCAACACAGCGCCATCTACGGTAAAATTAATAAATCTAAAACGAAGGGTTTGCGGACGTAAATTTATATGGACTTTTGCCATTCTTTGGTGTGAGGAACCCGCCCCAAATTTTGTAAAATTATTCTTGATACACCCCATATATATATATATATATATATATATATATATATATATGTATATATATATATATATATATATATATATATATATATATATTTCAGCCATTTGATATTTTTAATTTCGCGCATGGGACTTGTTTGTTTTTGATTTTATGGACTGTACAGTATAGTAGGGTGAACCCCCTACTCATTGGTCTATGAGAAAAAGAGCACCATGACTCAATTCCCTCCACCCAAAATTTAGAAACTGTACTGCTTAGAATTCGCGCCTGAAGCTCCAATACGAACATTTCAGAGTGTTTACAAAGGTGTTTGGAGTGATCACAAGTGTTTGTGACGTTGTACCTCTATTTATCTTCCCAAATAGTCTCAGACTTAAGACGGAGGCCTACGTCATGTGGTTGAGAAGGTAGTGTTGCCCTGAGTCAAAAGGGTGGCTGCTGGATGAATCGACGTCCGGTAACCATTTTTTATTTTTAGGAAATAAGAGTAGAAGCTGTGTTTTTTTAATTAATCAGTATTTTTTTTTCAAACTACACAGGTTATTCGAGAAATCTTGTCAGAAATATATGCGTCCTCCGACAGGATTCGAAACAGCATCGCCTATCGGGAACCGTCATTGGATCTGACGTGTCAAACAGCCCGGCCACATATGTTTCTGACAAGATTTCTCGAATATTCAGGCCGGTAGCTGTAGATAGATAAAAAATACTGTTTAATTAAAAAACAGTTGATTCTGAGTATCCATAAAAAATAAAGTTTAAAGAAAATAAATTATGACTAACATATATATATATATATATATATATATATGTGTGTGTGTATGTGTGTGTGTGCGTGTGCGTGTGTGTGTGTGTGTGTAGAGAGAGGGAGAGAGAATGAAAGAAAGGATAATAAATTGTCAGCAAGAGGTAAAGAGAGGGAGGTAGAATCGCAAGTGGATAATAGTTTTAGAAAGAACGACTGCATTCACTGCCGAATTGCATTTGCTTAACGAATGACTCAGAATGCTGTCAGTTAAGGGTCAAGACAAGTGTCGGATAATGTCGGCCATGAGGGTCCGAACATTGGCAGCAACGACACGTGAAAGAGGAATAAACAATAAGTAAAATAAGAAAAAAACAAAACAAATGAAACTGGGATAAAAAAAAGAATTGAAAAAAGTGAGAAAGAAAATAACTGTGTAAAGATAATACAAGTGGCGAAGAAAGTAAAGAGAAAAATACGACTGCCAAATGCTCGAAATAGTTACGTATTAGTCTGACCGAAATGTCCATTCCGTCTGAATGTTTATATAGCATTAGTAGCGTTTAGTTTTTGTTTATCACAACCGTTTCCGCTTCAAGAACAAGGGAATTTTTGTCTATATTTCTGAGATGACGTATTGTAACAATTTACACTATTTACATCGTTCGGACTGCTGTCATCATCTCTATAATAGAAATGATGACAACATATGACGATTGGCCGTTGTATTCGTCGACTTTCTTTAGGTGATAAACTATGGAATTTGGAACCGAAAGCTTTATTTAGTCCAAGGCTGTAGATTGTTCTAATTCCACTGACTAATCTCCCCCAAGTAAACATGGCGCAGTGGATAAAAGCGTGGTTTGAGTGATCCAAAATGTTGCCCACACACAATATGTTGTGAGTTCAATACTTGGCTGATCGACCAATGTTGAGTTAGTAAAGAGAATTAACTGATACTGAAATATCCAAAAATAAACTTGAAGAACATCGGGGTACTAAAGGCGTGGTAGACATCAAGGGGTTTGTAATGACGGTAATGAGGGTGATCCAAAAAGAATCCTTACAGCAGTGCATAGAAGCATGACGGAGGAGGATGAAAAAGTGCATTAAATGGGAAAACAAGTAGTTATTTTTCTTAAATAAATTGTTTGTGACACCAGTCATGTTACTTTTCAGACCAACCTCGTAAACCAATATTTTTCATTGAGGATTGCTTGCTTTCTATCGCCCTAGAGTGTGTACCTGAAATATTTACAAAACATAATCTGGCACAGGGCACAAAAATCGGAACTCTTTGGTTGGATCAAAATCGTATTCTTTTCCATATACCTTTCGTTCCTTTGGTCTTACGTATCTAAAAATAAACATATTAAAAAAACCCTTTATCTATGGTTAAATAACTTGTTTCCTAACTAACCTTTTGCCTGCAGCTTTACTTCTAAATCGGATAAGTGTTGTGAGATATCAGTCCAGAAGTCAGTCATTCAACCAATTATTAACTTTTAAATAGGAAACATCCTGATGCCTACGTTCCATGAATGTTTCAACAACGTGGCAGCTCTACTGAGCCAACCAACTGCAGACAAATACACATCAGGACAATCAGCGTCAACTTCCTCTAAGAGCCTTAAACTGGCGATGATTCAATCTCCGTGAACGAACATAATTCACATATTGGTCTACAATTGTTCATGACTCCAGCAAATCCCAATACATTTGCGCACAGATTTTCCTGCTGGATAATGCAGGGTTTCGCTACAACATCACGAGAACCAAGAGCATCCAGAAATCCATTAGTGAATCCATTCGTTTTACCAGTCACTGATGGCAAAACATCAGTTTTCAGTACACACCATTTTGAAGAATTCAACTTAGACTTCTCCATCAAACCAATCAACTCATCACTAAAATATTGTCCAGTAGTTGTTGAAGACATACTTGCCATATCCAGATATTCCTCAACGACTTCAAACTTGCTCGTCAAACCTCTAATAAACCCAACCAACTGAGCTGTGTCGCTCGCATCAGTACCTTCGTCCAATGCTAAACTGTATCCTGCACGCCTACTGACCATGTCTTTGAAGATTTCTTCATTATTTTCTGATAGAGCAGTAGTTTTCGAGACATGCATACGCTGTGAATATTTCCATGCAATTTTTGCAAATACTCTCCATCACTGAAATCTTTTCCTTTTCATCAATCAATTTACATACTTTGAAACGAATTCTCAGTCTCTCTTCTAATTCTATTCTTTTTTTCTTTTTTTTTTTAAGCTTATCACCCCAAGCAAGGCTTGAAGCCACTAGCACACAAGGGGTTACAGAAGGTTTGGAGGAAGAGCAGATAGGAGTGGTAAAGGAGAGGATGTGGAGAAAGATAGTGGATCGATCAAGGCAAGGGGGTTACAGAAGATTTGGAGCGAGAGCAGATAGGAATGAAAGGTGAAAGGATGTGGAGAAGGGAAGTGGATAGATCAAGGCAACTGGAGATGTCGATTGACGTTACACTTAAATAGTTGGAGATTGTATTTGTCAGGGAAACAGGAATAAGGAAGGGAGTTCCACAGGCGAGATGTGCGAGACATGAAGCTATTGGAGTAGAAGAGACGTCTACATCTAACAGTTTCAACGGTGAAGGGGTGGGAACGGGATGCCAGCCTCCTTATTGCTTTTTAATATATTTTTCATCAGACCAGTTTTGTCAATTCGTGATTTTGTTTCATCATATACTGGTGCTTAATGCTGTACTCCTTCGTCACTGCTATTGGACTTTGGCAGGCAAGTCCGACAATGCTTTCGTTTCGTTGCAGAACAAAGTATTTGCGTGTCCATTCCTTGTTAAATATTCTTCCCTCATCATCTATTTTTCGTTTCTTAGCAGCAGACATTTTACCTATGAAAAAAGTAAATTCTTCCGATCTGATATGGTAAGTAGTTAATCAGTGAACTGGTACATACAATACCCATTTTAAAATTGCAGACAAGGAATCTTTGGAATTGGGACTTATTTCCTAATAGTATGATACATGATTTGATATGATAGCTATTTATTCTTATTTAAAGAATTCTACCATTTTATGGGTGGCTTTTAACTTGACCCATATATTTTTTCAGTCTCCATCAACCACGTATTGTTAAAATTAATGTCTTATATTCTGTCATTATCTCACCCAAAGGATCAGTGAAAACTATGCTACCAATACAAAATTTTGTATCATTCATGTTGGGTATCGGGTCCCTACCACTGAAATCGATGGCGCTACCATCCACAACAGCTTTTAATACCAACCACACAAGCAATAATGAAATATATTAATATCCTTTATTTCTCCACGTTACTACCAATAGGGCAATGAAGCGACAAATGGTATAAACGATGAAGTTGTCCACAAAAAGGCATGAACTCTCGAAACCTTGTGTTTGGCACCACTCCATTGCATTGTTACTACTGCCACCTTCGCGATCATTTTCACTGCCATCAGGTAACAGGCATTGATTGATTTTTAACTTATTCTGTATCGAATAACACATGAAGTAATATTTGTCATTGTTGTTCAATGTGACCACGGATGGCAGATTTTCCCTAAAGAAACCACATAAACTTTAAAAAATCTGGCCCACAACAAACATGTTTCCCTGAACTGATGACGTCAAGCTCATATTAAACAATTGGACACTCATAAAACTTCTCCGAAAGTCGGAAATGGTTGGAAATTATGTAACCGAGTACGCGTAACAATAGACGATGGTGGGCCAAACTGACAGGCTTCGCGGTTCACATTGTCGCCTGGGGACCGCCTGTTGTACACCCCTGCTCTAACACTTTGACGTAGGTAGTATTTTCAGATATTGATTGTCAATATCAGAAGGACGTCTTATACCAAGTTGATCTTCAAGTCTCGTATCCCCGCTGCTTAACTTTACAAACGAGCACTGTACTCTCCGACCCCAAGTGGACCTTGTATCCCATCCTCTGTTAATGTTAGTAGCAGTTTCAGAAGCATGACGACCAAGCTTGAAATCATGTAGTAAAAGTAAACGCATCTCTTCATTTTTCATGTTCGAGATGAAGGGTATATAATGTTTTAAGTTAAATTGTGAAATAGATTGACACAAAATTAACAATGAGGACCCGATAATGAATAACAGATACTTGTGCAACTATTGTAATAATATTAGAACACAATTAAAATTTTATTCTAAAATATGTCATTTTCTTCCGAACGTCTTAATAAATTACTTACTCGTAAATATAAAACCTAAGTGAACATTATCTAAGTGTGCTTATTCCAAAACTTTGTCAGAGGTAATAAATACGAATGTACTTCAAGAATACAACAATGGATTGATGAAAAAATAAATTCTTTTGCACAGAACTACATTTTTGATTTACTTTAAACATAATATACTTTTTGCCATTGCAATTCATTCTGAATTGAATATAAATAATACATCTTTAAAAATATGGTATTTTATTATTTTGAACTATAAGTAATTTCCGTTTTGGGGAAACATCTTTGAGGCAGCTTCACGGATCCATTCTCCTACAATTTGACAACTATCTGGCTGATGAAATGGTCCGTGCAGTTTTTACAGTCTTCCAGAGAAATGAAATACCGCCCATTGAAATAACTTTTTCTTTTCTCAGTGTTATTAGGTCAAGTGTTGTCCTGATGGAAGACAGCGGTCATTCAATTAGCCAGTTCCGGATATTTTCTTGCCTTCAATACACTTTAAATCAGAAAGAGACAGTTGAAAGAGGTGTTGGTGAATTTGATACACACAAGACATTACACGTACGAAGGACAGAGTGAAACATCAGTAACCTATCTATGTTTTTTTGGTAGAACTTAGACTGGGGGGATAGTAACGGAACCGATATTACATATATCTAAATAGCAAAGGAAGTTGTGGAGAGCAATGATCGCTCGCGTTCTGAAGGGGTACAGAATATAAACGAATTGAAAATCGATTCCGTTTTCCAGTAAATAAATACCTTGCGGTTTTCGTTGACAGATATCAATTCTACTATTTTTTGTTCATTTTAGGTGTCTTTCTTTCTCATTATTCGTGTGTCAAAATGGCGAAATTACTGTAAGAATCGGTATTCCCGCCAGAATTTCACGCCAAAATGGAGAGCAATGCGAAGGGCATCACACGCAGACGATCTATCTTATAGATATCAGGGTTTTTGACTCTAAACACTATTCCCATAGCGCTAAGGGCTTTTCATTATTTTATGACAACGAGGGTGTACTTGGGGGATCTAGTGCATGTACCATTTTTTAAGAAATGCTTATTGCGACCAGTACATTATTTTTATTACACCTACATTCAGTAAATGTGCATGGACAGAAGTGACTGGGAATCGTTCAAATCTGAATGTTACTTCCAGTAAATTTGGTTGTGTTCCTTTGTACTTGGAATAGACTTCTTTTAATCTTCCCCTGTGCGCCGTATCCCTTCAGCGCGTGAACTATCAAATCTCTCCCCAACTTTATACCCGTTGTAATTCTTATATGTGATGCATTTTCACCATGTCACCAATCTACGTTCTGCCATCGGTTTGTACAAGATTTGTAGGTAGACTTCTACATCCTTTTGCCTCTCATACCTTCAATATATCCTATGAGTGCCAAATTCTCCAAGCACACTTTCCCCAGAAAATTTAGAAGAAATTTCAACTGTCTCTTTCTGAGGTTGTAGTACCTGTCAGAGTCCCAGTTATGGGAAAATAGTGAACCACCAAACAAAAACAAAATACAATGAAAGTATAAAGATACATTTTTATATCATCATCATCACTCTTCGACCTCATTATGGTTGGTCATAACTCCATTGAAAACCTCTTTCCACGCTGTTTGGTCCTGTATTGCTGTCCCCAGATCCCCAATGTCCATACCTGAGTCCCGAGCTATGGTGTCTGGGAAAGTCAATTTTCATGAGAAGACACTTCCAGATTGATGCCATTGGAATAGGGCTGAAATGGTTTCCCTGCCCACTCAATGGAATTGGCCGGCAAACTGTAATTGTTTCTGTTTGTGCTTAAGAGAGATTGGTCTCAGTTCTCCGTAAATTGTGTTAAGATTTGCATGGAACTTCCAACTGATTTTATGGATTTTTCTATGTAGATTTAAAAATGTTCCATCCAGTCGTCTTTCAAGTCGAATTGATAATGTCCAAGTTTGTGATTTTCATATAAAAAGTACCAGAAATATATTTTTCTATAAAAAGTTGCCAACAGTACCTATTTTAGAAAATCTACTAATCTGACGAAATGCCAATATTTCAAAGTAATATAGCCGTAAACTTGTTAGGTTCATTTACGCATAAATACCATTGGCGAAGGTATCAATGATATTATTCTCCCAACCAGCTATGGATTAAATAGCATGAAGTTCTGGGCTCACTTGGCTTTGTTGGCAATTATTCGAGAGATAAAAAAACGCCCATTCAGTAGCAGCCTGGAAAGCTCGTGGAGATGCGTCGATCTATAAAAAATGCACAGTGACTCTATTTTTTTCATTTTTGTGTGTTGAGCGTTCTATCGTAGGCGTAGAAAGTATTTCTAATCATGTAACATATGTAATGTGATATAAATAAATTAAATTCGACGACTTCAAAGATGCTTATCAGATTTACCTAAAATTGTGCAGATAGATTTGATTTATTTGTTTAACGGCGCATCAACTTATAGGTCATTTAATTCAGAAATTAAATTTCCTTCGGAGCTTTGAACTAATAAAAATATGTGTTCACAGTTGAATACATTGTAGATGATACTCAGCTTTTGTTTGTGTGGATATAATTACTAGAGGCGGTGATATGTGCGTTTTATATTGTAGCTTTGTTGAAGTTATATTTTGGAATTTAGTTTCATTTCATTAGGAAATTGTAGGATATTTTATGGATTATTGTTATGAAAGAGTTCTTTCATGTTGCTTGTCTCGTTGGTTGATTTTCTTTATTGGCATATCAATCACTATGGGTTATTTAATGCTGAAATCTAAATGTTTTACGGCTTCAACTAAATATATTTTGAACGCAATTGTACGCCTTCATCTACAGATAAACTGTATCATTCAACATTTTTCTATAAAACGTATTATTACTCTAACTATGTATCATTGGTAATTTTTATGTATAAAAAAATGTTGGATGTTTTTATGATAAAATATATTTTTATACTTTTACGGTGTTTTTTTTTTGTGGGGGTGTAGACTATATGCCCATTGTTGGGACTTTAGCAGGTGCTACAAACCTGGTTGAGAGTAGATCTGGGAACAACAGCAATTAAAAAGTGGTTCCAAACTCCTCAAAAACCTCCAATATCCGGATCAGGGGCCTTGCAGCCGGATGTTTATCGTCATACACAGAACTTATGTGGATAGCTAGATAGATATGAACAGATATATATATATATATATATATATATATATATATATATATATATATATATATATATATATATATATAAAAGTGGACATGGAAGTCAGCACTTAGAGGCGACAGTCTGTTTCATGCTAGTGCAATCGTCAGGCAATCAGTTGCCTGACGATTGCACTAGCATGAAACTTCCATGTCCACTTTTATATTTACACACGCTCTATATCAGATATGGAGCATTTTATCCCATAAATATAGCACACTTTAAGACTATATTTCTTCATATATATATATATATATATATATATATATATATATATATATATATATATATATATATATATATATATATATATATAAAGCTCTTCAGTAAAATGAATGGAGCACTTTGGCTGATGGTCATTTGTTTACATTTATAAAAACAATACGCTAGATTTAGTTGTGTAACTCTACCGAGTGAAGATAGCTCTGACTGACACCAAAATTAGTTGTGTTTCAATCCGGACTTGAGGCATTCGGAAGTCTAGTCTCACTGAGGAGCTGTGATACAGCGAAACAGTACTGTCTGTGAATGACATAATTTAGCTCTTGAAAATACATTTCAATTGAGCACTGTTGAGTGATAAGCTAATTCTATAAACAACAGCTACCTGCACTAATGCAAAGCTCTTCAGTAAAATGAATGGAGCACTTTGGCTGATGGACATTTGTTTACATACATGGCTATTTGTTCACTTTTAGCAAAATAGACTTTGGATGCGACGAGCTGTAATTAAGCAAAGTCGCACACCAAAATTTAGGTACAATTATATGTACTAATTAATACATACACACACACACACACACACACACACACACACACACACACACACACACACACACACACACATATATATATATATATATATATATATATATATATATATAAAATATTGGCTCCTGAAAAATTAATTTCGGTTGAGCACTCTGGTTTGAGGTGTGAATTTGTAAACAGTGACTATTTAAGCTGATATTGCACGACTCTTCGGCAGAATTGAGTCACTGTCAGTCACTGTGTGTTTATCTAAATCTAAAAATAAACAAGTTAAAATTCACCTTAATTCCTGCCGTGCGCCGACGGCTTAGTGGGAGAAGTTCCGACTGACGCAAATTCAGTCGGGTTTCGATCCTAGCTAGAGGCAACCGGACGTCTAGCCACACTGATGAGCTGTGAAACAGCGAAACAGTCTCTCTGTGGATGACACACACACACACACACACACATATATATATATATAATGATAAATAAAGAAAACACCTTCAACATCCGTTATAATTTATTTATGAATATTTTATATTTATCACTAAAGACGGAAGTGTTTTTAGAAATAGAATCAATACATCCTCACAGATATATTGGGATAAAAAGGAGAAAGAGAAAAAAGAAAGAGAAAAGGGGGGAAAAAGGAAAAAGAAACAAAATGTAATAATAAAAAGTGATGAAGAAAGAAATCTAAAATATTTACAAATTTAAAAAAAATTAAAATTTAATATATTTTCCTTTTTCTTTTGGCTTTTTCCCTTTTTTCTCTATCTTTATTTTTCCTTTCTTCTTTTTATCCCGATACCTGATTCCATTTCCCCAAAAACTTTCGGTCTGAAGAAATGAATATAACAATATTCATGAAATAAATTATAACCGAGATGGTGTTTTAAGGTTTTTCTTGATTTATTATTATATATTGCTCTGTATCTTACATTGAGCTCATTTTAAATTAACGCCCTCCTTGCAATTATCCTTACCAATTTCTAATATATATATATATATATATATATATATATATATATATATATATATATATATATATGTATGTATGTATAAACGGACGTCTAGCCACACTGATGAGCTGTGATACAGCGAAACAGTCTGTCTGTGGATGACAATATATAGACCCCTGAAAAATTTATTTCGGTTGAGCTCTCTGGGGATGAAGTGTGGGTTTGTAAACAGTGACTACATAACGGCTCATAATGCAAGACTCTTCGGTAAATCGAATTGAGTTCTCTCTGTCACTGTGTGTTTATCTAAAAATAAATACGCTTAAATTCTCCTTCATCCCTGCCGTCAGTCAACGGCTTAGTGGTAGACTCCCCGATTGACACTAATTCAGTTGGGTTTCGATACTAGCTAGAGGCAAACGGACGTCTAGCCACACCGATGAGCTGTGATACAGCGAAACAGTCTCTCTGTGATGACAATATATATATATATATGTATATATATATATATATATACTTTACAATTGGAAAATTTACCTTTAGTAAATGACGATTTTCACCTACGAATTTTAATTTTAAAATTCGCAGGATTTTGGAATCAGTTTGTAGTGTACCATAAACAGTTTGAAAATCCTGTGAATTAAAATTCGTAGGTGAAAATGTTCATTTACTAAAGGTGTCTTAATTCCAATTGTACAGAACATTTGCTCTGTTTAACATATTTCAAATTATATATTGTGTTAATAGGACTTGCCTAGATTATATCAACTGATTACTACCTTTATATATATATATATATATATATATATATATATATATATATATAGAGAGAGAGAGAGAGAGAGAGAGAGAGAGAGAGAGATAGATAGATAGATTTTTGGAATCAGAAACTGAAAATTTGCAGTTTGGTCAATCCATAGCCACTTCATCCTAACTTTTTCAATATTGTAAACTTTGAAAATATGTTTCAGGCAAATGAATTAATTTTTGGGGAAAGTGATTTAGAGCAAAAATTTATTATGTCCCCGCGGATTTTCCGTTCATCCATTATACGGCCTCTTTTATACTATTTTTAAGACAACAGATATTATTTTTACATAGTGAAAAATCTAAACAAAACAAAGAAAATGGTAGAAAATAAAATTTCATTATTGAGAGAAATTGGTTTTTTCTCTGCATGTAATATTGTGTATGCAAATTAGAGGAATAGGTTGCAAAATATCTTCTTGACAAAAAGTACAGAGGTGTCAGAATGTGACTGTGATTTTTAATTGACCCGAGAATGAGCAGATAGAGAAATGGATGATAATTTCTGGTAGGAAAAAAAGACATTTCTACTTCAAAACCTTTCCGTGAAAATGTTCGTCGCATAATAAAATGTATCTGTAATGTTTGTATAGGAATGTTACTCCCACTCATTACATCATCTCCGTCACTGACAACTAGTCGGTAAAATTTCCCGACTATGGAACAAAAAAAAAATTGCCAATACTGACCACAAGTTGCGTAGAGATTAATGTGTTGGATATCAGTTGTGGAAGACCTTTGACCTCACTTCCGCTGCATCAGTGAGTGAGCGAAAATCGGAACGGGTGATAGCATAAACAGGAAATGGCTAAAATAAACAGGACTCACAGGTGTACTGAGCCTTGAATACACAGGACAGAAAACCCGAACAATAAAGATATGTATATACTTTTATATATGTGTTCGTCTCCTTATTTGAGTCCAGAAGCAATATTAACAAATATACTGTAATAAAAAATGTAAGGTATTTTTCTTGTGGTCGCTACGACCACAAGAAAAACAGCTTACAATAAGAAAAAACGAGTATAGTAGCCAAACACGATTCACAGTCACATATGAGGGCATACAAATATCATATATGCACTATTGGCAAGATGCGACATTATAATATTACATAAGAAAGAGGCAGCAGAATGGATTCACTAGGACTAATTGGGGGGTACAAAACTGTAACATACAAAAAAAGAATTGACCAAAATCTCTTTCAACGATCGTGAGAAGTCCTCCAAATCATAACCAACATTGTACAGAACCTTATCGTTAGTTCCATCGATATTCTGAAAAGAATTATTCTTGATGTGGCTAGGAAAGAAAATGTTTTCACAAAAATGATCCCTGTCAAAAAATTTATTTCTTCAGAAATATAATCATCATCATCATCATCATCATCATCATCATCATCATCATCATCATCAATCGTCGGGGGAACTTAAGGGCAGAAGAAACAGACCACCCACTTCTGGAGGATCTGTTGGCGATAGATCCTAGGAGTTTCGGCATCAGTCATTTGGTTGTACTGCAAAAAAGGTACCCATAACATTTTGTGTGAAGTGTAATTTCACTATATATATATATATATATATATATATATATATATATATATATATATATATATATATATAGACCTGCTGCTCTCTATCAATAATCTAAGAAACGCCTTTCTTTCTGCCTGCCATCAGCATGGCTGACGATAACCTCCAGGAAAATGATTTGTTGCGCTTCCTCGGGCTATCATTTTCCGCTGACAGGAAGTGGAATTATTACGAGCAATCACTGTGGTAATGTAGACATTGTTTTCACTCCAGAATCTCACTTTCAAATTTAGAAATCTACCATTCGTTCATGCAATGACTATTGCTGCTATATCTGGTCTGGTACTCCTGCTGTACATTTAGAGATTCTTGATAAAGTCCAAAGAAAAATCTTCAATGCAGACCTTTGCATGTGACCTTCAGTCAATTTCCTATCACGGTAATGTAGCTTCCGCCTACGTTTTCTATACATACTTTCATGGTAACTGTTCTATTTTATGGTACTCAGACTTTATGAATTTAAGCGCAGTACTAGATTGGTGGCAAGATCTCATCATTTTACACTTAAATTGTAGAACTATAAATTCTATGATAAACTCTCGTCTATCATTCTTCCCGCTTGTGGAGCTCTCCTCGGGCTGCTAGTTCCCTAGTCAATTTTGATCTTCAAACATTTGACTAGCATTGCCTTTTGTCTTCGAAATTCTTGTTCTTTTATTATTATCTCGATTTAATAGTATTTTTTCTTTTTTCAAATACAGTCTATTATCCTTGAGCACAAAAATTATAAGCCGGACGAAATCGCTTACCGAAGAATCATTAAACAACTTATTTCTTCTGTAATTCCCGAAAAACAAGTACAACTTATATTACAGAAGATGGAAAACTGCAACCCTTATTGCCACTAATCAATATAATCCCATGAAATATAAACTAACGATAACCAATATATATATATATATATATATATATATATATATATATATATATATATATATATATATATATATATATATATAATTAACTATATCAGACATGCTAACACCTCCTTGAGTAAACGCCTCACGTGTCATTTATTATATCGAAGTTCTATAAAAAAAAAACATCTATCCAGCTACAATTTAGAAGAACCCTTAAGAAAAATTCTGGTAGAAAACACTAAAATTTTATATAAATCATATTACAGAAAGTATCTCGCTATTAGAGAGGCCCTGTATATTAAACATATCTCTGCTACTATCAACCTCACCTTATTTAACACTGGAAATGGAGAGTTAAAAGGTTTTTTTACATAGAAAGCGTAAGGGTGTTGGAAAATCTAAATAAAAATTAATTAAATCTTCCTTGTCTGCCGTATTTAAGGAAAGATGTTTAAAAAAATTTGCTGCTCAAATATACATATATATATATATATATATATATATATATATATATATATATATTACATTGAACCATTTTTGCGAAATTCAAGCCTTTCTGGATGCAACTGTGTGGGGTGGTCGGATGCTCTCCTGACCTGATCATCTAAGTTCGTGTCTCAAAAGCCCTCGATTTTTACCAAGACGGCAAGAAAGGCGTAAAGCACATCAAATCATCGTCATGTAATGACTTATGGGGAAACGGGAACAAAACAAAATGGCGGCGGGTGATGTATCGGAAAGATGAAGGACAACAGAAAAAAAGGTGGGAGAAGGAACAGAGTTGGGCGGAGATATAAAAGAAAAAATGTTGAGATGAGAGGCAAAGTAGAAAGTGAATAAAGAGCTGCACTTTGCTTGGCAGTTATCGCGTGACTGTATCACGTTTTCAATGTGTGACTACATCAAATATCGATCGGAACTGGTTCAATCCCAGTCGTGTCGCCTGACAGTGATTGATCTTCCAATCAACTCTTACGCCATTGACGAAAATAACACGAGAATGAAACTTTCCTCGTGTGATTCTTTTCAATTTGAAAGTACTTCTACTGTATTTCCCGCCAACTCGATAACCAAAATTCATACTATAATCTAAACAGTTAAACATACTTCGTAGGGCGAAGAACGTGTATAAGCATTATCACACATTGCCGCCTGAATTTCTGAGACAATATTCAGCTTTTTTTGTTTCGCATCCTGTTTCTTTTTTCTTTATTTTCTTCGTCTTTTTTCCTTTACTTTTTTTTGTTGTTGCTGTACACTTGAAAAACTTTCGGCTTTCGTCAGTTGTCTATTACACGGAATAATCTACCGAGAATGACGAATCTGGAAGAAGTGACAGTTACAATTGCTGAAAATCTTACAGACAGACAACGGATATTATATTTCAAAGGAGAACAATGTACTCCCATGCACATAATGTTATTAAATATATAATAGACCCGAAGAAGGTCGGAAATTACATCATTCATATATATATATATATATATATATATATATATATATATATATTTATGAAATAGACTAATTCCAACAGTTATATTAATAAATAACGTATAACAATAAAATATATTAAAACTATATATATATATATGAAGAAATATAGTCTTAAAGTGTGCTATATTTATGGGATAAAGTGCTCAATATCAGAGATAGAGCGTGTGTAAATATAAAAGTGAACAACACTTAGAGGCGACAGTCTGTTTCATGCTAGATGCAATGATCGTGGCCCGATGATTGCATCTAGCATGAAACAGAAAATATATATGAAACAGAATGTCGCCTCTAAGTGTTGACTTCTATGTTCACTTTTATATATATATATATATAGAGAGAGTTTTAATATATTTTATTGTTATATATATATACATATATATATATAGTTTTAATATATTTTATTGTTATATATATATATATATATATATAATCATATATCATCATATATTCATCATCATCACCATCATCATCACCATCATCATCACCATCATCATCATCACCATCATCCTTCGACCGCAGTCGGGATCATCGGGCCAATGCGAACGATACTTTCTTTAGCTGTATAGTATATGCTGCACCAAAGATGCATACAGTTTTGAATTCAGAGTTTTTCATCTCCTAGACCGATTGGCACCCAAGGCTATAGAACCCAGTATGTCCTGCTATTCACCCATAGCCGGAGGGTGAAGATGATTCATACCTTTCGTTAGTGAATATAATGGATTCGACTGGGATTCGAACTCGGCTCTCTGGCTCGTCAACCCGAGCCGTTATCCATTACTCTATATAGGTAATATCTAGGATATTAATACTGAATTAACTTTCAGCACATTCAAAAACTACAATTACGTTATTTTTCTTCTTTTAAGTGTCTTAACAAATTGGAATTACTAAAATTTAAAGATCTGGGAAACGTTTTAACTGAGGACAGATACCATAGACCGAACATGTGGGCAACGATGAGGTTTTGGAAAATATGGAAACAAAAAGGAAAGTTAACAGAAGGGGGAGGCATTTGAAATTTCTGGGGCACGTAATGAGGAAGGAGGGCTTGAGAAATCTAATACTCACAGGACAGATTGTGGGAAAGAGTGACAGAGGAAAGCAGCGATTAACATACTTGATGAGCTTGAGTAAAAGGATAGCAGAACAGGGTTTAGGAGAAATAACGAAGAGACAAAATTTATTAAGAGCTACAAGGGACAAAAATATCTGGAGGGCCGTGATCGCCTACGCCCTTTACATAAAAGAATAAGTTATGGGTGATCCTTACGACATCTTTTATTGGTTTAAGTAATTTGTGACCATTAAAGTCATTCTTTATTCCTGTTATGCCTTTAAGTCAGACAATTTTTTAAGTAGGTTAACAACTGTCTCGTTCTGATTTTAAGAATACTTTTCCTTGTAGTTTCTGTTTCCTATAAACTTCCTCGATGTTCACAAGTTTTAGCCATCTTTTGTCAGTAGACGAATTATTTTCCGCAATGCAATCGCTTTTTCGCACACGTAGCGTCGCAAGCCTCGCGCTGCTACATCGTTATTTCTATAGAAAGTTTTAAAACGTACGATATTCTTTAGTTCTAACAGTTCTAAATTTCAAAGCTAAAACCTGGAATGCCACGCACATTATAGCAAATCACCCTTATCCCCTTCGTATACTATTGGTGAGCAGTTAGTTCCGCTCCAGCAGTTTCTTCTCGCAAACAGTTTCTTTGTGGAACCGTCTCCCAAGAGAATGCTTCTCCGATCACTACAATCTTAACATGTTCTAGCTTAAGTTTAACCGTTATATAAAGTGTTCCTTTAACTTTAACACTCTACCTGGAAAGGCTCTTGGGCCTTATACAGGGTATCATTATTGTAAAAAACACATCTATAAAGAGATTGTTCAGCATTCACTGCCATATACAGTAGCGAGCATAAAGATCAGAACGATGTTAAGAAAAAGTCTAAATATGAAATAATTATTCATTTTAAAGCTTCATAGAACATTTTATCAAGGAAAAATAAGGATATAAAGGTAAATTATATAATTCCAAAATATAAAGCTCAATAAACTTATATTAATAAAGTTATAAGAATAATTTTATAAAATTCGAAAAAAATAGATGATCAAAAACATCAGAACGATTAAATAAATCCATAAAATTTAATAATTATTTTTGCATCATTGAAACTTTTGGGGGGTAAGAATATAAAATCGGGTATTTTACTAAATTACACCGGCTCTTTACTGGCTCTTGCATTGTAAACATAGCGAAAAATATGTGACGTCATTGGAACTGATAGTCAAGTGACGTAATGAAGATAAACTCTCGATTGGGGATATTTCAAAGAGTGTGGGGAAATCTAAAAGTGTTATTTAGAGTATTTTAAGAAAACTTGAGGAAACTGGGTCATGTGAAGCTAAGAAACCACCTGGCAGGCTGAGGAAAACTACTGCAAGGGAAGACAGATGAATTGGTAATGAATCAAAAAAGGATCGATTTGCGACAGCAACCGCTATCTCTAAAAGAGCTAATGTTAACCTTGGCATTAAAATATCAAGGCATAATATTTCCCGAAGACTTAATGAAACAAATCTGAACAGTCGAGTAACCTCTACGAAGTCTTACATTTCTGAAAAGAATCAAATGAGCCGATTTGGTTGTGACGCGAGAAGGTTCGTTCAACGCAGTCCTAAGGAACGATATTTGCTTCAGTCCACTAAAAGCAGCGTTAAAGTTGGAGAAGGAAATGTGATGGTGTTTTGCATGATTTCGCCTGCTGGTACAGAACATATTGTTAGGCTACACGGCAAAATTAACGCAACTGTATACAAAGAGATATTGAAGAAACATGTTGTACCTAATTTGAGAACTGCAATTAATCAACCAGTTGTATTTATGTAAGATAACGCGCCATGTCACACAGCGAAGTCTGTTAAGACATTTCTTTTTTAGGAGGGTGTTACTGTTATGGAGTGGCCTGCTTAAAGCCCAGACATGAATCCTATTGAGAATGTTTGGAAGTTACTAAATGAAAGATCTAAGGAAACGAATCAAACAAACGTCGAAGAACTATGGACTAATTTCAAAGGAGAATGGGAGAAAATATCCGTTAATGAATGTAAAACATTAATTCGCTAATGTAGCAAAAGATATCAAGCTGTTATTGAAAGTAAAGGTCTACACATCAAGTACTAATGAATTATGAACGCTATTTTCATTTGGATATGATGTATCCATTATAATAGTATGATTTTGTTAATCGTTCTGATGTTTTTGATCATCTATCTTTTCGAATGTTATATAATTATTCTTATAACTTTATCAAAATATGTTTATTGAGCTTTATATATTGGAATTATATATATATATACCTTTACATCCTTATTTTTTCCTGGATAAAATGTTCTATGCCGCTTTAAAATAAAAAGTTATTTCACATTTAGACTTTTTCTTAACATCGTTCTGATCTTTATGCTGACTACTGTAGATCGGATATTACACCGTAGTTCAGAATTCTTTTCTTTATTTTAAAAACATTTCTCCCTCTCCCAATGAAAGGATTTTCTAGAAGTTACAAGAACTTTCGAAAAGTTACAAGAAATTCGAGAAAGTTCCGGCAACATAGATGATAGAATAAATACAGGGACATAATCGTTCGGTTTACTTCGAGCTTTCCAAATGCAGACAACTCTTCGTTGAGGGATGCATTCGTCACAGATGGCATCAAGAGTTTGTAAGCATCCGGCATGTTTCTGTTTATGTGGCGAATTTATCAAGACAAGACCGAAAATGTATGATAACATCTGTTAAACTGTCTGAGGCCGACAAGATATATTTCGGTATGACTGTTGGGGTTCAGAACAAATCTTTGGCATCTCATTTCGCCAGCTTCATTTATTTGGAAGGGCTAATTAGCCATGAACAATTGTGTTGAGTAAAACAAGTCAGAGTCTGAAGGGTTATGTCTTTAGAAAATATCGCAAGATGAAGTAAACCCCATCTATGATGTTTTATTGCATTGACTTTGAAAGAAAAAAAGTTGTATTCATGCCGAAAAATCACCGTTCAACATCGTCGTCCAGAAGAAGTGATTTTTTTTTCTTCTACAATGCGTCATTCAATTTGTCTAGGTTCCATCATTTTGACATAAAGAAATCTATATTAATCCTGAAAATCACAGAAAAAAAAACGTTCCCGTGTAAAAATCAACTGAGATAAAAGCATTTTTAAAGATCAATAGACGACTTTCATCGATTTTGTTTCTTGCAATAAAACAATTTTCGTCGACCTTGACGCCTCTTCTCCTCTAGTGCGATATCCTGCCACGGCTTAGACAGGCATAGTTCCACATCCAACTTCTTGCCTACCTTTTATTTAAATATATATAAAATGTGAATTACTATGCCTTCTTCTTAGGAAAGATATTTCAAAGGTTTCATTTGGCATACACTACGGTTTTCAATTCAGTGGTTTCCATTACAATACATTTTTGCCAACAAAGACTCGACAGGTCAGTCTTCGCTAATATTAAAGCGATCTCTTCACACAAAATTAAATACCGTATAAACTCGCGTATCATGCAACTAATTTTGAATCTAATTAGACTGCAATAAATGCATATATATTTTGGTCAACGGCGTAGCCAGGGTCAGCAGTGCATATATACTAATTTTATACCTCGTATATGAGGAGATCCCCTTAAAACTAGCCACAAAATTAGGTCTTCGAAAGTCGCCCGATACGTAAGAATGTACGGTAATTTTTAACGGGTAATATTCATATTCATTTACCCCTTCCAGGCCAATTATTTTGTGATTATTATTTTGATTTGTTTTTAATATAGTAACTAAGAAGCTGAGGCACGTTAAAGTAGCCGAGCGTTGGCTAGCAACTCTACCAGACGTATGAGTTGACAATTGGACTCGGTTCAAGCACAGACGGGCATGAAAAGAACGAAGATCGACGTACAAACACGTCTGTAGCTGGTTTTTGGACGTTATATCTTGGACGTGTTTATTCTGCTTCGGTAAAAATGTATGTAGACGTCTACGATGGCGGAAACGGTTAAAATTAACATGCGAATTTTTCTTTTAATAATAGTGCCTATCTAAAAAGAAATATACAGTGTAACCCGGATATAAAAGAGTTGCCGGGACCGGGTTTCTCTTACATCCGAGTTTGGTCTATTATATATACATTAACAGAGGCTCTAATTTGAGACCAGAGAAAATATATCTTATATCCGGGTTTCTCTTATATCCGGGTCTCTTATATCCGGGTTACACTGTATATCTTTTGAAGGCTTCGTAAAATTCTTCGTTTGAATCATAAGTAATTTCCGTTTTTTGTAGGACCAATTATATTGACATAGGTGTCATACTAACAGTTCTTTAAATATAATAGGTGATAAAAAATTGGGTTACACACGAAATTTGTTGACAGTGGATTTACAACCGAGCCCAAGAGCTGAAACCCAGAGAAGAAAGGCAATGTTGTGCGGTTTGTGGGATTGTCCTTTCATTTCATCTTTTTTTAATGTGCCGTGTCCCTTGCGGACGTTGGCAAATAACGGATGTCCAAAATGTCATTTCCTTTGTAGATCTTAATCAATCTTGTCTTTTTGCCATATCTTCCAAAGCCAGCTCGCCATACATTCGCTGAAACTAGCTAAGTGAGCTGCGCGTTGCTTTTATTTGCCTCTCTTACCTTCAATATATCCTGCGAGTATCAAATTTTCCAAGCTAGCTTTCCTCATTAGGTTCCCCCAGAAATGTCAACTGTTTCTTCCTGATGTTGTTCTTTTCGCTGCCATTGTCTTTAGAACTTTGTCGTTGCTCACCTGTTCGGCCCATGACATTCTCAGCGTTCTTCTGTAGAACCACATTCTGTCTCTCTTCATCTGTGAGGAAATTGTCCAGCATTCACTGGCATATCGACGGGCTGATACTACTTAGCATGTTCTTTTGTTTCTAACGACATTTTTATGGTTTTTTAATACTTTGCCAAGCTTTTGTGCACATTTATAGGTTCAGCAGTTGCAACGTGTTCATCAAAATTTGGTGATCTAAATTCCACATTGCTTTATTTCTGTCATGATTTTCTGCAGATTCCCTTACGCCATCATTTGTGTATTGCCATGAATTCCTGGAAAATATCGAGAAATGTTCTCCCCCTTGGTGCGGTTTTGAATTGTTTATTCTCCTAGTTTGGGTACTAACACAGACTAGTGAGCTACTATTTAATCCATGTCTCTTCCAAACTTAGGAGATCGGGTCTCACAACAGTTTCCTACTTTCCTAGTGAATTATCATGGATTATCTGAATGGATTTACATTCTAATCTCTTAATTTGTATGTTTTAGGTTATTGTTTCCGCTCCGTTCGTTCTTTCTTTCTTTCTTTCTTTCACATTTACTTCTTCATCATTATTATTTCCTTCATTCTTTCTTTCTCATTCAGATGAATCATTCTTCCTTTTTTTTCTTGTTTTTCGTAATTCTACTCTTTCTTTTATTCCATCTTTCTTTCTTTCTTTCTTTATTCTATTGATCCTTCTTTCTTTATTTCTGTCTTCCTCATTTCTTTTTCTTTATGTTATAGTTGTGTAGTTTTCAATGTTGCTTTCTTTCTTTCTGTCTTCCTTCTTCTTCTCTCTTTCTTTGCTTTATTTACCTTTATTTTTTTATTTTTCATTCTGTGGATATTTTTCTTCAATTTTCCTTTGTAATGACATCGCTTTGTAATTTTTTACTTTTCTATTCCTTCCTTCCATCCTTCCTTCCTTCCTTTTTTTCTTGTCCTCTTGATTATTCTTTCTTTCTTCTTTTTACTTCGTGGCAAAGTTTTGTAATTGTTACATTTGCTTTCTTTCTTTCTTTCTTTCTCATTCATTAATCTTTTTCTCTCTTATATCTTTGTTATTCTCGTTGTGTTTTTCTAATCTCATATTGTAACTTTTCTTTCCATCTTCCCTTTTTTCTCTCTTTCTTTATCATTATTCTCTTTATTTTTCTTTGTTCTTTATGACAACTATTTTTATCTTTGTTCCTTCCTTTAATATCTTTCTTTGGTTCATTTTCTTTTTTATAATTATTTCTCTTTCTCCATTCATGTCTTTCTTTCTAAATCCAAACTGACTTATTTTACTTGACTTCATTCTTTTTCTTCCGTTTACGCTTGTTTCTTTATCTAACATTTTGTCAATCTTTCTTTCTTTCTTTCTTTCTTTCTCCACACCTCATAATCTGTTGCCGTTGTATATACATTCTTATTTACTTACACCGTAATCGTGTGACCTCGTACGGTGTTTACACTATCTCAATGACGACATCATACCGTTTGTTCAGTTAAAAACCAACCGATACCTGCTGGTCGGATTTTTTGTTAACTCTCAGTATTCACTGATTCTAAAATGGCGTCAAATTCCGGTCTCACGGGTGTCATTTCTTCCGAATGAACAAGTCTAAATACTCAATATTTCTCATTAAATTTTCTCGACATTCATCTCTTCTCCCTGGGCATTGAATGTCGGAATTCCGTTAGACCAATCACGACCATTAAAACTCGAACGAGTTCTAAAATATGAGAACAGAGACGGTCATAGCACATAACGAATTATTTACAGAACTATGAAGATAATATCTTCGGTTTATTTTCTAAAAATATAAAAGTTTATAACACATCTACACCTTACTTTTGGCTTATTAGTAGTGTTTGAAATACTTATTACGAGTTGAGTAAAAGCAAATATATATATATATATATATTTTATAAATTCAGGTCATATAAAGTACAAGGCACCAAGTTATAGATTTAAGCAGCCCTGTACAATGGTCTTTCTTGCCTTTGGTGGTAACCAGTCTAAATTTCTGAATTCAAAACTGAAGCGAAGGCAATAGAAAACTGGTTCATTGTGATTACCAATAAATCATGGTAATTTCCAAATAATAATTACAAGGAATATTAGGATAGCCATTATCACCGATAAGCCCGACGAGAAATATCATTAAATAATCACTCCTTCTTTGTTTCACCGTGATAACTAGCTCAGTCCCATTGATATCTATCTATCTATCTATCTATCTATCTATCTATCTATCTATCTATGTCCCTGTTCATATCTATCTATCTATCTATCTATCTATCTATCTATCTATCTATCTTTGTCCCTGTTCATATCTATCTATCTATCTATCTATCTATCTATCTATGTCAGTCTATTCATATCTATCTATCTATCTATCTATCTATCTATCTATCTATCTATCTGTCTGTCTATCTATCTATCTATCTATCTATCTGTCAGTCTATTCATATCTATCTATCTCTCTATCTATCTATCTATATATCTATGTTAGTCTATTCATATCTATCTATCTATCTATATTTCTATTTATTTGTCAGTCTTTTTCTTTCTATCTATCTGTCTATCTCTCTCTATATCTATCTATGTCACTGTTCATATCTATCTATCTATCTATCTATGTCAGTCTATTCATATCTATATGTCTGTCTATCTATTTATCTATGTATTTGTCATTCTTTTTTCTTTCTTTCTATCTATCTATCTATCTAGCTAGCTAGCTATCTATCTATGTCAGTCTATTCATATATGTCTGTCTGTCTATCTATCTATTTATCTATGTATTTGTCAGTCTTTTTCTATCTATCTATCTATCTATCTATCTATCTATCTATCCGTGTCTCTTGTTATTAATCTGTGACCCCTGCAAATATAATAGTGATTTATGAACATACACATACATGACGGTGTGTTGAGGAGCTCTTGTGCTAAACCAATTCCTTAAATCAATAATTCAATGAGCAAAACATAATCCAATTAAAATGATACATGCGTTTCTGATATTTCGATGCATCAAGGATAGCCATCATGATTTTGTGTTCGATTATCAATTTCCTACCTTCTCTACACCTTTCATTTTCGCAGTTCGCATCATTAGGAGTAGCATAAATAATCCCTTACCGTTTTCTCATCATTTCGTTAAATAAACGAGAATCATAAGCTTGGTTAGCACCGATTCCTGCAGAAGGAAATCTCTGCTTTTGATGACCAAGATGTTCCTTGTAAAATCCTTATGTTTTTATTCGAGTGGTAAGAATCTGCAATGTTATTGGTTATGGCCTGCAATCTCTGCTTCCTGTCATTTTCCCGCCACAATAATGTAGCTTCCTTGTCCGTTTTCTATAAATATGTTATGCTAATTGTTTGGGTGGACATTTCCTCTATGTTACCCCAACATTGTGAAACGTTGACTTAACGGTCTCGGAACAAACGGGCTTCGGATTTAACTTTTAAAACATTTCAAACTTTATTTATAAGGTATATAGTAAATTAAAAATAAAATACACATACATATATACTGTATTTACATGTATATACAATAATTCTTTCTGTTGTCTCTGGTTTTAGGCCACGAAAAAAAGTGCTTGAAATTAACAGACAAACGGCTATAACGGATGATCCCCCTATTAATCCGTTAAATTTGTGGTTCCACTATACTTGGTTGGCGGCAAGGTCTCATCATAACCGTAAATTCTATGCTTCTCTTACACTTCTGCCTTGTGGAACACTTTTCCGGTTTCCAGTTAACTTTGATCTTCAAAAATTTAAATATAATATCAATCGTTATCTTCTGTCTTCTTAATTCCTGTTCTTTTATTGTTCTCTCTCTCTCTCTCTCTCTATCTCCTTAATAGTGTTTTATTTCTCATATCCTCTTACACTCACTGACCTTTTGCATCTCAGTGCCTTTATCCCCTTGAAATGATTAATAAAATATTGACATGTGCGAACAGAGTAGCTTTCGGCTACTTTTGTAGTTTTTTCTCGGTGCTTGTTATTGAAGATTTTTCCTTTTTAAAACTGGGCTAAATTTAAAATCGAGTGGACATTAATGATAATGATATTAGTAATATTATCCTTTTCCTTATAAGGAAATATTCGGCATTCACGTGCGAGCAAAAAATACTGCAGCCGTTAGAAATTTATAAAATATTTCTCTTAAAAAATTTACAGGAAAATAGTTTTCTCAAATCCATTAGCTGTTATCACTCTTTAGATTATTGATGGGGGTTTTCTTTCTTAACCTTTTGTTGGAAGTAATATGGAACGGCAACGTCTTGATTTTGTTATTATTTTCTCCTCTCCATTTTCGTTGTTGCCACTGTTGAAGGTCCTCACGTTCTGTGTAATACACTACGGTTCTTTGATTGGGATTCTTTAACAAGCAGTCAACAATGTTTGAAGAAGGATGGTCTTCTCCAAAATCTACAGAATTCATTCGCTCTTCTTTTATGTGCAGAACGTAGCCGGTCATAACCCTCCACGTCTTTCTATCCCTTGTAGCTTGAAGTTTTCTCACTTTTTTATTTTTCCCAAAATCACTGTTTTGCCACCCACTGCCATGTCATCAAGTATTTTACACTCTGCTTTCCTCTGTTTCTCTTTCTTTTAATCTGTCCTGTGAGTATAAGATTTTCCAAGCCCTCCTTCCTCATTACGTGCCTCAGAAATTTCAACTGCCTCTTCCCGATGTTAAGTATTAGTTTCCTTTTTGTTTCCATTTCGTCTAAAACCTTTTTGTCGCTTAAATGTTCTGTAAATGGTATCATCAGCGTCTTTCTGTACAACCACATTTCTGTTGATTCAAGAATTGTTTTTTTATATTTGAGGAGATTTTCGAATATTCGATGCTATACAGGGGGACAGATATCACGGAACAGTTCAGTACTCTTTTCATTATTTCTAAGGATTTTTTCCGGCCCTGCTTAGCTTTTGGAATGCATCTTTGACCATCCCAATACGTGTGCGGATCTCAGTGTCACACTTTCCGTCCTCTGAACACTTCCCAGATATTTAAATTTTTGTACCTGTTTATTTTTTGTATCCCTGATTAGCAATTTGCTTTATGGGTTCATATTTATGCTGGAAACCATGCATTTTTTCTTCTTGTAGTTTATATTTAACACTTTCTTCTCAACGTCCTTCGCTACCTTTCTGTAGGAGCTTTTGTAGTTTACATTCCGTGTCTGGTATCAACACTGTCATTTTCATATCTTATGCTGTTGCCACGGATAATGAATCTTGGCAAGATTTCCTTGCAGTTTAGATCGTTCTGAACGTTTGGGGCCATTCATGCCATCCATTTGAAGGTCTACATCAGATAAGGCTATTTAAGTACATGAATTTTGTTTTCAGGTTAATGTTCTGGTTTTCCATTAACTGTGTTGGGCAAAACTACCGGTTGCATTATATTCAGATTTTTTTTCATATTCTAAATTTGTAATAGATGATCCAAATACCAAGTGTTTGGTCTTTATTTATTTCTCATACTGAATTTTTATTGTGGATTCAGCTGAAGTGACATCACTGCGTTCATTCCAATTCCATATCATTGTTCCCGTTTCGAAAAGGTTTATTTGGATTCCTATTTCTTGTAATACTTAATAGAGGATTTCAGTTTTTTGTTCAAAGTTTTCTTGCGAGAATCAATCAGGTCACCTAGCACCAACTATAAATGGTGATGTATGCGACTGAGAAATGTTTTTCCTCTCTATTCTAAGTGTGTTAATAAAAAAATTAACAACTGAAACATCTGCTTCTTTTTTACTCTTACAAACTGGACAAATTGTATATATGTTTATATATTCCTCTATTTTCACAACTAATGTCTGACGACATATATACTTCCATATTAAAATTTATTTATTATGTATTGTATAGTTATTTAGGAAATGTTATCTTTCTGGTTCTCTCTTGAGTATTATTACTACTACTATCCTTATAGTCATTACCATAGATTGTAGACATCATATCGACTCTACTTGCATGTTTCAATTATATCATCACTTCTTTTACGGTAATTATTATGTGTGGTATCATCTTGCCAGAGAGTAATTTTAAGCGCCTAATCAACAAGTTATCCGGGGTCCATGAGTAAACAGGTGACCATAGGAGAGTTATCTATGTTCATTTGAGACGTTTTATTTAGATGGAGATTGTTTTGGGGATGATATGTCGAGTTTAACACAAAGCTCTTTTGCAGCTCAGATGCTGATGTGTCCAGAAATATTTATTATTATTATTATTATTATTATTATTATTATTATTATTATTATTATTATCATTATTATTATTTCCTTTGATTTCTGTTGAATAATTACTTTTTTCCTGGTCCCAACCAGAGACATAATGTTAGAAATGGCATCATGATATTTTTACTGAGTAATTTTATTGAAAAAAAAATCAAGATCTTCATATTTTGATAGTTTTTAGCAGATCTTCAGAGATACATTACTGTCTGCAGAAAATGCCATCTCAATAAGAAAGCACTATCTATTTTTTCTGGTCGATTACCTTTGATTGATCTGCCTGTGTGTATTCTAAAGTCCTATAAAATTGTTGCAGGTCCTATCTGTGTAACCGGGTCTGGTTGTTGTTCACACCACTGATTATTATTATTATTATTATTATTATTATTATTATTATTATTATTATTATTATTGTTGTTGTTGTTGTTGTCATTATTATTTATGTTATCATCTTGCAACAGAGTAATTGTAAGTTCATAATTACCAAGTCCCCTACGGGTGTATGTGTAAAAATGGCACTGTAGAAGTGTTATCTATGCACATTTGGGACGTTTTGTCCAGACTGAGAGGGTTGTGTGGATGTGATGTGCAATTCCGCACAAATAAATCTTTTCTAGTTCTGAGATGCTGATGTGTCCAGGAATTGTACTCACAACATTTTCGGTACCCTTATTTGTCATACCCAATGCCCCTATGAAAAAAAAAAAGTTTACATCATTTTGTTACTTCGTTTTCAGGTCGTTATAATTTGACAGTTTTTGGAAATTTTTTTTTTATATAACTGGTGGTGTCCTGTGGACATGTTGTCATATCGATGTATTGTCATGTTCCTTTTTTGAAATCTTTTATGACTATGTCTGCTCGATTTGCATCAATTTTTCCCGTCATACGCTTGGGAAATTTCACAATATTTCTCTCCATCGCTATTTCGGGTGGAGTTTTTACCATATCACCGGGATTTGAATATCATACTTCGACCAGGCATACCAATGAATATATTGTCCTAGGCTGTCATTTGTGATGATGTATTCTCAAGGACATGGCACCCTGATACGTTGTGGTCAGAAGTTTAATCAGATTTATGGAGTAAGTGACAGGCGGGATTTGTTAATTTTAGCATTCTAGGTATTAGTTGAAAGTCATTGGGCATGTGCTATAATAATATTAATAATAATAATAATAATAATAATAATAATAATAATAATTATTATTATTATTTCTTTGATGAATGTTGTAGGCGCATTTCCTTCAGGGTCCCAAACAGAGACCTAAGGAAGGTAATGGCTTGATGATCGCATATATTTTTTATATAGATATAATATTGAACTGTACCTGTAAATCCAATATTTTGCATTTCTTTAAGGAATGGGCTACCAGGAATCCTTTCAATGTGTCTCTCGGAACATTTCCAGTCAATCGGAGAACTCCAACTACAACTGGAATTATTGATGTCATCATATGTCACATTTTTGAGATTTCAATTTCAAGATCTTCGTATTTTGATAGATTTTGAAGATCTTTAAAGATACATTACAATAAGCATGGAGTGCCATGTCAATAACAAAGCACATTCTGTTCTTGTAATTTTTGGTCCAGATGTATGGACGATTAGCTTTCATTGTTCTATGTGTGTGTATTGTAAAATTACTTAAAATTATTACAGTTCCTATCTCTATAACCGGGTGTGGGTGATGTTCACACCAGTTATTATTATTATAATTTATAAAACGAGCATTTTCAAAGTATATATTGTGACGTAGTAGGAGGAGAGGAGGTCAAAACGAGACTGATTAATATGTACTCAGTCCTGGCCAACCGACACGGTCAAATGGCGAACTATGAAAAGTAGAAAGAAGAGCAGAAGAAGACATGAGGCGTTTGAAACAGTTCTCCACTCACTGCCTTAACCAGGTATTGAACTCACAAGTTTTTTTGTGTTCTGTCACTGGATCTAAGCAACGCCTTTATCCACTGTGCCATTTTATCCGTAAGGAGAAAACTTGGAGATGTGAATTAACAGGAGATAACTGATAACTGACATCTATTAGACATGGCACTTGTAACTAGAACAGTCTACCCAAGCGAGCGAAATAAAAGGTTCATTTCGACATTCCAACCACCGGAACAAGGTCGGAGCGTACAACGGACGAAACCTTGTGATAAATATGGCAACAAAGATGAGGTCAATAGTTCGAATAATGTAAATAGTGTACATAATACCTCGTCTCAGAAATATAGACACATATTATATATATATATATATATATATATATATATATATATACGTGTGCGTGTGTGTGTGTGTGTGTGTGTGTATATATATATATATATATTCATCATAAATTTCAATCGGATGAGTGAAAACGAATACTAAAGCTAAAAAATGCAATAAAATTGGAACTTTCAGTCTGGATCGATTTTAATAAAATCTCCTGGTCACATGCTCGGAAACTAAATTAGATTCTGAAATTGAATCCTTTGGATATCAGCTTTAAAAAAATCTGTTAATCTCTTAAGCCTAAGAATATGCTCAGATCATTTGCAAGTATCTATGCTGATGATACAAAGATATACGTGTGCGCCTCCAAAATCAGAGATTGGCAGCTGATCTCTAATTCAGTCGCGGATAACTGGCTGGTTACATTCATAATCGCCGATCGGACCCCGAACTACCACTAGCCACGATGGATGGATGCTTCCCAACACCCCACTCGGGAAGTCATCGTGCCGTGAGAGATTATTGTACCTTAGACTAACCCCAGAGCTCAAGTGGAGCTCATACATAGGATGAATCGCTAAAGGTACAAGAAAAATAGTCGGTTCCCTGTTCTGCTCAAGTAAGTATCTGATTTCTCGTGTTGTCATTTATCTTTACAAGAGACAAATCAAGTATAAAATAGAGTACCGTTGTCATATTTGGGGGCGGGCTGCCCAGTCGTCACATTCCAGTCGAATAGAGTCCAAAAGCGTCTCAGTCAATTGTTATCTTCTATTTACCCGTTCTTTTATTGTCTTCTCTGCTTTACTTTATCTCATATTCTCTCACATTTATTTATTGTCTTGTTACACACACACACACACACACACACACACACACACACACACACACACACACACACACACACATATATATATATATAAATTACATGAATCGTTAATACAAAAAACAGATATTGAAGTTAATGATATAAATGGCGAGAATACATCTTCGCAAACAAATTTAATAAATGACATTAACTCCGAACCTGTAGATGAATGTTATGTTTATAAATTACAGTTGCATAAGGTCTTTTTTTATTTTTTTTCAAGCTTTCATCTGTTCATACAGATATCATCAGGTATGAAAATATATTTGTTTTTTACATCCAGATAATAACCTGATCATGTCTGTATGCACAGATGAAAGCTTGTAAAAAAATAAAAAAGACCTTATGCAAGTGGAATTTATAAACAAGGATCATAACATTCATCTACAGGTTCGAAGCTAATGTCATTTATTAAATTTGTTTGCGAAGATGTATTCTCGCCATTTATATCATTAACTTCAATAGCTGTTTTTTGTATGAATGATTCATGTAATGTAAATTGAACTGCACCACATACTTGATATATATATATATATATATATATATATATATATATATATATATATATATATATATATATATATATATATATTTCATATTAAATGCTATCATCTACATGAGGTATTGTAATAATTTACATTGTTCGGACTGTTGTCCTCGTCCATATGTTGTAATATACACGATGTTTCGTCCGTTGTACGCCTTCTTCAGGTAATTGGAATTTCGAAATGAGCCCTTTGTAAATTGTTCTATTTCCACGTGCCATGATTCTTCCCGATGCAACTTAACTCTATTTTTGTTCACCACTAAAGTTGTAGGTGACGAATTATTTTCCATTCTCCAAGCTCCCTCCCACAGGCTGGATGAGGCAAACTTCTCGCTTCTCTATTGCTACTTCCATGGAAAGTGCTCTGACGAGCTGTATCCCTTAATTTTACGAGTTCTAAACTTTACGGCCAGGACACGCTAAGGTCTAAACCACGCACATTCCTCCATATTCCATTGGTCAGAAGTAAGTTCCACTCGAACAGCTTTTTCCTGCGAACCTCTACTCTATGGAACCGACTCCCAAGTGGATGTTTCCTCGATAACTACCATCTTGACCAGTTCATGTTTAGAGCTGACCGTCAATTTTACCTCGTATCCGTATAAATATAACCCTCGACCTCGAGTAGCTTCTGTGATTTCTACAGGGTGAACATCTCTTTAAAAAATAGTCTAGATCCATTGGTACGCAGGAATGCCCCGTTTATTTGCTCTTGCTGTGCGTTGGCGAGGAGAGTGCGACATTTCAATTGGAGTAAGTAACTTTTATTTTCCCGCCATTTAATGTACTGTTTTTGGTGCCCATCTATTTTGAGACCTATCCGGAAGTTTGCTTTGCCTACCCGCCATATTAGTGCTGCAATTTATAAATTCAGATATCAGTGTGATGCTGGCTATTTTGCCAGAACAAATCAATGTTTCGAAGCACAGATCAGCTAACACGTACCAGCCAATATTCGCAAGTGGAAAGGAGGAAAATTTACATAGTTGCGTTAATGTATCATTTTCAACGATAACTGAAAATTTGCTTTGAATTAATAAAGTGCCCGGTCTTATAGCCCCGACAGAGTTAACGCATCTCTCTCTATCTATCTCTCTCTCTCTCTCTTCTTCTTCTTCTTCTTCTTCTTCTTCTTCTTCTTCTTCTTCTTCTTCTTCTTCTTCTTCTTCCGGCCATTAATTTTAACTTAACTATTTTATCAATGTCGACATGTATTAACTATCCAGTGGGGGGCCGTTCCCTCTCACTGGGGAGCCGTTTCAGACAATAAAGAGAATACGTTTACATTGCTTGATGGTTAATACTCGACTCTCTGAAAATCATTACTCTATCTATTATTCCCACGGAATATCAGCCAATCAAAATCGACATGTCTTACATATGACCCCCAAGGTAAACTTCCGGATGATGGAGCCGAATTATTCTTCCTCTAAAAATAATAGTCTGCTGAACTATTATTGAACAGTGTTTACGGCTAATACCGACTTTAATTTGATTTTTTTTAATCATTGTATATTATGACCTACCAGCCCTATTTCGGAAGTAATTGTTGCTGGGTATAAAGGAAATAAGCGTTTACTGTTATATTTTATTTGCCCATAGTTGAGACCCTAACAGGTTCTACCACCCCTGATCAGGGTAGACATTGGAACAATAGCAATTAAGAGGTGGTTCCATGCTCCTCAAAACCTCCAATCTCCCAATCGATGGCTGTGCTGACGGATGTAGTTTATCGTCATACCCAGGACGAAGAGTTGACAGGAAAGCGGAAAGCCGGAGAAGAGTTCCACAATCAAGAGCGAGAGAAGCTATTAGTATAGAACTTATGGTTACAACTAGAAATTTCAGCTGTGAAATTATGAGACCTAACAGCCAATCTAGAATTGCACTTAAATACCTTATGTGGTGTCACTAACGAGAAAAGATCAGAAAAAAATTCCTTGAAAATATTTATAGATAATGTAAAGGGAAGCTATGTTACGGCTGTATGGGAAAATTAGGAAAGCTGAAGTGCCAGGTCAGGGCCGATAGCTTTACAGATTTTTATTTGGCATTTTTCAAGAATATCAATATATAAAACAGAAGTGGCATATCAGATGCACAATATTCGATGCACGGATATTTTTCAGAGAGAGAATAGAATGACAGGAGAGAGCTTGTGTGATATTTATGCGGTTAAATATTCGGAATGTGAAATCAATGAGCTTTCATATAACATGACTTTTATATATCACGACATTATGGTGTCAAGAGACTAGAATATCCTTACAGTTCAAAGACATTTTAGATGAGCTGTAGATTGTAACAAATTTTATTGATAAAGGATTGCTGTATTTTAATATAAAAGTTTACCACAATTCTTCATCGATTACTTTTGAATTGTCGACCATAATCTAACGAAAATTAGAAGGAGCTAGGGGGATTTGTGAGATATGCTTCTATTTGCCGGTTATGATTACAATAATACAATTCAACGAAAGTTTGCTGCTATAATATACAGGATATGAATATCCTGCCAAAGTTAACTCACTACTTCACACGATAAACAGATTAGCCAGAGGTGTACACGAATGACAAATGTAACCCAGTCCAAATAGAAACACAACTTCCTTTAAACTTAATAACTCAAAAAAGAAACATATGCGGACATATAATTATATGTACTTTGTCCTTGTATAGGTGGAAGGAACACGCACCCAATGTTTGTAAAATGATTTTATACACGCACACACACACACACACACACACACACACACACACACACACACACACACACACACTATAAATATATCTATATCTATCTATCTATCTATATATATATATATATATATATATATATATATATATATATATATATATATATATATATATATATATATACTATACTAAGTTATACTCATCCACACACTGGAGTATTTTAAGTGTTTTGTATTTACTAACTGAACGTAGTGAAATTTTACGATGTATTCATAGTATATGCCATCACTGTTTTCTTTTCAATACTAAATCATAATTATACTCTTGGAAATGTTCTTGGAACACTTGATAGAGGATCGTGATTTGTTGTTTCAGATCATTATTCTGCCAAATACGAATATCTATATCATCGAGAGGGAAATAAAGAATGCAATTTTCTATTTGTAATTTTGTTTGGGATGTATTCCAGCCGGAGAGCGCGCATATATATATATATATATATATATATATATATATATATATATAATATAATAATATTTTTAGTTTTTAAAAATATGATTCCTCCGCTACATAAGAGTTCTCATGTTTCAAAAGCGAGAGCCGAGACCCCTAACATAATTTTTTAAGTTATGAAGAGTTAAGGTGTCTGGACCCGCTTCCTTATCAAGCGAGAATTTGGCTCCCAAATTCTCGCTTGACAAGGAAGCGGGTCCAGACACCTTAACTATTCATAACTTAAAAAATTATGTTAGGGGTCTCGGCTCTCGCTTTTGAAACATGAGAACTCTTATGTAGCGGAGGAATCATATTTTTAAAAACTAAAAATATTATTATAATATCAGCTCTACTTCTGTATGGAGCACTGTCCTTTTGAAAATAAAGCTAAATATTAAGGAACACCGGATTATCTACCTAACGTGTTCTTTCCTATTTCACTGCACACCTGCATACATATATATATATATATATATATATATATATATATATATATATATATATATATATATATATGAATGATACAGTCTCTCTCTCTCTCTCTCCATCTCACTCTCTCTCTCTCTATACATATATATATATATATATATATATATGTAACTATTACCAATTTGAAACTGGTTGAGATAATTCCAAGGAGGCTATTAATATAGAGAGCTCTATGTAAACTATAAAGATGATACACACACACACATACATACATATATATATATATATATATATATATATATATATATATATATATATATATATATATATATATATATATATGTAACGTAAATCATTCAAACGAAAAACAAATACTGAAGCTAATTATATGGCAAGAATCACTCTCGCAAACAATATTTAATAATAAATACAATCAACTTCGAATCCGTTAATGAATGGTATGATCCTTGTTTATAAATTCCGTTTTCATCAGGTCTTTCTACTAGCCGGGCTTTCAGTCGTTTCGAAATGATTTACGTTACATAAATTGAATACGCACTACATAATTGATATATATATATATTTTAAATGTTATATTTACTCTATATATTTGATTTTAGCATTTTAGTGATATACACACATATATATATATATATATATATATATATATATATATATATATATATATATGTGTCTATGTGTGTCTGTCTGTGTGTGTGTCTGATTTAATAAACTGCAAACATGATGTCTGCTTATTTTGACCATAATCCTTTCATATAAACGAATATTTTCCGTATATTACAATTAAATAAAACAAGAAATGCACTTTAACAATGAAAGCTTCATTTATTTCCCAAGAATTTTCATATATATATATATATATATATATATATATATATATATATATATATATATATATATGGATGTATGTATGTACGTATATGAAGTAAATTTTTGCGAAAACATTTAAATCATATCATTTACAGGATGTCCCATATTTAAGGAGGTGTTTCCTACATTAAATTATTTCTTAAATCACAGTCCATAATTCTCTAATTTAAGATGTAACTCTGCGCCGTCGAAACTTTTGTCTTGGACACTCTATATTCAGAGGTAATATCCTTGCTCTGAAAACCAGTTAAAATCCTGTCCAAGGAAAGCATGGCTCCCGGCTGGCAACAAACGCCTATTCTATCACGTGTGTATGAACTTATCATTTTGGGCGTTGCCACACAACGATTCAAAATTGCAAGAACCCTATATTTTCTGCGCCTCCTCCTCGATAGCTTGTCTTCTCAATCTTCGGTATTTCCAGTCTCCTCTCTCGCTCTCTTTCCGGAAACTGATACCGCATCTCGTCCCGCGTTTATTGATTTGACGTGATTTCAGTTATTTATAACGGTGCCGTTCTGCAGGCCTAACCGAGTCGTAAAAGCGCGTAAAATTTACGACAAGTCTAATCAGGGCTGCCAAGTTAATCGACTTGTCGAACCATAATTTAATATCGGCCCACTATAGTGAAACCTTCGTATGATTTTCCAACGCCCAAATGCACCCGCGCCGGATCGCAATCTCTCCCCAAACACCGAACTTTGCCTCGATTCATTATTTTCTGCTATCGCTCCCTTATGCTTTGGCAGGTATGAATTAATTCATTTTTTTAATACGTGAACTTGTTCTGTGTCAACAGAAAGAACCCGGTTTGATTGTTTATAATATTGAATCAACCAATAACTTTAGGATACTCGGAAACAGGAGAATAAAACGGCTGTTAATTATATTAGTATGTTATGAAATTAATGACATTTTACCAGAAAGGATATAAAAACGAATGTAAATTAATTTCATAACGTAACCTGTACAACTTGATGTCTGGTCAGTGTATCCCCGATTAAATCGTTTTCTACACCCAGACTTTTCTAGTGCTGAGTAGTTAGACAACTTGCAGGATTAAAAGCGAGACCTGTCAAAGAGCTGATAGAGACTATTGTATGGTCAAAATCCATCAAGTACAATGGGGTAGAATGGACCCCATAACTATGTATGCAAACAGTGTGGTGATGATTCAGTATATCTGGGCTGTGGGCGTCATAGAATGAAGTCTACACGCAATTCCCCCGATAGATCAATGACCACGTGTCTGTGACCGAAACTAGCCTTCGAGTTGGTGGACATTGTGATTTAACCTGAAGATGCATGGACTCCACCAAGTTTTTTTGTACAAAATACACTACACATGAATGAATAGGAGTAGATAGGTTCGCCTATCGTCCGGTTCACACTCCTCCCGCTCTTATGAACAGGAGTAGAAGTTTATTCCTTGTTTCCTGTTTAGGATTGAGTTTCTGGTTCATTCTAAAGTCTGCTCCATTTATTCCTAACACTTGTTCTTTCCTGTGCTAATATAAGTCCGCCATTTACATTGAGTGTCTCTTGGGCCTTTTCTTTAATAAACCTAAGTAAAAAAAATATACCTATCCGGCTTTAAGCTTACATATGGGGGGGGGGAAACCGCAGTGCAGCGATCCTCCGATCACACCCAGGAATGAAGACGAGGAGTATAGATTTCTAAAGGAATTACCGATTGTAACAGCAAAATTGTCCAAATCGTGTAACCACGCGATAATTGTCCATCCCACAAGATGTTTAATATCTAAAATACTAATAAACTAATCCAGTTCCTTTTCCGCATGTTTTCAGATAAAACGTTCAGCCATCTTGGCAACATTTGTCGTAAGAATCACTGAAAAACCCTTTCAGTTATTCAGCTAAAGACCAGATTAAAATCGTTTTGTGTCAGCCACACTCTCTTCTCAACTGAGCAATAGTGAGAGCGAAATATCATTCAGGCCTTCAGTAATGGTACCAACATTCATACCCTGGCTTCCATATTCAAAGTCCATTCAAGAATCATCAACAAAACAGTGAATAAGTTTTTAAAAGTGGAAACAATGGAGAGGAAAACTGGATCAAGAGACCAAAACAGGAAGAGAGACCTTTTTCAGAGATCAAGTGCTAAAACAGTTCGGATATAGGTTCCACTACCGTTTTAGAAGGTTCTATATATAGTTGATAGTATGTGTAGCTGACTCTGGGATTAATATATAGGACACTAGGGAATTGATGAATGTGATAGCAGCGTTAACTGGCTTTCTCAGTTTCTTTTGTTGAGTGGTAATGTTGCGGATTATTTACGTTCATGATCTCCAGTCTGCTTATCTATGCTGGTTGGGTGGTTGGAGGAAACGAGTATGTAATATGTTTGGTTACTTTAATGTTCATTGACTATGAACACACACACACACACACACACACACACACACACGCGCACACACATATGTATATACACACACACACACACACACACACACACACACACACACACACACACACACACACACACACACACACACATATATATATATATATATATATATATATATATATAATTCGGTTTGAAGTCATTTTGTTTTTAAAATCCCTCCTTTATTTTTACTGGAATAAAGTTTATTAAATTTAGTTTAAGAGAATCTTGTTAGCATTTATGATCTTGATGTGGTTTCAATGCAGAAGTAATTTGGTTTCGTGCCTACTTTTGAAAATGAACTCATATTTTAGGAGTTTATGTTAAGTTTTGCTGGTGCTCTTTATTCATAATTAAAGATTTTTGATAGAATCCAAAGAAGAATCTGCAAAGTTACTTGGTCCTGAACTGATATCTCGGCTTCATTTATTTCCCTACCGCCGTAACGTAGATTCCCTATGCTTTTTCTATAAATATTTCATAGAAATTGTTCGGATAAACTTTCTTCTACGGTACATAAGACTTTAGGAATTTAAGATCAGTACTAGATGAGCAGCAACGATTTTTTACAGATTAAATGGCGAGATGGAACCGTAAGTTCTATGCTGATAGTTTCTTCTATTGCAATTCTCGCTTTCGGAACACCCTTCCGGTTTCGTGCTTCCCAGTCAACTTCGATCTTCAAACATTTAAATGCAATGTCAATCGTCATCTTCTGACCTAATTTCTGTTTTTTGTTCTCTCTCCTTAATAATGTCAATCGCTATTTTTGTCTTTTCATATATTTTTTTATTGCCCTTTCTCCTTAATAGTATATGTTTCTCATATTCTCTAACAATCAGTCACCTCTTGCGACTTTGTGGCTTTATTACCTTACTTGGAATGAAATGATTAAATTATATATGAAAATAACCCCTCTTCTCCATTTATATTAATGCCGTAGTGACTTAGGCGTTGTGCTTTCTCAAAGTGGTATTTGTGTTCGCGAACCCACAAAAGACATTATGCGCTTGTCTCGACAAGTGATCATGAGCATTTAACATGGAGACAGAACATGAATTGATATGTCAGGCTAGTTACAGGCGTCCATATTTTCCACCTTTCATTTCTTTTTTTTCCCAGACGAAAATTCACAAGCCTATCGCTGCTCTATTGCTATTTACAATGGAAAATGTTCAGACGAACTACATTCCCTAGTTCGACAGGTTCTAATCTTCACGGCTATGACCACCCTGATTCCTTTCGTATTCCATTGGTGAGATGTAAGTTCCACTCGAGCAGATTCTTCCCACGCGCCGATACTTTTTGGAATTAACTCTGAAGTAGATATTTCTCCTAGCACTATAATCTTAGCCTATTCATGTCTCGGGTTAACCGTTATCTTCCCTACATATCGTCATAAACAGTAACGTTTACTCTGTAACCATCTACCTCGAGTGCCTCTTGGTTCCTGTACAGTGTGTACATTGCTGTAAAAATGTATTAGCATTATGCAAGTTCACTAGTATTCAGCAGTCAATAATGGTATTTCGGAGGAGATGCCAGCAATTGGTTCAGTAGATACAGAGTGAAGGTTATTATAATAAAAAATGAAGAAAAGGCGGCATTGATCTAAATCATCAAGATAGTAGCGAGGAAAATGGAGAGAAGTAGAAGGGAAAGCCATTAGTAAAGCAAGTTTTGCAGACGTCATCGGCGAAAAATTCGCAAATCATGAGGAGAGTAATAAAGATGCTTTTACACCGTAGATACTTTTCAGAATATTTCTCCCCGATTTTGTAAGATTGAAATTAAACGGCTATTTTTCAAGATAACAAGTTACCTTCTATCTATTCACATGAATCTCGTCAGGTAAATGACACGCTGCTTTCCCCTGTCTCTCATCCCCTCAGTTTGCCATTAGAGGGTTGGCCAATGAGTTTCAGCTCTCTTTCTGATCCTGACTGTAAGTGTTCTTTTTGTGATCATTTCTCTTCAGCCATCTTCGTAGCTTACTCACTCCGTACATGGAAATCTCAATATCCTTCTGTAGAACATTTCCGTTATTTCAAGTGTCCATTTTATCAGTAGCGAGATTGTTCAACATTCACTTTCATACAAAAGGATGAGGTGAGATAACGATTAACCCTTGCCTCGAATAGGTTAAGAATGTAGTGATCGGGTAAACACCCTTTTGAGAGTCGGCTACACAGAGTAGTGGTTCGCGGGAAGGAGCTGCTCGAGTGAAACATACTTCTCACCGATGGAATACGAGGGGATTGTGGGTGGTTTGCTAATATGTAAGTGGCATGGCGTGTTCTTGCTGTGAAGTTTGCCTTGGCTGGGCCAGGCAATGTATTTCGTCCGAACACTTTCCATGGAAGTAGAGGTAGCACGTCGAGAACCTTGCTACATCCCGCCTGTGCTACATCTTCACACACAAAGGCTTGGAGACGCTACTAAGTAGTTTATTTGCCTTTTTTAATGCTTCTTTCGCGAAGCTGATTCGCGTCCGGATTTCGGCGCCGTTGTTTCCATTGTCTGTTAAAACACTTGTTTGTTGTTGACGTCTCTAATACGTAGTTCGCATCTTCGGCTTTTTCTCGTGCTATTAACCACAGCATAAACTACAAGAAGACAGAACACATGGTCATCAGCAAAAACAAAATGAGCCCAAAATGAGATTTACAGGTCGGTGACACTAAAATTAAGCAAGTGCTAAAATTTAAATATCTGGGAACTGATCTAACAGAGTACAGTAAGTGCGATGCTGAGATCTGAAGACGTATTGTGATGGCCAAAGACGCATTCCAAAAACTAAGCAGAGTATTAAAAGACAGTAGAATTCCGTTAGTAACAAAGAAAAGAGTACTGAACTGCAACGTGATATCTGTCCTCCTTTACGGCAGCGAATTTGGGACGGTTTCTTCAAAGATGGAGGTGAGACTCCATCCGACAGAGGTATGGTTCTAAGGTTGCTAAGGATTCTATGGACCTTACATGTGAGCAAAGATGAGGTTTTGGAGGGGATGCAAACAAAGAGGAAACGTATACTTGACATCAGGAAGAAGCAGCTGAAATTTCTGGGACATGAAATAAGAAAGGAGGGATTGGAAAATCTGATACTCACAGGGTGGATAAAGGAAAGAGGGACAAGGGAAAACAATGCGTAACATACTTAGCAGGCGGGTGATAGAACAGGGTCTGGGAGAAGTAGCAAAGTGACAAAATATATTGACAACTACAAGAGATAGGAAGAAGTGGAGGGTCATAGTTTCTGTCTCTTTACAGCTGATGATTAGTACTTTCTCGCTTTCCTTTACTGTTTTCCTTGGCGGTCTTGTATTCATCTTTCTGTGTCTGTAATCCCCACAGTGTAATATGCATATCTTATATTATTAACATTGCGCCCCCGTCCGATTATAAGCCCTGGCAATTTCTCCGGTCCCCTTTGTATAACCTCCCTGTAAAGGTTGGACAGATCTAGAAATAATACACACTTTTGTCTTACAGCCCTTTCTATTTTGTGTACTTAGTAAATTCACTTTCGATCCGTACGCAGACGGTTTTCTCCCTGTATATGTTCTGGATTATTCTAATCTTCTATCCATATTGATGCCCCTGTGAGGGATGATATGTTTTCAACCTACAGTATCTCTTTCACAGGTTTGAACACGCAAGCCTTTCGCTGCTCTATCGCAATTTCCATGGCAAATGACTCATTCGTTCGTCCGAATATTTACAAATGTTATAGCTTAGACCCGGCATGCCGCGTCCAAAAGGTCGAAGCAGCATGACTCCCTCAGTATTCTAATTCTAAGGGGGAAGATCTACTCAGCCAACTTTTTCCAAAAACATCGCCCATGGGTGATACGATCAAGATCGTCAACCCTGGCCGATACTGTCGACCATGGGGTGATTCGATACCGGGACGCATGGTCGAAATTGAAATGAATAAATATCTGTTTCGTCTTACGAAATAGGCTATCCTCTGATTCATTTGGTATCAAGACCACGCAACCGGGCGTTGATATATATATATATATATATATATATATATATATATATATATATATATATATATATATATACATATATATATATATATATATATACATATATATATATATATATATATATATATATATATATATATATATATAAAGTTTTAGCCTATGTCTGCCTGTTTGTTATCGAACTCCTAGAATTTTGAAGATAGACCAATATAACTTTATACATACTGAAACTACATTACGCAGGGTATTTGGATAATTATATTTTATTTGAATAAAAATCTTCCATCCATCACCACTGATTTTTTTTCCCTTTGGTATAAATTAAATTAAATTTAAACAAGGGAATGACTTCTAGGGTACTTGGATAAGTATATTTGATTTACATCAAAAGGGGTCCCCAAGGGCACCGCCTCGCACACTGAATTTTTTCTCTTTAATTTAAATTAAATTTAAATTTGAATATGGGAATAACTCCTATCCAAAATATAGAAGGAGAAAGCCAGAAGATGTAGGTCACAGCGGTACAATCAATGATTAATATTGAAATGCATCATATTCCATCACATATTATAACAATAATTTAAAATCAAAGATCATTTTCATTAGAAAAAAATGTGTGACGCGCAGCAAGGTGCGGGTAATTCGGCTAGTAGTGATATATAAACAAATAAAACCTGCAACGTCACTTGCAAATTCTTAATACTTTATCACTCACCAGGTTATTGATATATATATATATATATATATATATATATATATATATATATATGTGTGTGTGTTTGTGTGTGTGTGTGTGTGTGTGTGTGTGTTTGTGTGTGTGTGTGTGTGTGACGTGCAGCAAGGTGCGGGTAATTCGGCTAGTAGTGATATATAAACAAATAAAACCTGCAGCGTCACTTGCAAATTCTTAATGCTTTATCACTCACCAGGTTATGTATATATATATATATATATATATATATATATTCTTTTCGGCGTACAGAAGAAATGCGACTAGAGTGCGTTAATGAAAAAGTCAATGTCATTTTTACATTTCGATAGGAATCAGAGCAATGCCTGCTTCCTTGTAGTGTGGTGCTCTCATAAGTACATCGTTCTTTTTGCATATTGGCTAATCCAGAAGTTGGAAATATCGATTTTCCTGAAAGTGCGATATTATATTTGTCTAATCAGAAAGTATGGAACATGCTCGAAAATGCAATTATATCATAGGTCCAATCTCGTGTTCTGATTGGGCAATACTCCAAAAAGCTATCGACGTAGTGTCTATATAAGGTAGTGTACTTTTCGTTATCAGTAAGTCACCCTTGACTTCGGACTGGCCAATGTTTGATTTTAGCCTAGGTGCAGGCGTTTATACATGCCACTTTAAACCGACTTTGCGTCACACCCTCAAAAACTAACTCTTCACTTATTCAGGCGTGGGAATAATGGTTAGTGAGATAATCTGTTTGAGTTGTGATTTCGACGATCACCGAGTGCCCCAGATAAGAAGTCTTGTATCAAAACTAAGCTGAGCTTAGTAAATTGGGCGCCTCAGTGTGGGATACTGGTCTGTGCGACACACTGGTTGACAAGTAATACTGAGTAGCGTGTTTGATCATCAATGGATGCCTCAGAGTAGTGGAAAGTTTTCCGAAAGAAGCTAAGTTTAGTAAATCGGTTTTCCTCGGCGTTGATTGCGGTACTAATTAGCGATATACTTTACTATTACTGCAGCATAATGATTTCGATCCTTGTCAGGTGCGCTAGAGTAATGGCCTTGTATCAAATTAAGCTAAGCTTAGGCACGTGCTATAACGATTAGAGAAATAGTCTTGTTTGGCAGTCTAGGAGAAGGATAATACTAAATCATGAGAATATATAGGATGGATAATGGTTGATCTTAGACATGAAAAGGTTAATATTGTAGTGGTTGGGGAAGTATCCCCTCGAAGAATTCTTAAAAAAACACCCAGTGATTCTCGGAAAGAATCTGTCTGAGTGGAAATCGCTTATGGGTGTTAATTATACCAAGGTGAATATTAGCTTACTATAGACGTTAACATCGCATAAAAATATACAAGAAATTTGAAATGTTTTTAGCCATTTTTAAAGAAAAAAATGGATGGAGTTTTATATGTCATCAACTACTGCATATATTTTAAAAGCAACCACCAAAATTGAAAATATTCGCGAGTACTCAAAAAACGATTCAACTATACATTTTTTTTTCAGATTTTACAGGCTTATATATAATGAGAATTCACCATACTTATGTTTGTTTGTTTAGCGGCATATCAACTTCTTATGGGTCATTTAATACTGAATTTTAATTTTGGAGGGAGATTTGGAATTTTTTTCAAAAATATATTACTGTTATTATTTTATTTTTTTTTTTTTTTACAAAAGATGTATTGCTGGTATTTTTACTTTAAAAATTTATTTTTATACATTATAGTGTCTTGACTGCAGTTTGGCGGTTCACTGTTTACTAATAGCTGGGAGCCTAACAAGTGCTACCACCCCCGGTCAGGCTGGACCTGGGAACAACAGCAATTTTGAAGTGGTTTCACGCGCCTCAAAACCTCCCAATCAGAGGCTTTTCTACTGGATGTAGTTTATTGTCATCCCTAGGATGAACTTAATTATGCAGTTTTGTCACATTTTGCATTGATTCGGTATCTTTCCGTTTCTAAATATAGAACAAGATAGGCTAGCTTATCGTCTGGTCCATATCCCGTCTTTTGAACAAGATTAGAAGTTTATCCCTTGTTTCCTGTTTAGAATAGCGTTTCTGGTTCCTTCGGTTTCCTTCTAAAGTCTTTTCATTTTCTTTCACTCTAAGTCGCCCTTTGCGTCTTAGTGGTTGAGAGAAATTGATAAAAAAAAAATGGAATATTGAAGTCACCACTTTTAAACCGTCTTCTCCGCGATGTCCTGTCGTTTATCACGTGATTAACTGTTAATAATGCAGGATAGCATCACTGAATCAATTTTATTAGGATATTTTTTGGCTTTTTCGAATACACAGGAACAAACCTTTCACGGCAGCCACTCGAATCCGAGGATGACAGTCAACTAGCGAATGCCTCAGGCAGATAAACACTCACAGACCCCAACCTGTGGTTTCTGCGAGAGAGCGCGTTATCTACCGGGATCAACAGTCTGAACAACACTAGCACGCTCAAAACCTCGGTCACCTCCTGCTAGGACAGGTGGTTCCGTTTATCATATGTATGCTTCTGTAACATACCATTTATAGTAGGCGCCTAGTTGTGTAGTTAAAACGTTAGCTCTCCTTCTATCCCACCCAAATTCGAACCTCACTAGGCTTGATTTATGATGTAATGGAAATAATCTGCCCCCCCCCTCCCCATGAGTGGCGGTACTGTAGGTAGTAACCACCTATAAGTATCCGTTAGGGCAGCGGACAGGAGAGTCGAGCTGGGATCTTTCCCAGCTGTACTGGTCGAACTCTCTGCCTTTGGGCAGAGAGGAACCCGGACGAGGCTCCACCGAAGGGCAGAGCCTCGTTCGGGGAGGTTGACCAACCCGATCCCGTTTATACGGGATCTACGGGCATTTTTTGGCCTAGCCTACGGGCTCGGAAATACCCCACTTTAAACCCGGCCTTGTGCCACATCTATCCTTCGTTGGGGTGGGGGGCAGTAAATATTGTCGGGCTGGGATCTGCGAGAACTAACGGCCTTCCGATAGCAGCACGCACACAACTGTACTGACTTGCGACGCCCGTGCGCATAACTATTACTTCCTTGCATGTTGTACTGGTGTCTACAAGAAACATGTTACTATTTATCCACCGGGTTTGTCCATTCCATATTAACACGGAATATAATTTATTAAGGAAATTACTTCATAATACCGTTGCCTGGAGGCACGATCTCAATGTGCGGCACCAGTCGAATAAAAAACATGTCAACGATTTACACAATCTTTGTGATTGAAATTGGATAGAATTAACCGTTCAGAATTCTTCGATGGCTCCGCTAGCATGAAGTCTTAAATCTCTGTGACCAGGATTTAGAACTTATAAGCACTTATTTATCTATTGATAATTTAGGTGGGGAAATTATTGTTAACAAATAATCTTTTTTTCTATATGGTTACGTATTCTGAAAAATAATTTCCAGGACGAAAGGATTATGTGAGTTCGATTTAGAAATCTTTTTATCATTTCTATCTTATATCGCCGTGTGCATTCAATTTTATATTTGAGCAGTCTCCTTCTTCTTCTTCTTCTTCTTCTTCTTCTTCTTCTTTATATGCCGTGTCCATTCAGGACGTGGACGATCATAACTCTCCATAGTTTCCTGTCCTTTGTAACTCTTGATAAATTTTGTCTTTTCTTTATTTCTTCTATACCCTCTTCTACCAT
>OZ038497.1:56977497-57017497 GCA_964036315.1 Acanthosepion esculentum | reverse complement strand
CTATCTGCTCTCGCTCTATATCTTCCGTAACCCCCCTACCTCGATCGACCCTCCGTCCTTCTCTTTCTCCACATCCCTTCCTTTACCACTCCTATCTGCTCTTCCTCCAACCCTTCAGTAACCCCATGCGTGATAGTGGCCACCGGCCTTGCTTGGAGTGATACGCTTAAAAAAAAAAAAAAAAAAAAATGTCTTGACTTCTATATAGGCAGTCACCTTATATTCTATTAATAAGGAAATATAACTATTTAGTTTCATACATGAATAGCAATGTGCCACTCATAAAACACAGCCGTCTTCCTTGGCCTGAAATATCGACTGCTGCAAAATCGACCTGCTTGTACGCCACTTTTTTTTATACAGCGACTTCAGCAACCGCAATCCTAATTGCCTCAAATTCGGCCTAGATGCGCCATATTTTCTTCTACCCATTTCAATCAAATCTATATTTGAGTACCTGACTGCCACAGGTCACCACTGCGAGTAGGATTGAAGCTGGAGGCTGTTGGGGCTGGTTTAATGGGTCGGAGAACGTGAGAGTGGCGTCGGTTGTGTTGGTCCTCAGGGGTAATGGAATTCCTGAGCGGAAGGCTGTCAAAGAAAAGGGAACCGCTCGCAAATTGCCCTAACAAATTACCGAATGTGGGAACGCCGGATAATTGGATGATGGGATCGATATCAATAAGCAAACCCGAGGCCTAGCTTTGTGATGGGTTTGACCGGAATTATTGATCGAGGAATATTCTCAGATGAATTGGGTTTGCTTAAAGGAATTTACCTGCACAGACGCAAAGGTGATGGACCTCCCAAAATGATGGAAGGAAAGTGACCAGATGGACAGAAAGAAAATGCAAAGGAGGATATAAAATAAGATGGCTAGCCAAGTCTGGCATAATGGTAATTATAATATTAGCCCTTTCCTTATGAAGAAACATTCGGCATTATTGAACGAACAGCCAGTGTTACGAGAAATACATTTTCTTCGTTGTTTTTAATCATTTCACCCCATGCAAGGCAGTAAAGTCACTAATACGCAAGGGGTTACCAAGTGTGTAAGAATAAGAAAAAAGACAAATATTATTAAGGAGTGAGACCGATAAAAGAACAGGAAGCTAGAAGACATTAGATAACTATTGATGTTGGATTTAAATTTTTGAAGATCATAGGTGGCTGGAAATTATGGGCCCAAAGAAAATTCCACAAGCGAGGAGTGCGAGAAAATAAACTGTTAACATAAAACATACGGCTGCATCTATCCAATTTAACTGTAGACTGATGAAAAGTTTCCATCAAGTTGTCATTGAGTGTGACAGAATATCAGACAAAGAGAATCATTCACAAAGAAAGAAAATTACAAAATAGAAGTAGAAATTTTAAAAACAAGATGAAGGTAACGATCGATATTGCATTTAGATTTTTGAAGATTAAAATTGAACTGGAAAGCGAGAAATCGGGTGTGAGTTCCACAAGCGAGAAGTGCGATAGAAGAAACTGTTAGCATAGAACTTACGGTTACATCTAGCCATTTCGACTGTGAATTGATGAGACCTCGTCGTCAATCAAGTACAGCGATTAAATTCATGACGTTTAGGTACCATGACGGAAAGTTCATCAGAACAACTACCATGAAAGTATTTATAAAAATGCAGAGGGAAGCCACATTACGGCGGTGGTAAAGTGACTAAAGACGTGAAGCCAGGTCAAGACCAATAATATCGTGGATTTTTCATTGGATTTTACTCATATATCGCACTAGCACCGGACCATATGGGGCAGCGATATTCAAAGCATGGACGAATGGTAAATTTATAAATATATAAGATAGGTTCTTGACAGAAAAATGGTCTAGTACGACACATTGAACTAACTTTCTTAGCATCTAACCTAACAATTTTTTAGATGAGGTATAGTAATTATTTACACTATTAACACCATTCGGACTGTTGTCCTCATCTTTTCTACCATATTCAACATGTTTCTCGAGACTCCTAAAAGTTATCGCCCTTTCGACTATCGATGGTGGCTTCGTTGCTTGCCCATTGTCCGCAATAGTGTAGAACGTAAACATTTTCTATTAGGTCATCATTTAATCGCCGAGTTATTTGCGCTCTCAATCATATTTCTTGCTGGTTTTGGTGAGGCGTTTTCTTTTATTTCGTAAAGTTCTTCGTTTTTGATCACTGTAGCGCCAGTCCATAAGTTCCGACGAAGTATTGCCCTCGCTAAGATCCATAAACTTCACTCACTCAAAGCCATTTTTAATCTTTGATCTGAGAAAGCGGTTGTATAGATATTTCTGAACGAGTTTAGCGCCATACATGAAACCCATATGAAAGACTTAAGAACATGACACAAGTTTTTGGCTTAATCTTTTGGTTCAGTGGCAACATTTGGTGTTGGGCAAAACTACCTCTAATGCAACCTGTTCTATGTTCAAATTCCTTCTCTGCAATACTAAGTTATACTCATCCACACACTGGAGTATTTGAAGTGTTTTGTATTTACTAACTGAACGTAGTGAAATTTTACGATATATTCATAGTATATGCCATCACTGTTTTCTTTCCAATACTAAATCATAATTACACTCTTGGAAATGTTTATCTTCAGTTCTGGTTCTTGGAACACTTGTTAGAGGATCTATATTTTTTGTTTCTGATCAATCTTCTGGCAAATACAAATATCTATATCATCGAGAGGGAAATAAAGAATGCAATTTTCTATTTGTCATTTTGTTTGGGATGTATTCCAGCCGGAGAGCGCGCATATATATATATATATAGGTGATTATACTCGTGTGTATATATATATATATATATATATATATATATATATATATATATATATACACACGAGTATAATCACCTATATATATATATATATATATAGGTGATTATACTCGTGTGTATATATATATATATATATATATATATATATATATATATATATACACACGAGTATAATCACCTATATATATATATATATATATATATATATATATATATATATATATATATATATATATATATATATATATATACAGATGACTATACTCGTGTCGAAAAACCTTCGACTTCTTGATTCACCAATAGTTAAATCAATCACGAAGGGAAAAAAAGATTTTTAAAAAGAAAGAGCCAGGAACATGAAAGTCTGTCGAGAATAATCGCACAGATACAGGTTCAAGGCCCAAAGAAAAAACCCCGATACGAGTAAACAACTAACTAACAAGCTCGATACAAACGTAGAGCAGACCTAGTCAAACCTAATGAGCCAGACAAACTTAACAAGGTTTCACTTAGGCAGAACGTCAGGGTCAGCTATATATATATATATATATATATATATATATATATATATATATATATATATATATATATATATATATACTTTATTTTAACGAGTTGTTTCATCCATGATGTATGCATTTTTTTGTAACATTTATATATACAGATGGATAATATCACTATGTTTTCAAAATTTAAAAATGCTTTAAAATATTAAATTAATTGTTCAAGTAAACGCAAACAATCGAGGTCACTAAGTGATGTAATATAACACATCATAAACACAAGTGACCAAATTATATATATATATATATATATATATATATATATATATATATATATATATACACAGCCATCAACAGACAGACTGTTTCGCAGCTCATCAGTGTGGCTAAACATGCGATTACTTCAAGCCTAGATCGAAATCCGGCCGATTTGACATCAGTCAGAGAATCTCACCAATAGTCCATCAGCGTACGCTTATATGTATGTGTGTGTGCGCGCGTATAATATATATATATGTATATATATATATATCCTAATGAACAGGTACTACCTACCTAGGTTTCACCACATGGGATCATAATTTTACGTTTACTCCACTTACCGTATTGAGCACTCTTCGTTTAAACTTATTAATCGCTGTTTTTTTCTTTGTACCAGTGATTTAAGAAACTGGACGATTTCTTTCACCCCGTTCGGAGTTTTCTGGTGCTTTCTCTTTTTACCATTTTTCCTCGGATGCCAGTTTATTCGAAAATTGTGCTACCCAGGTTTTTTCACTCACCGACTTTAAATAGATTTCCGTTATATATATATATATATATATATATATATATATATATATATATATATATATATATATATATATATATATATATATAATCGTCAGGTGCTGAGTTGTGCTAATGGTGAGAAAAATGCATATTTATTATTAATATAAACGATAGCTCTGTTATTTTCTATATATATATGTATATATATATATATATATATATATATATATATATATATATATATATATATATATATACATACATATACATATATATTCATATATATATATATATATATATATATATATATATATATATTTCTCAATCAGGATTTGAGTGTTATTTAGAAAACAGTTCTGCCAAATTTTGCCTGTCTTTATCTCTATTCTTTTCCCTGCTAAGCTCAATAAACTAATTATTTCAAAATCGTTTCGTTTTTCTCTATTTGTCCCTTCATTTGCGTCCTCTACGCTGTTATTATTGGTGTTGTCTAAAAATGACGACTTAACATAATTTCTGTTTTCACACTCATTGTTGGCCTATTTAAAATCATATTTAGAATAATACCTAACGACCAAATATCGTTTATTCATCTTCAAATAGAATTGGGACCACAGACTTTAAGCAAATTGTTGCTTCCCAAATCAGTTCACATAAACTCTGATTTGAATTACGGTCAGTGAATTTACATCATTTGAACAATAAGATTACCAATACGGCTGAGCTAATGCACTCAGTTTTATGCTTCTAAAATCCAAAATCATTATTTCTTAAATTCTGTTGCTCTGTATTTTAAAGAAATGGATTCCCACAGTCGACCAGAACAAAGAAATTATGTTATCTTCTAAAAAGAATTTAAAATAGCTAACCTTATCATGAGTACAAACACAGCTTCAAGATTTAAATTACTGAGAGTAAATATTATTTATGAATGCACATGTCCCGTAAGCAACTGCGTTTCTGATCAAAGTAAATGCATGAACATTGATATTGGGTATACCACTACATGCCTATCATGAAGACTAACTTTACGCCTCATTGACTATTGCTCAATTAGAACTCATTTAAAGCCACACGGAAACCTAACAAACTCCATTCACCGCAAATAAGATACGAGTATAATAGCCTCATCCACACGTAAAAAATAATAAGAAAGAAAAAGACAAAGGTCAGTAACATCAACTATGAACACGGCCACATTATGCTGACCATGTTTTGAGAATACGGAAGGATTACAACTACTCTGGAATCATATAAAATGTCTACACATTCAGTTAAAAATAAATTAAAAATAAACATCGTAGACAATGGCTAATCGATTAGTCGAAACACTTGGATATGTAGGTCATTAGGACAAATTTTACAGACTTTATGGCCGGAGAAGAGAATATTCATACGAACACAAAAAGTTAAATAAAAACCCAATTGCAGTACCTTCTCAGTCGTCTTCACTTATATATATATATATATAGAGAGAGAGAGAGATACTAGAGAATATATATATATATATAGAATATATATAAATATATATTTAAAGACATTTATATTATGTTTAACGTTCTTTTTATAGATACAAGTATTTAAGCAAATGCTCTGTTTTATAATAAACAGTATTAAATAACATTTACCGGCCTGAATGTCCGAGAAATTTTCATAGAAAATTTTCGCTCTCCGACAGGAATCGAACCTGTATCCTATACGGAACCATCATTTCGCGTGATGTGCCTTAACCATTCGGCCACAGACGAGCGTCTGGTTAGCAAGGTCGATTTTACTATCTTTAAACTTAAATCTTCCATGAATCTCTTCTATTCATATCTGCTCTAGCGTATCAAATGTAAACAAATGACGTCATATATTTTTGAATTGGACATAGTCCGACAATTTATAATTTATTATAAAACAGAGCATTTGCTTAAATACTTGTATCTATAAAAAGAACGTTAAACATAATATAAATGTCTTTAAATAAATTGTCGGACTATGTCCAATTCAAAAATATAAATACATATATAGAATATATATAGAGAGAGAATATATAAATGTATATATAGAATATATATATATATAGAATATATATAAATATATATATAGAGAGAGAATACATATATATATATAATATATAGAGAGTATATATATATATATATAGAGAGAGAGAGAGATAGAGAGAGAGAGAATAATTTAAATAATTTAAGTATTTCTATTACATTTATTTGTTTTAAAAGTATAGTCTAGTAGGAAATTAAATTAAGAATAATATTTTAAAATTGTAGTTCAATACGACGTATTCATATACAAACAACACTTTTAAAAAAATCTTTATATATACAAGTACAATGTTAACGGCGAAACAAAAGTTCCGAAAAATTTTTTGTCGTTGTAAAAGACCAGGCGATATGTGTTGAACGGATGTCTTCATTCGTTGGAAAAGACACCCCTACCCAACTTGACTTAACCTCTTTTCCAAAGTAACTTATATTTTGATACAATAGTTGTCAGTGAAAATAAATACGATACCGCCCCTTGTTAAAATGATTGGATATCCCCATATCCATAGAAACTAATATTATGAATGTATATGCTTATAAAACTCAGAAAATTTCAAAATAAGTTATTCCAAAATTCGCTTGAAAATGAAACAGGCCTAGGGACCTTAATTTAATTCTATAACTGAATTTGAAGTTTTTTGTGTTTTTGAATCATGGTAATTCCTGTGTAGCGATGGAACCATATTTTTAAATTAGTAAATTTATGATATTTATGCTCTGTAGATTTACACTGAGCACTGTTTTGTAAAAGCAAAAAATTTAATAAGAACGCCGGATTATATATCTTACTGTTTTTTCTCTTTATAATATATATATATATATATATATATATATATATATATATATATATATATATATATATATATATATATACATATATAACAATAATAATAATTAAGAGAAAGAACAGTCAGATATATATATATATATAATCTGCCTTCGAGATAATTTTGGTAGCTATCTTCTCTGTTTCTTATTATCTCAAAGTTATATTTAGAGGATACACGTGTTTGTGTAGATATTAATATATATCAATATATTTATCTATCTGTGCAATTAGTAAATACTAAATACCTCAAATACTTATGTGCATGGATCCGTTATAAGAAATTTAACAGAGATGATAAGGAAATTAAACTCAGAATGGGCTGCGCTACACTAGTTACCCAAATCACTACCAGTTGTTACAAAGCCAAAACATGACCCTATAAACTATAGGCATTTTCGTAAATAGCCTCGTCAGAACGAGGCTTTCAGGTTCATCTTGTAACCATCACAGTAGACATTTTTCACCTGGCAGCAGCATGGCTGATACTAAATTCTTGGAGAGGAACTTATTACACATTCACTTTTTTCCGTTGATCTGCATTGTAATGATTATACTGAATCAATTCCTAGGCCTGCTGCTAGGAAAGTTTGTCTGTTGTCTCATGCCAGAGAATTTTTCTCGTCAGAATCTATTTGATATATTCATAATATTGCCATTCTTCTATTCTTCGGTTCATTGAATGTTGCTACTATATCTGAATGGGTTCTCCTGCTCTATTTGTGGAACCCTCTTAAAGAATTGTACAAACATGCGATAGATTTAAGTAGTTACTGGAATCTCGTGTTTTTGTACGAAACCGGCTGTTATAAAAACCTGGTAAAATTCCAGTAAGATATCTTTAATCGTTTCTAAGATATAACTGTTCAAAGCTTAATATAACAATTGGACACTTTTGCTGTTACACGATTTGGACAATTCTGCTGTTACACCCGGTATATATAGTGGTTCTTATAGTGTTTAGCGTCACAGCCTCATTACGCTATGTGTTGATATGGTAGTTTCAAAAAGAGGAACAGTATTGAGGAAAACTGATCAGGAGGTTACAACAGCAAGATGGATCGTCATTTCAGCATAGAGCTAAATAGATTTCTATCGTTCAATTAGAGCCCAATAATGTTATGAAAACCTTGGAAAATTCCAGTAAGATATCTTTAATCATTTCTAATATACAACTCTTCAAATCTTAATCTAACAATTGAACAATATTGCTCTTACATCCGGTAGTCCAGGTATAGCACATACATCTTCAGTTTCCTACCATCTTACGTTTAGTAAATAGTTATATATTCTCCTCAGTATTTATAAGTTCAAATCGAATTCAGGTTCGTAACCTCAATTAAATATGTTTTCATTTTTCATTTTTTTTAATTGTAAATTAAAACCCGATAATTTGTAGGTGAATGTGCGTACAATTATATTTAAGTTATGTGTTCTATTCATGTCAAGATTGCTTTCAATCAATAAAGCCTATAAACAAGTTATAAACTGTGCCTAGATTCTGAAGTATTTGCCAATTCATTAGTAGCTCATTTTGGATCGAACTCACTACGTGGTAATAATTGATCTAGCGAAACAAGCTTGCTAATCATTACACCATTTCAAGATGTCACTGACTTTCTAAGCGTAAATTACATGTCTCAAGGCAGAAAGTGTGGCGTACCCAGTAGCTGAAGTGAATATAGATGTAAGCAAAGATTAGGAATAATTGTGTCTTTGCACATTTGTTTTTTTTTTTGTAAATTAAACATATCAGTGGTACGCAAAATATTTGGAAACTTTTTAATTGATGAATGAAACAGAAGAAAATTTGTAGTTTTTACTCGAATTATATTCTCTCTCTGAATTTCTGAGATCATTATTTGACGCACTCGGCAGAGGAGGGGCGTATTCAACATTTGATCATTTTGCTTTATATATACTTAAAGGTTTTAGGCAGTTTTGATCAACATTTCTTTTCATGGAATTGTAAATATAGGCCTTCATTGCTTTTAAGTAAAATAATAACATTAATAATATTTATTATTACAGGAAATATCAAGTTTTACGGAAACATTGTTGACAATTATGTATTTAATTAGATAACACATAAATAAAAATAATATAGATTTTGATACTAGGTATTTTTCCTTTTCTCCTTTGTTATTCACAGAATTTTAGAATACTTTGAATGCAATGAGAAGTTTCCTAAGTTGAACAAACTGGAGCTATTTCGTTTACGCTTTGTTACCTCTCTTTTCCATTATTGATTTAGATCGCTTTCTTCCGGGCATTTTGGTGGGCAATAGCAAAATTCTGAAATTTAGAATGATCTTATTGCATTTTAAAAATTAAGTCTGTAAAAAGGAATATTTTAAATTAATATACGACCAAAAATAAAATGTCTTTTACAAAAAAAAAAAAAAAAAATTAATGATTTTACTATAATTATATAACAATAATGTAATGATATTCTGCAGACAAATTTCTGGTTTATGTAACCTCATCTCATTGTATGGTTACGAACTATAAACCTAAATTGAGCTTGAAATATTGTGTAATCGGCTCTAATTTTTTGTAAAATACTTGGATATGATATAATGAATAAATTACAGTGAAAAAAGCAATTTTCGATTTTTTGTTGAATACTCCTCTCCTCCGCCGAACGCGTCATTTACTCTATTAACATTCAGACATTTTTTTTTTTGGCTCTTAGCACAACTTATCGGCTGCTGTGTCCTCCGGTCTGTTTAAGGCCTATATCAATCTGGCTAAACTACAGGAATTTATGAACAGAACGTTTTAATATACGGCGGTAAACTGTTCTCGTTCCTATTCCCATGTCTAGCGAGATCTCGTTGTTTTTTTTTTTTAGTACTGCTCTGTTATTACTCGTGCTGTTTCCCATGTAACCAAAGCACCCACTGTCTGGCCCAAGTATTAAACTTACAATTACTATATCACCAAACTCGAAAAACATGTCAGTAAAAAGATTGGTATTATTTTAAAGAATATTTATAATCATTATTTTCCCCACACTGTTAATTATCAATCCCTCAATTTAAAAAAAAATAACATTTACTTCTGTGCGCAACACGATTTCCATTTAACGAGCTTCTTGGCTATTTCGACGGGGTGTAATAGTTAGCAAGGTTTTTTTTTTTACTAGATAAAGTACGACTGAATAGTAAGTTCGATCTTCACTGGGTGTCTCATACTTTTGGCCTTGTGCCACATCTAACGTACACTTATAAAATCGCCACTTAATAATCGGCCCATCACCCACTATTTATGTAAGTTGTCTTGATGATATTTTTATATTCTTTTTATTGTTTGATCGAAATCACCCCAAGTAAGGCAATAAAGCCGCTAAGACACAAGGGTTTACTGGTTGTGGAAGACCTAGAAAAACAGTAACATTGCGAAGGGGCGAGAACAACAGAAGAGTAATCAGAAAGATAGTAGATAGCGATTGACATTGCATTTAATTTTTTGAAGATTGAAGTTGGCTGGAAAGCAAGGAGCCGGAAGAGAGTTCCACAAGCGAGAATTGCGAGACAAGAAACTATTAGCATAGAACTTACGGTTACATCTAGTCACCTCAACTGTAAATTGATTAAATCTCGACGCCAGTCTAGTACTGCGCTTTAATTCATAAAATCTAGGTAACATACTGAAGCGAAAATTCTTAATGGCATTATAGATCTTAAAGATATATATTTTTTTAAATTCTGCTAAATTTCACTTTTGAATTAAATATTAATAAAGAAATCATTTCTTTTAAATGTACTTATAACGATATTAAATTTAAATTTAAAAAATCTGTACACATAGGAAATCTCATTAACTATATTTTTGTACCCCACAAATTAAACATGTCTTTGTCGAAAGAAGAAAGAATTAACTTCTTTTTTCTGGGTATGCTAAAGAAGGTGTACTCAATGAAAATCACAGATGCACCACATTTGATTGAACTCATAAAAGGTGCATGTGCTAAGTTTGGCGGCAATGTGAAGTTATTGCATAGAGTTCACGTAAATCTTGAAAAACCCACCAACTTTTGCATAAAAAATAATGGATATGATGTTGAAGATGTTATTTGTTAAGTGTTGTAACCTAGCAAAGGTTACTGAATAAAATAATCACACGAGGGTTGGTAATGAACGATAATACTTAGGACAAGAACAACACATATAAGATTCGCCAGCGGCGCGTAGAAGTAGTCAACTGCTAGAAGTGAGTCAAGTGAATTCCACAGAGAGTCTCCAAATGCATGATATCTACCAACCGCACCATGCTGTCAGATGTGGCACACGGCCGAATTTAAAGAGGGGTATCCGAGCCCGTAGGTTTCGTCAAATATTCCCCGTATTCCCTGGTAGCTGTTTCCCCGAGACAAGACTCTGCCCCTCGACATAGCCACGTCTGGGGATCCTCTCTGTTCAGAGGCAGAGAGTTTGACCAGCATAGCTGAATTCGAATCTCCACCTGCAGGATATCTGCCAACCGCCCTACACGGTCATATGTGGCACAAGACCGAATTTAATGTAGGGTGTCCGAGCCCGTAAGCTCGGCCAAAAATTCCCCGTAGACTGCGTCTAAAACGGGGTCGGGTAGCTGTTTACCGAGACGAGACTCTGCCCTTCGACATAGCCTCGTCTGGGGATCCTCTCTGTCTGGAGACAGAGAGTTTGACCATCACAGCTGGTGACGAATCTCCAACTGCAGACCAACATACAGTATTTACTACTGTATTTATGTGAGTGGGGACATAGCCATTATCGTCCGTAGGTATGCTACAACATCAATATTCCAATTCAATAAAATTATAATGCAATAAGTCCACTAAGACTCAAGGGGTTTCTGAAGGTAAAAACCTGAGGAGTAAAATATTATTATGGAGAGAGAGAGAGAGAAAGAGAGAGAGAGAGAGAGAGAGAGAGAGAGCAATAAAAGAACGGAAAATAAGAAGACAGACGATAACGATTGACATGGCATCTAAATTTCCTAAGATCAGTGTTGACTTGAAAGCAAAATTGGTAGAGATTTCCACAATGTGAGAGAGGAAACTGTTAGCATAGAACCTACAGTTTCATCTAACAATTTCAACGGTAGAATAATGAGCCCTAGCTGCCAATCTAGTACTGCGCTTGAATGCGTGAAGTCTAGGTACCAAAGAGGAAGCTCATCAGAACAAGTCCCATGAAAATATTTATATGAAAGGCACAGGGAAACTACGGTACGGTGTTGGGAAAATCACTGAAACCGAGACATCAAATTAGGACCAATAAACCTATGGCTCATTTAATGCTGAAATCGAAATAATTTGAACACAATTTTATAGTTTAAACTAAATATATTTTGAACGCAATTGTAAGCACTATTTACATTATTCGGACTATCGTCCCCACCTTTGTTGCCATATTTATCACAACGTTTCGGCCGTTGTATGCTCCAGCCTTCTTCATGTGGTTGGAATGTCGAACTGAACCCTTTATTTCGCTCGCTGGTGTAGACTGTTCTAGTTCCACGCGCCATGTCTAATGGATGTCAGTTATCAGTTATCTCCTGTTCATTCTCTTCTCCAAGTTCCCCGCTGCCTTAACCAGGTATTGATCTCGCAACTCTTTGGGTCTTGTCACTGGATCTAACCAACGCCTTTATCCACTGTCCTTAAAGAAGAATGCCGGAGCGTACAACGGCTGAAACGTTGTGATAAATATGGCAACAAAGATGAGGACGATAGTCCGAATAATGTAAATAGTATACATAATACCTCATCTCAGAAATATAGACAGCCATTTTATGCCTTCGGCTACAGCTAAAATGTATTGTTTGATATGTATTGACGGTCTTTTTTTTATTTAAAAATGTATTGCTGGTAATTTTACTAGTAAAATGTATTTTTATACTTTCGTAGTGTTTTGAATGGACGGCTCATTATTTATCTATAGCTAGGACACATGCAGGTGCCACTCCCGGGTCAGGGTGGATCTGGCAACAACAGCAAATAATATGTGGTTCAATTTATGAAATAAAAAAAAAAGGTGTTAAAACGTAATAATCATAAAATGCTTGTACTTTTCAATAATATTTGTTTAAAAGAACATTTGATGCCGGTTCACATGCATCCCCGATCTTTTAAACAGGAGGAGATGTTTACATCTTGATTCGGATTTAGGATGTGGTTTCCAGTTCTTTCTAAATTCAACTCCAATTCTATACTTCTAATGTTTCCGCATTGAAATTTATTCTATTACACCCACCAGGCTCTTGCGTCTTAGTGTGGTTATCGCTTTGCTTGAGATGAATTGATTAAAAATTGTAACACACACACACACACACACACACATATATATATATATATATATATATATATATATATATATATATATATATATAACCGTTGTAAAAGCAAAATTGTCCGAATGAGGTAACATTAAAATTGTCCGAATCGTGTAACAGTAAAATTGTCCGAATCGTGTAACAGCGAAATTGTCCGATTCGTGTAACAGCAAAATTGTCCGAATCGTGTAACAGTAAAATTGTCCGAATAGTGTAACAGCAAAATTGTCCGAATCGTTTAAAAGTAAAATTGTCCGAATCGTGTAACAGTAAAATTGTCCGAATCGAGTAACAGTAAAATTGTCGGAATCGTGTAACAGCAAAATTATCCGAATCGTGTAACAGCAAAATTGTCTGATTCGTGTAACAGCAAAATTGTCCAAATCGTGTAACAGTAAAATTGTCCGAATCGTGTAACAGCAAAATTGTCCGAATCGTGTAACAGTAAAATTGTCCGAGTCGTGTAACAGCAAAATTGTCCGAATCGTGTAACAGTAAAATTGTCCGAATCGTGTAACAGCAAAATTGTCCGAATCGTGTAACAGTAAAATTGTCCAAATCGTGTAACAGCAAAATTGTCCGAATCGTGTAACAGTAAAATTGTCCAATTGTTATATTAATCTCTGAACCGTTGTATCTTAATGGTATCTTACTGAAATTCTCAGAGATATTTTTAAAAAAATCTATTTAGTTATACACTATTTACATTGTACTCATAATTGTTGCCATATTTATTACAACGTTTCGGCCGTTTTACGCCTTCTTCAGTTGGATAGAATGTCGAACTGAACCCTTTATTTCGCTTACTGTGGTAGACTGTTTTAGTTCCACGTGTCATGTTTAATGGATGTCAGTTCTCAATTCTCTCCTGTTAATTCCCATCTCCAAGTTCTCCACTGCCTTAACCGGGTATTGAACTCACACTCTTTGGATCTTGTCACTGGATCTAACTAACGTCTTTATCCACTATGCCATGAGTCCTTGAGCGTACAACGGCCGAAACGCTGTAATAAATATGGTGACAAAGATGAGGACAATAGTCCGAATAATGTAAATAGTATACATAATACCTAATCTCAGAAATATAGACAGGTATTGGGCTCTACTTTGAGAATGTATAATTACTCCCCAAACTTAAGAGAAGAATTGTGATGAACTCGATAATAAACAACATGTTCATTAGTAATTAATCATAGCTAAGTATTGGAAGCTCATGAAGTATTCAAAGTTTTATATATATATATATATATATATATATATATATATATATATATATATATATATATATATATATATCATTCCATGATCATTTTCCAAATTATTCAAGATGATCTTCGCCCTCACTATCTTTCTAACTTTCTGTCCTTGACTAACAAGGCGCCTCACTGGTTTCATGTATGAGTTTATTCTCAAGTCTTTTTCTTGCTGCTTTTTGGGCTGTCAAAGCTCCTCTCTCACGTGGCAAACTTCTGTTGAATTGAGTTGGATCTTCTCTAATTGATCTCTTTTGCTGAAATGACGACCTCTTTTCTTGTTGTGACCTCATGATCCAGTTTTCTTCTCTACTGATCCCTCTTTCAAACATATTCAGCATACTATTGATGGTTCTTGAACAGACTTTGAAGATGACGCGAGTGTATTAATGTTGGTACCATTACTGAAAGCCTGAATGATCTTTTTTTCATGTGAGCACTGCTTAGTTGGAAGGAAGGCACTGGTCCAGACACAAAAGAATGTTTCACAGTGATTCTTACGACGAATGGTGTCAAGATGGCTAAACGTCTTATCTGAAGACCTCGGATGAAGAAACTCAGTTTATTATTTATTTTTTTAGATATTAAACATTTTGTGGGATGGATAATGCTGTTAAATGTTTTGGACAAATTTGCTGTTACACCCGGTATATATTCAGAAGTGTTGAAACATTTTTTTCTTTTTTCTCCTCGGTAATTCTACAATTTTAAACGTAATAGAGATTTGATTTAGATTTCTAAATAGGTAATTTTTTACTTTTAATTTTAATTTCAAATTTTATAAATCTTTTAATATCTATGATAACCTTGCTTCGTTGTCAAATTTTTTGAATTCCCATATACTTGTATTTTGATTGGTCACTCTAGCTTATGTAACAGCGTTTACCCCTAGCAAAGGATCGTTAATTCATTTGAAACTTTTAAAACCATTTATTCTACGTTCAACATCATCACTTGATAAGACACCAGAAGTGTTGAAACAAAATGGCTATTTTTGTAGTGATTTTATAACATATTTATGTTATAATATTTAAATAAATAATTATATATATATATATATATATATATATATATATATATATATATATATATATATATATATATGTATATATGAGATTGAGAGATGAGAGAGAATTTACGAACCAAAGCCGATAAGGAATACAGTATCTCCGGTAGAGAATAGCGCATGTGCAAAAGAAATAGAGGGTGCGGAATTGTAGCCATTGTGCATCTAATCCAGTGCACGTTGCGACATAATGATTCTTTTGTTTACTGTCTACCCTCTACTAGCAAATGCTGGCATAAATCTATATTAACCTTTTCCCAGCGGTCAGGTTTCCGGTAATGACCCACTCGATTAACGCAATTTTGTTTCTTTATGCGTTCCCCACTAACCCTCCTGCGGTCACACGAATGCTTCCCTTTCTCGTTCTTGCCACCTGACGCACGTTACCTTCCATTCGCTTCTGCCCAATTCCTGCAGTAATAATCACCTTTAAACAATTTCCATTAACAATATCGATCTGTGGTGAGTTGGATCGAATACGTAAATGTGAATAGGATCATCATCGATAATTATTTTCTCGAATCTAGTTGAGAAAATCACTTTTTCGTATTCTGCTTTCAGTTATAACTTACAATATCCTCTCCGTTTTCTCTCCCCTTTGATGTTCTATTCTCATTCTCTTTATTTACCGAAGTTTCCGTTCATTCTTTCTTTCTTTCTTTCTTTCTGTCTGTCTGTGTGTCTGTTTCTTATCTGTATCTTTATTTTCCATTTCAATATCATTCTTTTCAATACTTTATATTTTCTTTCGATCTATATTTATTTCTATCTTTCTTCTTTCCTTACTTTTTTCCCCTTTCTTTATTCTTTCTTTATCTTTATTTAATGAGTTTATCGGTTATTCTTTCTTTCTTTCTTTCTTTCTGTTTTCTTTCCTTTCGTCTTTTCTTCCTCGTCTTATTATGTTATTTTTACACCATCTTCTTCATTATATTCTTTTAATTTCTTCTTCTTTTCTCTTTCTTTTTTTAATTCTTTATTTTTTCTTTCCTTCTTTACATTTCATCGCACCTTCTTACGTTCGGTTCTTCTTTGATTTTATCCCTTGTTCATTTTCTTTCTTTCTTTCTTTCTTTTGTTAGATACTTCATAGATTCCTTCTTCCATTTCTTAATTGTGTTTTCTACTATTTTCTTCTACTTGCTTTGCATATTGTTCCCTTTCCTTTCTTTATTTTTTCTTTATTCTCTTCTTCTTTATTCTCTTTTCCTCCTTCATTCACTTAATCTCTTTTTTTTGGCTTTCTAAATCGTGTTCTCTGTTAGCTTTTCCCTTTCTTTTTTGTCTTTCATTCCTTATTATTCTCATTATATTTCCTCCTCTTTTCGTTTCCTCCTCTCTTATATCTTTCCTTTCTTTCTTTCATTTCAATTTATACCAACAACTACGACAACCTGTTGTAACGGTTGTCGAATGGCCAGTTAGCAAGTCTGTTTGATCAATATAGTAGAATTTCTTGTCACTAGGTGCTACATACTTAAGGCCTTATGTCAAACTAAACAAAACTTAGTAAATACAAACAACTCTAATAACCTATAAAAATGAATTGGCTCACCAAAGTGCAGTCAAATTAGTGATTATCAATTAGTAATGAAGACAAAATACATTTAAATACCATTTCTTTCCTAATCGAATTCTCCTTGATAAATATATAATTGGCAAGGCTGTCTACATTTAATATCAGCCACACAAATCCAACTGAATGTAAAGTTTTGGCGCAATTTCCTATTTATTATAAATATTGACGTTGCATGAACTCTTTAAAAAGTTCAATGAGGATATTTTCACAATACACTCAAACTTCTCATTTAAAATACTGGCACAGTGCAATCTTTAAAGACAGTTCTTAATTGTTAAGCCTCTTGTCCCCACTGTCTGTTGATAGTGAACTCAGTTTGAAGGAAATGTGCAGAAATTATCGCTTTAACTCGCAAAAGGATGAAGACGTCTGATTGCCGATGCCGTTTGCAATGAAGCTAGTGCGCATGTCGCTATTATGAAAATGAGGCCAAATCTTTCTATCGTATATAATAGTAATATTTAAAAGAATATCCCGGATTAAGGGCTTAGAGAATATCCCGGATTAAGGGCTTAGAGAATTTGCATACTTGCATCCAAACTAGCATATAAACGCCTCTTTTCGAGACAGTTAAAAAAAAAGTCTCACAAAAAATAGTAAGTAACGAAGGTAGAAGTGATTGAACTGTTTGTTATACAGTTTTGTTCTACGAGAAATTTTATTTGCGATTGTGATCACCATTTTTGCTGCGGAAATCTTGTTGTTGGAGTCTACTTCCTATAGTTATTACAACAAACAGAAAACAAAACATTTAACATAGAATCCGTAATTGAGAAGCTGAAAATGGTGTCTGGCCTCTGCGAGATGAAAGGGTTGGGCCAAGTTATTCCTGCTGCGGTTAGTAATTTTTGCATCAGGAAATTTATTCTAAAATAATTACCATAGTTTATGAAAGTTTTCTTTATATCTATATTTTGGCTGGTTGATTTTGTTTAGCGACATATCAACCAGTTATATAATGCCGAAATGCAAATATTTTGTACGTAATTTTATGCCTTCAACTACACACATTTTCTACATAATTTTATAATTTCAGGCTACAGGTATGTTTTTTTTTTTAGATATATATATTTTGTAGATCTATTGTTGGTAATTATACGAATGCATTTTATATGTGTTTTTGTGTTGCATTGCTTGTCATTTTGCTATAAAAATGCATTATAAAACGGTAATGTTTTATTTGCCCAGAGCTTGAACCTAAACAGGTGCTACCACTCAGGGTTAGGGTGGACCTAGAAACAACAACAGTTAAGAGGTCGTTCGATGTGCCTCAAAAACTCGAATCTCTTGATCGGTGGCCTTGCTGCTGAATCGCTCTATGTAGTGAAGTAGGATGGAAGAGACATTGGTGAAAAGCAGTCTTTCACAACACCTGATTTTGTACTATCGGTCAGACATAAACTGATTTTAGACAAATACCAATCCGCAGGTTTAATGATGTCTCTTCTAATCCCTGTTTTGCCAGTCAATTTGACAAGCTCTTTAGGTAGCTTATACGCAGGTTTCGACGAATCCTCTTTTTGCATTATGCACCCGAGATATTGCAGATATCTCTTTCTAATTCAAAGTACAAGTGACCTTCTCGTTTCCTTGAAATCTTGTCGTTGCTCACATGTTGAACCCTTGGGATTCTGTTTCCTCCAGTTTCTTTTACATCTGTAAGTACATTGTCCAGCATTCACTACCATACAGGAGGACCGATATTACATATTCATTTCTTTTTATTCAGTTAGCGCATTTTTCGCCGCCACTGTGGTCCCCATTCACCAGCACTCACAACTATGGTTCATTGTGATATTCAAGGCAATGGCGTCCTGGTTCCTTTTGCACCGGGGTTATTAAGGTTATCCCGTCCCTCTTCCTCTCAGATCTGGATTTTTTTTTTTTGAAGTAACCTTCTTGTAGCCTTTGCTAAAGAGCATGGACCTATAAGGCAACACGTGTTTAGAATTCAGAGTTTCCTTCTCCTAGACTGGTTGCCACGCAAGTCTATATAACCCAGTTCATCCTGCTATTTTACCCATAGGTGGGGAGAGATGGATTCCCAAGGGTATTACCGCATAAATGAATGTCATGAACCCGATTCGAATTCGATATCGGCTCTCCGATTCCTCACTCCGAGTCGCTGAATATTACTTCACCGTGGTCCATATTACATGAAAATTCAGTAATTCTTGTTTCTAATGAAAGTTTCCTATTTCTTAATACTTTACATAAATTGTGGAAGGCGTCATTCGCTATTCAAATGCGCTTTTAGATTTCGGTGTCACACTTTTAGGTCCTCTGTTAAAAAAAACCTTCGGCCGTTGTGACCCCGGCCTACATCTGGGTCAGGTAGTGTGTACTTGTACTTAATGGAAAACCTGTGAGCAAAACTGAACAATACTAAATGACATAAGAACTAGACGATATCCCTAGACGTGAGCAGTGGAACGTGAACAATCCAGCCCCGTAGATTAAATAAAGGTTGCAATTCGTAAACAGATTCATATACACCTGAGGAAGGGGTGAGGGCGCAACGGCCGAAACATTCTAATAGAAACAACAAAGATGAGGAAAATAGTCCGAATAAAAACATTGTAAATAATGATAATTCCTCCCACCAGAAATTCAGACAAAAATTTGTTTTAGCACTATAGGTATTTCACTAGTGATTCTCATGCGTCTGGTGACAAGGCGATATGTTCAGTTAGTTATCGACATTCAATCAATGATTATTAAACACCATCTTTGATGGTCAGGACAGGTAGCAAGAATGGAAGAGTCAAGGTTTCTACGTCAAGTGCTGTCCAATGATCTCACTGCGGGGAAAAGATGACAGTGTTGTCTTGTTCGAAGTTAAAACGACATTGAGAGCCACTGGACTGCAGTATAAATCGTTTGAAACTTATGCCCGAGACCGTACCAATTAGCAATGTTTCATCACCATCGGAACCAAAAACTACGAAGCCACTATGCCTTTAATGCCATCGGCTCTTCCATGCAAAAATTGGTCTACTTCGCCATCAATGCCAGAATCATAAAGGAATCGATCAGTAAAGAAGAAATCAAATTCTTGGATACGAGATAAAGCCGACGAAGACGGGCATTTTATTTCTTGAACTCTTCTTTTTTCTGTGCATTCTGTCTTCTTGCAATTGATGCTTAGTCCTTTCTTCTCACTTTCTTTTACTGTCTACTGTATGAATTCCGTTAGTTTCCATTTTGAGTCTGCTATCAATACTGTGTCATCTGCATAATTACACTAGTATAAGAATTTTGAAATGGTTTGACCATGTATCCTATGAGAATAGATTTTTTTTTGTATTGTACTACAAAATCAAATTGGCACGCCACCTAAGAGATGAGAAGACGAAATTAGAAAATAGGGAGAAATAGTAAAAATTCGTGGGAAATGCAGAGATATATAAGGACCCATTGGGGAATAATTCAAAGATGAACAAAATCTTTTACAAAATTTTACTTATATATATATATATATATATATATATATATATATATATATATATGACAAATACCTCCTCTGGCAAAAATTCCTTTCTTTCGATGAGAAATTTATCTCCTGGGAGCCAAATGACCCATTTAAAAATCACTGTGATCTATCACATTTGTTGTTCAAGCAATTCTGATTCTCGCCAAGTTCCCTACATCTGTGACCTTGTGAAAGATGAACTACGTAAATATCTAGAGAATATCCATAAATGTTTAACTCTTACTGGACTTGTATTTCCCAGAATTGCTAATCACTTTAGCCGTCAATGATGCCAAACTTATTGAATTCCATCTCGACTTTAAATAACCACCTTGCAATCTTTTCATAAAAGTTATAATTTTATCGTCGCAATTATAATTTGATTGATTGTATAATTAAGCTTGTAAAAGCCTTGAAAACCGGTATGAGTCGGACTATTTCCCAGTTTGTTTTTTTTCAAACCTCAATAACAGAAGAGTAGCAAACATGATTAATGGAAAAGTAGCAGTGAACCGTTAATTAGCGCTTCATTGACTGATTTTTTTTTCAGATAATAATGATTTAGTGATACAAAATCTAATTAACCCATAGCTGGGGGGAGAGGTGGATTCATGCCTAATCAGAATTTATTAATAAAAAAAACAAAAAAAATAATGTGGATATAAAGTGGTGAATCAATTCAATATTGTAATTAATATATAAACTGATTCCTCACTTTCTGTCCACGGTAATTTCTATACATTTATGTTTCATAGAATGTAAATAAATCTGAAAGACATACCTGTGTAATTATTCAGTATTTCATTGATTGACTGATTAGATTTATACGGTTTATCAACACATTCCAGGTCATTTAAAGCCAGAAATTATTTTGAGATTTAAAAAAAATAATAATCGTTTAGTGATATCTTTCTTACTAATGAACTATTATAACTGGATTCGTAGTGATTGTAATGCTTCGGCAACATGCCCTGGCGGCTTTTTTCCTTAAATCTAACATGGTTATAATTATGGATTAGTTGATATAGTCACCAGGGGTGTATTATTTATTCCACAACATACACACATTTGAGATTAGTACTGTTTATACATATTTTATTTACATCAGTATTAATATATCCCCTCCTCTTTCTGGAGAGTTCGCCAACGGACTTGACTTTGTAGCGTTCCCAACTCGGATACACTGTCACTTCTTCAGTAGGCTTTCTTTTTCTGGGATTCTTGTAGGTTCCAAGAATTGTTTTGGTGCTGGCACATCGAAAACATGATATAACATTTTTATTGCTTCTTCCAATGTTTCAGAACTTTCATCAATGAACGAATTTTCACCTGATTATCGTGTGCCTTTTATGTTTAAATCTTTTTTCTCTTTACCATGTAAATCAACTTACCTATTCTTGATATTATGCTGTCTTCCCTCGTTTCTTTGCTATCATATGTTTTGAAGAACACTTTATCGCCTACCTTGAAACGTTTCGTGCACTTTTTGTTATCCGCTCGTGTTTTTTCGACTTGGCAATAACTTGTTGAATACCGATTTTACTTTTCTAGCAAACATTAATTCCGCCTGTGACATGTATGATAGTGTATTGGCGTTAAGCGTTACAAGGTAAGTTCTCAGAAAATTTTTGATGTGCTTCCTCATTTACTTTCTCAAGACTTGCTTTCTTCAGCACGCTTTTGAATGTTCCTACAATTGTTCCGTTTGTCTGGTCGAACGTGTGTAATAAGGCGGGATCGTAATATGCCCAATGGAGTCTTCGAATTCTTTACCCGTGAATTGCGTTCCGTTATCAGAGACGATGGTATCTGGTATGTCATATCTTGCAAACAATTCACTGTCACTGAAAATTTCCGGACATTTAGTGAGACTATCAACTACCACAAGATAATGTGATCCATTCATTGCATCTGCAAAATCTACATGCAGTGTTGAACACAGTCTTTGGTCAAGGTTCTCTTTTTGTGATAGGTAGTTTCGCTGCCAGAACACATCTCTGCAATCTGTCACTGTTTTTCAATATCTTGGTTCATTCTGGTCCAATATACGAAACTTCTCATCAGAGATTTAATTCTTGAAATACCAGGATGCCTGCTATGAAAATCTTTCACGATTCACTTCTGTAACAATTTTTTATTAGAACCCTGTGACCGAACATTACTACACCGTTGTATATCGAGGAAGCGTTTAAGTCTAGAGTTCGTTCTTTGTTACTTAATTCCAAGTGATTTTTAATTTTCGCAATAAAGTCGCCATTTTCCGATTTTTCTTTCATTTCAGGGTAACTGATAACTCACGTATTACATTGCACAAAATGTTTTTTTTTTATTTCCATTTCACTTTTTAGTGCTGCAATGACTTTGTCCTAAAATGATTCCGCATTTTTAGATATTAATCTTAAAAATCCATCCGCATGCTGTAATTTTTTAGACGATTGATACTCCATCATAAAATCATAGTTTAGCATGATGGTAACCCAGCGTTGTAGTCTATTACTAGTAGAAGGGGTGGGAACGGGATGACGTCCTACGAGGCTGGCATTCCGTTCCCACCCCTTCACCGTTGAAAGTAATGAATCGACGTTGCTTAACTTCGGTGATCGTACGGGAATCGGTTTCATTGATGTGGTCGTATGCCCACTAATTTCAACTCGACTTTATAGTTGTCTAGGAAACAGAACAATTCATTAGAAACAAAGTACTGAACTATTATGCAACATCAGTCCAGCTATATGTCAGTGAATATCTGACAATCGCCTGACAGATGAAGAAAAGGATTGAAACCACAGAAATGTGGTTCAACAGAAGGACGCCGAAAATGTCATGGATCGAACATGTGAGCGGCGGCAAAAACATAAAAGCAATGGCATTTTTCTTTAACTTCCTCCAAGCATTCGTCAATGTGACAATTTCAATTCCGCTCCTTTTTTCCTCCTTCCTTCCTTCCTTTTTATTTGTCTTTATTTCTTTATGTCTTTCTCCCTCTTCATCGCTATTCTTCTTTCTTTCTTTCTTTCCCTTTCCTTATCGCTCTTCTTTTGTTTCTTCTTTGTTCTTCTTCTTCTTCACTTCATTGTTTCCTTTTCACATTTTTCTTCTTTACTATCACTCTTCTTCTGTTGCTCCTTCACCATGCTCATCTTTCTAATTTTTCCTTTTTTCTTCTTCTTCTTCACTATTGCTATACATTTTTTCCTCCTTTCCTTTTATCTTTCCCCCTTTTCCATTCATCATCGTTCTTATTCTCTATCAATCTTCTTCTCTCTCTTTTTCTTTCGATTTTCTTTCTTATTGCTCAACTCTTTTTTCAGTCTTCTTACACATTTCACTTCTTTTCTTTCTTTAAATCGTCGTTTGTCATCTTCTTATCTTTCCTACTTTCCTTTCCTCATCACCATCATTCTTCTTCTTCTTCTTCTTCTTCTTCTTCTTCTTCTTCTTCTTCTTCCCATAAACCATCGGCCGTCGTCGTCTTTTCTTTTTCTACTTTCTTTCACTCATCGTTCTTTTTCTTCATGGCTCTTTTTCTCTTCATTTTTTTCTTTCTTCATTAGTCTTTCATTTGTTCTTCTTTTCTCATCATTCTTCTTTTTCTTCTTCTTCCTCTTCTTCTTCTTCACTATTGCTATTCCTCTTCTTCTCATTTACTTTTCTCTTTCTGCTCTTTCTATTTATCGTTCTTTATCTTCATCGGTCTTTTCCTTCAGCAACCTTCTTCTCTGATTTTTCCATCTTTCTCTCACCCGTCACTTTTCCTCCTTCTCCTCCTCCTCCTCCTCCTCTTCTTCTTCTAAATCATCACGTTTCTAATTCTTCTTGTTCTTCATTTTCTTCTTTTTATTCTTCTCCTTCTCCTCCTCTGTTCTTCTCCTTCTCCTCCTCCTCCTCTTCTTCTAAATCATCACGTTTCTTATTCTTATTCTTTTTCATTTTCTTCTTCTTCTTCTTCTCTTTCTCCTCCTTTCTTCTTCTCCCTCTCCTCCTCCTCTTCTTCTTCTTCTAAATCCTCACGTTTCTTATTCTTATTCTTTTTCATTTTCCTCTTCTTCTTCTTCTTCTCCTCTCTTCTTCTCCTTCTCCTTCTTCTCCTCTTCTTCTTCTTTTAAATCCTCACGTTTCTTATTCTTATTCTTCTACATTTTCTTCTTTTTCTTCTTCTCCTTCTCCTCCTCCTCTTCTTCTTCTAAATCATCACGTTTCTTGTTCTTATTCTTATTCTTCCTTTTCTTCTTTTTCTTCTTCTCCTCCTCCTCGTCTTCTTCTTCTCCTCCTCCTCGTCTTCTTCTTCTTCTTCTTCGTCTTCTTCTTCTAAATCATCACGTTTCTTATTCTTATTCTTATTCTTCATTTTCTTCTTTTTCTTCTTCTCCTCCTCCTCGTCTTTTTCTTCTCCTCCTCCTCGTCTTCTTCTTCTTCTTCTTCTTCTTCTTCTAAATCATCACGTTTCTTTTTCTTTATCATTTTCTTCTTCTCCTCCTTCTCCTACTCCTCTCTTCTTCTCCATCTCCTCTTCTTCTTCTTCTTCTAAATCATCACGTTCCTTATTCTTATTCTTCTTCATTTTCTTCTTTTTCTTCTTCTCTTTCTCCTCCTCCTTCTCCCCTTTCTTCTTCTTCTTCTTCTTCTTCTCTTTCTCCTCCTCCTTCTCCCCTTTCTTCTTCTTCTTCTTCTTCTTCTTCTTCTTCTTCTTCTTCTTCTTCTAAATCATCACGTTTCTTATTCTTATTCTTATTCTTCATTTTCTTCTTTTTCTTCTTTTTCTTCTTCTGCTTCTTTTATCCGCTTCTTTCGTGTTTGTCTTTTTCCGTGCCGCAATTCCACTGCTCTTTCTCTATAATCTTCTCTGTTGTCCATTTCATTTCTCTTTCCTTCTTTTTCACTGCCATTTTCCCCCCTGTTTCTATTGCCATATTTATTCATATACAACTATCCCGATTTACTAGTTTTCTCCTTTTCTCCACACCCCAATGTCCTTCTTCCCAATAACACCCATATCTCTCTCTCTCTCTCTCTCTCTCTCTCTCTCGTTTATTCTACATGAGTATTTCTTCCCCCGACACTCTCATTCTTAACTTCCGTCTTTCACACTGTCTATCTTTTACTCTTTGGTTATCGTCTGATATTGGACGCAAATGACCATCAGTTTTATCTGATTGAAAGTAAACATTTTACTTAATGGAATACATAAGACCAGGGATTTTCGATGCAAGGAAAAAAAAAGGAAAAAATAGTTGGCTGTATCCTAAAGCTTATGGCTTATATTTAATCCACTGATTGGAGGACACACAAGACGATAAACACTGACCTCTCAGGCCACATATATACAGACACTGAGCAGGAAAAAACGTATGTGGACAAAAATATATAATCATTTATAAGAAGATACACATAGCGAGAAACACTGAACAGCACAGACACTCATCTCGGAAATAAATAAAGTACGGACGTTGTTGATATTTTTTCGAGCAGTTTGAAAACAGCAGGACATATTGTTATTTGAATTAATTTAAATGTCCGAAAAGTCATCAATGCTTGTGTAACATGGAAAAGAAGAACTCGACACACCTATAAACTGACTGTGGCATGAAGAGATTGGAAAATGTCGTGAGAAACAAAGAAAAGACAGCTGAACTGCAGTGTAATATAAATTGTCTTACATGGCATTAAATAAAGGACAATCTCTTCATAGACGTACAGAAGGCTTTACAAGAGGGCGATGGGACTATCTCAGCGCAAACAAGGCAATAATGCCACTAAGATTCACGAGGGTACTGAGAGTGAAAAAAACATTTGCAAGGCGAAAAATAATAAAAGAAAAGGATTTAGGAAGAAAGAAGATGGCAGTCGATGTTGCATTTAAACACTTGAAGATAGAATGTGAAAGGGAAACAAGAAGTTGGAATAGAGTTTCGCAGGCAAGACGTTACAGAAAAGAACTACTGGAAGAAAACTTACCTTTGGATCTAACTATTTCAACAGTAAAACTATAAGACATAGTTTCCAATCTAGAAGGATGCAAACAAGGATAAATTATATGCTTAACATAAGGAAGAGGCAGATGAAATTTCTTGGAAACGTGATAAGAAATGAGGGTCTGGAGAATCTGATACTCACGGTAAGAATAGAGGGAAAAAGTGACAGCGAAAAGCAACGCATGACATACGTGGCCGGCTTGGGCAGGTGGATAGAGGAGCGTGGTCTGGGGGTGTTGGCAGAAACACAAAACCTGTTGAGAGCCACAATGGATAGGGGGAAGTGGAAGACCATGATCGCCTACGTCATGAAAGGACACGGCACATAAAAAAAATAAATAAACTTAATTTCCAGTCTAGTATTACATTTATTTAGTCACATTTTGAGAAGTGGGTTATTTTTCGGCACCCCCATAAGTTTAATGTAAACACCTGATAGCAATATGATTTTGGCAAAATAGAATATGACCTCGTTCAACACTTACGTTATAAGCATAAACAAACAAGAAAAACAATTATTTACAGTAGCAGCAAGGAATATTTTTTAAAATACATGGAAATAAAAATATTGATGTGATTATACATGCCCATGAAGGGGAGGTGACACCGAGAACTTTTTTTATTTAAATTCTTTTCTGGGGTCAACTGCATCAAATTATTTTACACGTTTATTAAAAAATTAAGTTTAGCATTATGCTTTTATCAGTAATGATCTGGCGGATACTAAGATGTTGCATTTTCGTAGATGCATGAGTGGGCATAATCTGCCACAAAAGGTTGTTTTGTGGATGAAAATGTCCATCTTTTCGAGGACTTTCCAGTAGAATGTCTTGATCTCAATATAATTGAAACTATTGTGTTGGGAACTGAAGAAACAAGTGTTCCATCGATAAAATCGCAATCTTTTATATCTTTGGAATTACTGCCAAGAGAAATGGAAGAAGGTTTTCACTGAGAAAAAATGGACTCTCTTCCATTCAATGCTACATAGATTTTAAGTAAATATTCAATCCAAATGAAACCACATTAATTATTATCTCCAGACTTTGGCGTCTTTAAATTTTTGTATTAATAAGGAACACGTTTTGCAAGAACAATCATTCTTTAAAATAAGAATAGCTGAAAGTTGAGGTTTTCGCTGATAGGCCAGTATTTTTACATTGCTTTGTTTCATCAAAAGACGATCAATTTCTAATGTTAATGAAAATGCAGTAAATGTTTTCTGGGCATCAAACATCAGATAATGTACTGAGATAAGCATACTGCTAACAGTTTTCGATTTAGGGGTGACATTACAAAAATTGGGATCCAATAGTTTTGCATTTTAGTTTAGACAGACGTAAATACTATTATATTTATACTATAATAAATATACTATTTTATTTACGTCGACGTATGCAAGGTCTCTCTCACCCCACTGCAAAGTCGCTTCCCAGACACGAATGAAACATTGTATGAAGCTTTAGACTCGACTTCCCGAAAAACCTTTTCGCTATCTGTCATTCCCACACTAGCTTTAGTCAATCAAAATCGACTTCCTTTATTTTGTCTTGTAGCTGACCCCGTAGGTCAAACTGAATAGCAAAACTACACTTCACTAAAAATAATTGCCTGCTAAACGATTATTTAACACACACATACACAAACGTACACACACACACACACATACAAACACACACACACACACACACACACATACATATATATATATATATATATATATATATATATATATATATATTTGTGAAAGACCCGAAACTCCCTGATGAACCAAGTCAAAACATCACTGACGACCCCCTCGGGCGCCTACTTAAAAGCGTATTTTTGAATTATTCTTCCTACTGTTTTAACAGTGACATCCGGGAACAGACCGGACGACGAACCAGGAATAGACTGGTTGACAAATTGGAAAGCCAATTGACGGTGAGGAGAGACCACAAACTGTATTGCTGGGCTAGCAACCCGACTTACGCAACTCTGAAAACGCTACAGAAACTCATTCGAATAAATACCCCCAGGGGATCCCGAGAGGGGGGGAGAATGAGATCCCCATCAGGCCGGATGAAACGGAAACGAACCAAGCTACGAATTTACGGACAACGAGACTGATATGCCCATGTGGAAAAATATGTAAAAACATGCGCGGCCTTAAAATCCATCAGACAAAAATGAGGTGTCAGGTGCGGTCGAACCAACAGCAGCGCGCAGGAATTTTTCCTGGTGAGACGCAGGAGGCGCAGGGCCGGGAAGCTCACCACAGTGCCCAGTCCCTCCAAGCAGAGGTTCAAGTCGGGCCTGATACTCCATTTCGAAGAAAGATAAAATGGCCCCCAGCCAGTAATAAACACGACTGGCACGAATTCGACGTGGACATCAGCGAGATCCTTAAAATAACATCAAGAGGCTCGGTGGATAAACGACTAACGACAATGTCCAAAATCATCATTAGTTATGCAGCAGGAAAATTTGGATATGAGGATCGGAAGGAAAAGAAAGGTATTAGCAAAGAAAATAGGAGGGAATTAAAAATTAAACAATTTAGGTCGGAACTCAAAACTCTTCGGAAACAATACAAAATCGCGAAACCCGAAGAAAGGCAACCGTTACGGGAGCTTCGAGACCTAATTCGTTTAAATATGAAGTCGTTACGTAGAGCAGAATGGCATAGACGAAGGAGGAAAGAAAGGGCGAAGAAACGGATGGCATTTCTCTCTAATCCATTCAATTTTACAAAGAAGCTGTTAGGGGAAAATCGAAGTGGACACTTGGAGAGTACCCCCAGTGAAATTAATGCTTTCCTCCAAGAAACTCTGAGTGATCCAAACAGACAGCTAGATCTTGTAGAAAATACGTCCCTGATAAATCCTAATACACCATCAACGCCTTTTGACTTGAAAGAACCAACTTGGATGGAAATTAATTCAGTCATTACAGCAGCCAGAACGGCCTCAACACCAGGTCCAAACGGAGTGCCTTACACAGTTTATAAACGTTGTCCAAAACTCCGTCGAATGTTATGGAAGTTAATGAAAGTTATTTGGAGAAGAGGGAAAATAACAGGACAATGGAGACACTCTGAAGGCATTTGGATCCCTAAAGAGGAGAAATCCAGAAAGATAGAGCAATTCAGATGCATCTCCCTGTTGAACACGGAGGGTAAAATATTTTTCAGCATCTTAAACCGACGCTTGGTAGATTTCCTTCTAAAAAATGAATACATAGATACCTCTGTACAAAAAGGTGGAGTACCAGGAATGCCGGGATGTATGGAGCATATAGGGGTCGTGTCGCAACTATTAAAAGAAGCGAAGAGAAATAGGGGCGATATAGCAATCGTGTGGTTAGATCTTAAAAACGCTTACGGATCAATACCACATAAACTAGTGGAAGCCGCTCTCCACCGCCATTATGTACCAAGCAAAATAACTGAATTAATTTCTGATTACTACAACAATTTCCAATTGAGAACATTATCAGAAAATACTGCGTCGGCATGGCATACATTGGAGAAAGGCATCATAACGGGATGTACAATCTCAGCGACCCTCTTCTGTTTAGCCATGAACATGCTAATTAAAGCGGCAGAAACAGAATGTAAAGGGCCGGTCACTAGGTCGGGACTAAGGCAACCTCCTATAAGAGCCTATATGGATGATATGACGATAACTACTACATCCGTTATTGGCGCGAGATGGCTGCTAAGGGGGATTGAAAAGCATATCACATGGGCCCGAATGAGTTTCAACCCTGTGAAATCGAGATCACTCGTTTTAAGGAAAGGGAACGTATTAGATAAGGAGCGATTCAGACTATCCGGGGGAGACATACCAACAATTAGGGAAAAGCCCGTAAAAAGCCTGGGAAAACGAATAGATCACTCTCTAAAAGACACAACAGCAATCCAAGAAACAAAAGACAAACTAGAGACTTGGTTAATCAGGGTTGATAAGTCCGGTTTACCAGGCCGATTTAAAGCTTGGATTTATCAGCATGCCATTCTTCCCAAAATCCTATGGCCATTGTCTATCTATGAGTTTACAACATCTCATATAGAACAGTTAGAAAAAAGGATTAACATGCGACTCCGAAGATGGTTAGGTTTACCGAAGAGTTTAACTAGTGCTGCTCTATACGGTAATACCAATGCTCTACAACTTCCTTTTAGAAGTCTAGTAGAGGAGTTCAAAGTCAACAAAATCAGAACAATAATGCAGTACAAGTTATCCAAAGACCCAAAGGTGGCTGGAGCAGGCATTGAAATCCACTCAGGAAGGAAATGGAGAGTAGAGAACGAATTACGTGTCGCGAAAGAAAGGCTCCGCGAAAAGGCCATATTAGGCGCTGTGGCTACGGGACGAGCAGGCTTAGGGTTTTTTCCTACCATTCGGGTGGACAGAGCTAAAGGTAAAGAAAAGAACCTTTTAATACAAGAAGAAGTACGCAAAGGTGAGGAGGAGAAAAGGGTAGCAAAGATGGTAGCACTAAGGCAACAAGGTGCGTGGACTAATTGGGAATCTATTATTTACAGGAAAATAAAATGGTCGGACATATGGAATAATGATATCAACATAAAATTCCTTATTAAGACTGTATATGACATCCTTCCCAGTCCTACCAACCTCCACCTATGGTATGAAACAGAATCGCCACTATGCCAATTGTGTTCGCGTCATGGAACTCTAAAGCATATTCTAAGTAGCTGTAAGACAGCCCTAACGGAAGGCCGGTATAGATGGAGGCATGATGAAATATTAAAGGATATAGCAAAGATAGTTAGTACGGCCATCAGCAATAATACCTTAAACCTAGATAAAAGAGCCATAGAGTTTCATAGAGCTGGTGAGAAACCCCCAAAAAAGAACAAGAACTTAGCAAATATCCTGTCACCAGCAACGGACTGGGAATTAAGGGTCGACTTAGGGAAAAGATTAAAATTCCCCGACCACATCGTGCAAACATCTTTACGCCCAGATTTAGTATTTTTCTCTAACAATATTAAGAAAGTAATAATGTGGGAACTGACAGTGCCATGGGAAGAGCATGCAGAAGAAGCCCACGAACGGAAGATGTTAAATACGACGAATTAAAAACGAGTTGTAAAAACAATGGATGGAAATCAAGCTGTTTACCAATCGAGGTGGGTGTAAGGGGTTTTGCTGCAAGGTCGCTTTGCAAAGCCCTAACTGATATTGGCTTAGCAGGTGCTAACAAAAGAAAGGCCATTCGGACCATAACTAATACAGCAGAAAGGACAGCAAAATGGTTATGGATTAAGCGTGATAGCTCTTGGACTACAAAGTAAAATTATTAAGCCAGTTAAATCTGTAAATAATTATTATATAATGGTAACATAATGTTGACAGCGTTTTCATGTATATATGTGTGTATGTATGTGTATATATGTATATGTGTGTATATGTGTGTGTGTGTGTGTGTATTTAAATACATGACTTTATTTGTACAGATACAGTCAACGAACATATGTCAATTGGTAAATTGTGTTATTTGTAAATATATTTTTATGTTAAACCCTCTTTATACGCGGTAGTTTAAATTACTATTTACCTTAAGCGTTTTTTGTTTTTTTTTAATCGGAATTATAACACGTACATAATGTATTTATAGATTTTTTCTCTCGATTTTTGTTTTAAATCGTCTGTATATTATTTCTACTATATTATTAGTTTATAGGGTTTACTTTTAAGCGATTCATATATGTAAATATGTGTGTGTGTGAGTGTATTTATAATGCGCGCGTGTGTGTGTGTGTAGTTTTATAATGTGAAGTATAATAATTATTATATTCCAGGAGCATTTCGTAGTCTACTGTATTTAAACAACCTTAAATTTGTAAATAGTTTAATGGTAAGGAATATTATGTTGCTTACTTTACTTTATCGATTTTCTTACTAATTTTATTATTGTGTGTAAAGAAGTAGACTATGTTCATGGACAATTATTTAAATATAACGAATAAAACCAATCCAGTTAAAGTTAACCTGTAACAAATTTTAAGAATCGGGCTAAACGATAAATGTAATAGTAGGGTTGAGTTTAATTCCCCCCACCAAAAAAAAAAAAATAAAAAAAAAAAAAAAATAAAAAATAAAATACAAACGGCAATATTTAAACGATGCAACACTTAGGGAAGGGATTGAACTTAGAAATATTAAGATTACCTCCTTGGTTATCCATTGAAGCTGCTATCCACCAAAAAAAAAAACCTAGTCCCCACTGCGGGCCATTTAAAAATAGTTCGCGCAGCTGATTGGTTGTACAAACAGCCAATCGGATGTGCGGAATACGTGGTCTTTCTTCGTAGAATTCTTTAAAAAGGCCAGAGTAACTGTTAGCGTTTTAAAAGTGAGGGGGAATCAGGGTTAGATCTCCCCTGATTGGGTCGATTTGGTGATGGGGAGTATGATGTTGAAAGACCCGAAACTCCCTGATGAACCAAGTCAAAACATCACTGACGACCCCCTCGGGCGCCTACTTAAAAGCGTATTTTTGAATGTGTATTTAGGCAGCAATCCTTCTTTCAAGCACATTTCATTAAAAACGACTGACAAGGTGCTATTATTTATTTTTTTATATAATTTCTCGTGCGATCTAATATAGTTTTTCTTTTCAGAGGATAAATTATATAAAAATTGTCCGAATGTTCTTTTTATCCTACTTACTCCGTCAGTTTGTGTGTAAATAGTACCATTATGGCTATAAAAAGGTACTTTAGTAGTGCAAGCAAGCAGTAGTTTCCTTAAAATATTGGGTTGAATTGATGGAGGTGGAATTGAATTATTATATATATATATATATATATATATATATATATACATAGCAAAATTTTATGACAAAATAAAAAAGTTTACTTGTAATGAGTTTACAATTCCCCATATACTATTCTTGACTTATAAAAATATATATCGTCATCTCAGATAGATAGATATAAAGAGAAAGAGATATATAGATAGATAAATAGATAGATAGATAACAAAAGACTGAGATAGATAGATAGATAGATAGATAGATAGATAGATATATAGATAGATAGATAGATAGATAACAAAAGACTGAGATAGATAGATAGATAGATAACAAAAGACTGAGATAGATAGATAGATATATAGATAGATATATAACAAAAGACTGAGATAGATAGATAGATAGATAGATAACAAAAGACTGAGATAGATAGATAGATAGATAGATAGATAGATAACAAAAGACTGAGATAGATATATAGATAGATAGATAACAAAAGACTGAGATAGATAGATAGATAGATAGATAACAAAAGACTGAGATAGATAGATAGATAGATAGATAGATAACAAAAGACTGAGATAGATAGATAGATAGATAGATAGATAGATAACAAAAGACTGAGACAGATAGATAGATAGATAGATAGATAGATAGATAGATAGATAGATAGATAGATCTACGTATGTAAGTCTGAGTGTTTAGTTTTTATTGTATTTTTTCCAGTTTTCGAATTAGGTGATGCGTATTATGTTCGACTTTGTGGATAAACTGTTCGAACATCTTGCTTTGCCCAAGTATTTTGCAGTCATTATTGAGAACCAATGTTGTGTCTGTGTCGTAGCTAGAATCCCTTTGTATACATCCTGGGAAGTTTGAAATAGACTACAGTGAGTTCTTCTATAACAGTTACTGCGAACGAAGCCACACGAAAAAATACGATTTATTAATGTATATTTTTTAGTTTTATTTTATTGTATTTTATTATATTTTCTGTACTATTATTTTATATATTTATTTATTTGCATTTTTCTCATATTAATATAATATATGCGCACATTAATATAATATATGCGCACATTAATTATATCATATGCACTTAGCGTCTCATATTTTGTATGATATTTGATGTGGGCAGTTTTTTTTTTGTAGCGTCTAGATTCTTTAGTCTTTCCTTGCATTGGGTGCCGTAGATTATCAATGCCTATGACAACAGCTGTCCAGTCTTGGCTACACTTAATAAATGTGTCGTTGAAGGAGCTAAAACTTTCGTGATTACTGACGGTTCTGTAATAGTGTAAAATTTCCTATTTGTTTTCTCTCTTCAGTTAATTCGAGATGTTAACATCTGCGAATAAAGCATAATGTTTCGCCCGTATATTCTCTTTAATCTCTCCATTTGGATCATCTGGAAAACCCTTACTTGACTTTCTGAATAGGGATATATATATAACCCCTTCCATGGTTTATGCTATCATCTCTAACCTGGATACCTACAAAACATGTGGAATTGATGGTATCTCTATAATAGTCCTTAAATCTACTCCCGGACTGGCTCCTGTTTTCTGTAATCTCTATACCAAATGCTTCGCTACGTCTTGCTTTCCAGTTGGTTGGAAATCTTTATCTATTGTTCCAGTCTTTAGGAACTCAGATGGATACTCGATCTTTCCAACTATCAGCCTGTTAGCCTTCAACCTCTATTTTTGTAAACTATTAGAAGACCTAATCAACGCTGAATTAACTAAGCACCTCAAAATCTCAGGGACATCTTTCAGGCAAGCAATATGCTTTTCGTTTCTCTTGGTCAACTGATGGTGTATTAACGATTATGGTGGAAAGGGTCTATCATGCTTTAGACAAGAATGGGGAAGATCGGACTGTTGCATTGGATATCTCGAAAGACTTTGAAAGCGTCTGGCATTTGGGTCTTCTTCACAAGTTGAAAGCTTATGGTATTTATGGACGGATATTTTAACTGATTCAGTCTTTTTATCAAATCGTAAAAGGAATGCTATCTTGAATGCCCGCTTTTCTCGATTCTTTTTATAGTAATGTAGGCATGCATTCTATACTTGGTCCTACGTTGTTTTTTTAATTTTCATTTACGACCATCCTGATGGCATCACCCCTCAACTTGGTATCTACACTGCTGACACAAATATTTATTCTTGCCTCGAGAGTAAGTCTAATCATATCGATATGGTTAAATTGGAAGCTGACCTCAAAATGATCTAAAGTCTTTTATTAACTGGGGAAAATGTTTTTTTTATTTTAAAGCCGTTAAAACAAAACTGCTATCTATTAATAATCTGATAGACCCATTTCCGCCTTCTATCGGCATGGCTGATGCTAACCTCCAGGACGGTGTCTCCTTCTGACTTCTTTGGCTAATAATTCCAGCTGACAGGAAGTGGAAATACTACATTTAATCCACTTCTGTGTCTGCTGCTAAGAATGTTGTTTTACTGCGTTGTGCTAAACAATGTTTATCTCCAGAATCTCTCTTACATATTTATAAGTCTACTTTTCGCTCATTCTTCGAATATCGCTGCCAGATATGATCTGGTGCTCCTACATTGTATAAAATCCAAAGAAGAATCAGCAATATTATTCGTCCTGTCCTGTTGTCTCGGCTTCAGTCTCTTTGCTACTACTGGGAAGTTGCTTCTCTGTGCCTTAATTGTTCAAATGAGCTCTTTGCTACGGTATCTCGACTTTATGAATTTAAGCGCAGTACTAGACTGGCAACAAGGTCTCATCAATTTACAGTTGAATTGGCTAGATGTAGCGCCGTAACTCCTACGCTAACAGTTTCTTTTCTCCCACTTTTCGTTTGTGAAAAACTCTTCCGGTTCCACGCTTTCCAGCCAAATTTGGTCATCAAACATTTAAATGCAATGACAGTCGTTATCTACTGTCTTCCTGATCGCACCTCTATAGTTCTCGCTCCTTAATAATGTCACTGTATTCTAATTATTTTACACCCAGTAATCCCTTAGGCATTGATATTTTTACTCTCTGGCTTGGGAAGAATTCGACTTCAAAATTGTCCACTAAAATTTACCCAGTGATTTTATGTATTTTGTTCGAGCACATTACTCAACAAATTAGAGCAAATCCGTCAGATCTGACAAATACAATATGGCAGTTGCTCTTGAAAGGGACCTTGACTAAGTGGTTTGTACATTTTAACGCCTCCAAACCGAAACTGCTTTCTTTTAACCACCATAGAGAACCTTTTCTGTCTTCTATCAGCATGTATGATTCTAGGTACCAGGAGAGCAAAACATTGTATTTTCTTGGACACACGTTTTCCACTAAATTGAAGTGAAGCAACGACATCGAATCAATAGCTACATCTACTTCAAGGAAGATTGAGTCACTGGGCAACAGAATCTCTCTTACACATTTACATATCTACCATTCGAACGTACATGGAATACTGGTGCCATATCTGGTCAGGTACACCTCTCGAAATTCTTGCCAGAATACAAAGAATGATCTATAATGTAATCAGTCCTAACCAGGCGTCTCGGCTTCTGTCAAATTCTCACCCTGTCTTTTGTACAAGTATTTTCATGACAACTGCTCTGGCGAGCCTTTATTTCCTGGTGCGCCGACTACATGGATTTAGACGTGCTACTAGATTGACATCTCAGTCCCACCCTGCTACCGTTGAAATAGTTAAATGTAGCCGCCACTTCTACTCCATCAGTTTCTTCTCTCGCCCTTCCCGACATTGTAACTCCATTCCGTTTCCTTGATAACTATTTTCTTCAAAAATTTAAATACAACATCAATCACCATCTTGTTTTATTGAATCCTTTTCAACTTTTGTTCTTTCTTCAATCGTCCTTATTCTCAATCTTGTCTTTCACTTTCATTGCTTGTAACCCCTTCTGCACTAGTGACATTACCGTCTTGCTTGGGAGATTGGAAATAATTATAATTATAATTATTATAATTATACATATATAATTATATATATATATGTATGTATGCATATATATATATATATATATATATATATATATATATATATATATATATATATATATATATATATATATATGTATGTATGTATGTATGTATGTATATATATATATATATATATATATATATATATATATATATATATATATATATATATATATATATAATTTGTGTATTTAGGCAGTAATCCTTCTTTCATGCATATTTCATTGAATACGACAGACAAGGAGCTTTTAGTTAGATTTTATGCAATTTCTCATGCGATCTAATAAAAAAAAAACACTTTCCAAATGTTCTTTTTCTCCAAGTGCTGTCGGCTATACATCATCTACATACAAAAAAAGGCTAAAAAATAATGGAAGCCTTATTAATAAAAACAAAAAACTACACTTATAATATCAACTATGTACATGGACACAATGTCTTGACCGTGTTCTGAAGATTGAAAACATTATATAAATACATCTATGCAACAAACTATTTCTTATTTAACAGTTAAAATATTTAATCCTTGAAAATGTATAGCCAAAAGCGCTCGGAATAAAAGAACATTCGGACAGTTTTTATATAATTTATCATCTGAAAAGAAAAAAATTATTCGATCGCATGAGAAATTGTATACAAAACTAAATCAAAGCACCTTGTCTGTCGTATATAATGTAATATATATATATATATATATATATATATATATATATATATATTCCAGTAGGAATCAGATGATTATATATTTATGCAATTAGAAATTATGTTTAGTTGTTGGAGGCACGGAAGAGTAATTGATAGCGGCTTGGATGGAAGAATCAGAGACCCGAGTTGAATCCATTACATTCACTTACGTGCTAATATCCTTGGGAAAGTTAAGAAACCTCTTCTTCACTCCCTCCCACCAGCTATGGGTAAATAGCAGGACATACCGGGTTCTATAGCCTTGGATAATAAAAAAATCTGCCTCGTCAGTCCTGCATCAAAAGATACATGATCGCCTAAGCGTGTATCTCGCATGGCACATAACTGACTGTTTGGTTGTTTCTACGATGAGTATATTGTTACATTTGTAACATTTAAATATATAGACACTTACATGCGCATACCTATCACACAGAAACGTGTGTGTGTGTATGCGTGTGCGTGTGTGCCTTTGTCTGTCAGTGTGTGCTTGCAATGGATTTAGTAAAATGATGAGAAAAAAAGATGACCAAGTAGTGAGGATTAGAGATATTTGAAAGTCGATAAGGACAAACATTGTCCGTATCAATACAAACTAATCTAGATGAAATAGCAGAATACATTTGTATATTCGCGATTAAAATAAATTGTCCTCTCATATTATTCTCCTTGTCTTTTCTGTTCTCATACTCTATCTCTCCTCTTTTCCTTCTCTCTCGGTCTTTCTCCCCCCCCTCTCTCTCTCTCTTATTTTACTTTATTTTATATATTTTCCGCTAGCTTGTCTGTATCTATGTATATGGCTAAGGTCATATGAATAATACCGCCACCGAGCTTGGAATCACATGATTGCCTTTTAGCTTAATTCATTTTAGAATAAGATTTATCTATCTTTAGATCTATCGACCTATCCGCCCATCTGTTTATCTCCGTCAGTTTATTTACAGCTATGTATCTATCGATAGGTTAGATATGTCTTGACAGCGGCAAGTATGATTTCCTGTCCACTATGGAAATTATTCAAAATACCCACTTTTACCAGCGGTCAAACTTTGTCCAGGTTTGTCGGTGTGGAATAACAAACGATTCAGTCGCAGGACTTCAATTTATTCGGCAGATGCGGAAGCTTATTATTTTATATATATATATATATATATATATATATATATATATATATATATATATATATATATATATATGTATGTATGTATATATATATCTATGTGTGTGTGTGTGTTTTCTGGCTTTTTTATATATCAGGCCATTATTAGTCACTTTTTCGGGTGTTACGTCACCTTTTAACTACTCTGGGTATAGCTGACCACTCATATTCGAGGATACCCGTCTACCAGGGTGGCTAGCCAATCCCTATTGCAGATGCTTGCTCAGGCGCATTTGTGTTTATTCAACACCCACAGAGCGCACCTGTGGTTTATACTGCAAGAATGCTGAGCAGAACTTAATTACAGTTTCTGAGAAAGAGCATGTTTTCTCGAGTGATCAACATTTTGAACAAGGCCAACAATTTGATCAAGGTCAGCACGCACAAGCCCTCAGCCACGATGACTTGTGACTTCGTCCTAGCACAAGCTATCGACGGCCTCCAAGGATTCCGCCTACACAATTTCACTCACAATGCTTGGGTCAACACGTAGTATGTCTTTCAGGCACTTTCCAAATTTGCCGCACGCTGAGATCGATCCCTCCAATCCGATAACATCAGGAATTCTCCTTCCTGACAAATCGACCAGGGTGAGAGTCGAACCCGGCTGTTATACTCAAAATGCGAGCTTTCTAACCACCCGGCCATGTGTCCATGCTACTCCGGGTATTACGTCATAAAATAACGATTCCAGTGTGGATTAATAAAATGCATTACGGAATAAATTCGATATCATAATCCTTTAGAACATCTGTCCTCTCAGGGAGTGCCGCATAAACCTAAAACATGTAGTCAACTTTTTAGGAAA
>OZ038497.1:56922497-56972497 GCA_964036315.1 Acanthosepion esculentum | reverse complement strand
TTGCGGCGCAAGCGACATATAACACGAAGAACTTTCTCAGCACAACAGCAGAGGAAACTTTAGAATAAAATTATTCAATTAACTATTATCTTGGGGAAATGTTATCAGTGAAAATCTAGTAGAATAGCGCCCGTGATAAAATCGGGAGCTCTATGAATATTTGATACACTTCCATTGGAAGCAGATACGCGTCGCGTTCTTCGTTTCTTACAGTGCGGCTGTATTCACTCCCTCACATTGAGTCGCAGCTCCCTTGTCAATAATTCATATTTCAATTTTATTACCAGGTTTAAACGTGTGATTCGTGCGATGGGTTCGACGACGGAAGATTTGGGAGGCGACAAGATATCCGGAAACGGCATTCACTGGCTTGTTGAGCATCTTGCACATTTTTCACCTGCGAATTTATCTATTTCTTTTTTTTTTTGGTAGTGGGGTCCAAATACAGAAGAAAACATTGAACAGCGGAAAATGATTTTCAAAGCAAGCAACCGTATTTCGAATAGCATCCAAAATCACTTTAAATTAATTTCGCTATTCCTTAGAAAGCTACACTCAATATCTGTCGAGTATTACAAAAGGCTATCTATTTTAGTTATTGCTACACTTGGAAGACTTCAGGTAATCTAGATTTGTTGATTATTATTTGGTAAAGTTCTTTGTTAATATTCTGTAGCAGCAGTCTATAAGAATGATTGTCTTCCGAAGAAGAATTGTTTTCTCGAGAGGATTCATTCGCTTGATGTCATTTCTGAGAAAACGGTCGTATAAAGTTGAACGTGTTGCATGCAATTCATGATATCCATATGAGAGTCTAAATCTAACATGGCTATTTCAAAAACATGATTCAAGGTAATGTTATTATTTTTATTAGATTGTTTTGAAACTTAGTTACTTACAATAGGTGCTTCAATTGGGATTGATGAGGATTTGATTCATGTATATTGCAATGTCAGTATTCTGGAAGAAACACAAACATTGATCACAGAAAGCATTCTTGAAGTAAGTCTCGATGAGTTTATTCAAGATCACTAAGGAATCTACCAGAATTTATTACCGGTGGGCGCAATCTTAGCAATATAAGAAACGTAGATGACTTCGTTTTTATACCAAGCCGGAAGGAAAAGTCAAGTAACACCTAGATCAGTTAATAAAGGAAAGCGAGAAGAAAGCTCTAAGCGTCAATTTTAAGATAAGCGAATGTATAATTGTCAGCAAGAGAAAAACTCGGATCAAGCAAGTACAAATATTCAAATATTTGGGAAGCGTTTTAACAGAGGTTGGAAAAATATGACATTGAAATTCGAACGCGTATTGTAATAACTAAAGTTGCTTTCCAAAAACTAAGCCAAGTTTTAAGAAACAAGCGTACATTATTTACATTATTCGAACTGTTATCCTCATCATCATTGCCATATTCACAACGTTTTTGGCCGATGTACACTCCGGAGTTCTTCAGGTGATTGGAATTTCCAAACGAACCCTTTATTTCGGTCACCCGGGTAGATTATTCTATTTCTACGTGTCATGCCTTTTCCGGATCTCTCAGTTATTTTCCTTTAACTCAACTCTCCAAGAAATAGAAAAAATCAGGCGTAGCTGATAAATATAGAGGGAAAAGGGAGATCACCGCCACCTTTGGGATGTGGTTGAAATAACAAGACAGAGAACATCATTGGAAAATACGAAAAATTATTGAATCAGCACATATGCTACGCCACAAAAATCTCTTGAGACGACCAAACATAGAAATGAATACAATACGGAAACAATAAGGAGTGCTAGAGAAAAGCATAAATAACAAGAACAAATTGCAATATTAGCTCTGGTAAAAAAATATGCAATAATAATAATAACAGAAAAATTGCAATGTGAGCACTAGTAAAAATGTTTGGTGAGAAATTGGGTTATAAGTCCTAGAAATTCATACGAAGACGTCTTCAAGGACAGATGGCCCAGTGGATAAAAGCGTTGGTTAGATCCAGTAATTGTACGTTCAGTGCCAGGTGGCAGGTATTGGTTAACCGGAAGAGACATCGGTTCGGTTCAAAATTACAATCACCTGTAGAAGGCCGAAACTATAGACAGGGTTATTTTGTTAAGATATTTCAAATACATTATATTCTCCATAAACAAGCCCAGCTCATCCTGTTGTATCTGTTTATTAAATTATGGGTGTTGGTTCTCTTGTTTCTTATTTAGATTTAGCGTAGTGTATTTTTTTTTAAGCCAGGTGGTCACGCAATACTTAACTGGATACTAATTTAGGCGCACTGAAAAAGAATACCTATATTTATGCAAATTTGAAATGTGATTGATATTTGAATTTGTTTTATATTTAATAGAGAATTAATATTTAAACAATAGGAAAAAAAAGGTTGCAGGAATGGTAATAGTAAATGTAATATCAGCGGTTTCCTTATAAGGAAACATTTGGAATTTAATTTAAATAATTCTCTAGGAAAATAGATTTCTCAAGTAATTTAGCTGTTATTACCCTTTCCAGTATTGATTTCTTCCGCTTCCGGACAATAATTACCCGCCACCCTGTGATAAGTATTAATTATTATTATTAAATTTGAAGGAACAATATATATATATATATATATATATATATATATATATATATATATATATTAACTTTAAATCTTATATATATATATATATATATATATATATATATATATATATATATATATATATACAGTAACCCGGATATAAGAGAGTTGTCGGGGCCGGAGAAGAAGTCTCTTATATCCGGGTTTCTCTTATATCCGGGTTTGGTCTATTATATATACATTAACACAGGCTCTAATTTGGGACCAGATAAAATATCTCTTATATCGGGTCTCTTATATCCGGGTTACACTATATATATATATATATATATATATATATATATATATATATATATATATATATATATATATATATAGTTTACGAAAACTAGGTAATCCGTATGGGTAGACCCAAGGAGGATAAAATCCAGAGAGCTCAATGTAAATCAGAGCTAATAATTTAAATAAAAACAGACCACTTTAAGGTTCCATATAATATATTATTTCACCACAGCCCTTTTAAAGGACAGCAGATCATCAGATTTTATTTCCAAAGATTGAAACGAAAAATGAAAAGAAATTTACACATTTATGACGGGCAGTAATAAGTAAATTAAAGAAGTGAGGGAGTGAGGGGGGTAGAGAGACATGATTGAGTTAGATGTAACATTTCTATTCTTTGAAATTTAAATTTTGGAGGAAATCAAGACATTGACACATTAAATCTGTTAACGGAAGTTATATATTGATATGGGAGGGGGATAGGACAAAAAGGCATAAAGAGAAAGAAGTTGTGATAAAGTGTCATTAACTTTCTTTGGAATGGACGCTGTTTTTTGCTTTACTTTGAGAGTTCATAAATATTATAATTTTTTATATAAGTTTGAATGTTTAAACAGTGTAAGGAATTTAATTATATGTTAGTTAAAGTTTTTTTAAAAACTTTATTACAAAAATTTTGGGGATTCAATATGAAATAGTCGATTAGAAAAATATTCATAGAATTTACATTAAAACACTAAAAATTTTTTTTCAAATATAAGTTTACTTCTAGTTGTAATTGATTATTAAGGTGATATCTCTATATCAGTTTGAATTTTATTCATGAATTCAATTAGCGACTATTATATATATATATATATATATATATATTATTATAAAAGATGACGAAAAAAACATTTTCAAATAGCTACGCAAACGCTTTCATATTTCAATACTAATATTACTTCTTCAGGAGATGGTAGGTAACTGGTGATTAAATGATTTGAAAATAATTTTTTAAGGTCCACCCCCTCCCCTTTAACATTCGGAAAAGTGGTAACACTTTGTTTTTAAATTTCCTTAAAAATCATTTAATCACCTAAAAATAAAGTCAAAGAATTGAAACATAAAAGATTTGCGTAGCGATTTCAAAATGTTTTCATTATAATCACTTTTTAACTCCATCTGTTCTTTCTCTCCTTTGTATATATATATATATATATATATATATATATATATATATATATATATATATATATATATATTAGTGAATACACATAATATCCAACGTCAGTAGTAAGACTCGGAGTTTCATGCAATTTTGCAATCTTCAGGTGCTGAGTATATTATAATTAATTATTTATAATTTTTATTATTCAAATACATAAGCACAAAAGACGCAGAAGTAAAAAATAACGCAAGTAAACATGTTAAGGGGGATAACTCTCTTGTTTTCGCATAAAAATACCCCAGTTATAACAATTAAAGTAAACTAGTACTCATGGTGTAGGTAGACGAGACTATATATACCTAATGTGTTTGAAAACAAGCCTTATTCTTACATAGGTGAAATTATTATATACACACATTATAAATCAATCGAGTACGGTAATATATGTGTAAGTAAAATGACTGGACACTGTATATCAGGAAGAATTATGTTTCACGTATATGTGCGTAGATGTATATACTCATACCTATATATATATATATTTATGTATGTATATGTATGTATGTGTATATATATATATATATATATATATATATATATACACACACATATATATATATTGAATAATATAGAAATATTGTGTCTATTTATTTTTACAATAATATCAGGTTAACATCAAGAAGCTAATTAGAGAACTAGAAATGATTAGAAAAACGTATACTATGTCTATATATTTCTATGAAACATGTGCTTGAATGTATATATGTTCATTATATATATATATATATATATATATATATATATATATATATATATATATATTGTAGATTAAATAAAAAACATTTTAAACTCGCTACACAATAAATTTCGTGTTTCCGCACTATGATGTGACACTTCAGGCAATGATAAATGATTATGTTTAATTTCGGAAGGAAACTACAATTATACTCCATTTAAATTATACTGAAATTATATTCCATTTGTTCTTATCTTATATATATATATATATATATATATATATATATATATATATATATATATATATATAAAATTCAAAGAAAGTGTCCACGTGTGCTTATAGTATTTAAAAAAAACAAGGTCAAACAAAAGGGTACAAATTGATCAGTAGGAAAAACTTTTATTAAATATTAATTATTAACCATAAGACAGAAATGAAGCACGGAAATGAAGGTTCTAAGTCCGGAATTTTCAGGCACGCCTGTGTCCATCATTAGTGGTGCGATTAACGGTGAAAACTCCCCAATGGTTGTCCTTTTGCCTGGTGTGAATCCTGTTGTAACTGGAATTATTAGTAAAAAAAAATCCGATCTTACGTATCTGTTCTCACGCTAGCTCAGGTGCATTTGTGTTTATTCAATACCCACAGAACCCACCTGTCGCTTATACTGCAACTATGCTGAGTAGACCTTAGTTACAGTTTCTGGGAAAGAGCGTGTTATCTAGTGATCAAGAATTTTAACAAGGCCAGCGCGCTCAAGCCTTCGGCCAAGATGTCTTCTTGCTAGCACAGCTATCAGGCACTTTGCAATGGTGACGCACGCTGGGATCGACCACTCCAATCCGATAACATCAGAAAGTCTCCTTCCTGACAAATCGACTATGGTGAGATTTGAACCTGTCTCTCATTGTCAGAATGCGATGTACGTGCATATTTTCCGACGTCGCTACATCAGTCACGTGGTGAAACATTTATATTATACAAAGAAATGATTTTTTGTCGATGCTCTCAATTCACTGGTGAATAATAATTATATAAATCATACGCTATACAAGGAACTTTTCGCAAGAAAACTCTTCTGAGTATTTTTTCAATGCTTATTAGCAAATTGATACATTTGACATCGTTCAATACTAATAGAATCGCATACACCATTCTGCCAGTTGACAAAGAACATTCTTGCACTTTCAGGCAATCATAGCTATCTTCATGCCTCCTGACTCGAAAACCAAGCAATCGTGATTTGCAGACGTTTGATTGCTGTTCACAACTTTTGAACTATTACGTCTTCTTACTTTACATCGGCCGGTAATTTCAGCCTCTTGCACCTTTTGTGAACGCATCATATAGCACTATCTCGCAGCAGCCTCGACTTCTAATCACTTGACACTTACCACTTAATATAAACGGACAGCGGCCCTCCAAATGATGTGCGATCACAAGGAGATAACGTCAGATATTGATGTGATAATTGTTCTCAGTGCGTATGCGTAAATCACTACTAAACTGTTGTATCATTTGGGAGTTTGTGTAACGCTGGACGAGACGCTTGGGAACTCTGATCTCTCCGTTGTTCTGAAATCCCACAGACTGGCCTCATCTATGTATATCTGCTCTTGTTACTTGCTATTTCTATTATGAAGTCCATTGAGAAAACGACCTTTGAGAAAGTAATATTCAAGCTATATTTTAAAATGATAACGAACAAAATTATAAGTATTATTAAATGTGTTTCAATATGATGAAGATGTCTCTGTAATATGCTCTGATTTGCAAGATGATATAGGAACCTTTTTTTTAAATTCTTAACGGAAGCTTTTACACAGACGGCTTGGAAAACACTGGATATTTAAAAAATTAAAAGACGTATCCGGCTAAACATGAAATATTCAAAGTCATTTCAACATCAATCAAAAGAAAATAAACATGTTTTCCAATCGATGAAAAGCTTTAAAAACAAATTAAAGAAACGCATCTATCCGGTCCAATTTTATAAAACGTGGCCTTTTAAAAAGAGACATAACATAGCCGTATACAGAGTTAGCTGTTACTCTGTTTCTATATCTTTTTGCGATTATGGCAAGGAGAAACCTGACATTACATAAAATCAAAGTAGGACAATTTATAGCTGGTAACAGTAAGAAAGACCTATGGTTTAATAATATGGTTTCTAAATAATGAAAAGTTATTAAACCATCGGCAGGAGTTAACGGTTTTTTTGCCGACATCAACAAATTTGCGCATTAAATAATTAACATAAAAATAGATAAACAAATAAATTCCATAGTTTAATAAAAGTCTTAAAAGCTTAGCCTAATCATTAAATAGAAAAACCCTTTGTGAAGTCGTCAAAAAATAAATTGTAGTCCAGTGCAACACGTTTGTATAAGAAATAGCCATTTGAATAAACAAAAAAATAAAGAGATTAATAGATAGATAATAATAAAACAGAATCCTCTCGACACTTAACGATCTGAAGAAGCGCCATAAAATATCTTCCGCTTTAAACTAACTAGACGGTGACCGCGACCATCAGATTTGAAATAGAGACCCCACCATAACCTGACATAAACTTTCCGAAGGTGACTGGTCTGTAGATAAGAATTAACTCTTCGACCACCTAACCAATATGGCCGCCCCCAGCCGTTTCCATGGCAATTAATATTGCAAGAGACCATACTTATAAACACGCGCAAATCACAAGATAGCTTATTCCTAAATTTTCGCTTGAGGATGAAACGGGACTCGATACCTTAATTCAACTTAATTTCAATAATTATATTGAGGGTTTCGGCTCTCGTTTTTGAAACATGAGAACTATTATGTAGCGAAGGAATCATATTTTTTTTTAAATATTATAATATAAGCTCTACTTCTGTATGGAGCACTGTCTTTTTAAAAAATAAAACAAAAATACTAAGGAACTCCGGATTATTTACCTAACGTGTTCTTTCCTATTTTTCTGCATACCTGCACACACACACACACACACACACAAACACACACACACACACAGACACACACACACACACACACACATATATATATATATATATATATATATATATATATATATATATATATATATTAATCATTTCACCCCAAGCAAGGCGATAATGTCACTAAGACGCAAGTGGGTTACCGGGAATGTAGGAGAATGGGAAGACTTTAATCAGGAGAAAGTAGAATAAAATAACAGGTTCAGGAAGATTGGAAATGGCGATTACACTGCATTTGAATATTTGAAGATTATAGGTGTTAGATAAAGCAAGAAATCGGAAAAGAGTTCAACACCTGAGAAGTGCGAGAAAAGAAACTACTATTGTAGAATAATACAAGTTAACTTATAGAAGTTACATATTAATGCTAGTTTAAAACGTGAGAGCATGATGTCACACTGAATTGCTGCCCTGGAGGTTAGCATCAGTCATGATGATAATGAGCAAAATTATTCTTTATGACGATTAACAGATAGCAGTTTCGTTTTGGAGGAATTAAAGGATATACGCCATTTCTTGCCCCAATTAACAACTGATTAGAAGTCATTTACACTTATTATATATCCTGTGGTATATATTTGTAAATTTGTATGAAATGAAGATATTCAATTTTCATGATTTTTCATCAAAATCCAAAAGAGTTACAACTTATAAAAGATGACTTGCTAATTGTTATGGTCCAGGTTCCTTGTACCACGGTGATGGTCCAAGGTAGAACAAATGAAGAATAACTCGAACACAGGTATGGAATAACACAGATATATTACAAACCGAATATGTACAAAAGAAGTAGAAGTGTTAGTAATCACAATCAGGTTAGGTTAGAGAGAACTATGTTGTCTCGAAGTATCACTATTCCAATGTCTTACAGTAATCGCCTGACACGACTCTGTCTGTGACTGACTGATTCACACTATTTTCACCAACACGCCCACGTGTGTCGAATGTGGCACAAGGCCGGTTTAATGTGGGCTTTCCGAGCCCGTAGGCTCGGGCAAAAAATTTCCGTAGAACCCGTATAAACGGGATCGGGTTGGTCAACCTCACGGAACGAGGCTCTGCCCTTCGGCGGAGCCTCGTCCGGGTTCTTCTCCACCAAGAGGCAGAGAGTTCCCCTCGGCCTCAGAGACAGAGAGTTCGACCGTCTAGCCGAGTCGTCCAAAAGGTCTGACTGACACGATGTTTATTAACACGCCCACGTGTGTCAAATGTGGCACAAGACCGGTTTAATGTAGGCTTCCGAGCCCGTAGGCTCAGGCAAAAATTGCCCGTAGAACCCGTATAAACGGGATCGGGTTGGTCAACCTCCCCGAACGAGGCTCTGCCCTTCGGCGGAGCCTCGTCCGGGTTCCTCCCTATCCAGAGGCAGAGAGTTCGACCGTCTAGCCAAGTCGTCCAAAAAGGACTGACTGACACGATGTTTAACAACACGCCCACGTGTGTCGAATCTGGCACAAGGCCGGTTTAATGTGGGCTTTCCGAGCCCGTAGGCTCGGGCAAAAATTGCCCGTAGAACCCGTATAAACGGGATCGGGGTGGTCAACCACCTCGAACGAGGCTCTGCCCTTCGGCGGAGCCTCGTCCGAGTTCCTCTCTGCCCAAAGGCAGAGAGTTCCCCTCTGCCTCAGAGGCAGAGAGTTCGACCGAATAGCCAAGTCGTCCAAAAAGGACTGACTGACACGATGTTTAACAACACGCCCACGTGTGTCGAATGTGGCACAAGGCCGGTTCAATGTGGCCTCTCCGAGCCCGTAGGCTCGGGCAAAAATTGCCCGTAGAACGCGTATAAACGGGATCGGGTTGGTCTACCACCCCGAACGAGGTTCTGCCCTCCGCGGAACCTCGTCCGAGTTCCCCTCTGCCCAAAGGCAGAGAGTTCCCCTCTGCCTCAGAGGCAGAGAGTTCGACCTGATAGGTGAGACGTCCAAAAAGGACTGACTGACACGATGTTTAACAACACGCCAACGTGTGTCGAATGTTGCACAAGGCCGGTTTAATGTGGGCTTTCCCAGCCCGTAGGCTCGGGCAAAAATTGCCCGTAGAACCCGTATAAACGGGATCGGGTTGGTCAACCTCCCCGAACGAGGCTCTGCCCTTCGGCGGAACCTCGTCCGAGTTCCACTCTGCCCAAAGGCAGAGAGTTCCCCTCTGCCTCAGAGGCAGAGAGTTCGACCTGATAGGTGAGACGTCCAAAAAGGACTGACTGACACGATGTTTAACAACACGCCCACGTGTGTCGAATGTTGCACAAGGCCGGTTTAATGTGGGCTTTCCCAGCCCGTAGGCTCGGGCAAAAATTGCCCGTAGAACCCGTATAAACGGGATCGGGTTGGTCAACCTCCCCGAACGAGGCTCTGCCCTTCGGCGGAACCTCGTCCGAGTTCCACTCTGCCCAAAGGCAGAGAGTTCCCCTCTGCCTCAGAGGCAGAGAGTTCGACCGAATAGCCAAGTCATCCAAAAAGGACTGACTGTTCTCACGCTAGCTCAGGTGCATTTGTGTTTATTCAATACCCACAGAACCCACCTGTCGCTTATACTGCAACTATGCTGAGTAGACCTTAGTTACAGTTTCTGGGAAAGAGCGTGTTATCTAGAGTGATCAAGAATTTTAACAAGGCCAGCGCGCTCAAGCCTTCGGCCAAGATGTCTTCTTGCTAGCACAGCTATCAGGCACTTTGCAATGGTGACGCACGCTGGGATCGACCACTCCAATCTGATAACATCAGAAAGTCTCCTTCCTGACAAATCGACTATGGTCAGATTTCAACCTGTCTCTCATTGTCAGAATGCGATGTACGTGCATATTTTCCGACGTCGCTACATCAGTCACGTGGTGAAACATTTATATTATACAAAGAAATGATTTTTTGTCGATGCTCTCAATTCACTGGTGAATAATAATTATATAAATCATACGCTATACAAGGAACTTTTCGCAAGAAAACTCTTCTGAGTATTTTTTCAATGCTTATTAGCAAATTGATACATTTGACATCGTTCAATACTAATAGAATCGCATACACCATTCTGCCAGTTGACAAAGAACATTCTTGCACTTTCAGGCAATCATAGCTATCTTCATGCCTCCTGACTCGAAAACCAAGCAATCGTGATTTGCAGACGTTTGATTGCTGTTCACAACTTTTGAACTATTACGTCTTCTTACTTTACATCGGCCGGTAATTTCAGCCTCTTGCACCTTTTGTGAACGCATCATATAGCACTATCTCGCAGCAGCCTCGACTTCTAATCACTTGACACTTACCACTTAATATAAACGGACAGCGGCCCTCCAAATGATGTGCGATCACAAGGAGATAACGTCAGATATTGATGTGATAATTGTTCTCAGTGCGTATGCGTAAATCACTACTAAACTGTTGTATCATTTGGGAGTTTGTGTAACGCTGGACGAGACGCTTGGGAACTCTGATCTCTCCGTTGTTCTGAAATCCCACAGACTGGCCTCATCTATGTATATCTGCTCTTGTTACTTGCTATTTCTATTATGAAGTCCATTGAGAAAACGACCTTTGAGAAAGTAATATTCAAGCTATATTTTAAAATGATAACGAACAAAATTATAAGTATTATTAAATGTGTTTCAATATGATGAAGATGTCTCTGTAATATGCTCTGATTTGCAAGATGATATAGGAACCTTTTTTTTAAATTCTTAACGGAAGCTTTTACACAGACGGCTTGGAAAACACTGGATATTTAAAAAATTAAAAGACGTATCCGGCTAAACATGAAATATTCAAAGTCATTTCAACATCAATCAAAAGAAAATAAACATGTTTTCCAATCGATGAAAAGCTTTAAAAACAAATTAAAGAAACGCATCTATCCGGTCCAATTTTATAAAACGTGGCCTTTTAAAAAGAGACATAACATAGCCGTATACAGAGTTAGCTGTTACTCTGTTTCTATATCTTTTTGCGATTATGGCAAGGAGAAACCTGACATTACATAAAATCAAAGTAGGACAATTTATAGCTGGTAACAGTAAGAAAGACCTATGGTTTAATAATATGGTTTCTAAATAATGAAAAGTTATTAAACCATCGGCAGGAGTTAACGGTTTTTTTGCCGACATCAACAAATTTGCGCATTAAATAATTAACATAAAAATAGATAAACAAATAAATTCCATAGTTTAATAAAAGTCTTAAAAGCTTAGCCTAATCATTAAATAGAAAAACCCTTTGTGAAGTCGTCAAAAAATAAATTGTAGTCCAGTGCAACACGTTTGTATAAGAAATAGCCATTTGAATAAACAAAAAAATAAAGAGATTAATAGATAGATAATAATAAAACAGAATCCTCTCGACACTTAACGATCTGAAGAAGCGCCATAAAATATCTTCCGCTTTAAACTAACTAGACGGTGACCGCGACCATCAGATTTGAAATAGAGACCCCACCATAACCTGACATAAACTTTCCGAAGGTGACTGGTCTGTAGATAAGAATTAACTCTTCGACCACCTAACCAATATGGCCGCCCCCAGCCGTTTCCATGGCAATTAATATTGCAAGAGACCATACTTATAAACACGCGCAAATCACAAGATAGCTTATTCCTAAATTTTCGCTTGAGGATGAAACGGGACTCGATACCTTAATTCAACTTAATTTCAATAATTATATTGAGGGTTTCGGCTCTCGTTTTTGAAACATGAGAACTATTACGTAGCGAAGGAATCATATTTTTTTAAAAATATTATAATATAAGCTCTACTTCTGTATGGAGCACTGTCTTTTTAAAAAATAAAACAAAAATACTAAGGAACTCCGGATTATTTACCTAACGTGTTCTTTCCTATTTTTCTGCATACCTGCACACACACACACACACACACACAAACACACACACACACACAGACACACACACACACACACACACATATATATATATATATATATATATATATATATATATATATATATATATATATTAATCATTTCACCCCAAGCAAGGCGATAATGTCACTAAGACGCAAGTGGGTTACCGGGAATGTAGGAGAATGGGAAGACTTTAATCAGGAGAAAGGAGAATAAAATAACAGGTTCAGGAAGATTGGAAATGGCGATTACACTGCATTTGAATATTTGAAGATTATAGGTGTTAGATAAAGCAAGAAATCGGAAAAGAGTTCAACACCTGAGAAGTGCGAGAAAAGAAACTACTATTGTAGAATAATACAAGTTAACTTATAGAAGTTACATATTAATGCAAGTTTAAAACGTGAGAGCATGATGTCACACTGAATTGCTGCCCTGGAGGTTAGCATCAGTCATGATGATAGTGAGCAAAATTATTCTTTATGACGATTAACAGATAGCAGTTTCGTTTTGGAGGAATTAAAGGATATACGCCATTTCTTGCCCCAATTAACAACTGATTAGAAGTCATTTACACTTATTATATATCCTGTGGTATATATTTGTAAATTTGTATGAAATGAAGATATTCAATTTTCATGATTTTTCATCAAAATCCAAAAGAGTTACAACTTATAAAAGATGACTTGCTAATTGTTATGGTCCAGGTTCCTTGTACCACGGTGATGGTCCAAGGTAGAACAAATGAAGAATAACTCGAACACAGGTATGGAATAACACAGATATATTACAAACCGAATATGTACAAAAGAAGTAGAAGTGTTAGTAATCACAATCAGGTTAGGTTAGAGAGAACTATGTTGTCTCGAAGTATCACTATTCCAATGTCTTACAGTAATCGCCTGACACGACTCTGTCTGTGACTGACTGATTCACACTATGTTCAACAACACGCCCACGTGTGTCGAATGTGGCACAAGGCCGGTTTAATGTGGGCTTTCCGAGCCCGTAGGCTCGGGCAAAAAATTTCCGTAGAACCCGTATAAACGGGATCGGGTTGGTCAACCTCACCGAACGAGGCTCTGCCCTTCGGCGGAGCCTCGTCCGGGTTCTTCTCCACCCAGAGGCAGAGAGTTCCCCTCGGCCTCAGAGACAGAGAGTTCAACCGTCTAGCCGAGTCGTCCAAAAGGTCTGACTGACACGATGTTTATTAACACGCCCACGTGTGTCAAATGTGGCACAAGACCGGTTTAATGTAGGCTTCCGAGCCCGTAGGCTCAGGCAAAAATTGCCCGTAGAACCCGTATAAACGGGATCGGGTTGGTCAACCTCCCCGAACGAGGCTCTGCCCTTCGGCGGAGCCTCGTCCGGGTTCCTCCCTATCCAGAGGCAGAGAGTTCGACCGTCTAGCCAAGTCGTCCAAAAAGGACTGACTGACACGATGTTTAACAACACGCCCACGTGTGTCGAATCTGGCACAAGGCCGGTTTAATGTGGGCTTTCCGAGCCCGTAGGCTCGGGCAAAAATTGCCCGTAGAACCCGTATAAACGGGATCGGGGTGGTCAACCACCTCGAACGAGGCTCTGCCCTTCGGCGGAGCCTCGTCCGAGTTCCTCTCTGCCCAAAGGCAGAGAGTTCCCCTCTGCCTCAGAGGCAGAGAGTTCGACCGAATAGCCAAGTCGTCCAAAAAGGACTGACTGACACGATGTTTAACAACACGCCCACGTGTGTCGAATGTGGCACAAGGCCGGTTCAATGTGGGCTTTCCGAGCCCGTAGGCTCGGGCAAAAATTGCCCGTAGAACGCGTATAAACGGGATCGGGTTGGTCTACCACCCCGAACGAGGTTCTGCCCTCCGCGGAACCTCGTCCGAGTTCCCCTCTGCCCAAAGGCAGAGAGTTCCCCTCTGCCTCAGAGGCAGAGAGTTCGACCTGATAGGTGAGACGTCCAAAAAGGACTGACTGACACGATGTTTAACAACACGCCCACGTGTGTCGAATGTTGCACAAGGCCGGTTTAATGTGGGCTTTCCCAGCCCGTAGGCTCGGGCAAAAATTGCCCGTAGAACCCGTATAAACGGGATCGGGTTGGTCAACCTCCCCGAACGAGGCTCTGCCCTTCGGCGGAACCTCGTCCGAGTTCCACTCTGCCCAAAGGCAGAGAGTTCCCCTCTGCCTCAGAGGCAGAGAGTTCGACCGAATAGCCAAGTCGTCCAAAAAGGACTGACTGACACGATGTTTAACAACACGCCCACGTGTGTCGAATGTGGCACAAGGCCGGTTTAATGTGGGCTTTCCGAGCCCGTAGGCTCGGGCAAAAATAACGGGATCGGGGTGGTCAACAACCCTCGGACGAGGCTCTGCCCTTCGGCGGAGCCTCGTCCGAGTTCCTCTCTGCCCAAAGGCAGAGAGTTCCCCTCTGCCTCAGAGGCAGAGAGTTCGACCGAATAGCCAAGTCGTCCAAAAAGGACTGACTGACACGATGATTAACAACACGCCCACGTGTGTCGAATGTGGCACAAGGCCGGTGCAATGTGGGCTTTCCGAGCCCGTAGGCTCGGGCAAAAATTGCACGTAGAACCCGTATAAACGGAATCGGGTTGGTCTACCACCCCGAACGAGGTTCTGCCCTCCGCGGAACCTCGTCCGAGTTCCTCTCTGCCCAAAGGCAGAGAGTTCCCCTCTGCCTCAGAGGCAGAGAGTTCGACCTGATAGGTGAGACGTCCAAAAAGGACTGACTGACACGATGTTTAACAACACGCCCACGTGTGTCGAATGTTGCACAAGGCCGGTTTAATGTGGGCTTTCCCAGCCCGTAGGCTCGGGCAAAAATTACCCGTAGTACCCGTATAAACGGGATCGGGTTGGTCAACCTCCCCGAACGAGGCTCTGCCCTTCGGCGGAGCCTCGTCCGGGTTCCTCCCTATCCAGAGGCAGAGAGTTCGACCGAATAGCCAAGTCGTCCAAAAAGGACTGACTGACACGATGTTTAACAACACGCCCACGTGTGTCGAATGTGGCACAAGGCCGGTTTAATGTGGGCTTTCCGAGCCCGTAGGCTCGGGCAAAAATAACGGGATCGGGGTGGTCAACAACCCTCGGACGAGGCTCTGCCCTTCGGCGGAGCCTCGTCCGAGTTCCTCTCTGCCCAAAGGCAGAGAGTTCCCCTCTGCCTCAGAGGCAGAGAGTTCGACCGAATAGCCAAGTCGTCCAAAAAGGACTGACTGACACGATGTTTAACAACACGCCCACGTGTGTCGAATGTGGCACAAGGCCGGTTCAATGTGGGCTTTCCGAGCCCGTAGGCTCGGGCAAAAATTGCCCGTAGAACGCGTATAAACGGGATCGGGTTGGTCTACCACCCCGAACGAGGTTCTGCCCTCCGCGGAACCTCGTCCGAGTTCCCCTCTGCCCAAAGGCAGAGAGTTCCCCTCTGCCTCAGAGGCAGAGTGTTGGACCGAATAGCCAAGTCGTCCAAAAAGGACTGACTGACACGATGTTTAACAACACGCCCACGTGTGTCGAATGTGGCACAAGGCCGGTTTAATGTGGGCTTTCCGAGCCCGTAGGCTCGGGCAAAAATTGCCCGTAGAACCCGTATAAACGGGATCGGGGTGGTCAACCACCTCGGACGAGGTTCTGCCCTTCGGCGGAGCCTCGTCCGAGTTCCTCTCTGCCCAAAGGCAGAGAGTTCCCCTCTGCCTCAGAGGCAGAGAGTTCGACCGAATAGCAAGTCGTCCAAAAAGGACTGACTGACACGATGATTAACAACACGCCCACGTGTGTCGAATGTGGCACTAGGCCGGTGCAATGTGGGCTTTCCGAGCCTGTAGGCTCGGGCAAAAATTGCACGTAGAACCCGTATAAACGTAATCGGGTTGGTCTACCACCCCGAACGAGGTTCTGCCCTCCGCGGAACCTCGTCCGAGTTCCTCTCTGCCCAAAGGCAGAGAGTTCCCCTCTGCCTCAGAGGCAGAGAGTTCGACCTGATAGGTGAGACGTCCAAAAAGGACTGACTGACACGATGTTTAACAACACGCCCACGTGTGTCGAATGTTGCACAAGGCCGGTTTAATGTGGGCTTTCCCAGCCCGTAGGCTCGGGCAAAAATTACCCGTAGAACCCGTATAAACGGGATCGGTGTGGTCAACCACCTCGAAAGAGGCTCTGCCTTTCGGCGGAGCCTCGTCCGAGTTCCTCTCTGCCCAAAGGCAGAGAGTTCCCCTCTGCCTCAGGGGCAGAAAGTTCGACCAGATAGGTGAGACGTCCAAAAAGGACTGACTGACACTACTGCTTCCTCTTTAGGCGCAGTATTTATGGTGTACGGGATAGTCCATTACAATTATGGGTAAGTTACCATAACACTAATAAACAGGTGAAATTAAAATTATCTTTTTATAACAAATATCTATGTCCCATAGTTTTAAGAGATGCAGGTTAACCTACACGTTATGTAGAAAGATTGGGCTACTTTCACAGTGATCTTTATTTAGGACCATGTCATCGCACATGGAGTCCTCTCCCAGTTATTGTCGTTTCACAGGGAGCGATTTTTTTTTAGTTTTGGTCTGTCTTCTGGGTGAGACATGCATGATAAAATAATCTTAAATAAAGATTCGCCATGGTTACTTTTGAAAGACAAGCGCCAATAAATTTATAATTTTCATTACTTCATCCATGTATTTTTCTTTAAGGATCGATTCTCAAGACAGATCGCAATCTGGAAACTTCTTTTATGGAGGTGCTAGCTGTGTGCTACCATCGGTCGTTGTTTGGAAGGTATATATGATTTCCTTTCAGGTCAGTAGTAGCCTGAAGGATTTATAACATGAGACGAAAACTAATTCTAATTAGTTGGACCTAAATATGTGACTATATATATATATATATATATTTTTATATATATATATATATATATATATATATATATATATATATATATATATATATGTCCCGTATGATTTTTAGTGTGTGGTGGCTAAAATCAAAATTGAGCTACAGGTTGGTGGTTGATCACTCTCATAACACGCCGAATGTGAATGTCAATTTGTGCGACCATACAAAATTGTTCACGTTTCTTTTGTTTACAGGTAGATGTGCATGTGTTATGTGCTGGCTGTAGGAGGCATTTCCGTGGTCCTTGATATACCGGATCGTTGCCAAGGTTATGGGGTTTGTTGGTTGTGTAAGAAGTTTTTGATGTTCTTGTTGCAGGCGTTTTCAACTTATCATAGAGTTCCGAGATTTATCAACGATATGACGTGGCATATCAAACAGCGAGAATAATCTGAACAGCTGATGTCTTCAGCTCTTAAGTGTTTGTCTGGAAAGGAGGGATTATAATTTATTTTCAATATCAGTTCCCCACCGAGAGACGCGTTGTTTTTTATAAGGGGCTTGTTGTTTGCGACTGGAGGGAAGTAGTCTGGGGTTGGAGTATATGTATAGCTAGACCCTTTCGTTGTCTGTAACTAAATTTCGTTTACTTCTATGAGGTGCTCCGTATGCTATCAACAAGTATGTTTTCCCCCGGGGTTTTACAGTAAATAATATTTTGACAATAAGGGTTTAATGCTAGTAATAAATGCTGGAACTAGGACAATTAGGGCTAATTAAATTTAGGTAATTCGGTTAACTGATGGATTCATTATATATATATATATATATATATATATATATATATATATATATGCAATTTTTATATATATTATTTATATATTATATATGCGAGGTACGTATTGGAAAGCGCTGTCACTGATATTGAGCGCTTTCCAATACGTACCTCGCATATATAATATATAAATAATATGTATAAAAATTGCATATATATATATATATATATATATATATATGCAATTTTTATATATATTATTTATATATATATAAATAATATGTATAAAAATTGCATATATATATATATATATATATATATGCAATTTTTATATATATTATTTATATATTATATATGCGAGGTACGTATTGGAAAGCGCTCAATATCAGTGACAGAGCTAACATATTTAGTTGGATTGATGTGAGTTTGTTACCCTGGGTTAATCAGTTTGTCTGACGATCACAAATACCGAGAAACCCAGGGTCACAAACTCACATCAATCCAACTATATATATATATATATATAGAGATAGATATATATATATAAATTTATGTATGTGTGTATATACATACATACATATGTATGTATATATATGTACAAGATTGAAAAGGATAATAGGTGGATGGGAATGGGAAGACAAAATACGACGAAAACAGGTTGTCTACTCATTATCAACCCATTTTGTCTTTCTTTCTATCTTTCGTTTTTTTTTAAATTTTGTTCATATCTATCTATCTATCTATCTATCTATCTATCTATCTATCTATTTAATTTCTGTTCATATGCAACAATATAACTATCTAATTATGTTCACATCTATTTATCTATCTATCATAAGTTGTTCATATTTATTTGTCGCAATCTCTACATATTTAGCTATCGATACATTTAACTATAAAACTCTCACATCAATCCAACTATATATATATATATATATATATATATATATATATATATATATATATATGTATGTATGTATGTATATATATATATATATATATATATATATATATATATATAATGGACAGAGAGAGAGAGACAAAGCGAGAGAAAGAGAGTGTGAAAGAATGAAAGGGAGGAAAATACAGATATTTGAGATTGATAGGATTGCTTTGCACGCATAACTGGTCAATTTTTCATTCCCGTTTAAGATCTAGCATGTTGATTTTACGCTTTTCCATTGGCAAGAGAAATGCAGCACAGTCTATTTCGGTTACCTCTCCGCCATGTTCAGTAATTATCGACAGAAAAATGTATCGACTTGGGATTTGGAACAGGTGAAAAGTTGAGCAGGTACGTAACAATAGTAGATTTGGAGGTAAGCTAAGTAAGGAACATCTTCGCTAACACAGTGTCTCGCTTCTGAAATACAAAAGATCGATAAATTTAACAGTTCCCCGATGAAACACACACACCAAAAAAAATCAACAACTAAGAGTTTCGTTTCTGACAGTGTTACATGTTCGATTACGTTTTAATCGTTCGGCAAAGAGTGGAGCGAATAATAGAATCCCGTGTGAGGAATTAATTAAGATGTACAAGATTGAAAAGGATAGTAGGTGAATGGGAATGGGAAGACAAAATACGACGAAAACAGGTTGCCTACTCATTATCAACACATTTTGTCTTTCTTTGTATCTTTCGTTTTTTTTTTTAAATTTTGTTCATATCTATCTATCTATCTATCTATCTATCTATTTAATTTTGTTTATATGCAACAATATAACTATCTAATTATGTTCACATCTTACTATTTATCTATCTATCATAAGTTGTTCATATTTATTTGTCGCAGTCTCTACATATTTATCTATCAATTCATTTAACTATAAAAGTATATATATATATATATATATATATATATAGATATATATATATATATTTTATATATCTGTTCATATCTATCTACCTAATTAAGTTAACACACAAGCACAAACACACTCGTATATATATATATATATATATATATATATATATATATATATATATATATATATATATACATACATACATATACACACACACACACACACACACACACACACACACACACACACACACACACACATATATATATTTCGGCAACATATCATTATTCAAACATGCTTGGTTGGAAATGAATGAGAAAAACTGCAGCGTCTCCCATTATGATTTTAATAACAACAAAGAAATTGATCCGTGAATTTGAAATGATTGAAATACAAATAAATAGGGATAATATGTCTAGATTATTAAGCCAGACGTGAAGATAGATAGATAGATAGATAGATAGATAGATAGATAGATAGATAGATAGATAGATAGATAGATAGAAAGTTTGGCTGAATGATAAGATATGCTCAAGAGGAACAGTGAAATGAAGAATCCAGGTAAAAGAGACAACTCGTGAATGCCAAATGAAATGAATCTGTGAATAGAGACATTTGAATGGAGCTTGTTTCAAAGACAACCACGCATGCATATATACGGAGTTAATATTGTGGGAAGGGAGGCATTCTCACGTGCAAATGTACACGCAAATAACGCTAAAATTTTATACTCTTCATGTTACGGGGTAACCTTTAAACTTCCTACATATCCTCATAAACTACTCTTCTTACCCCCACTGTTAAGCTCATGCGCCAGCATCATTCACTAAACCGCTACCATTAATTACTCTTAGTTCTTTTATTGTTGAGAAATAAGTAATAAAAATATGTATAAATACATAGATATTAGCTCACTTATAAATTCATATATCCATTTTTGTCAATCTGTTCAAATCTAGCTAGCTAGCTAGGTTGCTAGATCGAGAGTTGGAGAGAGTGAAGAGGTAGAGAAATAAATTTGTTCACGCTTATCTAAACATATGCAGCTTGATAAAATACCCTGTATATACAAACACAGGTGCTCATGGCTCTAACCACTCAGCTTATGTCCTGTAAGTATGTACATTAATATCTGGTGACGAATATTAAAACAAAGTGCTATTAGTTTCAAACAGCAAATATTTATATTATTAACATAAGTATTTTTTAAATTTTTTTTATACACATGTTGGTAATTCCTTAAACAATATATTTATTTTCGCTTACCGGCATGAATATGACTGTGTCGAGAAGGATTTCGCTTAAGACCACTATTCACCCACCCATATATATATATATATATATATATATATATATATATATATATATATATATATATATATATTTTTAAATGTAAATAATAACCTACGACGACAGTACAACTCGAAGTTTCCTGCTCAATGCAATCATCAGGTACTGATTTGAATTTACACCGTATAAATATCTACGTAATAGTTTTGCTACTTAACAATTAGCACTATTTTCATACACCAAACGATATATATATATATATATATATATATATATATATATGTGTGTGTATATATATATATATATATATATATATATATATATATATATATATATGCATATGTATGTATTTGTATTTGAATACTTACACGTACATTTATTTATCCATTTGAGTATAAATATACACACACACACACACATATATATATATATATATATATATATATATATATATATATATATATATGTGTGTGTGTATATATATATATATATATATATATATATATATATATAGGGGACTTATTCAACGCTTATTGAAAGATATCATAAAAATCTCTTAAATATAACATGTTTAAATGCATTTTCAATCTAAACATATATCTAAAAATATATATATATATATATATATATATATATATATATATATATTAAATAAAAATAAAAACAGACCACTTTCAGGTTCCATGTAATAAAGGACCGCGGATCATCAGATTCTATCCTCCTTGGGTCTACCCATACTGATTACCTAGTTTTTCGTAAACTATATATATATATATATATATATATATATATATATATATATATATATATATGCATGTTTCATTAAAACGACAGACAAGTTACTACGGTTAAGCTTTTTATTTAATTTTTATTGTGTTCGAACAAGAGCTTTCTTTTCTGGACAAAGGGTGTGTAAGAACTGTCCAAATGTTTTATATTTCCAAGCGCTTTCGGTTATACCTTTAGCCTTTATCAAGAATGATTGGATTTTTCAGCTTAATTGAGCGTGTGCATTAATTGTATGTCTTAGTGTGTAGTAGGGACGTTTTAATTTCCGAATGTGGTTAGCAAATTGTGGCTGTGTTCGTAGTTAATAGAAAAATTAAATAAAAAGCTCAATCGTAGTACCTTGTCTGTCGTTTTTAATGAAACATACATAAACGAAAGATTGTTGCTTAAATATATATATATATATATATATAACAGACAATGAATGTGTAGAATATTGATTATGAATCGTTCTGAACTCCGTATATTTGCTTCAATTTTAATTTTGGCCGAAAATAAAGACATAATTGTGCAACATTTGGATATTTTTTTATTAAGCTGTTCCGCGATCTAAGTTTTCGGTCCACATGAGTCATATTCAGTGTGGTTATGCGGCCATTTAAACAAAGATATTCACCATCAAACATGATATTCTGTTATGTTGACATAGAATATTGCTATGCGACGATAACGGTCGCGGAATAGCAGACGCAGGTCGTAAATTCATGATGCGGTTCTATGACGTCGTACCACGCGAGAGAACGAAGTATAAACAACAGAACCGTATGTCTAGATGCAATTTAATGTGTTGTGACTAGTTTGATATATATATATATATATATATATATATATATATATATATATATATATATATATATATATATATATATATATATATATGTCTAGTCACACTGATGAACTGTGATACAGCGAAAGTCTGTCTGTGGATGACGATATATATATATATATATATATATATATATACACACAAATCTCGTAACGGAGATAATGTGCCAAATGTTTTACTTGTTAAATAGAAGGAAGCGAACTCTTATTCCATACACGTTCATTTCGCAGAGGTCGGAATGAACGCTACTACCATTCAACAGACATCATGCTGAACATCATGTAGATCAACCATTATAAGAAATAGACAATAATTAATAACACACCCCTTGAAAATGGCTTAAGAAGTGGTGAAGGCACTTTTGACAAAAGGCGTTAATAATACTAGGAAAAGTCAATAAAAATTATCAGTTTTCCTTATCTGTCATATTCAACGAAACATCTTTAAAAGAAATGTTACTGCTCGAATATACCTCATATATATATATATATATATATATATATATATATATATATATATATATATATATATAAGTGTCTATTTACAAGTAATTAACATTGAGTAAGTAACTGCTATGATCTTCAAGTTGGCATGAATACCAAATGTAACGACTTGTGCGCTTTACTCTAAAAGCGAGAATCACCAGAAAAATTGATTAAACCTCACCGTTGCTGTCATCGTCCTCATTTGCATATTCATGAGCGCCCATTACTCTATAATTACGTTAATTTGCAATATGTCACATGATTTTGAATTTTATCGATTTCTATTCAGGCATTTTGACTTTCCGCATTCCCGGGAAAGAGAACGAAATATTACATTAGAAGAAAGAAAAAAAGACGTAAAAATGATAGAATGTAGAAACTGTATTATGTGTTAAATAAGCTGTACCAAATATATTATTTTACATGTTTGTTTTTTTAAAATAATTTCACCTAAGCAAGGCAATAAAGCCACTTAGATGCAAGAGGGCTACGGAGGATGAGATGACATGAGAAAAAATATATTAAAGTGAAACAACAACAAAAGAACTGGAATTAAGTAGACAAGACGTTACGATTGATATTGCATTTAAATTTTTGAAGATAAAATTTCACTGGGAAGTAAGAAGCCGAAAAAAAGAGTTCCACAAGCGAAAAGCGCGAAGGAAGAAACTGTTAACATAGAACTTGCGATTCAAATACTCTGCTTAAATTCATAAAGTCAAGATACCATAAGGCAAAGCTCATAAGAACAATTATCATCAATGTACTGATAGAAAAGGCAGCTATGTTACGTCGGTGAGAAAGTGACTGCCGCCGAGATAACGTAGATATAAATACGCTATTTAATATTTGTTTCTGTATAACACGCACTTTTGTTTCCATTTTTGTTCAGTCAATGAAATGAACAAATAGGTTCCAATAAGCTTTCTATATTAAGTTTAGATTAAAATGGTCGTAAGAATCAATAGTAGATGCCTCTATACATATATTTGTCTGTGCGTTGGATATTCTTTTTATCATTTCGCTTCCAAACATGACATTAACGTTAATAAGACATAAAGGAATACTGAGGCGCTAGAGAGTCTGTAAAAGAAAAGTATTAATGAGAGAGAACAGTAAGAGAACTGAGGCGCTAGAGAGTCAGTAAAAGAAAAGTATTAATGAGAGAGAACAGTAAGAGAACTGAGGCGCTAGAGAGTCTGTAAAAGAAACGTATTAATGAGAGGGAACAGTCAGAGAACTGAGGTGCTAGAGAGTCTGCAAAAGAAAAGTATTAATGAGAGAGAACAGTAAGAGAACTGAGGTGCTAGAGAGTCTGTAAAAGAAAAGTATTAATGAGAGAGAACAGTAAGAGAACTGAGGCGCTAGAGAGTCTGTAAAAGAAAAGTATTAATGAGAGAGAACAGTAAGAGAACTGAAGTGCTAGAGAGTCTGTAAAAGAAAAGTATTAATGAGAGAGAACAGTAAGAGAACTGAGGCGCTAGAGAGTCTGCAAAAGAAAAGTATTAATGAGAGAGAACAGTACGAGAACTGAGGCGCTAGAGAGTCTGTAAAAGAAAAGTATTAATGAGAGAGAACAGTAAGAGAACTGAGGCGCTAGAGAATCTGCAAAAGAAAAGTATTAATGAGAGAGAACAGTAAGAGAACTGAGGTGCTAGAGAGTCTGTAAAAGAAAAGTATTAATGAGAGAGAACAGTAAGAGAACTGAGGCGCTAGAGAGTCTGCAAAAGAAAAGTATTAATGAGAGAGAACAGTAAGAGAACTGAGGCGCTAGAGAGTCTGTAAAAGAAAAGTATTAATGAGAGAGAACAGTAAGAGAACTGAGGCGCTAGAGAGTCTGTAAAAGAAAAGTATTAATGAGAGGGAACAGTAAGAGAACTGAGGCGCTAGAGAGTCTGTAAAAGAAAAGTATTAATGAGAGAGAACAGTAAGAGAACTGAGGCGCTAGAGAGTCTGTAAAAGAAAAGTATTAATGAGAGAGAACAGTAAGAGAACTGAGGCGCTAGAGAGTCTGTAAAAGAAAAGTATTAATGAGAGAGAACAGTAAGAGAACTGAGGCGCTAGAGAGTCTGTAAAAGAAAAGTATTAATGAGAGAGAACAGTAAGAGAACTGAGGCGCTAGAGAGTCTGTAAAAGAAAAGTATTAATGAGAGAGAACAGTAAGAGAACTGAGGCGCTCGAGAGTCTGTAAAAGAAAAGTATTAATGAGAGAGAACAGTAAGAGAACTGAGGCGCTCGAGAGTCTGTAAAAGAAAAGTATTAATGAGAGAGAACAGTAAGAGAACTGAGGCGCTAGAGAGTCTGTAAAAGAAAAGTATTAATGAGAGAGAACAGTAAGAGAACTGAGGCGCTAGAGAGTCTGTAAAAGAAAAGTATTAATGAGAGAGAACAGTAAGAGAACTGAGGCGCTAGAGAGTCTGTAAAAGAAAAGTATTAATGAGAGAGAACAGTAAGAGAACTGAGGTGCTAGAGAGTCTGCAAAAGAAAAGTATTAATGAGAGAGAACAGTAAGAGAACCGAGGCGCTAGAAAGTCTGTAAAAGAAAAGTATTAATGAGAGAGAACAGTAAGAGAACTGAGGCGCTAGAGAGTCTGTAAAAGAAAAGTATTAATGAGAGAGAACAGTAAGAGAACTGAGGCGCTAGAGAGTCTGCAAAAGAAAAGTATTAATGAGAGAGAACAGTAAGAGAACTGAGGCGCTAGAGAGTCTGTAAAAGAAAAGTATTAATGAGAGAGAACAGTAAGAGAACTGAGGCGCTAGAGAGTCTGTAAAAGAAAAGTATTAATGAGAGAGAACAGTAAGAGAACTGAGGCGCTAGAGAGTCTGTAAAAGAAAAGTATTAATGAGAGAGAACAGTAAGAGAACTGAGGTGCTAGAGAGTCTGTAAAAGAAAAGTATTAATGAGAGAGAACAGTAAGAGAACTGAGGTGCTAGAGAGTCTGTAAAAGAAAAGTATTAATGAGACAGAACAGTAAGAGAACTGAGGTCCTAGAGAGTCTGTAAAAGAAAAGTATTAATGAGAGAGAACAGTAAGAGAACTGAGGTGCTAGAGAGTCTGTAAAAGAAAAGTATTAATGAGACAGAACAGTAAGAGAACTGAGGTGCTAGAGAGTCTGTAAAAGAAAAGTATTAATGAGAGAGAACAGTAAGAGAACTGAGGTGCTAGAGAGTCTGTAAAAGAAAAGTATTAATGAGAGAGAACAGTAAGAGAACTGAGGCGCTAGAGAGTCTGTAAAAGAAAAGTATTAATGAGAGAGAACAGTAAGAGAACTGAGGCGCTAGAGAGTCTGCAAAAGAAAAGTATTAATGAGAGAGAACAGTAAGAGAACTGAGGCGCTAGAGAGTCTGTAAAAGAAAAGTATTAATGAGAGAGAACAGTAAGAGAACTGAGGCGCTAGAGAGTCTGTAAAAGAAAAGTATTAATGAGAGGGAACAGTAAGAGAACTGAGGCGCTAGAGAGTCTGTAAAAGAAAAGTATTAATGAGAGAGAACAGTAAGAGAACTGAGGCGCTAGAGAGTCTGTAAAAGAAAAGTATTAATGAGAGAGAACAGTAAGAGAACTGAGGCGCTAGAGAGTCTGTAAAAGAAAAGTATTAATGAGAGAGAACAGTAAGAGAACTGAGGTGCTAGAGAGTCTGTAAAAGAAAAGTATTAATGAGAGAGAACAGTAAGAGAACTGAGGCGCTAGAGAGTCTGTAAAAGAAAAGTATTAATGAGAGAGAACAGTAAGAGAACTGAGGCGCTAGAGAGTCTGTAAAAGAAAAGTATTAATGAGTGAGAACAGTAAGAGAACTGAGGCGCTAGTGAGTCTGTAAAAGAAAATTATTAATGAGAGAGAACAGTAAGAGAACTGAGGCGCTAGAGAGTCTGTAAAAGAAAAGTATTAATGAGAGAGAACAGTAAGAGAACTGAGGCGCTAGAGAGTCTGTAAAAGAAAAGTATTAATGAGAGAGAACAGTAAGAGAACTGAGGTGCTAGAGAGTCTGTAAAAGAAAAGTATTAATGAGAGAGAACAGTAAGAGAACTGAGGTGCTAGAGAGTCTGTAAAAGAAAAGTATTAATGAGAGAGAACAGTAAGAGAACTGAGGTGCTAGAGAGTCTGTAAAAGAAAAGTATTCATGAGAGAGAACAGTAAGAGAACTGAGGCGCTAGAGAGTCTGTGAAAGAAAAGTATTAATGAGAGAGAACAGTAAGAGAACTGAGGCGCTAGAGAGTCTGCAAAAGAAAAGTATTAATGAGAGAGAACAGTAAGAGAACTGAAGTGCTAGAGAGTCTGTAAAAGAAAAGTATTAATGAGAGAGAACAGTAAGAGAACTGAGGCGCTAGAGAGTCTGTAAAAGAAAAGTATTAATGAGAGAGAACAGTAAGAGAACTGAGGCGCTAGAGAGTCTGTAATAGAAAAGTATTAATGAGAGAGAACAGTAAGAGAACTGAGGTCCTAGAGAGTCTGTAAAAGAAAAGTATTAATGAGAGAGAACAGTAAGAGAACTGAGGCGCTAGAGAGTCTGTAAAAGAAAAGTATTAATGAGAGAGAACAGTAAGAGAACTGAGGCGCTAGAGAGTCTGTAAAAGAAAAGTATTAATGAGAGAGAACAGTAAGAGAACTGAAGTGCTAGAGAGTCTGTAAAAGAAAAGTATTAATGAGAGAGAACAGTAAGAGAACTGAGGCGCTAGAGAGTCTGCAAAAGAAAAGTATTAATGAGAGAGAACAGTAAGAGAACTGAGGCGCTAGAGAGTCTGTAAAAGCAAAGTATTAATGAGAGAGAACAGTAAGAGAACTGAGGTGCTAGAGAGTCTGTAAAAGAAAAGTATTAATGAGAGAGAACAGTAAGAGAACTGAAGTGCTAGAGAGTCTGTAAAAGAAAAGTATTAATGAGAGAGAACAGTAAGAGAACTGAGGCGCTAGAGAGTCTGTAAAAGAAAAGTATTAATGAGAGAGAACAGTAAGAGAACTGAGGCGCTAGAGAGTCTGTAAAAGAAAAGTATTAATGAGAGAGAACAGTAAGAGAACTGAGGCGCTAGAGAGTCTGTAAAAGAAAAGTATTAATGAGAGAGAACAGTAAGAGAACTGAGGCGCTAGAGAGTCTGTAAAAGAAAAGTATTAATGAGAGAGAACAGTAAGAGAACTGAAGTGCTAGAGAGTCTGTAAAAGAAAAGTATTAATGAGAGAGAACAGTAAGAGAACTGAGGCGCTAGAGAGTCTGTAAAAGAAAAGTATTAATGAGAGAGAACAGTAAGAGAACTGAGGCGCTAGAGAGTCTGTAAAAGAAAAGTATTAATGAGAGAGAACAGTAAGAGAACTGAGGCGCTAGAGAGTCTGTAAAAGAAAAGTATTAATGAGAGAGAACAGTAAGAGAACTGAGGCGCTAGAGAGTCTGTAATAGAAAAGTATTAATGAGAGAGAACAGTAAGAGAACTGAGGTCCTAGAGAGTCTGTAAAAGAAAAGTATTAATGAGAGAGAACAGTAAGAGAACTGAGGCGCTAGAGAGTCTGTAAAAGAAAAGTATTAATGAGAGAGAACAGTAAGAGAACTGAGGCGCTAGAGAGTCTGTAAAAGAAAAGTATTAATGAGAGAGAACAGTAAGAGAACTGAAGTGCTAGAGAGTCTGTAAAAGAAAAGTATTAATGAGAGAGAACAGTAAGAGAACTGAGGCGCTAGAGAGTCTGCAAAAGAAAAGTATTAATGAGAGAGAACAGTAAGAGAACTGAGGCGCTAGAGAGTCTGTAAAAGAAAAGTATTAATGAGAGAGAACAGTAAGAGAACTGAGGCGCTAGAGAGTCTGTAAAAGAAAAGTATTAATGAGAGAGAACAGTTAGAGAACAGAGGCGCTAGAGAGTCTGTAAAAGAAAAGTATTAATGAGAGAGAACAGTAAGAGAACTGAAGTGCTAGAGAGTCTGTAAAAGAAAAGTATTAATGAGAGAGAACAGTAAGAGAACTGAGGCGCTAGAGAGTCTGTAAAAGAAAAGTATTAATGAGAGAGAACAGTAAGAGAACTGAGGCGCTAGAGAGTCTGTAAAAGAAAAGTATTAATGAGAGAGAACAGTAAGAGAACTGAGGTCCTAGAGAGTCTGTAAAAGAAAAGTATTAATGAGAGAGAACAGTAAGAGAACTGAGGCGCTAGAGAGTCTGTAAAAGAAAAGTATTAATGAGAGAGAACAGTAAGAGAACTGAAGTGCTAGAGAGTCTGTAAAAGAAAAGTATTAATGAGAGAGAACAGTAAGAGAACTGAGGCGCTAGAGAGTCTGTAAAAGAAAAGTATTAATGAGAGAGAACAGTAAGAGAACTGAAGTGCTAGAGAGTCTGTAAAAGAAAAGTATTAATGAGAGAGAACAGTAAGAGAACTGAGGCGCTAGAGAGTCTGTAAAAGAAAAGTATTAATGAGAGAGAACAGTAAGAGAACTGAGGCGCTAGAGAGTCTGTAAAAGAAAAGTATTAATGAGAGAGAACAGTAAGAGAACAGAGGCGCTAGAGAGTCTGTAAAAGAAAAGTATTAATGAGAGAGAACAGTAAGAGAACTGAGGCGCTAGAGAGTCTGTAAAAGCAAAGTATTAATGAGAGAGAACAGTAAGAGAACTGAGGTGCTAGAGAGTCTGTAAAAGAAAAGTATTAATGAGAGAGAACAGTAAGAGAACTGAAGTGCTAGAGAGTCTGTAAAAGAAAATTATTAATGAGAGAGAACAGTAAGAGAACTGAGGCGCTAGAGAGTCTGTAAAAGAAAAGTATTAATGAGAGAGAACAGTAAGAGAACTGAGGCGCTAGAGAGTCTGTAAAAGAAAAGTATTAATGAGAGAGAACAGTAAGAGAACTGAGGCGCTAGAGAGTCTGTAAAAGAAAAGTATTAATGAGAGAGAACAGTAACAGAACTGAGGTCCTAGAGAGTCTGTAAAAGAAAAGTATTAATGAGAGAGAACAGTAAGAGAACTGAGGCGCTAGAGAGTCTGTAAAAGAAAAGTATTAATGAGAGAGAACAGTAAGAGAACTGAGGCGCTAGAGAGTCTGTAAAAGAAAAGTATTAATGAGAGAGAACAGTAAGAGAACTGAGGCGCTAGAGAGTCTGTAAAAGAAAAGTATTAATGAGAGAGAACAGTAAGAGAACTGAGGCGCTAGAGAGTCTGTAATAGAAAAGTATTAATGAGAGAGAACAGTAAGAGAACTGAGGTCCTAGAGAGTCTGTAAAAGAAAAGTATTAATGAGAGAGAACAGTAAGAGAACTGAGGCGCTAGAGAGTCTGTAAAAGAAAAGTATTAATGAGAGAGAACAGTAAGAGAACTGAGGCGCTAGAGAGTCTGTAAAAGAAAAGTATTAATGAGAGAGAACAGTAAGAGAACTGAAGTGCTAGAGAGTCTGTAAAAGAAAAGTATTAATGAGAGAGAACAGTAAGAGAACTGAGGCGCTAGAGAGTCTGCAAAAGAAAAGTATTAATGAGAGAGAACAGTAAGAGAACTGAGGCGCTAGAGAGTCTGTAAAAGAAAAGTATTAATGAGAGAGAACAGTAAGAGAACTGAGGCGCTAGAGAGTCTGTAAAAGAAAAGTATTAATGAGAGAGAACAGTAAGAGAACAGAGGCGCTAGAGAGTCTGTAAAAGAAAAGTATTAATGAGAGAGAACAGTAAGAGAACTGAAGTGCTAGAGAGTCTGTAAAAGAAAAGTATTAATGAGAGAGAACAGTAAGAGAACTGAGGCGCTAGAGAGTCTGTAAAAGAAAAGTATTAATGAGAGAGAACAGTAAGAGAACTGAGGCGCTAGAGAGTCTGTAAAAGAAAAGTATTAATGAGAGAGAACAGTAAGAGAACTGAGGTCCTAGAGAGTCTGTAAAAGAAAAGTATTAATGAGAGAGAACAGTAAGAGAACTGAGGCGCTAGAGAGTCTGTAAAAGAAAAGTATTAATGAGAGAGAACAGTAAGAGAACTGAAGTGCTAGAGAGTCTGTAAAAGAAAAGTATTAATGAGAGAGAACAGTAAGAGAACTGAGGCGCTAGAGAGTCTGTAAAAGAAAAGTATTAATGAGAGAGAACAGTAAGAGAACTGAAGTGCTAGAGAGTCTGTAAAAGAAAAGTATTAATGAGAGAGAACAGTAAGAGAACTGAGGCGCTAGAGAGTCTGTAAAAGAAAAGTATTAATGAGAGAGAACAGTAAGAGAACTGAGGCGCTAGAGAGTCTGTAAAAGAAAAGTATTAATGAGAGAGAACAGTAAGAGAACAGAGGCGCTAGAGAGTCTGTAAAAGAAAAGTATTAATGAGAGAGAACAGTAAGAGAACTGAGGCGCTAGAGAGTCTGTAAAAGCAAAGTATTAATGAGAGAGAACAGTAAGAGAACTGAGGTGCTAGAGAGTCTGTAAAAGAAAAGTATTAATGAGAGAGAACAGTAAGAGAACTGAAGTGCTAGAGAGTCTGTAAAAGAAAAGTATTAATGAGAGAGAACAGTAAGAGAACTGAGGCGCTAGAGAGTCTGTAAAAGAAAAGTATTAATGAGAGAGAACAGTAAGAGAACTGAGGCGCTAGAGAGTCTGTAAAAGAAAAGTATTTATGAGAGAGAACAGTAAGAGAACTGAGTTCCTAGAGAGTCTGTAAAAGAAAAGTATTAATGAGAGAGAACAGTGAGAGAACTGAGGCGCTAGAGAGTCTGTAAAAGAAAGGTATTTATGAGAGAGAACAGTAAGAGAACTGAAGTGCTAGAGAGTCTGTAAAAGAAAAGTATTAATGAGAGAGAACAGTAAGAGAACTGAGGCGCTAGAGAGTCTGTAAAAGAAAAGTATTAATGAGAGAGAACAGTAAGAGAACTGAAGTGCTAGAGAGTCTGTAAAAGAAAAGTATTAATGAGAGAGAACAGTAAGAGAACTGAGGCGCTAGAGAGTCTGTAAAAGAAAAGTATTAATGAGAGAGAACAGTAAGAGAACTGAGGCGCTAGAGAGTCTGTAAAAGAAAAGTATTAATGAGAGAGAACAGTAAGAGAACTGAGGTCCTAGAGAGTCTGTAAAAGAAAAGTATTAATGAGAGAGAACAGTAAGAGAACTGAGGCACTAGAGAGTCTGTAAAAGAAAAGTATAAATGAGAGAGAACAGTAAGAGAACTGAGGCGCTAGAGAGTCTGTAAAAGAAAAGTATTAATGAGAGAGAACAGTAAGAGAACTGAGGCGCTAGAGAGTCTGTAAAAGAAAAGTATTAATGAGAGAGAACAGTAACAGAACTGAGGTCCTAGAGAGTCTGTAAAAGAAAAGTATTAATGAGAGAGAACAGTAAGAGAACTGAGGCGCTAGAGAGTCTGTAAAAGAAAAGTATTAATGAGAGAGAACAGTAAGAGAACTGAGGCGCTAGAGAGTCTGTAAAAGAAAAGTAATAATGAGAGAGAACAGTAAGAGAACTGAAGTGCTAGAGAGTCTGTAAAAGAAAAGTATTAATGAGAGAGAACAGTAAGAGAACTGAGGCGCTAGAGAGTCTGCAAAAGAAAAGTATTAATAAGAGAGAACAGTAAGAGAACTGAGGCGCTAGAGAGTCTGTAAAAGAAAAGTATTAATGAGAGAGAACAGTAAGAGAACTGAGGCGCTAGAGAGTCTGTAAAAGCAAAGTATTAATGAGAGAGAACAGTAAGAGAACTGAGGTGCTAGAGAGTCTGTAAAAGAAAAGTATTAATGAGAGAGAACAGTCAGAGAACTGAGGTGCTAAAGAGTCTGTAAAAGAAAAGTATTAATGAGAGAGAACAGTACGAGAACTGAGGTGCTAGAGAGTCTGTAAAAGAAAAGTATTAATGAGAGAGAACAGTAAGAGAACTGAGGTGCTAGAGAGTCTGTAAAAGAAAAGTATTAATGAGAGAGAACAGTAAGAGAACTGAGGTGCTAGAGAGTCTGTAAAAGAAAAGTATTAATGAGAGAGAACAGTAAGAGAACTGAGGTGCTAGAGAGTCTGTAAAAGAAAAGTATTAATGAGAGAGAACAGTAAGAGAACTGAGGCGCTAGAGAGTCTGTAAAAGAAAAGTATTAATGAGAGAGAACAGTAAGAGAACTGAAGTGCTAGAGAGTCTGTAAAAGAAAAGTATTAATGAGAGAGAACAGTAAGAGAACTGAGGCGCTAGAGAGTCTGTAAAAGAAAAGTATTAATGAGAGAGAACAGTAAGAGAACTGAGGTGCTAGAGAGTCTGTAAAAGAAAAGTATTAATGAGAGAGAACAGTAAGAGAACTGAGGTGCTAGAGAGTCTGTAAAAGAAAAGTATTAATGAGAGAGAACAGTAAGAGAACTGAGGTGCTAGAGAGTCTGTAAAAGAAAAGTATTCATGAGAGAGAACAGTAAGAGAACTGAGGCGCTAGAGAGTCTGTGAAAGAAAAGTATTAATGAGAGAGAACAGTAAGAGAACTGAGGCGCTAGAGAGTCTGCAAAAGAAAAGTATTAATGAGAGAGAACAGTAAGAGAACTGAAGTGCTAGAGAGTCTGTAAAAGAAAAGTATTAATGAGAGAGAACAGTAAGAGAACTGAGGCGCTAGAGAGTCTGTAAAAGAAAAGTATTAATGAGAGAGAACAGTAAGAGAACTGAGGCGCTAGAGAGTCTGTAATAGAAAAGTATTAATGAGAGAGAACAGTAAGAGAACTGAGGTCCTAGAGAGTCTGTAAAAGAAAAGTATTAATGAGAGAGAACAGTAAGAGAACTGAGGCGCTAGAGAGTCTGTAAAAGAAAAGTATTAATGAGAGAGAACAGTAAGAGAACTGAGGCGCTAGAGAGTCTGTAAAAGAAAAGTATTAATGAGAGAGAACAGTAAGAGAACTGAAGTGCTAGAGAGTCTGTAAAAGAAAAGTATTAATGAGAGAGAACAGTAAGAGAACTGAGGCGCTAGAGAGTCTGCAAAAGAAAAGTATTAATGAGAGAGAACAGTAAGAGAAATGAGGCGCTAGAGAGTCTGTAAAAGCAAAGTATTAATGAGAGAGAACAGTAAGAGAACTGAGGTGCTAGAGAGTCTGTAAAAGAAAAGTATTAATGAGAGAGAACAGTAAGAGAACTGAAGTGCTAGAGAGTCTGTAAAAGAAAAGTATTAATGAGAGAGAACAGTAAGAGAACTGAGGCGCTAGAGAGTCTGTAAAAGAAAAGTATTAATGAGAGAGAACAGTAAGAGAACTGAGGCGCTAGAGAGTCTGTAAAAGAAAAGTATTAATGAGAGAGAACAGTAAGAGAACTGAGGCGCTAGAGAGTCTGTAAAAGAAAAGTATTAATGAGAGAGAACAGTAAGAGAACTGAGGCGCTAGAGAGTCTGTAAAAGAAAAGTATTAATGAGAGAGAACAGTAAGAGAACTGAAGTGCTAGAGAGTCTGTAAAAGAAAAGTATTAATGAGAGAGAACAGTAAGAGAACTGAGGCGCTAGAGAGTCTGTAAAAGAAAAGTATTAATGAGAGAGAACAGTAAGAGAACTGAGGCGCTAGAGAGTCTGTAAAAGAAAAGTATTAATGAGAGAGAACAGTAAGAGAACTGAGGCGCTAGAGAGTCTGTAAAAGAAAAGTATTAATGAGAGAGAACAGTAAGAGAACTGAGGCGCTAGAGAGTCTGTAATAGAAAAGTATTAATGAGAGAGAACAGTAAGAGAACTGAGGTCCTAGAGAGTCTGTAAAAGAAAAGTATTAATGAGAGAGAACAGTAAGAGAACTGAGGCGCTAGAGAGTCTGTAAAAGAAAAGTATTAATGAGAGAGAACAGTAAGAGAACTGAGGCGCTAGAGAGTCTGTAAAAGAAAAGTATTAATGAGAGAGAACAGTAAGAGAACTGAAGTGCTAGAGAGTCTGTAAAAGAAAAGTATTAATGAGAGAGAACAGTAAGAGAACTGAGGCGCTAGAGAGTCTGCAAAAGAAAAGTATTAATGAGAGAGAACAGTAAGAGAACTGAGGCGCTAGAGAGTCTGTAAAAGAAAAGTATTAATGAGAGAGAACAGTAAGAGAACTGAGGCGCTAGAGAGTCTGTAAAAGAAAAGTATTAATGAGAGTGAACAGTAAGAGAACAGAGGCGCTAGAGAGTCTGTAAAAGAAAAGTATTAATGAGAGAGAACAGTAAGAGAACTGAAGTGCTAGAGAGTCTGTAAAAGAAAAGTATTAATGAGAGAGAACAGTAAGAGAACTGAGGCGCTAGAGAGTCTGTAAAAGAAAAGTATTAATGAGAGAGAACAGTAAGAGAACTGAGGCGCTAGAGAGTCTGTAAAAGAAAAGTATTAATGAGAGAGAACAGTAAGAGAACTGAGGTCCTAGAGAGTCTGTAAAAGAAAAGTATTAATGAGAGAGAACAGTAAGAGAACTGAGGCGCTAGAGAGTCTGTAAAAGAAAAGTATTAATGAGAGAGAACAGTAAGAGAACTGAAGTGCTAGAGAGTCTGTAAAAGAAAAGTATTAATGAGAGAGAACAGTAAGAGAACTGAGGCGCTAGAGAGTCTGTAAAAGAAAAGTATTAATGAGAGAGAACAGTAAGAGAACTGAAGTGCTAGAGAGTCTGTAAAAGAAAAGCATTAATGAGAGAGAACAGTAAGAGAACTGAGGCGCTAGAGAGTCTGTAAAAGAAAAGTATTAATGAGAGAGAACAGTAAGAGAACTGAGGCGCTAGAGAGTCTGTAAAAGAAAAGTATTAATGAGAGAGAACAGTAAGAGAACAGAGGCGCTAGAGAGTCTGTAAAAGAAAAGTATTAATGAGAGAGAACAGTAAGAGAACTGAGGCGCTAGAGAGTCTGTAAAAGCAAAGTATTAATGAGAGAGAACAGTAAGAGAACTGAGGTGCTAGAGAGTCTGTAAAAGAAAAGTATTAATGAGAGAGAACAGTAAGAGAACTGAAGTGCTAGAGAGTCTGTAAAAGAAAAGTATTAATGAGAGAGAACAGTAAGAGAACTGAGGCGCTAGAGAGTCTGTAAAAGAAAAGTATTAATGAGAGAGAACAGTAAGAGAACTGAGGCGCTAGAGAGTCTGTAAAAGAAAAGTATTAATGAGAGAGAACAGTAAGAGAACTGAGGTCCTAGAGAGTCTGTAAAAGAAAAGTATTAATGAGAGAGAACAGTGAGAGAACTGAGGCGCTAGAGAGTCTGTAAAAGAAAGGTATTTATGAGAGAGAACAGTAAGAGAACTGAAGTGCTAGAGAGTCTGTAAAAGAAAAGTATTAATGAGAGAGAACAGTAAGAGAACTGAGGCGCTAGAGAGTCTGTAAAAGAAAAGTATTAATGAGAGAGAACAGTAAGAGAACTGAAGTGCTAGAGAGTCTGTAAAAGAAAAGTATTAATGAGAGAGAACAGTAAGAGAACTGAGGCGCTAGAGAGTCTGTAAAAGAAAAGTATTAATGAGAGAGAACAGTAAGAGAACTGAGGCGCTAGAGAGTCTGTAAAAGAAAAGTATTAATGAGAGAGAACAGTAAGAGAACAGAGGCGCTAGAGAGTCTGTAAAAGAAAAGTATTAATGAGAGAGAACAGTAAGAGAACTGAGGCGCTAGAGAGTCTGTAAAAGCAAAGTATTAATGAGAGAGAACAGTAAGAGAACTGAGGTGCTAGAGAGTCTGTAAAAGAAAAGTATTAATGAGAGAGAACAGTAAGAGAACTGAAGTGCTAGAGAGTCTGTAAAAGAAAAGTATTAATGAGAGAGAACAGTAAGAGAACTGAGGCGCTAGAGAGTCTGTAAAAGAAAAGTATTAATGAGAGAGAACAGTAAGAGAACTGAGGCGCTAGAGAGTCTGTAAAAGAAAAGTATTAATGAGAGAGAACAGTAAGAGAACTGAGGTCCTAGAGAGTCTGTAAAAGAAAAGTATTAATGAGAGAGAACAGTGAGAGAACTGAGGCGCTAGAGAGTCTGTAAAAGAAAGGTATTTATGAGAGAGAACAGTAAGAGAACTGAAGTGCTAGAGAGTCTGTAAAAGAAAAGTATTAATGAGAGAGAACAGTAAGAGAACTGAGGCGCTAGAGAGTCTGTAAAAGAAAAGTATTAATGAGCGAGAACAGTAAGAGAACTGAAGTGCTAGAGAGTCTGTAAAAGAAAAGTATTAATGAGAGAGAACAGTAAGAGAACTGAGGCGCTAGAGAGTCTGTAAAAGAAAAGTATTAATGAGAGAGAACAGTAAGAGAACTGAGGCGCTAGAGAGTCTGTAAAAGAAAAGTATTAATGAGAGAGAACAGTAAGAGAACTGAGGTCCTAGAGAGTCTGTAAAAGAAAAGTATTAATGAGAGAGAACAGTAAGAGAACTGAGGCACTAGAGAGTCTGTAAAAGAAAAGTATAAATGAGAGAGAACAGTAAGAGAACTGAGGCGCTAGAGAGTCTGTAAAAGAAAAGTATTAATGAGAGAGAACAGTAAGAGAACTGAGGCGCTAGAGAGTCTGTAAAAGAAAAGTATTAATGAGAGAGAACAGTAACAGAACTGAGGTCCTAGAGAGTCTGTAAAAGAAAAGTATTAATGAGAGAGAACAGTAAGAGAACTGAGGCGCTAGAGAGTCTGTAAAAGAAAAGTATTAATGAGAGAGAACAGTAAGAGAACTGAGGCGCTAGAGAGTCTGTAAAAGAAAAGTAATAATGAGAGAGAACAGTAAGAGAACTGAAGTGCTAGAGAGTCTGTAAAAGAAAAGTATTAATGAGAGAGAACAGTAAGAGAACTGAGGCGCTAGAGAGTCTGCAAAAGAAAAGTATTAATAAGAGAGAACAGTAAGAGAACTGAGGCGCTAGAGAGTCTGTAAAAGAAAAGTATTAATGAGAGAGAACAGTAAGAGAACTGAGGCGCTAGAGAGTCTGTAAAAGCAAAGTATTAATGAGAGAGAACAGTAAGAGAACTGAGGTGCTAGAGAGTCTGTAAAAGAAAAGTATTAATGAGAGAGAACAGTCAGAGAACTGAGGTGCTAAAGAGTCTGTAAAAGAAAAGTATTAATGAGAGAGAACAGTACGAGAACTGAGGTGCTAGAGAGTCTGTAAAAGAAAAGTATTAATGAGAGAGAACAGTAAGAGAACTGAGGTGCTAGAGAGTCTGTAAAAGAAAAGTATTAATGAGAGAGAACAGTAAGAGAACTGAGGTGCTAGAGAGTCTGTAAAAGAAAAGTATTAATGAGAGAGAACAGTAAGAGAACTGAGGTGCTAGAGAGTCTGTAAAAGAAAAGTATTAATGAGAGAGAACAGTAAGAGAACTGAGGCGCTAGAGAGTCTGTAAAAGAAAAGTATTAATGAGAGAGAACAGTAAGAGAACTGAAGTGCTAGAGAGTCTGTAAAAGAAAAGTATTAATGAGAGAGAACAGTAAGAGAACTGAGGCGCTAGAGAGTCTGTAAAAGAAAAGTATTAATGAGAGAGAACAGTAAGAGAACTGAAGTGCTAGAGAGTCTGTAAAAGAAAAGTATTAATGAGAGAGAACAGTAAGAGAACTGAGGCGCTAGAGAGTCTGTAAAAGAAAAGTATTAATGAGAGAGAACAGTAAGAGAACTGAGGCGCTAGAGAGTCTGTAAAAGAAAAGTATTAATGAGAGAGAACAGTAAGAGAACAGAGGCGCTAGAGAGTCTGTAAAAGAAAAGTATTAATGAGAGAGAACAGTAAGAGAACTGAGGCGCTAGAGAGTCTGTAAAAGCAAAGTATTAATGAGAGAGAACAGTAAGAGAACTGAGGTGCTAGAGAGTCTGTAAAAGAAAAGTATTAATGAGAGAGAACAGTAAGAGAACTGAAGTGCTAGAGAGTCTGTAAAAGAAAAGTATTAATGAGAGAGAACAGTAAGAGAACTGAGGCGCTAGAGAGTCTGTAAAAGAAAAGTATTAATGAGAGAGAACAGTAAGAGAACTGAGGCGCTAGAGAGTCTGTAAAAGAAAAGTATTAATGAGAGAGAACAGTAAGAGAACTGAGGTCCTAGAGAGTCTGTAAAAGAAAAGTATTAATGAGAGAGAACAGTGAGAGAACTGAGGCGCTAGAGAGTCTGTAAAAGAAAGGTATTTATGAGAGAGAACAGTAAGAGAACTGAAGTGCTAGAGAGTCTGTAAAAGAAAAGTATTAATGAGAGAGAACAGTAAGAGAACTGAGGCGCTAGAGAGTCTGTAAAAGAAAAGTATTAATGAGAGAGAACAGTAAGAGAACTGAAGTGCTAGAGAGTCTGTAAAAGAAAAGTATTAATGAGAGAGAACAGTAAGAGAACTGAGGCGCTAGAGAGTCTGTAAAAGAAAAGTATTAATGAGAGAGAACAGTAAGAGAACTGAGGCGCTAGAGAGTCTGTAAAAGAAAAGTATTAATGAGAGAGAACAGTAAGAGAACTGAGGTCCTAGAGAGTCTGTAAAAGAAAAGTATTAATGAGAGAGAACAGTAAGAGAACTGAGGCACTAGAGAGTCTGTAAAAGAAAAGTATAAATGAGAGAGAACAGTAAGAGAACTGAGGCGCTAGAGAGTCTGTAAAAGAAAAGTATTAATGAGAGAGAACAGTAAGAGAACTGAGGCGCTAGAGAGTCTGTAAAAGAAAAGTATTAATGAGAGAGAACAGTAACAGAACTGAGGTCCTAGAGAGTCTGTAAAAGAAAAGTATTAATGAGAGAGAACAGTAAGAGAACTGAGGCGCTAGAGAGTCTGTAAAAGAAAAGTATTAATGAGAGAGAACAGTAAGAGAACTGAGGCGCTAGAGAGTCTGTAAAAGAAAAGTAATAATGAGAGAGAACAGTAAGAGAACTGAAGTGCTAGAGAGTCTGTAAAAGAAAAGTATTAATGAGAGAGAACAGTAAGAGAACTGAGGCGCTAGAGAGTCTGCAAAAGAAAAGTATTAATAAGAGAGAACAGTAAGAGAACTGAGGCGCTAGAGAGTCTGTAAAAGAAAAGTATTAATGAGAGAGAACAGTAAGAGAACTGAGGCGCTAGAGAGTCTGTAAAAGCAAAGTATTAATGAGAGAGAACAGTAAGAGAACTGAGGTGCTAGAGAGTCTGTAAAAGAAAAGTATTAATGAGAGAGAACAGTCAGAGAACTGAGGTGCTAAAGAGTCTGTAAAAGAAAAGTATTAATGAGAGAGAACAGTACGAGAACTGAGGTGCTAGAGAGTCTGTAAAAGAAAAGTATTAATGAGAGAGAACAGTAAGAGAACTGAGGTGCTAGAGAGTCTGTAAAAGAAAAGTATTAATGAGAGAGAACAGTAAGAGAACTGAGGTGCTAGAGAGTCTGTAAAAGAAAAGTATTAATGAGAGAGAACAGTAAGAGAACTGAGGTGCTAGAGAGTCTGTAAAAGAAAAGTATTAATGAGAGAGAACAGTAAGAGAACTGAGGTGCTAGAGAGTCTGTAAAAGAAAAGTATTAATGAGAGAGAACAGTAAGAGAACTGGGGTCCTAGAGAGTCTGTAAAAGAAAAGTATTAATGAGAGAGAACAGTAAGAGAACTGAGGTGCTAGAGAGTCTGTAAAAGAAAAGTATTAATGAGAGAGAACAGTAAGGGAACTGAGGTGCTAGAGAGTCTGTAAAAGAAAAGTATTAATGAGAGAGAACAGTAAGAGAACTGAGGTGCTAGAGAGTCTGTAAAAGAAAATTATTAATGAGAGAGAACAGTAAGAGAACTGAGGTGCTAGAGAGTTTGTAAAAGAAAAGTATTAATGAGAGAGAACAGTAAGAGAACTGAGGCGCTAGAGATTATGTAAAAGAAAAGTATTAATGAGAGAGAACAGTAAGAGAACTGAGTTGCTAGAGAGTCTGTAAAAGAAAAGTATTAATGAGAGAGAACAGTAAGAGAACTGAGGCGCTAGAGATTATGTAAAAGAAAAGTATTAATGAGAGAGAACAGTAAGAGAACTGAGTTGCTTGAGAGTCTGTAAAAGAAAAGTATTAATGAGAGAGAACAGTAAGAGAACTGAGGCGCTAGAGAGTCTGTAAAAGAAAAGTATTAATGAGAGAGAACAGTAAGAGAACTGAGGCGCTAGAGAGTCTGTAAAAGAAAAGTATTAATGAGAGAGAACAGTAAGAGAACTGAGGCGCTAGAGAGTCTGTAAAAGAAAAGTATTAATGAGAGAGAACAGTAAGAGAACTGAGGTGCTAGAGAGTCTGTAAAAGAAAAGTATTAATGAGAGAGAACAGTAAGAGAACTGAGGCGCTAGAGATTATGTAAAAGAAAAGTATTAATGAGAGAGAACAGTAAGAGAACTGAGTTGCTAGAGAGTCTGTAAAAGAAAAGTATTAATGAGAGAGAACAGTAAGAGAACTGAGGCGCTAGAGATTATGTAAAAGAAAAGTATTAATGAGAGAGAACAGTAAGAGAACTGAGTTGCTAGAGAGTCTGTAAAAGAAAAGTATTAATGAGAGAGAACATTAAGAGAACTGAGGCGCTAGAGAGTCTGTAAAAGAAAAGTATTAATGAGAGAGAACAGTAAGAGAACTGAGGCGCTAGAGAGTCTGTAAAAGAAAAGTATTAATGAGAGAGAACAGTAAGAGAACTGAGGCGCTAGAGAGTCTGTAAAAGAAAAGTATTAATGAGAGAGAACAGTAAGAGAACTGAGGTGCTAGAGAGTCTGTAAAAGAAAAGTATTAATGAGAGAGAACAGTAAGAGAACTGAGGCTAGAGAGTCTGTAAAAGAAAAGTATTAATGAGAGAGAACAGTAAGAGAACTGTGGCGCTAGAGAGTCTGTAAAAGAAAAGTATTAATGAGAGAGAACAGTAAGAGAACTGAGGCTAGAGAGTCTGTAAAAGAAAAGTATTAATGAGAGAGAACAGTAAGAGAACTGTGGCGCTAGAGAGTCTGTAAAAGAAAAGTATTAATGAGAGAGAACAGTAAGAGAACTGAGGTGCTAGAGAGTCTGTAAAAGAAAAGTATTAATGAGAGAGAACAGTAAGAGAACTGAGGCTAGAGAGTCTGTAAAAGAAAAGTATTAATGAGAGAGAACAGTCAGAGAACTGAGGTGCTAGAGAGTCTGTAAAAGAAAAGTATTAATGAGAGAGAACAGTAAGAGAACTGAGGCGCTAGAGAGTCTGTAAAAGAAAAGTATTAATGAGAGAGAACAGTAAGAGAACTGAGGTGCTAGAGAGTCTGTAAACGAAAATTATTAATGAGAGAGAACAGTCAGAGAACTGAGGTGCTAGAGAGTCTGTAAAAGAAAAGTATTAATGAGAGAGAACAGTAAGAGAACTGAGGCGCTAGAGAGTCTGTAAAAGAAAAGTATTAATGAGAGAGAACAGTCAGAGAACTGAGGTGCTAGAGAGTCTGTAAAAGAAAAGTATTAATGAGAGAGAACAGTCAGAGAACTGAGGTGCTAGAGAGTCTGTAAAAGAAAAGTATTAATGAGAGAGAACAGTCAGAGAACTGAGGTGCTAGAGAGTCTGTAAAAGAAAAGTATTAATGAGAGAGAACAGTAAGAGAACTGAGGCGCTAGAGAGTCTGTAAAAGAAAAGTATTAATGAGAGAGAACAGTAAGAGAACTGAGGTCCTAGAGAGTCTGTAAAAGAAAAGTATTAATGAGAGAGAACAGTAAGAGAACTGAGGCGCTAGAGAGTCTGTAAAAGAAAAGTATTAATGAGAGAGAACAGTAAGAGAACTGAGGTGCTAGAGAGTCTGTAAAAGAAAAGTATTAATGAGAGAGAACAGTAAGAGAACTGAGGTGCTAGAGAGTCTGTAAAAGAAAAGTATTAATGAGAGAGAACAGTCAGAGAACTGAGGTGCTAGAGAGTCTGTAAAAGAAAAGTATTAATGAGAGAGAACCGTAAGAGAACAAGAAATAAGAAAACAGAAGATAACGATTGATATTGCAATTTATTTTTAAAGATTAAGTGAGAAGTGCGTGAGAAGAAACTGTTAGTATCGTAGTTAGGGTTGCATTTAGACATTTCAACTGTAAAATGATGGAACCTTGCCGACAATCTAGTACTCTTCTAGCATGTCTGGAATGTTACGCGCACATACACACACACACACACACACACACAGACACACACACATGCACGCACACTCACGCAATCACACAGAGGTAAAATTCTATTTACAGACGTGACGAAATAATGTCCGTTCGATTTTAAGCACTTTTCCACTGCCGTCTTCTCACTCTTTTTCCTTCTTAGTCGCTTTATCACCTTGCTTGAAATGATTTAAAAAAAAAAAGATATAAGCATAATTTTAGTCGATTAATTTATAAAATTTAGTCAGTCATTTATGTGCCATACGTAATACACGCTTAGGCGATCATGTATCTTTCGATACATGACTGAAGAGTCAGATTTTTCCCCGCAGTAGATTGCTATTTCTTTCTGCGGTAGACCAGTTGCCACCCAAGGCTATAGAACCCGGTCTGTCCTGCTATTTACCCCTAGCTGGGAGGGAGGGGAAGAAGAGGATTCATAACTTTCTCAAGGGTATTAGTACGTAAGTGAATTTCAATCAGTTATGTGCCATGCGTGATACACGCTTAGGTGATCATGTACCTTTCGATACATGACTGACGAGGCAGATTTTTTTCCCGCAGTAAGTTGCCATTTTTTTCTGCGGTAGACCAGTTGCCATCAAATGTCTGTCTTGCAATTGACACAAAGCGCGAGGGGGGATGAAGAGGATTCATACATTCCCATGGGTATTAGCACGAAAGTGAATGTAATGGATTTGACTGGAATTCGAACTCGGCTCTCTGATTCCTCAATCCGAGTCGCTCTCCATTGCTCCACCGTTGATAGTTTTCCAAAATATGTTAATAAATATATCAACATCGCAGTCTTATTGATTATGTTTATTCTCAAGCTGTGCTCTAAACGGTAATGTCGTTGCCACTTTCATCGAAATAAATGTCATTTTTTTTAAGCTATCAAAAAAAAATTGCTTATGTATAATGATCCCTAAAAGCCAAATTTGAAATTTATTTTTTACTTTTTTATTTTTTTTACAGTAAGGTTCACCCCTTACAAGGCTTTGAGGTCACTCGTGGTAGAGTGTTACGTTAGGGGGTAGTTTATATGGATAAGGGAAGATAACGCTTGACTCTAGATTTGAATAGGTTAAGATTATAGTGATCGGGGAAACATACTCTTGGAAGTTTATTCTATAGGGAAGTGGATCGCGGAAAGAAGCTGTTTTAGTGGAACTTACTACTCGGCATTGCTGGTCCTAGCCATGGAGATGAGACCTGGTGGGACCATGAGGTGCAGTTCGTTCGAAAACCTTTCCATGGCAGTAACGATAGAACAGTGTGAGACTCGCCACATCCCGCCTGTAAGAGAGAGGTTGGAGTGCGGAAAATAATTATCCTCCAAGGACTCGGATACGCTTTTGAACTCTATCAAGACTGGAATGTGAGGTCTGGGCAGGTCCAGCCCAAATATGGTAACAGTACACCATTTCGGCAGGATCTGGCTCTTATAAAGGTAGAGGATAGCATGAGGAGTCCGGTACTTGCTGGAGCGGTACAGGGAGCCGAACATTTTACCTGCGTCTTTAGCGATGGATCGTATATAAGATTGCTTTTTTAGCATTTCACCTCAAGCAAGGGCTGTATGCGACTAGTACGTAAGGGGTTACAGAGAGTGGGAGCTAAAGTAAAGAGGCGTGACAGAGGATACCATTAAGAGAAGGACAGGGGAATGTCGATTGACATTACATTTGAATAGTTGGAGATTATGGCTATCAGGAAAACAAGTAATAGGAAGTGAATTCCACAGACGGAAGGTGCGAGACATGAAGCTATTGGAGTAGAAGAGGCGGCTACATTTAACTGTTTCGATAGTGAAAGGGTGGGACCGAGATGCCAACCTAGTAGCACGTTTAAATTCATGCATACTGGGAACTAGGGAAAGTTGCTCGTCGGAGCAGTTACTGTGAAAGTATTTGTACAAAAGACAGAGGGAGGCAACAACACATCTGTGAGAGAGTGACTGTAGACGAGATGCCAGATCAGGGGCAATCACATTGCATATCCGTCTTTGAAGTTTGTCGAGGGCCTTAAGACGAACAGCGGGGGCTCCAGACCATATATGGCAGCAGAATTCCATGCAAGGGCGAATGGTTGATTTAGAGATTTGAAGGTTGGACTGGATCGAGAAAAACTTTCTGGCGCGACACAGGGAAGCTACTTTCCTTGCGGTAGATGAAGCTATTGATTCAATGTATTTGCCCCACCTCAGGTCAGCGTACAGAGATCAACCAGTCGCAAGGTGGTATTAACAATCAGGCATGCTAACGGGAGGTAGGGAAGGGAGTGGTGAGTAATAGAGTTCAGTTTTCTCCGGTGCGAGTTTTGATTATTAAACCTGAATGTGTAAATAGATTGTCTAATAAAAATGTACAACTATGTTGTCCAAGATATAAGGCACATGATAAGCCTTCATTTTTTTGTGCCGATTACATTTCTTATGCTCTGCTTGTCATGGTCTTTTCCACAAGGCAGTAAATCTTCCCAGCAGATGGGTGGATACAAAAGAGGAATAGCGGAGAGAGCTTCACCACATTTTGTCGGTGGTCACACGTACTCGTATGACTGCAACTTAAACTCGACCTTATACCATACTCCCGTTGAAGTGGTCTGTAGACACCTTATGTAGTACAGAGTCAAAGCCTCAGTACATCAAATGATGGTCTTATTGTTCTGTAGCAGATACTTTCTACTATTGGTCCTGCTATTTAAGCCATAATTGAGGTTCGGTGGATTTTGCGCAAAAGTGAATGCAAGTGCCACGAGCGGAATTTGAACACGGCACGCTGAATCCAATTTTCACGGCGAGATATGCCCATATCTTAAAAGTGGACGCTCGCAATTAAATGCGGATTTAGTATTACACTCCAGTTCAGATTCAGGGGTGGGGCTGATTATCTAATCTAGTTGGTGGCTAAGGTGAATCCGTTGCACCTGTTGCATAACAATGGGGAAATGCCGAATGAACGTGAGTAGGTTTTGACTCAGCTCCCATATACTAAAACTTGTGCAAAGTTCTGTACAATAAGCATCATAGCAAAAGTACCAGTATATATATATATATATATATATATATATATATATATATATATATATATATATATATATATATATATATATAGATAGATATATGTATATATATATATGTATATATATATATATGTATATATATATATATGTATATATATATATATATATATATATATATATATATATATATATATATATATATATATATATATATATAAAGAGAGAGACAAAGAGATACAGACAGACAGAGACAGAGACAGATAGACATATAGATAGATAGGGAGAAGAGAACATATTTACATTGATATAGAGAAAGAGAGAGTGAGAAAGAGAGATATGTAGAAAATAATAGATTGAGATAGATATATAGATAATTAACAAATTTAGATAAAGTGATAGATGGAAAGAAAAGAATATATTTGGATAGATATGAAAAAGAGTGTAGATTGATGTATAGACAGACAGATATAAAAGAACACATACACCCACACACAGACACACACACACACACACACACACACACATATATATATATATATATATATATATATATATATATATATATATATATAAAGAGAGAGATAGCAATATAGATAGATGGAAGAGAACAAATTTAGATGGATATATATATATATATATATATATATATATATATATATATATATATATATATATATACATATATGTATAGATAGATAGATAGATAGATAGATAGATAGATTTGTATTTGTTATGCTTTATCAAACGTTTCAGTGGTATTACTTTAAAATATATTCCAGAGTATAAAAAAATCTTGGCGGAGTAATTATTATATTTACTGCTACAAGTCCTTTTATTTAACCCATAGCTGGGAGAAGAATAGGTAGATTCACACCTTGCCGAAGCGTATTTGCGCATAGGGTAATATAAGAAACCCAAACTGGCATTTGAACTTAGCTTTTCGATTTCCAATTACGAGCCGTTATCCATTATATCAACCGCACGCCGAAGCTTACTGCACCAGGTCTTCCAATGTGGTCAACCATCTAGGTACTGATCAGGCTCGACGTTGCTTAACTTCTGTGATCGTACGGGAACCAGTGTTTCAAAGTGATATTACAGTAAGCCAGACAGTTAGATAGATAGATAGATAGATAGATAGATAGATAGATAGATAGATAGATAGATAGATAGATAGGTTTTGGAGCGGATACACAGATATATTTTGATCTTTGTATATGTCAATCATATAGGAGCATCCAATTATTGTTTCCGTGATAATCAGGCTTGAAGAGACTGCTGCCAACATATTAGTAGTCACCTATAAAATAAATGTTTTCAGCGAGGTAAACTTTGCCACGTTTTAGTTATTAGTTACAAGGATGCCTGAAATGGGAAGAGAAAATTTGACAAGCAGCGGTAAATTATTCTGGCTATTAATTTGTTATTTGACTGAAGAAAAAAATTGAAGTTGGAAACTGGAAAGTACATCGAGAAATTTAAAAAAAAAAATAAAGAAGGAAAGAAAGATTAATGAATATAAAGTGAAAGCGAGAAAATAAATACATTTAATAAAACTGGTGTAAACGATAGAAAAATAAACGGGAGAAAGAGAAAGAGAAAGAAAAATAATCACACATATAAAGAAAGAGAGATAGAGGGAAAGAAAAAAAGAAACGAATTAACTGTATCGGCAGCAAAAGGAAAAAGGTAAAGGAGAGAATGAAAAAGATAAAAATGGACATAAATATATCGAATAGATGAAAGAAAGGAAAAAAGAACGAATGGTAAAGATAGATAGATAGATAGATAGATAGATAGATAGATAGATAGATAGATAGATAGATAGATAGATAGATAGAACAGAATTAAATGGACAGATAGAGAGAACAGAATTAGATACATACATAGATAGATATGAAGAAAATTAGATAGATAGATGGAAATAGAATTAGACAGATAGATAAATTTGAAGAGAATTAAATAGATAGATATGATGAGAATTAGATAGATAGATTGATCGATAGATAGATCAAAATAAGTTTTAGTAGATAGATCAAAATAAGTTAGGTAGATAGATGGATAGAGAATTATATATATATATATATATATATATATATATATATATATATATATATATAGATAGATAGATAGATAGATAGATAGATAGATAGATCAAAATAAGTTAGATAGACAGATATGAAGAGAATTAGATAGATAGATAGATAGATAGATAGATAGACAGACAGACAGACAGACAGACGGAATAACATGAACAGAATTAGATTTGTTTCTGAATCAAGACCAAAACTAATGTGGAAATATGTTTAGCAATTACTGTTGCCGAACTCAAAACAGATAATCTTAATAAACACATGTAAATGTATTTCGCCAAGGCGAGAGATGGTGTCGAAGTATTGGGTGCGTAGTTGTAAATGAAATCCATTACAAACGTCAACAGGTTGATATACAACAGAAAGTAAAGGGGAAAAAGCATTCAAAGAAAAGAAGAAAATAAATAAGGCTTTTGGTATTGATCGAATTCGAAAGCTAATTGTGTAGAGTAGCGATTTCGATATTGTGTGGATGCCCCAGGCCTGAAGCCTTGTGCCATGCTGAGCTACGATTGGTAAACCAAATAAAATCAATGAAAATCTCATGACCTAGAAGATCATTGTAGAACAATGCTATATCCAGGGCATTTTCTCTCGGCAAGGGGAGTTACTTTCCGTTACCCTTCTATAAACAGGCTGAAGAGATTACATTGAAAGTGGCGAACTACGTCCAGGGTACAATTACATGGATAGTTATTATAATCTGACATAGACTGATATGAACGGACATAGATAGATAGATAGATAGATAGATAGATAGATAGATAGATAGATAGATAGATAGATAGAACAGGATTATATATATATATATATATTTATATATATATGTATATATGTATGTATATATATATATATATATATATATATATACATATATATATATTTATATTTACATATATATATAGAGAGAGATAGATAGATGATAGATAGAAAAGAATTATATATATATATATATATATATTTTGAGAGAGAGAGCGAGAGATAAATATGAACAGAATTAGATATCTATATATATATAGATAGATAGATAGATAGATAGATAGAACAGAATTAGATACATACATAGATAGATAGATAGATAGATAGATTAGAACAAATGTTTATATATATATATATATATATATATATATATATATATATATATAGAGAGAGAGAGAGAGAGAGAGAGAGATAGAGATAGATAGATAGAACAGGATTATATATATATATATATATATATATGTATATATATATGTATGTATATATATATGTATATTTACATATATATATAGAGAGAGAGAGATATATAGATGATAGATAGAAAATAATTATATATATATATATATATATGGAGAGAGAGATAAATATTAACAGAATTAGATAGATAAATAGATAGATAGATAGATAGAACAGAATTAGATAGATAGATAGATAGATAGATAGATAGATAGATAGATAGATAGATAGATAGATTAGAACAAATGTAGATAGATAAGGAGATTTTAAGATATATTTGAATAGAGTCTGATAGATATATACCAACAGAATTGGTTACAGAGATAGAAGAGATCAGTTTAATATATATTTGAGCAGAGTGAAATATATGAATATATAGAATATATAGATTTAGATAGAATATAACAAATATAGATAGATAGATCAACACAGTTTAAGATAGATATGAACAGAGTCAGATAGACATTCATAGATAG
>OZ038497.1:56907497-56919997 GCA_964036315.1 Acanthosepion esculentum | reverse complement strand
AAATCTCCCCGAATCCGTAGGCTCTCCGGTTTCTGATCTTAACGTTTATTTTTCCTCAGTTTCTTCTTTAAATAATTTTATAATTTTAATTATAAAATTATTTAAAGTAGAAACTGAGGATAAATACATATGTTTTTTTAAATTTATTTTGTTTTTATTGAACTTATGTTGGAATAAACTTTAAGATCAGAAACCGGAGAGTCGAGTATGGAATCTAATGGATTTCATTAGATTCTCTTATATGCTAATTACCCTTAGACATATATCAATGTCTTCTATGTCTATATTTTATGTTCTATACTTAATATAGATTAAATTTAAAATTTAAAATTGGTAATTTCTAATTTTTAATTTTATACTATAATTTAATATTTATTAGTTAGAATGAATTCTATTTTATTCTAACCCTAACATGAAAGCATTAAATAATTATTATAAATTAAGTTCGTTGTCAAGTTTTTTGAATTCTCGTATACTTGTATTTTGATTGGTCATTCCAGCTTATGTAACAGAGTTTCCCCTAGCGAGGGGTGTTTGATTGATTTGAAGCTTTTAAAAGCCTTTATTCTACATTCAACACCATCACTTGATAAGACAAGAAGTGTTGAAACAAAATGGCTATTTGTGTAGTGATTTTATAACATTTATGTTATAATTTTCGAATAAATGATTATATTTATGTGTGTGTGTTTGTGTGTGTGCGCGTGTGTGTGTGTGTGTGTATGTGTGTGTGTGGGGGGGAATGAGATAACGTCATATTTTTTATATATCTAGAACATTATTGGAGAAATTGGAAAAAAGTTTACTTGTGACGCGTTTCGTCCTTCAGGATTTCATCAGACTCAATTTTGTTAAGCAAATGAACAAAATTTTGTCCGATGAATTCCTGAAAGACGATCCGCATCACAATTATTTTTTTTCCCACTTTGTCATACAATTTCCTCATGCATGAATATATATATATATATATATATATATATATATATATATATATATAATAAATTAACTTATTTAAAATATTTTTTTCGCTACACAGTAATAACCATGTTTCAAATATGGAAGCTAAAATCTTCGAATTTAACTTTGTAATTAAATTAAAAAAACATTAGTTCCATTTCATCCTCAAGCGAATTTTGGAGTAATTTATTTTTAAATTTAGTGAGTTTTAAAGGCACGGCAAAAATTCATAATTCGCTGTTTCCAAGGATACAGAGAAATCCACTCACCCAGACAAGGGGCAGTAGCGTGTTCATTTTCATTAGCTTTTGTTGTATCAGTTATTAGTTACGTTCGAAAAACAGGTTATATTTAGGTATGGGTAGTATATTTTTTAAAATATTATTTATTTGTGACGTAAAAAGATTGGATATGATTAAAATTTACAACTGAACATATTTCTAAAGAGGTTTTAATAGATTTTCTATTTCCCATTTAGGGATCTTAAATATATTGATATTTTTCTTGATATAAATTCCATAGATGACTGATCATCAAATTACAATTTGCATTTTAAAATATTTTTTTTTAAAAATGGAAGCGAACGGAGAACCAGACCTTCACTAGACGAAGAATTTCACAAGAGATATAGCCATCGAAATGCTGCATCTGTAGCGCATTACATAAACATTAAGAGACAGTACAAGAGATTTGCAGAGGTTAAAAACCGAACTAAAATTTGGTACACCTTAATGATTATGCACATAGAATCTGGAGAAGGCAATCCCTCTTTGTTCATTATATCCATAGCAATTTCAACTCTCCCTTTATAATATTAATCATAAGTGTATTTTTATGTTTCACTTTTTTCCTAAATTTCTTGGATGATCCATGGTCTTCGCAGAATCCTTCTGTAGAAGCAAATATCTGTTACTTGAAGTATCTTCATCAACTTGATAAGATCCAGAGACGGATATGCAATGTAATTGGCCCTGATCTGTCATCTCGTCTGCAGTCGCTCTCTCACAGACGCGACGTTGCCTCGCTCTGTCTTTTTTACAAATACTTTCACGGTAATTGCTCCGAGTAGCTGCTTTCGCTGGTTCCTAGGCCTCATGAATTTAAACGTCCTACGAGGCTGGCATGCCGTTCCCACCCCTTCACCGTTGAAACTGTTAGATGTAGACGTCTCTTCTACTCCAATAGCTTCATGTCTCGCACATCTCGCCTGTGGAACTCCTTTCCTTATTCCTGTTTCTCTGACAAATTCAATCTCCAACTATTTAAGTGTAACGTCAATCGACATCTCCAGCTGCCTTGATCTATCCACTTCCCTTCTCCACATCCTTTCACCTTTCATTCCTATCTGCTCTCACTCCAAATCTTCTGTAACCCCCTTGCCTTGATCGATCCACTATCTTTCTCCACATCCTCTCCTTTGCCACTCCTATCTGCTCTTCCTCCAAACCTTCTGTAACCCCTTGCGTGCTAGTGGCTTCCAGCCTTGCTTGGAGTGATAAGCTTAAGAAAACAAAAAAAAACTGTGAGGAGATGGTCCAGCGTTTACTGCCATGTAGAACGACCGATATCAGTTATGTACAATACATGATACACGCTTAGGCGATCATGTATCTTTCGATCATGTATCTTTCTGCGGTTGTCCAGTTACCATCCAGCTATAAAACCTGGTTTGTCCTGCTGGGTTGGGGAAGAAGACGATGATTCTTTCCCCAGGATATTGGCAAGTAAGTGAATTTCAGTCAATTATGTACAATACGTGATACACGCTTAGGCGATCATTTATCTTTCGATACATGACTGACAATGCAGATTTTTTCCCCGTAGTAGGTTGCCATTTCTTTCTGCGATAGACTAGTTGTCATCCAAGCCTATAGAACCCAATCTGTCCTGCTATTTATCCATAGCTGGGGGCGGGGATGAAGAAGAGGATTCATACCTTTCCCAAGGGTATTAGCACGTAAGTGAATTTCAGTCAGTTATGTGCGAAACGTGATAAACGCTTAGGCGATCATATATCTTTCGATACATGACTGACGAAGCATATTTTTCCCGCAGTAGGTTGCCATTTCTTTCTGAGGTAGATCAATTGCCATCCAACCCAGTCTGTCCTGCTAGTTATCCATAGCTAGGGGGTGGGCAGAAGAAGAGGATTCATACCTTTCCCATGGGTATTAGCACTTAAATGGATTTCATGGATTTGACTGGAATTCGAACTCGGCTCTCCCATTCTTCAATCCGAGTCGCCAATCGTATAATAGTTAATTTACTTTATTGCTTTCTAACAAGATATTCCTGTTTCTTGAAACTTTGTTGAGCATATGGCCACATCACGTTGAAACTCCGATTCCAGCGCGATCACCGAAGGTAAGCAACAATCGAGTCTCGTCAGTACCCAGATGGATGATCTCTTAGGAATACCAGGTTTCTGTAAGCTTGGATGTGCGCGTGTTGTAATGGATAATGGCTCGGAATTGTTAATTGAAGAGCCGAACTCCAATTTCAGGTGTGTTCGTTATATTCCGATACGTGCAGATACCCTTGTTAAAGGCATGAACCCATCTCTTAATTTGTAAGACTTCTATCATTAATCATTATGTTGAGTCATAAATAGGAAAGGCTGACACACATATAGAACGTAAGAAGTTGTTTATTATGGAGAACAACGGTTGAGAAGAGAGACAAATGAAATAAACAGTTAATCGTTAATTCCTCGGTATATACCCGAATGTGAAGCTACCCGAGCGTGTACACCGTATATACGTGGTCGAGTGTCTGTCAGCCTCCCCAGATGAGACTCTGCCTGTGGGCATAGCCTCGTCTGAGTTCCTCTCCGCGCAAAGGCAGAGAATCGACAAACACAGTAACGATTAATCCTTATATCCTCGGTATTTACCCGAGAACTCCCTTAAGGCGCAATGGGGCATAAGGCTGGTTTTAACGTGGTTACGCTCGGGCAAAAATTTACCGTAGACCCTACATAGACGGGCTCGGGCACCAGTCTACTTACCAAGAAAAATCTCTGCCCTTCGGCATAGCCTCGTCTGGCTTTCTCTCCGCCTTCGACTAGCAGATTTTTAACGAAGTCTAAACGTTAACTGCTCGGTATTTATTCTAGATCTCTCCACAAAGCGGGGTGTAGCACAAAGCCGGTTTTTATGTGGGTCGTTCCGAGCCCGTAGGCTCAGGCAAAAATTGATCTTAGACTCCGATTACACAGGATTGAGTAGCTGTCTACCTCCCCAGATGAGACTCTGCCCTACGACATAGCCTCGTCTGGGTTTCCTCTCTGCCCGGAGGTAGAGAGTCGACAAGCAGAGTAAACGAATCAATCAATAAATCAATCAATATTTTGCTTATCTTTTTTGAAAAGAGCTTTCGCTATCCCAATACGCCTTCCGATTTCGTTGTCGCCTTTTTCTTTCTCTGTTAAAACTCTGTCTAGATATTTATTTATTTTCTATTTCTTTCATTTTGACATCTCCAATCTGTAATTCCCATGTTCGGTTCTCCTTTTTTGTTGACAACCATTTACTCCTGTCTCAATAGTAAATCCGGTTATGCTGTCAAAACTAACCTGGGCGTGGTCTCGAAAAGGAGCTTCAATCAGTGGTTAACTGGGGCAGGAAATGGTTTGTAAATTTTAATGCCCCCAAAATAAAACTGCTTTTATTTAACCCTCATAGAAAAACCTTTCTATCACCATGGTTGATGCTCGACTTCGCCAGAGCGTCACAATGCCCCTTCTGGGCATCAGGTTTTCGACTGATTTGATGTGGAACTGCTACATTGAGTCATCAGCTGCATATACCGTAAGGAAAGTTGGTTCTCTGTGCCGTGCCAGAAGCTTTTTCTCGTCGTCTCGACCCTCCTACACATCTACAAATTTATCCATTCGTTCATGTATTGAATACTGTTGCCATATATGATCTGGTGCCCCTGCTGTTCATCTCGAGGTACTCGACAAAATCCAAAGACAGATCTGCAATATGATCGGTCCTGACTTGGCATCTCGACTCCCGTCACTTTCTCACCGGCGTGACGTGGCTTCCCTCTGTCTTTTCTACAAGTATTTTCATGGCAACTGCTCTGACGAGCTATTTTCCGGGGTACCCCGATTACATGAATTTAAGCGTGCTACTATCCTTTTTAATTAGATATAAACATTTTATAATAATAATGACAGCTGGTGTCACTCTCTAAACATTCTAGGCAGTTTTGTTTTAAATATTAGATATCAAGGTAGATTTACAATTTTCACGTCTTTAGAAACTTTTGGCAAATAAGAGTGCAAATTATACAGCAGTTTACCTACAGGTTTTTAGAAAATATTCACACTCCTTTCACGTCTTTTGGATATAAATATAGGTTTAAACCTTGCTTCCTGTTTAGGATTCTTTATCCTAAGTTTTTCTCATTCTCTTTCACTCCCAGTAAACCCCATGCGTCTTATTTGGTTTATCACTTTGTTGAGGTCAAAAGTTCATATATATATATATATATATATGTCATCCACAGACAGACTGTTTCGCTGTTTCACAGCTCATCAGTGTGGCGAGACGTCCGGTTGCCTCTAGCTAGGATTGAAACCCGACTGAATTGACGTCAGTCGGATATATGTGTATGTGTGTGTGTGTGTGTGTGTGTGTGTGTGTGTGTGTGTGTGTGTGTGTGTGTGTGTGTGTGTGTGTGTGTGTGTGTGTGTGCTTATTTTTATCATAAACATTACATCTTCACGAATATTGTGCCGTATATTAAATTTTTTATTGTAATATACGGAAAACAGAAAAGGATTATGATAAATGTAGGAGACATAATGTTTGTAATTTATTCAATCAGACATGCCTAAAAGAGAATTTGGAGCCTAACCCCCCCACACACACACATATATATATATATATAATTATTTACAATTAAAAAAATATATTTTATTTTAATCGCGTTCCAACTTTCCCTCCGCGTTCGTTATTATGATTGTGTCCTTGATTGTTTTACAATTTGGTTGAAAGGTTCCTTAGGTGTAAAAGGACGTCCATTTTGCTTTATTTCTGTGGGTATAAGGTATAAATCTCTTTGCATACATATATATATATATATATATATATATATATATATATATATAACATAAAGTATAGTATATTGAGTGTTGGTATTCATAAAACAGTGCTCGATGCAATATAAAAGTGCTATAAACAATATATGAATATAAATGCATATTTTCCACACTGCTAGCAAGACTCGGAATTTCAGCATGAAACTCCGAGTCATGCTACCGGTGAACAAGTGCTAGTATGCAAAAAATTAGTCCAGATATTCTTGAAAATGAACGTTTGGGTTTTCACAGGCGTAGGAAGTGTAATGGGGTGGCGTGTAGTTCAAATTCTCGCCTCTTCTTTCGTGTTCACTCTCGAAGGAATACGCTTGTGAAAAGCATGCATCCCTCCATCTCCCTGGCCACTACTATGGTTGAAATAACTGGATGTAGTAGCCTCACTAGCCTTGGTTTGCAACCAGTCTAGGAGGAGGATTATTGTTAGCTCAAAACCAATCTACTATCTTTCCCAAACATGTTTTGTAAGGAAAGACGATCTTCAGTGAGACTTGATCACCCAAGACATTTGTGCTTGGCATAAAAACTGCTGAAAGAAACAAAATGCGAAAATTTATAAAGAATTATGATCGCGCATGTGTTGAATCAACAAGATGATAGAAGCGAGTCAGATAGAATATTGTCTATTTTCCAAAAAAAAAAGAAGATTACGGGGATGTTGCACGGTTAAAATCTGGGGAACTGAAGCGAATCAAGATCATGAAAAATTTGAAAACCATTGCTTGAAAGGACCCAACCCATTCTTTTCTCCCAGCGTTGTGAACAAACACGGTATTTGAATGTCCTCCCACTCGCTTTCATGAATCAGCCATTATTTTTCAGTCACGCAACTGCTATCGTGATCAATCGAAACGATGTCTGGTTTTTGTAGGAGTTTGATATTCATGAGAACTGTTTTCTGATTGATCATGAGAGGAAAAATATATTTCACACAAAAAGCAGATGTGCAGGTGGAGGAAAATTAATTTGGTAGGCCATCACTGATACGTTCAGGAAAGAAAAATATCCGTGCGGTCTCGGATCTCAAGACTTGCTGAGGCAATTAGCGAAAGAAAATTGTGGATGGATTCACATCCTTTGCCTCATATTTCATGAACCTACCTGTGTCAATTCACGTCTTATAAAGAGCCATTAAGATCGTCGAGGCATCACATGTAGTGCAGCTCTAGTATTAGAGGTCTGTCGAGGGCAATGCAGCTTGATGGTTCAGACTGGTTTTGAATTCAGTTTTCTCTCTAGAATGGTTGCAAGAGCCCAGACAGATGTACTTTTTAATCCATAGTTTGGAGGAAAAGAGATGAATTCATGCCTTTCCCAAGATTATTCGTACGGAAATGAATGTTGTTTGGTTGGTTGGTTTGTTGATTTTGTTTAGTGGCATAACAACTTCTATGGAATATTTACTGCTGAAATCTAAATATTTTGAACACAATTTTATGGCTTCAACTAAACTTTGAACGCAGTTGTATCTATTCAATTACAGATAAAATATATTGTCTGTAATTTTACTATAAATATGTATTGTTGGTCAATTTGCTATAAATACGTAAATACGTAATATTGGTCATTTTCCTATAAATATGTATTCTTGGTAATTTTACTATAAATACGTATTGTTGATATATTACTATATAAAAGTTAATGCTGATGTTTTTTTTATTCTGAAATGTATTTTTATACTTTTGTAGTATTTGTGTTGACTATTTGCCCATAGCTGGGACCGTAAGAGGTGCTACCACCCCGAGTTAAGTTAAGGCTAATTCCTCCATATATCTGATTACGTTGCCGTCGTAGTGTGGACTGATGTTTTGACTGATAATAAATAGATTTACACGAGTTATACATATTTACCACGCACGCACGCACGCACGCACGCACACACAAGCAAACAAACGATCACATCAACAGACACAATTATGAGTGTATATCTATTTATTAAACATCTTATTTGGAGTTTCAGTGGTGGGGCCCTTTCACATGATTTAACTTGGAACACAAAAATCGATGTAAAATCACAGACCACAGAAAACTACCATAGAAACGGCCACTGAAACCTCCAGATATGCAAGAAATGCAAGAAGCAATCCGATTGGCTAGTATGAAGATCAGCCACCTAATCACAAGGTTTGTATTATCGGGTCGACAGATCGGACCTACCGTAATTGCCATTCGTCTTTCTTCCGAGATATCGGCTCTATCTTCTCCTAAGGGGTAAGAAACTTTTTGCCTACTATCAACGTGGCTAAATCTAACCTCAAGGAGAGCATCTTACTCCGACTTACACTTACCACTGACATGAGATTGAACTGACTGTGTAAATTTGTAAGTATTTTGCTAGGAAAGTAGATTCACTATGACGCACCACAAGTTTTGTTTCTCGCAGAAGTAATCTTACACATTAATATGAATGCCATTCATTTGTCCCTCGAGCATTCCTGTCACATCTGGTCGGGAGCTTTCTGTTTCAGTTAACTCTCACGTTGTAAATTAAATGAATTTAAGCGCACTTCTAAAGTGTCAGCTAGCTCACATCATTTTGTTATTGGAATTACATGTAACGATAAGTTGTTTGCTAACATTTCTGCAATTTTTTTCGCTTGTACAACGATCTTCTCACTACCTGTTTTCCTGTCAACAGTGATCTTCTAAATTTAAATGCAGTGTCAATCGTCATTATTGTCACGTAGAAAACTGTTGTTTTACTCTCCTCTTTGTCGGGTTTATTTTTTTTAAATTATAGCAAGAGGGGTTTCTTAAAATTCTGTTAACTTCACTCGTCTTTCGTTCTATGATCGAGTGGGTTGAAAGGTCAATGTTAAAGATCATCGGCAGAGTTATCACTTAGACGTGATGAAATCAGACATCGAACAACTTACTCGAAACCTCTTTAATTGGTCCGGTCACACGTAACAATCGTTTGTTTGTTTTATCGACATTCAAAATAAACAAGCGAGAGAGGCATTAACTAGCAGTTGTAAAGCGGTTTATTGCTGCAAATGACCCCATCAAGTTCGGTTTTCTGTTAACTAAGTCGACATCTCTTTCAGCGTACCATTCGACACAACGTAAGCGGTAACCGACCGACACCGTGGAAACGCCCTTGACGCACCTCCATTTCATGATAATTTATTGATTTTCCACTGTTTTGACATTTAACATAAATTGCAGTTTAGTGTTTTTAGGAGCTTGAATATCATTTCCCATTGAGAATGTTCCAATATCGCCGAGCAGACGCTGGACTTTCACCTATGATAATGAATGGATGTTCTCCCAAGGAAGCTCTTTGCCCTAAACGCCAATTGTGACCCAGGTTCACCCCAAACCACAAATTGAACTCATACGAACCATCGCTAAGAACTCTGATAAAATTGTCGGTTCGTTGTACCATTCCGATAAATACATGGCTACACTTGCTACGCATGGGAATATGTAAATACATAACCACACCTGCTATACTGTAAAGATAGTTCTTTAAAAGAGACAGACCAGACCAAAAATGTAGTAGTGCTACCGTATCTATAGCTGCTTATTCTCCACTTTCCAGCCTTGATAGCGTTGAGAAACGTATTTCCATCCATTTGGTTGATGATATATTTCCAACCATGCAACATTTTTCCTATCGCCGCAGCGTCGCAAGCTAAGCGCTAGTCTGTCGGTGTTTTCATGGCAAATGTTGTGTCGAGCTACATTAGTTAAGTTGACCAACCCTGACCTTCACAGCTAAGATCTGCCACGTATTCAGAAAACGTTATCGTCCCCATTTCTTTTGTATTGCGTTAGTTAAAAGGAAATTTCACGTCGACTTCTTAAACCCAATAAACGTTGCTTCCTGGAACAGGTTCTCGAGAACATGTTTCCCAGATCACTACAATCCTCACCACTTTAAATCTAGGGTTAACCGATATCTTTCCGACATATGCTCTTAAATTTTACTTCTCACCTCATCCTATTGCGTTCCACAACCTCAATCAATAAGCCTCTACCCTCTGGGAGGAATGAGTCTAATTCGACTCTGTGAATGTACCAGGGTCTGTCGCAGCCTTACACTGGTTTGAAAAAATTTTTAATGATAGATTTTCCATTGAGAATGTTCCAATATCGTCGAGCAGACGCTGGATTTTCACCTATGATAATGAATGGATCTTCTCCCAAATTTGAAACCCCGCTTCTAAATTGGCAGCTAGCGCTCATCATTTTGCCATTGGAATTAAATGTAACTCTAAGTTGTTTGCTAATAATTTTTCTGCAATTTTTCTCGCTTGTACAACGATCTTCTCGCTACCTGTTTGCCTGTCAAAGGTGATTTTCTAAATTCAATCATCATCTTCTGTTATTTTTATTGTCCTCTTTGGGTTTTTTATTTTTCACTCTCAGTAACCGTTTGCTTCTTCGGGTGATATGATAAAAATAAATATTCACTGGAGAGAGCCAAGCTTGGCAGCAAATGTTGTTCATATTCAAAACATTCTATATGGATCACGTAAGAGATCAACATTAGTAATATCACAGTAGCAAAAATAATAACAGATAAATCGGTGGAGCGTGATGGCAAGGCAGCAGAAGTATCAGCTGCCTTAGACAATCAATAGTATTATAAGGTTTAAGATTAGATTGATGACTATTTGTTTTAGGATTTTGATGGCATAAAACCCATGAATTCAGCCCCTGGTTCTGATCGTAAAAAATCAGTTTAAACAGGCCGAGAAATAACAGCGTTTCGTAAAAACTTCACACGAAATAATCGTAGACAGTGCAATGTAACATTCCAGCCACTTGTAGACAAATAAAGCGTTTCGCTCGAAATTTATAATATGATATGTATATTAGTAGACGTCTGAAAAGGCCGGGGGTCACAAAAAGTCAAAACGTTTTAAATAGAAACATTCAAAATGAGAAAATTATTCCGAACGGAAATAATGAGAATAACTCTTCTTCCCAGAGATGCAAACAGAAACTTTGTTTCTGTTTCATCAAAAACAGTCGACCAAAGTAAATTGTTTTTAATTTTCATATACGACCTTCCTAATGGCATCAGCTCTCAAGTTCGTATCAGTGCTGATGACACAATTTTGTTATTTCAATGAACACTTTTTGCCATTTTTGCAGTGCCAAAGAATACTCACTGTCATTTTCGTAATGCTCGCTGTAATAGAACTTTGTAATCGCATATATAACTATAGTACACCGTTAAACAATACTGGTGTCAGACGCCTTCTAATATCACTCGCACTAATTGTACTTGCTGGATGATACTCGCTCGTATAGTAATCAGTATAGTGATCCGAATAGAGAAATAGTATAGTGAATAGAGTAGAGAAATGTGGTCCGTATATTAATAGAGGATAGCGTAGAAATGAAGATCGTTAGTCGTCAGCTACTCCCTATATATATGCGTGTCCTCTACGGTCATGTGGTCTACTTTAATTCAATAATGGGATCGCGTGTATTTACTCACTGGCAATCTATGTTCAATCTCAAGTGTCGGCAGCGCCACTTCCTTTCTATATAACGCACAACCATTTACTCTAGCCTTCATATTATATCTGGTCAAATTAGCGGCTGATGATTAAAAACGACCTACAGTCTCTTGTTAACTGGGGTAAAGTATGTCTTGCTAATTTGAATGCCTCCAAACATTAACAACGCTCTCGGAGACACCAAAAGCATTCTGTAAATCTTCACACAGATTTGGATCACATAACTTAGAAACATTTATACGTTTATACTCCACTTGTTCTCAATTTTCGTCGAATGCGTAATTTTAATTTTCCTCTGACAATCATATGATCACTACCACGCTCATCTCTACGCATTACTCTGACATTACAAACATTCTGTAGGTCACGTTTACGAAAAATAACATAGTCAAGAATCTGACCCTGTTTTGAGCGAGGATGTATCCAAGTGATTTTATGAACCAATTTGTGCTAAAGGAAAGTATTGCCAATTGCAAGTTCAAATGCAGTACATAACTGAAGAAGACGAAGACTGTTCATTTTCCCAAGCTTATATTTACCAATAGCACCCCAGTTGTTACTATCTTTATCTACCCTGGCATTAAAACCACCAAGCAAGACAATCTTATCCGCCCTCGGAATTTTTGTCAGAATTTTTGGTAGAAAGCTATCACAGTTTCTTCGGTATTTGTTAGAGTGGGCGCCTAGACGGAGATGACGGTCATAAAACGCTTATGAGGCAAAGGAAGACTCAAAACTCTGATACGGTCAATAATACCTTCAGGTTGCCCCAGGTATTTTGTCAAACCACATCTGATAGCAAATGCAACACCTGTGCCTCATGCTTTATTCCCTCAGCTTTTCCTTTCCAGAAGAACGTGTATCCAGCACCCTTTTTCAATCAGATGATCTTCTCCACTTAAGAAGGTTTCAGAAAGAGCAGCAATATCGATTTGATAACGAACTAACCCTTTAGCAAC
>OZ038497.1:56862497-56902497 GCA_964036315.1 Acanthosepion esculentum | reverse complement strand
CGAAACCTCTTTAATTGGTCCGGTCACACGTAACAATCGCTTGTTTGTTTTATCGACATTCAAAATAAACAAGCGAGAGAGGCATTAACTAGCAGTTGTAAAGCGGTTTATTGCTGCAAATGACCCCATCAAGTTTGGTTTTCTGTTAACTAAGTCGACATCTCTTTCAGCGTATCATTCGACACAACGTAAGCGGTAACCGAGCGACACCGTGGAAACGCCCTTGACGCACCTCCATTTCATGATAATTTATTGATTTTCCACTGTTTTGACATTTAACATAAATTGCAGTTTAGTGTTTTTAGGAGCTTGAATATCATTTCCCATTGAGAATGTTCCAATATCGCCGAGCAGACGCTGGACTTTCACCTATGATAATGAATGGATGTTCTCCCAAGGAAGCTCTTTGCCCTAAACGCCAATTGTGACCCAGGTTCACCCCAAACCACAAATTGAACTCATACGAACCATCGCTAAGAACTCTGGTAAAACTGTCGGTTCGTTGTACCATTCCGATAAATACATGACTACACTTGCTACGCATTGGAATATGTAAATACATAACCACACCTGCTATACTGTAAAGATAGTTCTTTAAAAGAGACAGACCAGACCAAAAATGTAGTAGTGCTACCGTATCTATAACTGTCTATTCCCCACTTTCCAGCCTTGACAGCGTTGAGAAACGTATTTCCATCCATTTGGTTGATGGTATATTTCCAACCATGCAACATTTTTCCTATCGCCGCAGCGTCGCAAGCTAAGCGCTACTCTGTCGGTGTTTTCATGGCAAATGTTGTGTCGAGCTACATTAGTTAAGTTGACCAACCCTGACCTTCACAGCTAAGATCTGCCATGTACTCAGAAAACGTTATCGTCCCCATTTCTTTTGTATTGCGTTAGTTAAAAGGAAATTTCACGTCGACTTCTTCTTCCCAATAAACGTTGCTTCCTGGAACAGGTTCTCGAGAACATGTTTCCCAGATCACTACAATCCTCACCACTTTAAATCTAGGGTTAACCGATATCTTTCCGACATATGCTCTTAAATTTTACTTTTCACCTCATCCTATTGCGCTCCACAACCTCAATCAATAAGCCTCTACCCTCGGGGAATCATGTGCCTTAAACAGTTAGTAAATAACAACGCAAAAACAACACGTAAGATATATGCAACACTATTAACTAACAACAGACAGAGGATGTTTTTATTTTAATATTCACCTAGGACAACGCAAGTCACTCAAGTTAGAAGGTTACTATTGTAATTGTTCTGATGGACGAAGTGTGATATAAATGCAAAGGGGTGTTAGGAAGTGACCATTATAAGGATAACGGGAATAGATAACAACTGAGAAAAATAGTTCTCTGTTAAACTTTCTCTTCAAATTTGGAATACGGGAGGAATGAGTCTGATTCGACTCCTTGAATGTACCAGGGTCTGTCGCAGCCGTACAATGGTGGAAAAAAGTTTTTTACTGTTAGACCTCTAATTGATATGAACCAAACTATGGTTAAAGATTCCACGGTTTGTAAAACAATTTTTTTTAAATCATGTAAATGAAAGCCAGGCAATAAAGCGATTAAATGAGTACAATTAGAAGAAAAAAGAAAAAAAAACAGAAAATAAGAAAACAGAAGTTAACGATTGACATTGCATTTAAATTTTTGATGATCAAACTTTAACTAGAAGGCGAAAAGCTGGAAGATAGAAATGCGTGATGGCAGCGAACTTATGGTTAGAATTTGCCATTTCGACTGTAAAATGATGAGACCTATCTGCCAACCACGTACTGTGAATAAATACTTAAACACGAGTTACATGATACATGCATAAAAGAATATATATATATATATATATATAAAAGCATATAAATATACATATCCATACAAGCATCTATCTATCTATCTGTCTATCTATCTACCCCCCTCTCTCTCTAGAGAGAGAGAGAGGGGTAGATAGATAGATAGATAGAAAGATAGATAGATAGATGCTTGTATGGATATATACATATTTATATGCTTATATATATATATATATATTTATATATATATATATATATATATATATATATATATATATATATACATATATATATATATATATATATATATATATATACTTCTTTAATACAGTCTAGATTAATAAATCCAACTAAAACTGAACTAGGTCTAATCTAAAAAATATAATAAAAAATAACCGATCAATTACTAATTAAAACCTGTACTAAACTATGGAAAGATTCATCAGATACAATCAAAAGGTTCGTCAATATGAGTGATAAGGAAAGAGCTACATTTATTAAATTTGATGTCATAAATTTTTACTTTTCCATCTCCAGGGGTCTCTTGGTTAATTGTATTAACTTTGAAAAAAGCTATATGATATCATGTTAACGGATAGGAAATCACTGTTACATCTTAACATTTCCACGTGAACTATGTCCATAAATGACGATTTTGTTGTCCTTATGGGGGCATATGATTCAGCCCAGGTTGTTGATTTAGTAAGTTTTTATATTATAGATACATTTAGTAGAATTGGAGACCCAGAGCTAATAGACCTAGGTAGAAAATAGTAATGGCCAACTAACAGAGAAGATACAAAAGAAAATCATTAGATCCTGTAAATTACTAGGGTATATGATTGAGTTTTCTTCTAGCCTTAAAATATTTTATTATCTATACATCACCTTTAACCTCAATAATAAAACATTTAAGCCATACCATAAAGACAATGAGACCTCCGCCTATATTAATGTTAATTCTGACCACCCAAGCCATTGTGAGACAGATACCCAACATTGTCGGCACTAGGATTACTCGATTATCGTTCAATATAAATATCTTTAATAAAAAGAATGTCCTACATAAATGGGGTTTTAAAAATAAATTTTCTTATCTAATCCACATAACTAAGACTGAAATATCTAAATTGAAATGTAGACATAGAAATAGAAAAAGAAAAATTACATGGTTCAATCCCTGCCTTCTGCAAACTGTCAAATATTAATATCGGATGATATTTTGTAAAGTTAATAAAAAAAAATCATTTTCACAAAAACCCTCAAATAAGACCTTCAATAGGAAAACGATTAATATTAGCTATTCCTGCACCAATAACATGTACAAAATTATCAACCCTCATAATAACTACATTGTAATTAAGTTCTATGGGATGAAAAACAAACCTGGCCTGAAATCCTCCTGTAATTGTAAAGATAAAGAAAGTTGTCCAGTTGAGGGAAAATGCAGATCTACTAGTGTTATATACCAAGCAACCATTTCTCCCAGAGAAGATATCTTAAATTGCAATGTTTACATTAGAATTTCCGCTGGGCGTGGTGGATGGAAAGAAAGATTTATACCCAGAGGCATTTTACCAACTCTAACTTAAAATACCGGACTGCGCTTTCAAAAAAAAAATTGGGATTGATGGAGAAAGGTCTGAGTGCACAGATAGACTGTAAAATTATGTTTCCCTGATAGTCCTAACAGTCATAGAGATAGGTGTATAGAAGAAAAATAGAATAATAAAATACAATTATCAAAGCAAACTATTAAACCACAGGAATGGATTAGTATTAAAATCTCGACACAAAAACGAATTTAAACTTCTATAATATAAATTTTACTTTATTACTTTTTAATTCTCTAACTCTTCAAATCTGTTTGTAATTTCTACATTTATATTTTCTCACCATATTAATTATATCTTATAATTGTCCCTTGTTCTAAGAACTCTCTTTCCTTTTATCACTTAAACCTCTTTATCTATATTTTGGCCTTTCTTGTGATTAAAGAAGATAGAAAATACACAGATTTTACTGTATTACTTTATAATTCTCTAACCCTTCAAATGTCGAATGTATAACTATTTCTAATTTTTATATTTCATTTTCTCACCATATTAATTATATCTTATAGTTGTCCCCTGTTCTAAGAACTCTCCTTCCTTTTATCACTTAGACCTCTTTATCTATTAAGTGTTTGTAGTTTCTTTAAATATAAATTTATTTAACTTATCTTTAAAGTTAAAAAGGTATCATTTATTTTATCTTATTACATTTTTATTTTTAAATATATTTTTATTCTTTAATATAATTTTTTAAAATATATTCTAAATTAAATTTAGTATAAATTATCTAAATATAACTTATTTTTAATCTTTTAGGTATATCTTATTTCTAAGTATAATTTATTATGTTTTCAAGTTGAGACCAAACCTTCTATATATATGTAAATGTATTTTTATTTATAAAACTCTCTTTTCAGCCCTCTTTTAGTTTCAAATTAACACTTCATTCTTCATATAGCCCCAATTTAATGTCATAACATTAATATCCGGGTTTAATTTTATAAAACCTTTTCGACTTTCAGGCTTATACCTTCTACCCTACCCTAACTACCGTCTCAAGCATTTCGTCTGACAGAAACTTCGAAATTGATAAACTTTGTACCAATGTTTCGACAACTATCAAAGTTAATGTTCTAATTCCAACACTGACAACCATGGTTGAATAAGATTGATATAAATTTCGTCGGTTGAAATAGATATAACTCCCCATATGAGGTAATTGTGGATTTTCTTGTATAATTTACATGCTCTGCTATAATAAATACAAGAAGATGTTTTTGGGGATCAGTTTTAATATTTTATATTACTAGGATCCACTTGGATTACATAGCAACGGATTTATTACCTGTACTATATATATATATATATATATATATATATATATATATATATATATATATATATATATTAAAATTGCCAGAACAATTCTGTGGATGAGACAAATTGGGATAAGAATGACAATAGGAAGAATATCTTAGTTTTTTCGTCTTCTGAATTTATCAAGGCAAACTTGAAGCGAGATGTGTTTTTTATATAGTTACATTAAATCCAAAATTTAAAGAGAGAAATCTCAATGTAATGAAACAGGTCAATTATATATATATATATATATATATATATATATATATATATATATATATATATATATTAATTAATAAATATACATACTATATCACACCATTAACGCGACTGTGTGTTTCATGCACGACGCAATCTTCGAGTGCAGAATTCAAATGACTGACGGTTTGAATCAAAGTATATATGGCTATCAAGACGCTGATTTGGTGATAATGTTACAGGTTTATAATATTGAATGTGTCTCATTTCCCTCTAACTCAGCTCTCCAAGTTTTGGTTCACCACAGCTCTGGTCTGGTATTAAACTCACAAGTTTTTGGCCATAGTTACTAGATCTTGCCAACGACTTTATCCACTGAGCCATGTGTCCTTGAGGACATCCGAAAGAAGCATGGCACGTAGAACTAGCACAATCTACCTCGATTGACAAAATAATGGGTCCTGTTCGAAATTCCTATAACCTGAATAATGTCGGAACGTAAAACCGCCGAAACGTTGTGAATATGGCAATGGAGATGAGGATAACAGTCCGAATAATGTAAATGATGTAAGTAATCATAATACCTCATCTCAGAGATATAGACAAATGTCACAAAGAAGGATGATAAAAAATATCTGCTGCTCTACTGCATAAGAATTATACAGCTGGGGAGTCCGAAAAATAGATCTGCTGATCAATTGTGAAATAATAATAATAATAATAATAATAATAATAATAATGATGATGAGGATGATGATGATGATGATGATGATGATGATGATGATCTGCGGAAAATATGATGAAACTGTCAGCCATATTATCTCAGGATATCCGGAACTGGAAAAAATGAATATACCCGCAGACATAACATATGTGCACTGGAAGATATGGAAGAAGCACAAAATCAAAACCAGAGAGAGATGTTATGACCACCACCCAGACGCAGTTAGCCGAAATAACGATGTAACTTATCTTCTGGGACATGCCAATTCAAATTAATACGGAAATAAAAGCCAACGTACCTGGTATTATCATAAAAGACAAGAAATTCGGGAGGTGTATGCTTATTGACAGAGCAGTACCATCTGAGAGAAACACCTCCATAAAAATTATCGAGAAATTATCCAAATACAATGATCTGGAGATCGAGATTAACAGGATGTGGGTAATGAAGACTGAGACTGTACCAATAGTAATCGGAGCTCTGGACCTCGCGGGAAATGGAATGAAAAATTTTACTAACAGTTTCCGAGGTCACATCAACATACAAGTTGCCCAGTAAATCGCCCTACTAGGAACATCCCATACACTAAGAAAAGGGCTATCAATTAAATGACAATTCTTACATAGGGCCTAAGTACCATAGTTTGGACCCGGCTCTACGGGATACAAAGCTGGAAACCTAACACACAAATAATAATAATAATAATTCACTTAGAGACGATCAAAATTTAAGATAAGAAAAATTAAAGATTAATAACCTTTCGACTGCATGACTGTTTTCTTCAAGTTATGTTTATGTTTACATATTACATAAATTACATATTACATATATTACATATTACATAAATTACATATTGCATAAATAAAATATAATTATAAAAATTAAAACAAATGCAAGTATTTGTACAAAAGTCACTTGTCTTGAGAAAGAAAAAAAAACAAAAACAGGTGAGCTGGTAACCAACGCGACAAAAATCAATGAAACCCAGCCACCGTGTATGGAATGCAACTGAAAAGAGAGTAACATGATGGGCCCAACTCATCTTGAAATGTACCGAAAGTTGATTATTTAGTAAAACCAATTCCTCAAATAGTTTACTATAAATCTGATGGAACTCTCCTGTGATTTTATTCATTCCACCCGGGGTGGGATGTTAGTAATATTCATGCGCAATTATCTTCCTGTGTTTTAAGTGTTGAAAGGTCGTTAGATTCTGATTTTTTCAGAAAGGGTACTTTAAGATGATTGCCGAATTTCAGTCCATAAATTGAATTTTTTAAAAGCATTTCACCACAAGCAAGGCAGGAGTGTCACTAGTATACAAGATTGTGTAAGGGAAAAGACTGGTTATGAGCGGGGTCGTGGTAAGGCTAAAAAGAAGAACGGGGGAGGATAAGAAGAAGGACGAGGATCAAGGCAACAGAAGTTGTCGATTGACATTACATTTAAATTGTTGTAGATTATAGTTATCAGGGAAGCAAGTAAGAGGAAGGGAGTTCCACTGTCGGGAAGTGAAGAAGCTTTTGGAGTAGAAGAGGCAGTTGCATTTAACTGTTTCGACAATAAAAGAATGGGACCGAGATGCCAACCTAGTAGCACACTAAAATCCATGCAGTCGGGACACCAGTGAAAATAGCTCGTCAGCGCAAATGCCATGAAAATATTTATAGAAAAGTCAGATGGAAGCCACATTGCGCCGGTGAAAAGTGACTGAAGTCGAGACCTTAAATCATGACCGATCATATTGCATATCCGTCTTTGGATTTTGTCGAGAACCTCGAGATGAACAGCGGGGGAACCAGACCATTTTCCGCAAGTTCTGTTGATGTCACATGGCCGAGTTGGACACCATAACTGTGGCCATTAAATCTTTCGTTTAATCTTTCTGTTGTGCAACTGACATACATCAAGTAATGTTTGGTACATTGAGCGGGGTATTTCGAAATGGAATCAGAAAATTACCACCTTAAGAAGATGTTTCTCTTTGAATTGTGATGGAATTGACTTGACTCATGTTGTGTAACAAACAGGGTTTTTCTCTCTGTGAGTATTTTCTGGAGTACAATGACCGGAAAACTCAATGGAGTTTTATATCTTTGTTTACTTTGAAAGAATCGATATATTATTATTATTATTATTATTATTATTATTATTATTATTAATTCTCACTTGCCACCATATGCATCACCCTAAGGCTGATGTTGATCGCCTATATCTGTCCAGATCCTAAGGAGATAGATGATTAGTTAAACGAAAAATATCTTACAATTCTGCAACAATCGGTCGTCAAAGATACTTGGGAACTACAGAAAACTGGATTATGATCTGTGTCAAAGAATATGAAAGAAGTAAGAAATTGTATTCACTAATAAATGATGCCAATAAATTCAAGAGATATGACCATCATCACTTAGTCGAAACATTTAGATGTCGTAGATCCAATAATAATAATAATAATAATAATAATAATGATAATAATAATAATAATGTGAGAAATGGAATGTTATCGATTGATTGTTTGATTGATTCCTTGTCTATAGCTTATCAACCCTTTGCAGGTTATTTAAAGCCAGAAAATATTTTTAGTTTGTAAGACATTTTTTGTCAGATAATAATTCTTTAGCGATACAAGTCTTACTAATTAATCTATAGCTTGGATTGAAGCGGTGGATTCATACCTTTCCTGATGATATTTACGCGTAAGTGAATAAAATGAACCCAAGTGGAATTGGAACTCGGCTCTCCGATTAACAATTTAGTCATTATCCATTACACAACGTGCACATTCAAGCATACCTCATATTCCCAAGGGGTCACCCATGCAGGTTCTAACCAGCCTCGACGTTGCCTAACTTCGGTGTTTCGGCTTTACGCGACCGTAATACTTTGGAATGTTACTGGGTTAATACACTCATATTGACTTAGGGACTCATGTTCAGCCTACACATCAAATGGAACACATAGATACGGATGCTGGAAGAATGCGCAGTGATTTGTGCAAAGTTCAGAAAGTACCTGATTCTTTCTAACATGTTCTATCTGTACACAATTAAGAAGAAACCAGAAATCTGAGTATAGATGCTACACCTGACCTGGAGTTACCCAATTTTCACTTTCTAGCATGAGAATTCAAAAACATTTATGCTTCCTTGTGAGCGGTTAACACTTTCGAATCGACAGCCGCTTTCCCACAGGCTAAATGCCGTCAGCCTAGCGCTACTCACAATTTGAATGGCAAATTTCAGACGAGCGAGTTTCTTCAGCAAGACCCACCAGGTCATATCCACAGTGTCAAATTCTACGCTATCGCTTCGTCTTTCAATGGTAAAGATAAAACTTCTTCTCTGGAACGGCAAGATTGTGAGACAGAAGAACCAAAACCATGCTTCCCTGATCACTACAATCATAACCTTTTCAAATCTTGGATCAACCGTTATCTATACTACATATGCTTAATAATCTGCTCTTAATTTCTCCTCTTAAATCAATACAACAAAGTTATTCAGTAACCCTTTACCTTGAGGGTTCCTGATTTGATCTGATCTGTCTGTTTAACGGCCTATTAACTCTTAGGTCATTTAAAGCCGAAATTTACTTTTCTTGTCAGCTTTGAAGTATTAGAAAAATGATATATGTTATTCTGCCTTCACAATTGAACACATGGTAGATGATACTTAGCTTTTGTGCACATACATGTAGCATCATAATATGATTACCAGAGGTGGTGATATGTGCGTTTTATGTTGTAGTTTTGTTGAAGTTATATTTTGGAATACATTTTGATTCCTTTAAGAAATTGTAGGATATTATACAGATTAATGTCAGGAAAGTGTTCATTCATATTGATTGTCTGGTTGTTTGATTATGTGTATTGGTATATCAACGTCTATGGTTATTTAACGTCGAAATCTAAATATTTTGAACACAATTTTATGACTTCAACTAAATATATACTATACATAGGCATTGTTGATAATTTTATTATGAATAAGTATTGGTGTTATTTTTATACAAAAATGTATTTTAATACTTTCATAATGTTTTGTTTTTGTTTGTAAGTTCACTAATTGGCCATAGCTGGTACCCTAACAGGTTCTCCTACCTGTGGTCAGGGTGAACCTGAGACCAACAGAAATTAAAAGGTGGTTCCACGATCCTCAAAGCATCCAATCTCCCAATAACGGTCCTTGAAGTTATATTTTGGAATACAGTTGGTTTTTTTTAAGAAATTGTAAGATATTATATGGATTAATGTAATGAAAGAGCCCTTTTATGTTGGTTGATTGGTTGATTTTGTGGAGTGGGATATCAACCTCTATGGGTTATTTAATGCCAAAATCTAAATATTTTGAACACAATTTTATGGCTTCAGCTACAGGTAAAATATATTGCTGCTCATTGTACTATAAATATGTATTTTTATACTTACATGGGGTTTCGTTTTTGTTTGGGGTTCACTATTTGCCCATAGAACCATAATAGGTGCTACTACCCCAGGTCATGGTGAACTTGGGAACAGCAGCAATTAAGAGGGGATTCCACGCTCCTCAAAACGTTCACTCTCCCGGTCAGAGGCCTTGCTGCTGGATGTAGTTTTGAGTGGTTCTTGAAACTTTTACTGAGTGAACATTTTTTTAGATGCCTGCCGCCTGTAGCATGCGTGGCTGCTATCTCTATTAGTTGTGACAAACAGAAGTCGTTAAATTGAAACCGGGATATAATCATGTGATTTAATTACACAATGTTTCGTTTTCTCTTTCGATTTTTATTTCTTATCAGTATGTTTTTGGTTCATTCCGTTTATTTTGGTTGATTGGATTGTTTCATCTCAAATTCAAATCAATATTTATAATTAGTTGCCATCATTGCATAAAAACAAAACCAAACCCTTATTGTGTATGAGTTTTCTTTCTTCTTGCGAAATAGAACAAACACCGAATGAACGGGGGAGAATAATCGGCAAAATAATGTAGGATCAGAGGAAACAGATTCCTTATAATTGGGGATCAAATGCGCAGGAGCTTCCAAATTGTCAAAGAGAAAATCCGGGAAATATCCTCATGTAAACTGAACCAAAAGAATTGGTGAAAGATTGGATAAAATGAATAGCCACCGTCTTTGTCTTACTTCATCTTACGACTGCTTGTATTCAACTTTTTTTCATCGTATAAGACGCATTTATAAAAGAATACTTAGAGCTTAAAATCAGCTAACGTAAAGCAATAATACAAGACACAATATACGTAGGAGTAACAAAGAAAATATATGAACTCTGACGGCGTTTTGTTTCGTTTTATTTTATTTAGTTTTTTGTCTGCAAGAGAGACTCATTTTATACACCGAAAAGTATTTTATTTCTAAATCAGCGTATTACTCACTATTATTCTGAATGTAGAATCAACAGGCTTTCACTGTAAAATATTTAAAATAAATACAATTTTATTGTGCAATTAATTTAAAATTACGTCCATAGAATGAAATGATGAATTATAAGTAACGATAAAAATAACAATAAAAAATAAATAAACAAAAAAGAACAATAAGAAATCAGATGAAACTTAAACTAAATATATACTAATACTACTACTACTACTATTATGATGTGAGGCGGTCTAGGTGATGTACAGGTTAATAGGGCGTAAGTTGCAATTGGCGGGCCGAGTTCAAATTCAAGCCGTGGCTGTTTCGTTCCCTTTGAAGTAATTCCCTCTCGAAAGGCGGGAACGCATTCCATCTCCCTGTTACATATGCATATAAGGTAGACACGGCAGTTTATACTTCAAAGATGATTCGGTTTAGGAGAAAGGCAACGAAGAATTCAAACTCCGAACTAAAAACTCAAGATGAATTAGTAACGCTCGATAAGGACAAGGACTTTGTAAAAATGAAAGAAAAAAATATGAATAAATAAATTCTAGAGTCAACAGTACTCCATACGAAAAGACGAGGGCACTGCCTTAAAAAGAAAAGTTTCGAGATAATATTTTAATGCTCGAAATTATTTCAAATTGTATCATCAGTCACTGCGATTTAGATTAAGAGCAGAAGAAGGTTTTAGTCAAGAAAGTATTGTGATAGAAAAACAAATCTTTGCATGATAATATAAACGAAGTATTTATAATTGAAAAGTGGATATATTTTTAATATACAGTGTAACCCGGATATAAGAGACCTGGATATAAGAGAAACCCGGATATAAGAGAGTTTTTCTCTGGTCCCAAATTAGAGCCATACTTACCTAAGCAAAATAGACAAAATCCGGATATAAGAGAAACCCGGGGATAAGAGACTTCTTCTCAGGTGCCGACAACTCTCTTATATCCGGGTTACACTGTACATTATTTGCATGCTGACTAATGCCCTTATCCTTATATTAGTTATCACAGCCTTTCAACAGCTGAGCACTTCGGTTGATATCAGGTCCTTGTCGATCTGGATAATCTTTTATTTTATTTTTATTTTATTTTTTATTTTTTTTACTGCTGCTGCGTTTTGATTGGTTTGGTTTAGTTTACGGCATATCAGCGCCAATAGGTTATCTAATGCCGACTCGATTTTTATTGCTGGTAATATATTTACTGTTGAAATATCTAAATAGAGAAAAGAAACGCAACTTCGATTTTAATAGTTTCCTTTCTCGCCCTTCTGAAGCTGTTGAAATCGCTTCCTGTTTTTTTGTTTCAAATTTTGAATCGTCAAAGTTTTTAATACGACGTCTATCACCATATTCTACCTTCCTGAATTCTGTTCTTTTATTGTTATTTCTCCTCAATAACGTTCGTTACTCCGACTAATGTCTTAGTGGTATGATCGACTTGCTTGGGGTGAAATGATTAAAAAGAAAATTCTATGCATAGACTGCTAATACTAAAACAATCGCTTCTTTACTACGATGAATGTATAGTGTAACCCGGATATAAGAGAGTTGTCGGGACCGGAGGCGAAGTCTCTTATATCCGGGTTTCTCTTATATACGTGTTTGGCCTATTTTGTTTTATTAACACAGGCTCTAATTTGGGACCAGAGAAAATCTATCTTATATCCGGGTTTCTCTTATAGCCGGGTCTCTTATATCCGGGTTACACTGTATTACATTGAACTGATTAAGTCGAAATTTTAAGGGATGAGTCAGGTCGTCACGTAAGGGGGTCGCTTTTTATCCTTATCTCTCTTGACCTAAGTATTCCGAGCCCTCCTTCCTCATTATATATTGTTGTGGTGGGATCCACCTAATCTGCATAGGTGACTATCAACTATATAAATAATGGTTGATACCGGAAGACGAGAGAAGGAAGTGTGGAATCACGAGATCCAACTAGAGACTCTGATCGACTGCGACTAGTCAACACATTCTCCAGGAACGTCTTCCCAGAAATATACAGAAATACTATATGTACTTATTGTGTACACTTTCTTGTTATAATACATTCTTGTTCCAAGTACATTTTGTGTTGCATTATTATTCCATGCAATAGGCGAGATTCAACATTGAGTCAAGACTCAACATATATCCAAGTAATTCTATATATCTCTTTCTGATTCTGAGTATAAATGTTATTTTGGGAACCATTTTGTTTAAGATTTCCTTCTTGCTTACTCGCTTCGTCCACCGAATTTTTATTTCCCTTTTGTAGATCTACACGTCTCTTGCCTCTAGTTTTCGCTTAATACGTGATGAGATTGTTCAGCATTCACTGCCATGTAAGAAAATGGAAACACATAACAAACCAGCACTTTTTTCTTCGTTTCTGGCGAAATGGTTCCGTTTCTCAGCACTTAACTTTTAGGAAGCTTCTTTCTCTAGCCTAATATGTGTTCGGATCTTAGTGTCCCATTTTCCATCATCTATTAAAACATGTCCAAGATATTTAGATGTTTATATCACGCATCTTGGGCCTTTTCTCTTTTTTCTTTTTTCTGTCTTCTTGCAGTTGAGAGTTAGTCTTTTTTTTTCTTTCAACTGCGTATCTTATATTGTTAATATTACACACACTGACAATATATCCTAGTAAGGTCCCTAGTTCCCTTAGAACAGAAGACACATCCTTGTCTGACGCCCCTCTCTTACTACACAAAGCGAAGGTACAACAACAACAACAACAACAACAACAGCAACAACAACAATAACAATAATAATAATAATAATAATAACAACAACAACAACAATAACAATAATAATAATAATAATAATAATAATAATGGTTGAGTGAGATTGCTGTTTGATGTGTACATGAAACAATTCAAATTTTAGAGTTTTCTTCGCTATAGAAAAACGAAGACCAAAAAGTAGACAAAACTTTCCTACAAGAAGAGTTCGACTTGCAGTCGTAAACATTTCGAGAGAAACTATTATTAAATATCTCATTAAAAACTACACCAGCTAAATTGGTATTTTCTGGTATAGAATTGTGAGCGGCGAGTCATTTTTCAATATCGTAAAGGATGCTGGGACCTTAATAAAGTTTTCCATTCTACAAAGGAATTTAATTAAGACTAACAATGTCCTTCGCATCACAGCCGATAATAAATTCTCTTTCAATAATGTCAAAACAATATGTGCGTCAATGTAATTAAAAGTTTAACAAAAAAATAAAGCACTTGGCACGGTTGGCCTGAAAAAGAAGCGAAGGGACCGAGCAGATAAATAATAACTTTTTATGTAAACAATATTTTGAAGAGATGAAAATATTCCCAACAGTTGAAATAGGTAGTTTAAAGGGAAATATGCTAATAAAATACAAAAATAAAATAAATTGTCTCATTTCATAGATTGAGGATAACTTCAATATAACAACGAGACTCATTTGTCTAAAGTCGTAAACATTAACAATTCCTTCTTTCAAGTGTTCCGTGTAGTTCTATAATAAAATGATTATCTCTCCAGATTTCTGAGATGAAATATTGTAATTATTTATACAATTTACATTGTTCAAACTGTTATCCTCATCATTATTGCTATCTACACGACATTTCAGCCGTTGTACGCTCCAGCCTTCTGCAGGATCTGTCTACATTTCTGAGATGAGATATTGTAATTATTTATATTATTTCCATTGTTCGGACTGTTATCCTAATCTTTATTGCCATATCCACGACGTTTCAGCAGTTGTACGCCCCGGCCTTCTTCAAGTGAATGGAATTTCGATCCGAACTCTTTATTTCGTCCACTGGGGAAGATTGTTCTAGTTCTATGTGCCATGCCTCTTCCGGGTGTCTCAGTATCAGTTCTCTCCCTTTAACTCAACTCTCCAAGTTTTTGTTCACCTCAACTGTAGTCAGGTATTGAACTCACAACTCTTTGGGTCAAGTCACTGGATTCAACCAACGCTTTTATCCACTAGGCCATTTGTCCCAAAGATTCATACGCTGATGTCCTCAAGGACACATGGCTCAGTGGAGAACAATGTTGGTTGAATCCACTGAATTGACCTTAATTATTATGAGTTCAATACCTGACTGCAGCTGAGGTGAACTCTGCCTGTGCTAATGTTGGGAGAAAGGAAGGTGTTACTTATACAGTTGTTACTGTAGCAGGAATTTCGTTTCCTGTCAATATCCCAGTATCCTAACTGCATAAATAGCTTCTTTGTTAATTTAATTTTTGAACACTTTCAAGGGTTCAGAATCTGATCTAGCTGGGGAGCTGACTCTCATTCCACGCCCCAAACTTATAACTCCCTTCGCCGACCTTCGATTTATTGGATGCAGTGTGGTTTTTGGAGATATTTTATAGAAAAAGAGCGTTTATAAGCAGCAAAATGCGGTAAATGATTTTACATTATATATAATTTATCCCTATTCTAATTGTAGCCATTTTTATTTCATTCTGACTATATATAATTAACATACGTTCTGGTTTCCAATGCATTTCTATAGTAAAACTAATAGCAATGTGTTTACATACATATTAATCCTATTCTGATATTGTTTTGTTTAAAAAATCTCAGCAATTTCAAGATTTAAGCTCCATGAAGGTTGAGGGTGGAAGTCGAAATGATAATGAAGAATTAGGAGTCCGATATGAATGGAAGAGGTAGTGGTAGGCATGAAGACTATATGGAAAAGGAGGAAAATAACGATTGACCTCTTGACATAGAGGTCAGGTTTGAAGTATTCTGGGAAGTACCCACACGGGAGTATTTCCAGAAAGTGACAGTTCTTAGGAAAAAAGTCTCTTTTAGTTCGTATTTTCAGCACATGTCAGTCAGTTATGTGCCATGCGTGATACACGCTTAAGTGATCAGGTATCTTTCGATACATGACTGACAAGGCAGTTTCTTCTTGCAACTGGTTGCCATTTTTTTCTGCGGTAGACCAGTTGCCATCCAAGGATATAGAACCCGATCTGTCCTACTATTTACCCATAGCTGGAGGGAGAATAAGAGGATTGATGCCTTTGCCAAATGTATTAGCACGTAAGTGAATTTTAGTCAGTTATGTGCCATGCGTGATACACGCTTAGGCGATCATGTATCTTTTGATACATAATTGATGAAACAGATTTTTTCCCCGCAGCAGATTGCCATTTCTTTCTGCGGTAGGCCATTTACCATCCAAGGCTATAGAACCCGGTCTGCCCTTCTATTTATCCATAGCTGGGGTGGAGAAGAAGAGGATTCATTAGCACGTAACTGAATGTAATGGATTTGACTGGAATTCGAACTCGGCTCTCCGATACCTCAATCCGAGCTGCTATGAATTACTCCACTGTAACCATTAGAAATGTATTGCATTAATAATTACTAGTAATAACCGTAGTCATTTTATGGTTTTACTTTTTGAATTTTCTGATGAGTCTTAATTCTTTACTTAATGATTGAATGTGCACGTTGCGATTTCCACCACTTTAGAATAGGCATTGGTTTACTCTTTTTGTCTCGTTAAACATTTGAGTTTAACAAATTTAAGAAAATAATGTAATAAGGATCATAATGCTGAATGCAAATGATTATTAAATAAAAGCAATTAATAAAAATAAAATAAAAATAGAAGCAATAGAAAAGACGCGGTCCTGCAAGATTGAGGCAACCATCAGATATCAATTTTTTTTCTACAACCATTGGGAATAAGTCACCCCATTCCTATATAGGACTCACTCTATATCTGAAGTCCAGAAGTAGAGAAAGAACGCTTTACGAAATATTCGTTTCCGGAGCCAATTTTTAGATATGTTTAATAATTTGTATTCTCAGGATAAACATTCAATTTTAAAACAGTTTCTTTTAAAGAATTTGGTATGAAGGTATAAACGGAAAAAAATGACAATATTTTCCATTTCACGGAAACAAACATTAAGCAAATCGCCTTCACTATCTTCCCCTTCTTTCTTTCTTTCTTTCTTTCTTTCAACAGTCTATCCTATTACGCCTTCCTCCTTGCATTACTTTTTGTTCGTTCTTTCTTTCTTTCTTTCTTTCTTTCTTTCAACAGTCTATCCTATTACACCTTCCTCCTTGCATTACTTTTCGTTCGTTCTTTCTTTCTTTCTTTCTTTCTTTCTTTCTTTCTTTCTTTCAACAGTCTATCCTATTACGCTTTCTTCCTTGCATTACTTTTTGTTCGTTCTTTCTTTCTTTCTTTCTTTCTTTCTTTCAACAGTCTATCCTATTACACCTTCCTCCTTGCATTACTTTTCGTTCGTTCTTTCTTTCTTTCTTTCTTTCTTTCTTTCTTTCTTTCTTTCTTTCTTTCTTTCTTTCAACAGTCTATCCTATTACGCCTTCCTCCTTGCATTACTTTTCGTTCGTTCTTTCTTTCTTTCTTTCTTTCTTTCTTTCTTTCTTTCTTTCTTTCTTTCTTTCTTTCTTTCTTTCTTTCTTTCTTTTCCCTTCATTCCCTAAAAAGAATGCAGCCACTGTGATATATCTTTTCTGCTGTTTTGTCGGCAGAGAAAATGAAAACTCTTACAGGTCTATTCTTGCAATTAAACAGGAATCAAGCAAGGCTGATTTAACGTAAATGGAAGGCGTAACGTACGAGCGAAGTCACTAAGGAAGTAAGAAACGTAAGTATCATATATTACGTTCATCCGCTAATACTACGACAGTGATTTTAGTTTCATGAATGAAGTTCACATTTTTTTTCACGAACTACAATCACCAAATGTAAACAAATGTGGGATTTAATAGGATTACGGTGTTTATTTTCCGACGGTGTTCAAATACTTTCGACATAGTCCAATGTCTGTATTTGTCTACTGGATTAGATAAAAGTATGAAACTATGATAAAATGTAATTTCATTTCGAGTCGCCGTAGCAGAATACTGTAGTAATACATGGCATTTTGAGTCGTCGTATTACAGAATACTGTAGTAAAGATATAAGGCTCGCTCCCGGCTAGCTCGAAATTTCCACGGGACATCCCCACAAGGCGAGATGAGGAACATAGACGTTTTTTTTAATGTGGGGCATTCCGAGCGCATGCACTCGAGCATAATACCCCGTAGACTCCACGTACGCCGGGTTTGGCCGCTGTGTAATTTTCCCTACGATGAGACTTCACTCGTAGGTATAGTTTCTTCTGGGTTCTCTCCGCTCGAAGTCAAAAAGTCCGCCAAGCTCTGAGAACGACTAACGCGCGGCAAGCTCGTATACACCTGATCTCCCCACAAGCCGGGATGTGGCACAAGACCGATTTTTAATGTGGGGTTTTCCGAGCGCGTACGCTCGGGCAAATATTCCCTGAAGAACCCTCATACACTGGATCGGGTGGCTGTCTATTTTCCCTATCGAGATTCTGTCCGTAAGAAAAGCATCGTTTGAGTTCCTCTCCGTTAGAAGGCAGAGAGTCTGACATGTACTGAGAGCTTTTCGAGGGACCTGCTAACGGCTTGCTCGGTATTTAACAGAAACCTCCCCACAAGGCGGGATGTTGCACAAGGATGATCTGTAATGCGGTGTATTTAGAGCGCGTACACTCGGGAGAAAATCCTCGTAGAACCCACATACACGGGTTCGGTGGCTGTCTATCTTTTCCCAGGCGATTCTCTTCCTATAGTCATATCCTAGTCTGAGTTACAGTCCGCCCGAAGGCAGAGAGTCCGACAAGAGAGATATGCTTCCGGCTAGCAGGGACACCTACTCAAAAGGCGGGATATGGTGCAAGGCTGATTTTTAACGTAGGTTTTTCCGAGCGCGCACGTTATGACAAAAATTCTCCGTAGACCCGGCATACTCGGGGTTAGGTGGCTGTCTAATTTTTCCCAGACGAGACTCTGTCCATAGTCAGAACCTCGTCTGAAAAAAAGTTCCTCTCCGCCCGAAGGCAGAGATTCAGACAAGCTCTGAACGAACTGCTTCCAACTAGAGCTCTGCTAAGTATTTAACTGAAGTCTCCACCACAAGTTGGGATGTGGCACAAGGCCGATTTTTATTGTGGGGCTTTCCGAGTGTGTACACTCAGGCCAAAATTTCCCGCATTATCATTTCAGGAGAAGATCAACTAATAATTCTAAATCTGCTTCAAGACGTTTTTCTTTTTTCTTTTTTTTTTTTACAATCATGTTCGTCTTCTACAAGACACAAGAGCTACTCGAGGAAGTAGGTTGGAGAATAATGGACACTGTTTATGATGATACGCAGGGAAGATAACGGTTAAAGCCTAGACTTGGACAGGCAAGCATCCTGTAGGGAGTTCGTTCTGCAAAACAGCGGATTGTGGGAAGAAGCTACTCGAGTTGAACTTATATCACGAATAGAATACAACCAGAATGATGGTGGTTCGCTACAATGGGCGTGGTATTGCGGTCTTAGCCGTGAAGGCTAGAACTGATGGAACTAAGGAAAGTAGTTCGTTTGAACCCTTTCCATGGAATTAGTGATAGATCTGGGAGTGCTTTGCGTCGTTTCGTCTGTGAGAAAGAGTTTACAGGTTGAAAGGACGCGGAAACGCTTTTGGTTTCTATCGAAAATGAAAAGTAAAAAATGGGCAACTCCTCACCATAAATCGGCATTTTTGGCCGGATCTGTCTCTTGTAAAAACAGTGGATAGCAGGAGTATTCAGGTACTTACTGGAACGATATAGGGATCCGACTATCTTTCCAGCCTCTTTAGCGATTGATCGTATATAGGAGTTACACTTGATATGTGGGTGGAGTTCAAGTCCCAATACGAGCTCAAGACCCTGAGGGTACAACCGTTCTCTCTGTCATGCTCGTTACTCAACCACTGCATTAGTACGTATGGTACCCCTACATCCCTTAGGGTTACGAGACCTGTGAAACGACTGTTAGAACAAATGAATATTTCGACGCATGTTTGATAAATTGCATGCTAATCCCACTTTAAAGAGGCTTCGAGCTTTTGCAAAATGAGAGATAAGCACTCTACAAAATATTTTAACCCCCTAATTATATTGAAAAAATACTGTCGCTTATGGCAGGTGCTTTTGCTGAATGAAAAAAGTTTGCATGTTTGGTAAACATTTTCAATATTAACTAGCCGTATTTACATGAAAGAAAAAGTATTTAGTTAATTTTATTGTTGAAACTTGACTAATGCATGGAATAATAATACAACACAATATGTACTTAGAACAAAATGTATTGAAACAAGAAAGTGTACACAATATTTACATATAGTCTTTTGTATATTCCTGGGAAGACCGTTCCTGGAGAATGTGTTGACTAAGTCGCAGTCGGGCAGAGTCTCTAGTTGAATCTCTTGATTCGCCTCCCCTGTCTTCCCGGTACCAACCATATTTATATCGTCGGTACTCCACTATGCAAATTAGGTGGATCCTACCACAACATTTACATACCGTACCTATGAACACTAATGCGTATGTTCCAATCCTCATAAATACGTTGGGCACTACTGTAAGTGTGAGTAATATGATGTCTATGTAGTCCACCTCTAGCAGTGGTTTACCTAATTCATGCCGCTGGCGAGTATTATATTTTCTTTATTTTATAAAGATTACCATTTCATTTCCAACCTCCGTTTTGTTTATTCCTTATTCAGCAACCCTTTCTAGGTTACGACACGTAATTTATATTCGGACTATTGTCCTCATCACCGTTGTTGGTATCATAACATTTCGGCCGTTTCCCCTTACCCACGGACATTCATCAGGTGTATATCGATCTGTGTAACGCACAGGGAATTCCGAACTAACTCTTTTATTTAATCTACAATGGTAGACTTCTTGTTCCCCTACCCATGTCTAAGAATATATCTCGTCTGGATATTATTATTTTTTAATAATTCTCCGCTAATGCTCGACCCGTTTCCACTGAATCCTAATACACAATGCCCGGCCCAGGAATTGAACTCACAATTATTATGCCACCAAATTCACGAACCAGAGCTTTAATTTACTATGGTATTTGTGAGGTCCGCCGAACAATCAGCCTAATGAGCCACGTAACGAAACTCATCATCCGTATTCTGATGAATAGAGCGCGCAGCAGGATCAGGCCAGAGATAGGACAAGAACAGTGCGGGTTCGTTAAAGACACCGGAACAAGAAACACGATATCCATGCTTAGAATATGATCAGAAAGAGCAATACAAAAGCAGAAGGACGTGTATCTATGTTTTATAGACTATGCAAAAGCGTTCGACAAAGTACGCCACAAAGACCTGCTTGAATTGCTCAGAAACCTTGATATATTCGGGAAAGATATGAGAATAATCAAGGAACTATACTGGCAGCAAGCGGCATGCATGCGCATTGAGAATGACTTCAGCGATTATACAAAAATAGAAAGGGGCGTAAGGCAAGGATGTGTCTTCTCACCGGACATATTCAACGTATACAGTGAGGCAATTCTAAGAGAATTGGAGATTCTACCGGGATACAGCATTGGCGGCCACAATTGTACCAACATAAGATATGCAGATGACACAGTACTGATAGCAGACACGGAAAAGAAATTACAAAACCTCCTACAGAAAGTAGCGAGTAAGATCGAGAAGATGGGACTAAGTATAAAATACAACATGGTCATCAGTAAACGGATGAGCCCGAAATGCGATTTGCAGGTCGTTGACACTAAAATCAAGCATGTAGGGAGGTTTAAATACCTGGGAAGTGTTTCGACGGAGGACGGTAAGAGCGAAGCTGAGATCCGAAGACGGATTGGGGTGGCCAAGGATGCATTCCAAAAGCTCGGCAGAGTACTGCTGGACAGGAGGATTTCTTTGGTGACAGAGAAAAGAGTACTGAGCTGCTACGTGACATCTGTCCTCCTATACGACAGCGAATGTTGGACGGTCTCCTCAAAGGTGAAGAAGAGACTCGAGGCAGCGGAGATGTGGTTCTACAGAAGGATGCTGAGGATGTCATGGAACGAGCGTGTGAGCAACGATGAGGTCTTGGAGAGGATGCAAGCAAGGGGGAAGCTTATATTTAAGATAAGAAAGAGGCAGATGAAATTTCTGTGAGGCGTAATGAGAAAGGAGGGCCTGGAGAATCTGATACTCATAGGTCGTATAGAGGGGAAAAGAGACAAGGGAAAGCAATGCATAACATGCGTGGCGGGCTTAAGCAAGTGGAGGGCAGAAGGTGGTCTGGGGTAATTGAAGAGGCACGAAACCTGTTAACAGCTACACCGGATAGGTGGAAGTGGAGAGTCATGATAACCTACGTCCTGAAAGGACACGGTACATAAAACGAAAGAAGAATTGTTCTATTGGACAATTCTCTATAGAGAACAAGTAGCTTTAAAGCTAACCCTGAGTGCTGATTAGTGCTGCAGTTGTTTAGCATGCACTCATCGAACCTTTTCTCTATTTTTATTTCAGCTGCTGCTGCTGAAGACTCATTGCCGTTTGTCTTTCTTTATTACGTTGTGATCTTGTTCTGGACAATAGTCCGAATGTAAATAGTGTAAATAATGATAACTCTTCACTGCAGAAATTGAGGACAGACAGAAAAACCAAGCGAAAAATGACCGAGTGTTCGAACTTGCCAAACATTATAATCTCAAAAGAAGAAAAAAAAAACTATTGGTTTTAAAGTGGACGTGTCCGTCATTAAGTGGCAAATATAAAGGATTTTAGAGTAGCCTTGTCACTCACTTGGCCTAAATCCTATAAGAGATAAGTGGAAGGATCTCAAACTTCAAGCTCATCAGAGAAATCCCTTAATCTTCATTAATGTTAAGGTGATTTTTCAATAATAGTGCGATAAAATCACCCCAGATTATCCCAAACATCAGACAGCCGTCATTTAAACAAATAAATAATGGATCATGAACTCCGCTTATATATATATATATATATATATATATATATATATATATATATATATATATATATATATATATATATATATATATATATATATATATAAGTGTGTGTTACTTCAAAGGTTATTTTTTACTAGATACCCGTATTTGATTAAACGCTCGTTTTTTTTTTTAATTGGGTGTTTATTTCGTCTAAAAATCAAATACAGGTATCCACAAAAAATAACGTTTTGAAGTAAAAAATGTATGCCGGATAAAACAATAAAAGCTGACATATATATATATCTATATAATAAATGCAAATGTCAGTGTGTCACTGTGTCACACTTTTTCAACTTTACTCCTAGAAGCCGTAACCAAACGTAACATAACATTTTGGAATCAGGCCGACTCCATGAGCTAATTAAAAATCTTACGGTACTGATTGGGACCTGTAATTCTGAAGTTTTGGATTCCCAAGTTTTCATTACTGCGATTCTTTCCGGCGATTTTCCTACGTGACATTTTGTGACGAACTTTTTTTACGATAACAATTTTTAGAACTTGGAAATAGATTTGGGAATATTGGAAATTAATTGCGACATCCAGCGAAAGTCACCCATGAAATAAAAGTAATTGTTTGTTCAGAAAAAAAGGACCTACGTACATCAAATTGTCTTTAAATTAGGTGGCGACAGAAGAATTAACGTTGAACTATTATAAGGTAAGATTAATTATTAATTCAATATTTAAATGCAGCGAACAATTTTTTTCTGTAATTTATTGTTGCCTATCGGATCTATTGCCCTAACTATTTTGATGAAGGCTCAATCAAGAGCCCTCCGCAGAAGCTAGTTTAAGCTAGTATATATATATATATATATATATATATATATATATATATATATATATATATATATATAATATGGATAAAATAACTGAAAAAAAATTGGGTGTTTTCAGCCAATTTTTTTTCAGTTATTTTATCCATATTATATACATATCAAGAAAGTATACGTGGCTTCTCAGTATGCTATATATATATATATATATATATATATATATATATATATATATATATATATATATATATATATATATATTATATATATATATATATATATATATATTTATATATATATATTTATATATATATATATATTTATATATATATATATATGTATATATATATATATTTATATATATATATATATTTATATGTATATATATATGTATATATATATATATTTATATATATATATATATATATTTATATATATATATATATTTATATATATATATATATATATATATTGGAGGAAAACAAATATTCGTACACAAACTAATTTTTAATTTATTGCATTTTCAACTAATGAATAAATATACTTTTCATATAATTAGCTGTACGCAGATGCATAATAGCTAAATATGCCTAGAAAACAAGACAATTTACCATTCGCCTATGCATTGAATACTGTTGCCATATCTGGTCTTGTGCCCCTGCTGTTCATCTCGAGGTTCTCGACAAAATTCAAAGAATCTGCAGTGAAAGAAGGATGCCTGACTTGGCATTTCGACACCGGTGACTTTATCAAAGACGTGATGTCGCTTCACTCTTTCATTTCTACAAATATTTCCATGGCAACTTTATTCCCTGGTACACCGACTGCATGAATTTAAACGTGCTACTAAGTTGACATCTAGGTCCCACCTTTTTACTGTCGAAACAGTTAAATGTAACCGCCCCTTCTATTCCAACGGATTCTTCTCTCTTCCTTTTACTGGCTTCACTGATAAAATCAATCTTCAAAAAATTAAATGTAATGTCAATCGTAACCTTCCGATACCTTGATTTCCGTTCTTGTTTTTATCCTTTCCTTAATCCTCCCGAAACTTTTCTCTTACTTTCACTCTGTAAACCCTTGCGTACTAATGACACACCCGCCTTGTTTGGGGTGAAATTCTTACATATATATATATATATATATATATATATATATATATATATATATATATATATGTATTTTTATCCACAGACAGACTGTTTCGCTGTATCACATCTCATCAGTGTGGATAGACATCCGGTTGCCTCTAGCTAGGATCGAAATCCGGCTGAAATGGCGTAAGAGAATCTACCGGTAAGCCGTTGGCGCACAGCAGGGATGAAGGTGAATTTAATGCGTATTTAGTTTTAGATAAACACGACAGTGACTGAGAGAACTCGATTCGTTTTATCGAAGAGTATTGCATATATATCAGGAATAATAATAAAAGTCCTATTGTTAATTGGGTTGCCCTGAGAAAAACCCGTTAATTTAACGTCAGGAATAAGATGTCTAAACTGTTATGATCTACCCTGAACGGCATTTTTAATGGAAGATCAGAAATCATGATGGCGTGCAGGCATGAAAGGAAATTTCTACTGATAAACTATGAACCTGAGTGGGATAATTAATAAAAAGATGCAATTTCTTCCCTCTATATTTCTTTATTTCTTTCTCAACTTTACAACTATACTTGTGTATATAACAATATTTTCGGGTGGCACACCCATTTTAATACCTGATTATTAAATTTTAATTTTATGTCATATATATATATATATATATATATATATATATATATATATATATATATATATATATACATACATATGTATATGTATATATATATATATATGACATAAAATTATATATATATATATGTATATATATATATGACATAAAATTATATATATATATGTATATATATATATGACATAAAATTATATATATATATGTATATATATATATATGACATAAAATTATATATATATATATATGTATATATATATATATGACATAAAATTATATATATATATGTATATATATATATGACATAAAATTATATATATATATATGTATATATATATATATATATGACATAAAATTATATATATATATATATATATATGACATAATATATATATATATATATATATATATATATATATATATATATATATATATATATATATGACGATAAGACACTGGTTCGAATCTCACCAAGATTTATTTTTCAGGAAAGAGACTCTCTGGTGTTATCGATCTGGAGAAGGACTATCCCAGCGTGCGGAGCGTTTGGAAAGTGTCTGAAAACCATACCACGAATTGACCTAAGCATTGTGAGTGAAATTAAGTAGACGGAACACTTGAGGGCCGCCGATAGCTGTGCTAGCACGAAGTCAAATGTCCGAGGGTTTGAGATTCCTGGCCTTTCTTCAAATTGTTGATCACGCTAGATAACACGTTCGCACCCAGAAATTGTAGCTAAGTTCTGCTCAGCATAGTTGCAATATAAAACACACAGGTATCCTTGAAACCGAGGTGCCAGCTAATATATATATATATATATATATATATATATATATATATATATATGAAAAGTAGAAAATATTTGTATGTGACGCGTTTTGTCCTTCATTTCTCCATCAAACTAGGGTTTGTTATTTTTCTGATGAATCCTAAGGGACGAAATGAGACACACGAAAATTTTTGCCATATATCTTTCCTCCAAAAAAAACTGTTCTTGATATATATATATATATATATATATATATATATATATATATATCGTTTTACCAACCATATATATATATATATATATATATATATATATATATATATATATTATAATATTTTTTTTTAAATATGATTCCTTCGCTACATAAGAGTTCTCATGTTTCAAAAGCGAGAGCCGAGAGACCTTAATTCAACTTAATTTCAAAAATTATATTAAGGGTCTCGGCTCTCGCTTTTGAAACATGAGAACTCTTATGTAGCGAAGGAATCATATTTTTTTTTTAAATATTATAATATAAGCTCTACTTCTGTATGGAGCACTGTCTTTTTGAAAATAAAAGCAAAAATACTAAGGAACTCCGGATTATTTACCTAACGTGTTATTTCCTATTTTTCTGCATACCTGCACACACACACACACACACACACATATATATATATATATATATACTGTGACTGAATAACTCCCTATTTTCTGTATTAGTGGCCGGCCAGGAGTTCAGCTTGTTTAAAGGAGCAAGTCTAATATATGAAACCAAGACTTTGAAAGAACTTGAAGGGCGAATACACGAAGTTATGGCTTCCATACCACAAGAATTACTGGTAAAATTAGTTGACCCGATGTCTGGGGAGCTCCAGAATCTGGTATTGAATCTAGTACCCATATGCAATTTTATATAAAACCTCATGGTAAACGGTTTCATCTCATACCCATTTCTTGTGAAAATTATAATTAATACATAAATTATAATTATTTTAAAATGCGGAATTAACTTTTCAATCAACTTGTATATAAAATTTAAAGAGTGTCTCTGTTTTACAACTTACTTATGAACTCAACATTTAAAATAGAATCTCTTTCTGGAATGTTCCAATAGATGCTAATAATGATGATTCTTTTACCTCAATATATATATATATATATATATATATATATATATATATATATATATATAACACTAATAAAAATTCATGTCTGCCGAATTATGAAAGCGGATGCACATACAGATATAAAAAGGTATTATAAAGAACACGATTAATCATGTGAAAATATTTTCCTCTTCGGACACATTGTTTTATAGAGTATTAAGCAACATAAAACAACCACTTATCAACGATAATTCCACAAATCATGTTGATGAAGTAATAAGATTAGCTTTAAAGAAATTTAGAAAAAAAATGTAAGAAACCAAATTGATATAATCTTGTAGGCTGTTGCAAGAAAAGAGAAGTAGCCAACATTAAATAAGGCATCTTTCTCTAAAGGGGTTCGTATACACACACACACATGAATCATTTAAAGACGCACGAGAAACTACCAAACTCTATCCGAGACATATTAGTAGAAGATAGTAGCAAGTATAATAGCCTCATACACATGTACAGAAAGATTTAAAATAATGGAAGCCCTAATAATAAAAAAGAAAAAGCCAACGCTCAGTAACATTAAATACGAACACTGCCCATAATGTGCTGACTGTGTTTTGAAAATAAACCATCTCTATAATTACAGACACACATATATATATATATATATATAAAAGCACACATATTTAGTTAAAAATAAAAAAAATAGAAATCATCCTTGATAATGGTTAAAAGAATAGTCGAAATCGCTCGGATATGCAGAACTCTTGGAGTTTTTACACACTTTGTGTCCAGAGAAAATACATTGTGTACGAACACAAGAAAAAGTACCTCGTAAGTACTCTTTAACGAAAGTTGTATAAAAGAGGCATTGCTACCCAAATACACAATATGTATATATATACACAGATACAGAAACACACACACACACACACACACACACACACAAACACACAGACACACGCGCGTGCGCGCACACACACATATATCTCTATCTATAAAAGGCAGGATGTGTTTGTGTGTGTGTAACGAATGCACAGCCGCAATCTTTGACGGATTTGCACCAAAATCTACATACACATGCTCCAAGTTAGCGGAAAGGCCAAGATCGACTTTGCATTTCCCAACTCCCATCAATAGTGGAAATAATCGATTTTTCATGCTTCTACGGTAGTTTTCATGTAGTTTGCGGCCATTTCCTACTGGCCAGTGTGAGAGCCTATAGCTGACTGACACGAATGTTAACGAGCATGCAAAAAAAATCGATAACTGCATTCGCCACAAGTGGGAAAAATTTAAATCTGCATGGCACTTTACTCCATTTGGCTCATTCGCTTGCTTAGACTCAACGTTGATTCTGATTCCGCAGAACTGGGTTGGGTTTTGAAAAAGTATTTGTTGTTAACATTCTTTTTTCATTCGGTTTTTCCAGTTACGTGTCCTTTTTAAAAGCTGATCGTTGTGTGTTCATTTTGTTTAGTTCTTTTTTCGTAACAGATTTAATGTTTAGTATAGAGATTAGAAAAAATTTGCAGTGTGAGATAGGCAAGAAGTAAGGCATGTAGCAACATCAGCACGGCAAAGGACACTCCTTTAAAGGCAAGGAAGGGCAAAAATATTTTAAGTTAAGTGATAGCGATTGCTGCATGAGTCGTGCGATTTTTGAATCAAGCACGGGTAACGCCGGGCCATGCTGCTAGTACATATATATATATATATATATATATATATATATATATATATATATATATATATATATATATATAAATAAAAAAGAAAGAACAGTAAGATATAAAATCCGGTGTTCTTATAGATATTTTTATTTTTACACAATAGTGCTCTATGTAAATTTAAATTTACAGAGCATTAATATTAAAATTCGCTTGATGAGGAAATGGAACTAATGTCTTTGGTTTAATAACAAAATTAAATTCAAGGGCTTTAGCTTCCATTTCTGAAACATGGTTATCACTGTGTAGCGGTAAAACCATATTTTAAATCTATTAATTTATAATATATATATATATATATATATATATATATATATATATATATATATATATATAGTTGTATATATGGATCAAAAAACGAAATGATGCCTGCCATTTTCCTTGGAAGAAATACGGAGTTATGCCTGCATAAAACATTTTAATTTCGAAATTATCAGCTTACAGGTCATATTCCTCAACACGTAAATCGTGTAATCTTAGAAACATACTTGCATTTCTTACACGATGCAGAGAAATAAGTGTATTATTAGTTTACTTATTGCATTTATCTTACCTAGAGATAAAACAGATGCAGTATACGATTTTTATTTGGTAAAAAAAAATATATATATATGAAAATAAAGGTCAATGTATTCGTAAAGATTTTGGCAGCCATTTTGGATATTTTTTCGTTCGTTTGTACTGATAGAAACGATGAATCTGAGCGAAATCGTCCAAAAATGTACACGGCATTGTCTGAAAAATCATGCATTAATAATAATAAAAAAAAATTAGGTTTCGTACAGCGCTATTATTATTTTCCAGCAATTGTGCAACTGTTCTCGATATAAAACTGTATGACCTTAGAATACAAATGTATATTGCTGGCTTTTAAAACACTGCCTCAGATTTTATTTCAATAGAAAATTGAGATATGAGCAGAGGCTTAGAAAAGAGCACAACAATATTTTCCGACGAAACTCATCAGTTGACACCCCGACACTATATGTTCCAATCTAGCAATTGCATTTTTACGGTTAATTCCTAAGTAGCAGAATTAAACAAAATTAAATTAGTATATGTGGTGTCGGTATGTGGCCAATGCGCAACTAATACGTATTTTTATAATGCATATTAAAAAGAATATAAAAAAATGGAAATACCTTCAAAACTCAAAGTAATTTGCCACATGGAAAAATAATATAGTACCCAGAGATTGTATTGTTCGCAGACAATATATTCCTATGCATTTCATGTCTGATACTATTTTATCAGACTGCTGTTCGGATTCTATATGCTTTTTATAATAATGTCACCTCGTAGAGGGTCCAAGAACCTATTCCAGGTAGAGGGTTACAGAGTAAGTGGCACAGTTTGTGGGGAGATGTGGGAAGATAATGGTTAACTCTAGACTTGAATAGGGTAAGATTGTAATAATCGTGGATGCGCCCTCTTGGGGGTTGGTTTCACAAAGTAGCGGTTCGTGTGAAGAATCTGATCGAGTGGAACTTACATCTCACCAATGGAATACAAAAGTAATCAGGGTGGTTCGCTACAATTTGCGTGGGAGGGCGTGTCTTAGCCTTGAAGGTTACAACTGACGGAATTAAGGAATGTAATTCGTCTGAACATTTTGCATGGAAATAATGATTGAGTAGCTAGAGGCTTTCAATGTTTCGTCTGTGGGAAACGGGTTGTAGGGATGAAAATAATTCATTACTCACAAGGACGCGGAGATGTTTGGAACTATATCGAGACTGGAAAGGGAAGTGCTATATGATAAAAAAATAATAATTAGCGGTCCAGAAGAGAATAGATTCTAGAAGGATTTACATTTATTGACCTTTGATGTCTTGGGTCAGCTTAAAAAAATAGTTAAACACTTCTAAGAACGGACATCGTAGGTATTTGTAGTCAGAGAAATGATTACTATCTTCAAAATAAATGAAATCATAGCTCTCCACAACATCCTATGGTTTGTAACTCTTTACAATATGTGTCGCTTTGCTATCGCTCCTAGTCTATATTCTGCCATCCAAGGCTGTTAAATAATTTACCCGGGGTTCTCCCCTTCCCAACTTGCCTTCTGTATGTCCTATGAGTGTCAAATTCTCCAAGCCTTCTTTCATCTTAATGTTTTCCAGATATCTCATGTGGTTTCTGATTCTATGTATAAATGTGTTTTTCTTTCCATTTTCCTTAAAACTTCTTCATTGATCATGAGTTCCGTTCATGGAATTCCCATCATCCTTCTGTAGAACCACATTTCTGTTGCCTCAAGTATTACTGTCATCTGTGAGAAAATGGTTCAGCATTCATTGGTATACAGGAGGATTATTTTGCATAACAGATCAGCAATCTTTTCCTAGCTTCTATCAAAAAGAAGCATTTTTAGCATGTTTAGCATTTAGAAGACATCGTTCGCCATTCCACTTCATCTTCGTATTTCGGTGCCGCATAATGTAGTTCATATTTTAGGTTGACTCTATTGCAAAGTGTTATACATTTGGCGCTTAACAAGCACGGGTTCCTCTTTCCTTTTCATTATTTTGTCTTGGAGTTTTCTTTCTGTGTCTGTCCTCCGCAACCCGTCATCGATCACAATCGCTGTCACGAATCCCCTGACCAATTAGGTTCGTGGGGGCAGGACATCTACTGCACTTCATGTGCTCAAGTGGTGTTTCTTGGGTAACATAGCTTGACGGAGCCCAACACTCTCCAGGTCGGTTTGAATTCAGAATTTTTCTTCTCCTAGACCGGTTGCCACCCAAGGCTATAAAACCAAGTCTTTCCTACTATTTACCTATAGCTGGCGGAGAAGAAGAGGAATCATGCCTGTTTCAAGGATCGAACTGGAATTCGAACTCGGGTCTCCGATTCCTCAAGTATTCCACCGGCATATCTTTAAAAAAATGGCTATTTTTATCACCTCTATTTTTCGAACGACTTAGTGGATCTGCTGTTAGGTCCTTGAATCTGTCTTTATTGACTTGCTTGGGATGAAGTGATTAATTTTTTTTTAAAAAAAGCATTGCCAAAACGGCGATCGGGGACAAAATTCCTGCCTCCTCAGTGTTCAGAATAGCAAAGGTATTATTCCGTTTCTCCGACTTCGAGAAACTCCGAAGAGAAAAACATCAAAATGGTAACGAAAACATCAAACTATGTCTCTCTCCAGTAGTCATGACAATTCGCAGATGATAAATAAAATGAAATTGTGGAGGGCTTTGATCATTTTAATTCTGAAAGCACTTTTTGTTGTTGATGATCACCCGATTCGTAAATTACCGAATAATAAATTATTCGTGCTACGATTCAAAATCTGGGGGAATGTCAACAGACTATTCAAACATATTTATTTTAATGTTTATTCACTCAAAACAAGGTTCAAGAGCCACTTGATTTTCAGCGATGAAGGAATCAAAAAATGCACGTGATGAGGTCGTATATGATAGAGTTTGACTTCGGACTTGAAGAGACCAAAATTGTAGTTGTCAGAGAAGATTGAACCTTCTATCTCTGGAATTATCTCAAAGTTTCACGGATTTCACAGGATATTTCGCAACTTGGACACATACGAGGAAGGGCGGGGTTAGAGAATTTAAATCTTACAGAATATATTGAATGCAAAAGGGCACATCTACCTGACGATCTTGCGTAAATGGATGTTTTAATGGGAATATGTGGGCAACGGAACAAAGAGAGCCACAAGAGATAAAAGACTAACATCGCACACGTCATGAAGAGCCACAACACACTGAAGAAGAATGTACCAAAAGATATATAAATTTTACTTTTTTTCTTTTTCAGTAATTTCACGCTTTAAATTCCATAAAATTTGGATAACACCTCGATTTTCTGGCAGCGTCAAAAAGGTTACGGTGGCGTAATGGATAGCGGCTCGCATTGAGTAATCGGAGAGCCGAGTTCGAATTCCAGTCGAATAAGTTACATTCACTTACGTTCCTCTTCTCCTCCCCCCCCCCCCCAGATATTGGTAAATAGCAGGACAAACTGTGTTCTTTATTTGCATTATTCGGACTATTATCCTCGTCTTTGTTGCCATATTTATTACAACGTTTCGGCCGTTGTACGCTCCGGCCTTCTTCAGGTGATTGGAATGTCGAACTGAAGATTCCAACCACCTGAAGAAGGCCGGAGCGTACAACGACCGAAACGTTGTAATAAATATGGCAACAAAGACGAGAACAATAGTCCGAATAATGTAAATAATATACATAATACCTCATCTCAGAAATATAGACAGAAACTGTGTTCTATAGCCTTGGATGACAACTGGTCTGCCGCAGAAAGAAATGGCAATATACTGCGGGAAAAATCTGCTTCGTCAGTCATATATCGAAAGATACATGATCGCTTAAGCGTGTAATCACGCATGGCACATAACTGACTGACTATTGAACAGGGTGCTCAGGGGATACTGGAGAGTTTCTTAATTAGCTTCTCATTCACGGATTGTTTTTCTTTTAATTTTGACGCTATTTCCAAATCAACAAATTGCGCCTATATATAATCACGCATATTTTCCCGCCAAAGAGTATATAGCGCCGAAACCTATTAAGGTATAACACTTGTGCCTCTTCCAAGAAACAAAAACAAAACTAAAACAAAAAAAACGACCTCTATCGATACTTCAGAAGATCGATGACCTGACAAAAATTGGCGCATCCGCCATGATAAGATCGTCAGTGAAAAAAAGCCGTTAACTCCGAAGGCTGATTACTTGCATTTTTCTACTCGAGAAATTCTCTGGTCTCGTAGAAAAATGCATACTGCAAACATCTCCAAATGAGATATGCATCTTTGAGAAGAGGAAAGAAATTGAAGAGACTAGATCAGATAGTTAGTTGATATTTTTTTCTTCTTCGAGGTGGGAATGGAGTTCTGTTACTGCCTTCCTGGAAAAACAGCGATAAAAGACAAAACTTACATAAAGAAGGTCCGCTCGTAAATTATTTCGGCAGTTTTTTTTTTTTTAGTTATTTTTATTTATTTTCATATTACTTTAGTAATTCTAAGTCCAAAATCGCTAGGAGATCTATTACCATATATAGTAAAAAAAGAACCCCCCTCCTAAAAAAGACACATATTACGCATGCATATAAGCGCACAAAAACACATACACGAAAACAGACAGATATACGATCTCACACACGCAAATAAACGTATATGGATGTGTTTATGTAACAATTATATATATAATTAGATGTTGATGATAAAAATAACTACTATATATAAGAAACGTATTTATTACACACACATGCAAATACACACACGCATGCATAGACACAACTGTAGACATATATACATATATATGAATGAAATATGTGGTTGGTTGCTCTATATAAGAATCAACCGAACAACACTAAACAAAATTTATTACGAATATAGCAACAATATATTAAGGTGAATATAACATTTAGTGTCGTTTTACATTTCTACCAATATCCGGTCAGCTTCCTTATACTGTAAGGCTTGTTTTGCAAAAAAAAATTCACAGCTACAACAGATAATTTTAAAAATAATTACAGAGGGCGTTACAGTTAAATCTCCCCATCCCAATGGAACATAGATTTTCTCGCAGTTGTAATAAGTTAGTCTTTGTAATTTACCCCAGAAAATGTTCATGGAAAAGGTAGAAAGACCCTGGGCTATAGAAGAACCTACGTCACCTTCCTAGACGAACTTCATCTTAACATCAAGCAACTGATTAGGCAAGAGGAAAGGATCAGTATAAAAATAAGAAGACACACTATGCGTATATTATTCAATGAAAAAATGTTTGAATATATATCCCTTTCCAGGAACCAATAAAACTGTCAAAATAAACAAGGGAATTGAGAGCAGCATGAATCCATCCAGCTCTTATCTTAAATAACAAGTTAATAGAAACTGTTTAAACAACACAAGGCTGACCAAAATTCATGTTAAAAAAACAAAACAAATGAAAACTACAATAGAAGTTCATTTTTTCCATCAAGACATTCATTTCTGTAGTTCACTGCTACTAGCAAGCAGAATTTTTTCTCCTGTTGATGGCCATGTTGGCCGAAACGAGTCGAGGAATCTAACTGAAATAATAATAAAAACGAAAGAATTTTAATATATAACCCAGTGTATCTGAAGTTTTTTTAATTTTTCACATTTATATTGTTCAATATATATATATATATATATGTGTGTGTGTGTGTATGTGCATATATATATATATATATATATATATATATATATATATATATATATATATATATATGTATATATATATATGTATGTATGTATTTTGGCAGCAAAATCATAATCATTTCATATCCACGAATATTTTTCCGTATATTACAATAAGGCAAGAAATACTCTGTAACAGTGAGAATCACTTTTATTTTCCACGTTCAATCTCATTCTGAGATCATCAGGGGTGCAACTGGTAAGCCAAAAACTATGTGTAGCTATCCATAACTATTTTTTGCGCTTAAATGCTACGGCTGACAGTTAGACTTTTGCACATACATATAAGTAAATATTTTATAATAATAAAGTTTAATAATATATTTACAAACATATATATATATATATATATATATATATATATGTGTGTGTATATATATATATATATATATATATATATATATATATATATATATATATATATATATATATATATAACAAAAATTAATATTATAGATAAAGAAGGAAAACTAATCCATAAATTAAGATTATAGCTGGTGTAGAGAAAAAACTCATAAAGTGTCATATATAACCACTGAGAAATCATGTATGCATACTTGTTACTATCATGTAAAATATCCAATACTTCAAATATAAAGTTCTCGAAAATAAATGTTATTCGGGAATTTTGAAACCGTTTTTATGTCTACACTTGAAGACTAGTTCACTTCCTTGGTTTCATAATTAATCAGTGGTTCCATTTTTAACTATTATATTTTTCTATAATGCAAAGATTGCATTTGTCCCTGAAGATGTTGTGAGACCGAGATTTACAGATGATCCTCTATTTTATTTGTGTGGTGAAGCCGCCATCTTTGAGCTTCCAGTAATGTTTAGACAGTGCTGTTTGGTATCTCAAAGAGGCATTGCTGAAGGAATGCGGGTGATTGTAAAAACGTTGCTTCCAACATCCAGCTGATATTCCTATGTATACATTTTTCTGGATGATATTTTCCTTCGGAAAACACAGTAGCTTCATATACTACATTTTCCGAAGTACATATACCCCCATATATATATATATATATATATATATATAAAGAGTGTGTGAGAGAGAGAGAGAGAGAGGCCATGATCTGCCTATTTATTTATTATGTTCTACCTAACAACTGTCAGTCTTTTTCCTATTTCTTTAACTATTCAGCGTTATCTTTTGATAATACCTACATATTAACCTACCACGAAAAAAAAAAAAAACTCGTCACCATTGTTAACAAATTCTCCCTGACAAAAAGCTGTCCATAAGACGAATACAAACTCAAACATCAACTTAATTGAGACTCTTTCTCTTTCTGTCGGGAATCGCAAACTTGGGCGTTCGGTGGACTGACAAAATAAGCGGGTCGTGAATACCCGGATCTTGAAATAGTCTTCACACCTAAACTCTGAAGCGTGACTGATTTTGTTGCAAGAGAAACATTATGTCGATTTTGTAATAATATATAACGCCTCGGAATGAGAAATAAGAGAACTTAGTTTTAATTCCTAATTCCAGTCGGGTTCGTTACACTTCCTTACACGTAAATAACCTTTGGAATGGTATTAATGTATCTCTTCTCACGCGAGCTATCTATTGAATAGCAGTACAGACTGGTTATATAGCCTTGGTTGGCAACCAGTCTACCGCAGAAAGTATTGCTAACCTACTACAGGGATATCTTCTGTCTAGTCATTGCCCAATCGAAAGAGACAGATCGCCCAGCCGTGTATCACGTATGGCACTTCACTAACTGAATCTTATTCCAATTAAAAATGTTCAGTATTTTTTTAATTAATTTTTAAATTTTCTTTTGCTTCTGGGTATGAAGATAAAATACATCCAGCATTAAGGCCTTTGATTAGGAGATTGAAGGAACGTGGAACCACCTCTTAACTCCTGCTATTCCCTAGTTTACTCTGCGTGGTAGTACCTGTTAGGATCCCGGCTATATGCAAAATACCCAAACAAAAAACTTTTTTATAATTCAATTGCATTTTTATTTACAAACTACATATATGTAAGACTTGCGTCAATAACTCTAGTTGCAATCATAAAATTGCATACAAGATATATGCAGATGAAGGCATGGAATTGTGTTCCAAATATTTGGATTTAGGCATTAAATATCCCATAGAGATTGATAACCAAAATTAAAAAGAAACTTTTTCTAAAACAAATTTCGTGTTATTAGCCCAATACCTATTTTTATGTTTTTTATCCATACTAGTCAAATTTAAACAATCTTAGCGTTTATTGTATTGTATATAAGCCTGTAAGTTCCCGGATGAGACGAGTCTGTATTTTCATCAAGCACGTTTCTCGTCGGATAATACATAAATGCATTTGACTTCTTGCAAGTGATGTTCGATTTCGTGTGTAACGTCTACCCGACGGAACAACATACCAGGGTGTATACAACCGCAACACACAGAGCTACACAATGGGGCGTAATCGGAAGGGTCATCATTTTCAACTGTCGGTCGTTTGTGCCGATTGTTAGGGAACGATGAACGGCAGTACGCGCATTCAGTATATGTTTGGAAGTGTTGTGTTTCAATTCCTGAAACAGGTTATTCAGGTTCTACAGCATATATGCAAAAAGTTCAATAGCTTAAACTGGCTGCCAGTGTCACAAAATCCTAGGTCGACCATTGAACATTTATTGGACATGACGTTACGACGTCTGACTTGTTTAGTGAGACTAACTACCAGTCTTAGTAAGATACATCAACAGATTCACAGAGCAAGACAAAACATTATTGCAAGATGGAATTCTTTATCAGTATGATCGAACTGTTAATATGGTGTCAAGTGCATATTGATATATCTCTTATTTCAGAACATGTGCGGGTATTTAACTCTGAAGGGGATCATTTATTGTAATCTCGCCAAATTACATGTACGTTCAGCTTGAATAAATTGAATCATATTTATACTCTCCATATACGTCTCCTAACATTATCTCTTTAATCTATCTATCTATCTATCTATCTATCTATGAGCATTTCTATGTGTACATATGTATCCATTTTTGTTGATAACCACGAAACTATCACTCTCTCCTTATCTAGCTATCTATCTATCACAGGCTGTTCATATCTATCTATCAATCTATAAGCATTTCTATGTGTACATATGTATGTATCTTTGGTAATAAACATGAAACTATCTATCTATCTAAAAGTATTTTTATGCGTACATATATATTTATACACATAGCATTTCTATGTGTACATATGTATCTATCTTTGTTGATAACCATGAAACTCTCTATCTATCTATCTATCTATCTATAAGCATTTTTATGCGTACATATATATTTATACATCTATGTGTACATATGTATCTATATTTGGTGATAACCATGAAACTCTCTCTCTCTCTCTCTATCTATCTATCTATATATCTATCTATCTATAAGCATTTTTATACGTACATTTATATTTATATGGTGATAGCCATGAAACTCTCTCTCTCTCTCTCTCACTGTCCTTATCTATCTATCTATCTATCTATCTATCTATCTATCTATCTCTTCGCCAGAAATCAATAAATGTCACCATTTCTTGCCTGTCTCTCTCCGCGCCTTTTTAACTTTTCTGTTTCTGTTCGTTTTCGTTTCCGCCTACCTCATTCACCTGATACGACATTTCTAAATCCATCGTCTGCATATATCATTTTCTTTAAATCTCATTTTTTGAAAATGTTCTTTTCTTTAGGCAACTTCATTCTTTATCTTGCTTTCTCCTTCCAAAAAAAAAAAAATTCTTACTCGAAGTCACTTTTATTACTTTTTCCATAACGAATTTTAATCAAAAGTCATCAACCGATAACGGCAGCCATTTTGCCCCAATCACCAACGCTCATTTCCTTATAACCAATCAGCGTGTTGATTGCACACATTTTCAACGCTTCTTATTCCTCCGTGAAGAACGCCCGCGGACATGCATCTCTCTGACATTCAAAAGTTATCAGTTTGAATAGATTCCAATATTGCCCCAGACAATCTTAGTTTTTAAGCTCTCCATTAAAGTTATATACATGTTACTTGAAGTGAAACATAATTTTTAAAAAAATAATAATTTCTCATTAAGAGTATCACTGAAACAAATGAATGAATATGTTCATTTCCTTATTTCTCTCTCTCTCTCTCTCCCCATATATATATATATATATATATATATATATATATATATATATATATATATATATATATATAAGTATGTGTGTGTGTCTGTGTATAGGAAGTATGCAGGTGAATGTCGAGCGGTTCGGAATGAGAAACCACAGACCTGAGATCGAATTACAGTAAGCTAAATATTATTACTTGTATCTGGAAAAATCATTCTTATTCTCCAAAAAATATTAATGCAGTATCTGTTCGCATGGAAAAGAATTATTCTTACAATACTGTTATGGTGTCCTCCATCTAAAGAGTCTATGCTGGACGATTCCACCTACTATAAAATTAGTAGGAGAGAAGGCCTTGGGGGAACAATCGAATAGATTGAACGCTGCTCAACCAACACACAGTCGTGTAATAGTCTTCTGTTGTACTTACTGTTTAATATATGATATATCTGCAACACTGGATTTGTTATTTCGTGACCATTTATTTGGTCACAGCAAATACAAAATATGTTTCGATTTTAAATAACCTTAAAAATTGTTGATAAACCGTTAAAAAACACATCAATCTATAAGTGCGCTTCGTGGACGACGCAATTTGGTATTTCCTACTAGGTCGACGCTTTGAACTTGATAAGATTTTAGTAATACGAAGTGCTAGATAAAAGCAATAATAACAACTAAATTGCAATTACTAGCTTT
>OZ038497.1:56837497-56857497 GCA_964036315.1 Acanthosepion esculentum | reverse complement strand
GATTTGAATGGAATTCAAACTCGGCTCTCCGATTCCTACTCTCCATTACTTCCATCGTGCCTCCTCTTTTCGTATCTTCCCTGTCAAAGCAAAAATAATTTCCGAACATAAAACTAGTTTTGAGCGTGTGTACCTTACTCTTAAGTCCTTACTCTACACGCAAGCGACCAATCTGCCACATGGTGGAATGCCGCTAGCGTTTGCCGTTGGCGGCCTGCTGTCGGCTGCGTGTTGGTCTCGGCAATGTTATCACTGGGAGGTCCGCTAGAGGCCCACCGGTTGCCCGCCTGTAAGCGCGTCAATGGCTGCTACAGGAGGACCACTGGCGTTGCAATCCGCGGCCCGCCAGCGGGCCACCAGCGGATTGCCTGTAGGGTTGTTGAAAAGTGCTACAGAATCACAAACAACGACGCGTACCCAGTAACAGAAAATATTTCTCATCATATCACGACTTTCAACAGCAGCTACTAAAATGAATATTTCACATAGCTCGAAGAGAAAACAATGACATAATCAAAACGTGGACGTTCCACATTGTTCCCATCAAAAGGTTAGGAAGGAAACTGCCATCAATAGTGGAAAGAGCGAAAACAGTTACTGGACTTCAGAATCCTATTATCCTGAAAAATTCTTTCAAGAGAAAGATGTTATAAATTTCAACCGACAGTAGTATAGGCTGCTTGGTCAATAATTTCCAAATATTTAATTCTATAAAAATAGCTAATATTAACAGTGCTAATACTCTTAATATAACCTCAAAATATTACAATTATGACGGGAACCTGTTGATATTTATGACACTGTTATTGTATCCATGCAATGTTAAATTGCTATATATATATATATATATATATATATATATATATATATATATATATATATATATATATATATATATATATATATAGCTATAAGCATATATGTTTGTATACATGGATGAATATGTGACTGGGTGTTTGACGATTCTGCAATGAGAGTAAAGTAGACAGTCCGAACAGCGGGTTAGTTGTTACAAACATCCAATCGGGTGTGCGGAAAACGTGGACTTTTTTCGTGTAATTCATTAAAAAGGCCAGAGTAGCTGTTAGCGTTTGAGTGAGAGGAGGGGATCAGGGATTGACCTCCCCTGATTGGGTCGAGTTGGTGATGGTGTGTATGATGTTGAAAGACCCGAAATTCTCTGATGAACCAAGTCAAATTACATCACTGACGACCCCTTCCGACGCCTACTTAAAAGCATATTTTGGATAGGTATAAGCATATATTTTTGTATACATGGGTGAATATGTGACTGGGTGTTTGACGACGCGCGATATATTTTCGAGGTCGATTTCGTAATGAGAGTAAACATTTGCAAAGAAAGATCAACATTAGAAAGATAATTAAATCTGAACTTTGCAGAATATTTTCGGCGTCGATTCGAGAAAGGTGGAAGTCGACAATAAAGAAAGGCGCTCATATCTGCAACAAATATTGGAGGCAAGTAGAAGGAAAAGAAAATCGAAACTGCGATGAGAACGCTTGGGAGGGCACAACACTCTAATGACATGATTAGTCACTTCGAATTTCGCTCATCAAATTAGGGGCGAAACTAATTTCATATCAATATATCCACAGCAAATTTCATATCTGCAATTTGCAAAATTTCATTAGACGAAACATTCTGTACAATATTGACGAACGTCCATGGCTTCCTTTCATACCTGCCTTTGACGAAATATCTTGTTCGCTTTCCGCTCGATTTAATGTCTCTCTAATCTACGGATGTATTGCGTGTTTGTACCTCTGTATTACAAAGAACAGTGTTGGTAATTGCTTTGTGACACTCAGCCGTATATATATATATATATATATATATATATATATATATATATATATATATATATATATATATATATATATATATATATGTGTATATAAATATATATATATATATATAATTATTTTTAAAAAATATATTTCCATCGCGACACAGAAAATTTCTATGTTTCAAAACTTAAACTGCAATCCCAAATTTAATTATAAAAATTAAACTTAAAATCCAGAGTTTCGCTAGCATCGTCTGACAATGGAACGAAACTCTGGATTTTAAGTTTAATTTTTAGGATTAAATTTAGGATTGAAGTTTCAGTTTTGAAACAGAGATTTCTGTGCCGCGATGGAAAATATTTTTTTTTAACTAATTATATTTAACTAATTATATTATGCTCTACTGTAGTATCGAATATTTTAAAAAAATAAGAATAAATCCTAAGAACACTGGATTATAAATCTCACTGTTCTTTCGTATTATTTTAATATATGTATACTTACATATATACATAGATATATATATAACAGACTGACGCTAGTTCAATATCCAATTTTATATTTACATGAGCTATATCTCTGATATTGAACATTTTAACCCTTGAATTTATTTTCTTTTTATGTGCCATGTTCTTTCAGGACGTAGGCGAACATGGCTCTCCACCTCCCTCTGTCCCTTGCAGCTCTCAACAAGTTCCTTCCCCCAGACTACGTTGTGTCATCCACTTGCTTAAGCCTGATAGGTATGTGGCACGTTGCTTTCCCTTGTGTCTCTTTCCTTCTACTCGTCCTGTGAGTATCAGTTTCTCCAGAATCTCTCCTTCCTCATTATGTGTCCCAGAAACTTCAGCTGCCTCACACGCTCGGTCCATGATATCCTTAGCACCCTTATGTAGAACCACATCTCCGTCGCCTCGAGTCTCTTCTTCATCTTTGAGGAAATCGCTCAACATTCGCTTTCGTAAAGAAGGACAGAAGTCACGTAACAGCTCCGTATTCTTTTCCTTGTTACCAAAGAAATCCTCCGATGTTCATCACACACAAACACACACACACACACACACACACACACACACACACACACACACACACACATATATATATGTGTGTGTGTGTTTTCACGTAAGCGGATCGTCAGGGAAAGCCAGTGTGTGTGTGTGTGTGTGTGTGTGTGTGTGTGTGTGTGTGTGTGTGTGTGTGTGTGATCGTCAGGGAAAGCTGGCTTTCCCTGACGATCCGCTTACGTGAAAACTTGGTAGGTTTGTCTGGCTCTCTAGGTTTGACTATATATATATATATATATAAGCTTTCCCTGACCATCCGCTTAGGTGAAACCTTGGTGGGTTTGTCTGGCACTTTTTTAGTTAGTTGATTACTCGTATGGGTTGTTTTTTCTTTGGGCTTTGGACCTGTATGTTGTACGATTATTTTCGACAGACGTTCATGTTCATAACGCTTTCTTTTTTAAAAAACCTTTTCTTCCTTCGATATTGATTTGATCATTGGCAAATCAAGAAACCGAAGGTTTTCCGAGATGAGTGTAGTTACCTATATATATATATATATATATATATATATATATATATATATATATATATATATGTAAGCAAATGTGTGGATGTAGATCCGACGGTATGATGAAAATGTGGAAAAGACAAAGCAAAATCCGAATATGTGAGTTTACTGCTGACTAGTCCTGTATATATCGTCTCTTCATCTAACTTAAATCTAATATAAATATGTCTCCATTAACCATGTCCTGAAGAAGGTCTATTTGACCGAAACGTCTGACGTTGACAGAATAACAAAAACAAAATTAAAAAAAAAACAGTAAACTCACATATTCGGATTTTGCTTTGTCTTTTCCACATTTTCATCATATATATATATATACATATATATATATATATATATATATATATATATATATATATATATATATATATATATATATATATATATTATATTTTTATTACTTCACAGTTTATTTTAATAGTTATCGTTATATGAGTATTTTTTTAAACAGTATTTATTTTGTCTAAACAGTCTGCTTAACTCAAGTAAACTCAACAAAAACACGCGCAACATTCGGCGGCGATAGTCATAACTATTGCGTTTAAGCATGTAACAGACGTTTGCCGCTTGGTGTTGACTACAACGTCCTCTTTTACATTTACATGCGCTCTATCCCTGACATTGAGCACTTTAACCCACGAATATAGTTTACCTTAAAACTATATGTTCATCACACACACTCCCCCTCCACAAAAAATGCGCGACCAGCCGATAGACAAAATAAATATTGTTTAAAGTAAACATGACGTCCTATTCAAATACAGGTATGCAGTAGAAATATTGTTTGAAGTAATATACGTATCTGTGAGTGTGTGCGTGCGCGCGCGCGTGTGTGTGTGTGTACAGGGGATATTTATGAGGTCAATTTGGAATTGTTCTGTGTAGCAAAAACTGCATGCACGGCTCCGATGCAACAGTTTGGACAAAGGAATCAATAATGTTAAGTGACAGACATTTCCACTTCCCAAGTGCCACTATACCATTTCAGCATTCTCTATATCGTTGACGGGAGGATTAAGGAAAATTGAGAAATGAGGAAATCCCCCTAACATTTTTTATAGCTAATCCTTATGGTTATTCATAGAGTTGGTTCATATATTCATTATATATATATATATGATTGTTGGTTTATATATATATATATATATATATATATATATATATATGTGTGTGTGTGTGTGTGTGTGTGTGTGTGTGTGTGTGTTGATATAGTAAGCGAATGAAGGAAAAAGAAATTCGAGAGATATACCGTATATACTTGTGTATCATATGACTTTTGAAGACCTAATTTGGAAGCTAATTTTAAGGGGGTCGCATCATACACGAGATGTAAAATTAGCATATGTACTACTGGCCCTGGCTATTCCGTTAACCAACCTATATATCCATTTACTGTGGTCAAATTAGCTTCAAAATTAGGTCTTTAAACGTCGCATGATACGCAAGTATAGGCTTTTTGACAAAATGGAATCCTCGTTAGAAAGATGTTAAAAATTGGAATTTTTGGACACACCTGTCTTCTTTCTCAACGACAAAATAATTATGTTGGACTTATTTTTTTTTCTTTCTCCTTGAGAAAGGACAAAGGTTTGTCTGAAAATTTCAATTTTTAACAACTCATGCTTCCATTTGATCTAAGGGCCTACTAATGTACAATAAATATTATTAGTCTTATTATCAATGTTTTTTTTTGTTTTGTTTATATCTCTCGATTTTTTTCCTTTCAATGAACAGTTGGGATTTAGCCAAATCGAATGAGTGGGGAAATATTTTTAGAGCATCATTTCTAATATAATTAGTGTTTTTCGTTGTCGTTGGTAGTCAGTGGGCAAAACTTTTGCGATTTCAAATGCTGATTTTCTAGGCAGGTAGATGGACCGTATTACGAAAATCGATACAACTCTAGAACTTCTTCCAATTCGTTGCGTTGAGCAACTCTCGAATAGCTTAATAAATATCTATAAGACGTCGAATAGAGGCACATCAGAAATCAGGATTTTTGCATCATGATGGTCATTAAACGTATCGGATAATGAGATTGCATTTTCTCCCTTGTTATTTTTAACCGCACCCCGCGACACTCTGCATCTACACGTACGCGAGCGCTTCGTCTCGAAGCTTACTTCCGCACGGCCGGCACTGTTATCGTCCGCCTTTCACTTAAGATTTTTATTTTCATTTATTTCTATCCTTGCCTCTTCTGATGGGGCACCGACACTTCTTTCAGTATAAGTCTTTGATGCATTTCCGCCAAATTCTGCCATTGTTTTCTACGACCGGATGCAATGGTAGTAAGATAAAAAGCGCCCGGAGGTTCCACAAATAAGCTGTCAAAGTATCTATGGCTTCTGGCCGATGGTGAAGTGAAGACACGTCAGCCTCGTTCTGAGTGCTGATGCGTCTTTATAACGAAGTTGCCTTGCTGCAAGTCAGTTTATTCCCTTTTTTATTTATGCTACATTTTTTTTATCTGGATTGTAGCTGTTATCAACCTCTCTTCCAAATGCAATCAAGCTGGTGATGCAATACAAAGCCATAGGTCCGGATCCATTTCGTTGGGCCTTTAGCCCATTATCATGTCACACGGAAGTTCCAAAACGGAAGCGCCGCCATTGAATAAAGTTGAAAGAGGAAACGGGTAATCCGTGTGGTCGCTTTTTCTTATAAGCCCCATCTGCAAAATCCACTCGGCATATAGACTGGTCACCCGATAAGTGTTTTTTCATAGCCGTCTTTCACTGGTCAGAGAAAGGGTTCGTTGATTGGCTAAACTCCAGTCAGAATATAGGAAATGGCGTGACTCTTGAGGCGCTAATAGTGAAATATTTTTTTCTTTCTTTTTAATGACGTCTCAGTGTTCAATGAACTCCCTTCCAGTCACCGGAATAGGAACATTAGACCCACAGTTTGATCGTAGTCGTTAAGACTGCCGGGAAATCTTCCCGACTTCCGGACCATACTGTGCACATATTTTATAGAAAACGAGGTTTTATAACACCCACTCCAAAAATAAAGAATAATCCGTAATGAATGTTGAAAAATGTTCCTTCAGGGGATAGTTTGTCATTCCATGTGGCGTTATCGATTAATTTTCCAATGGTCTGCATTCAAGACGTTTATAATAGATATTCGACTTTCTTAAGAGTGTGTTTTCATGTTAACAGAATAGCTGATGTTTTTAATTTCTACTAGGTTCAATGAGTACCAATCATATTTACCTAACAAGATACAGTATTTCTTAACAGACGAAGAACGTAATAATTTACATGGGAGCAATAACCGTAACATAAAAGAAACTAGAAATTTGATGCATTTAAACAATTTCTCTGCACTTGATTGGCGAATCTCCATGCCACATGGTGGAATTTCGGAAAGAAACATTTTCTTCGTACACACCCAAATCGGAATAATTTTCTTACAGCTATTTCTTTATGTGATGTGATTCTTCAGGACGGTGGGGATCATAGGCCTCCACAACTTTCTATCATTTGTCGCTCTAAGCTATGCTTAGTCCATTAATATCCTTTCCGGTTGTTATTTTGCCATCCATTCATAAAAGCTAGCCTTTGAATCCTGTGAATGTCAGATTCTCCGAGCCATCTTTCCACGTTCCCTTTCGCCCTAGGAATATAAACGGTTTATTCCTCATTCTAAATACGAAGACTTCTTGTTACAGTGAATCTGACGAGACCACAAAGTTCTTGGTTTGTTTCTGTATAATTACGCTACACCACCTATTCATTAGAATAAAGACGATAAGCCTTATTATGAGGCTCGTTATCCTGATTGGTCGATAATTCTTGCCTTCATTTGCCCCTGGCTTCTCAAAGAATATGCCGTCCTGGGTATGACGATAAACTGCATCCAACAGCAAGGCCTCTGATCAGGAGGTTTTGAGGAGCGTGGAACCACCTCTTAATTGCTGATGTTCCCAGGTCCACCCTGTCCCGGGGTGGTAGAACCTGTTAGGGTCCCAGCTATGGGAAAATAGTGAAATCCCAAGGTGTGTCCACGTCCTGGGTATGACGATAAACTACATCCGCGTCCTGGGTATGACGATAAACTACATCCGCGTCCTGGGTATGACGATAAACTACGCCCAACCAAAAGGCCGTCGATCCGATCAATCGACTGGTCATGTCATGCCCCATCACATCTAACCCATCCCAAAACAACTACAACTTACAATTAACTTTCCCTCCCAAACCCTACACTAAATATACTAACACCTTACCCCTAAAATGTGATGGGAAACAATGATGTTGCCAGCTATACGTTTTTGAAACGATGATGTTGCCAGCTATACGTTTTTGAAACAATGATGTTGCCAGCTATACGTTTTTGAAACGATGATGTTGCCAACTATACGTTTTTGATATATCTAGTAAATACTGGATCTGGCATTAAATAACCCATAGTGGTTGATATGCCATAAAACCCCAAACAAATCTAAGAATATGAATCTATTATGGGGTTTCAATAAATCATAACTACTCGAAAATTCCCCTAAAACTTCACTCTTTATCCTTCAGGAGTATCTTTGCCTGATATTCTCCCGAGAACGCGATCTCTACTGATTGTTATGAACATAATTCAGTCCATGGTTTTCGCTACCTTCTCCAAACTACACCGCAAAAAAGACTTACGAACTTGAATGTATGCCTGTAATTATCTTAAGAAAATATGCTCCTGAACTGACCCCTGTTCTTTCAAAATTCTACAAGAAATGCTTTGATGTTTCTTGGATTCCAGCTTATTGGAATTCCTCTTCTGAATTTCCTGTCTTTAAAAATCTGTTGAACTTCTAATCCTTCGACTGATTTTCCTATTAATCTTTTACTTTTTTTGGACATTATATTACATTCTCTACTCAACGTTGAATTAGTTAAGCATCTCACTTCACACGGCCTTCATTTAGATAAACATTATGGCTTTCGTTTCTTTTGGTCAACCGCTGATGTGTCATCACAGAATTTGTCCATCAGGCTGTAAAGAAGGGCGATGCTCGGGCTGTAGATTTAGATATCTCGAAGTGGGTTGACAGGGTTTGACATGCAGTATTCTCCACGAGGTCAAGGGCTAAGGTGTCTCTGGCCGGGTAATTGACTAATTCCAATCATTTTTAATAAATCGGTTAATGAATGTCGTGTCGAACGGCTACGCTTTCAGATGATTGCAGATTAAGGCGGCTGTCTTCCAGGGCTCAATCCTTGAACTTACCTTGTTTCTTATCTTCATCAACGACCTTCCAGATTCCATCCCATCTATTTATGCTGATGATACAAATATTTGCACCTGTCTTAATTATAGGTCTAATAAGGCCGACTTAATAAAACTGGCCTCGGCTCTCGAAAACGACCTCCGTCAGTTGTTAGCAGGGGCAAGGCATGGATTGTAAATTTCAACGCGCCTTCTTGGTCTCAAGTTTTCTACTGATATAAAGTGCAGTTATTATATTGAATCAGTTGCTAGGTCTGGTGCTAAGAAATTTTGGTTCAATTCGTTGGAATCCATCTTGTAGATTTATTGGATATTGGAATCCATCTTGTAGATTTATTGGATATTGTTCTCATACCTGCTATGGTGCTCATGTTTATATATCTTGAGATTCTTGACAAAATCCAAAGAAGATTCTGTAATTGTATCGACCCTAACTTGCCATCTTGTCATTATCTCTTTCCCAACGACGTAACATGGCTTCCATCTGTTTTTTCGATAAATATTTTCATGGTAGAATTACGTTTATCTCTATTTCGACGGCCTTAATTTAAACATACTACTACATTGGCGACTAGATCTCATGGTTTTATTGTTGAAATTGCTAGATTAAATTTCTAGATTGCTAGATGTAAGTTCTATTCCATTAATTTCCTCTTTTGTCCTTTTCGCAACTGTGGAACAGACTTTCGTTTTCTTGCTTCCCTTTCATCTCTAATCTTCGGAAATTTAAATGCAACATCAATCGCCATTTTCTGTTTTTCGGAAACATGTTCTTTCATTGTCCTTTCTATAATGTATTTTTTACATTAAAGTGTCCCCATTTTCTTCCATTCCCAGCAATCGCTTTCTTCGTAGCGGCATTATCACTTTGTTTTGTTTTTTGGAAATGATTATAAAGAATTAATTATTTAAAAAATCTTGTTAGTCCAGGTTATTGTAATTAATTATCATTGGGTAATAAGATCGGTGAAAGACGGTAAACGATAGTGTTTCCCGAATTTTTTTTAGATGGAAACGGTACATATTAAAGGCAGTGTAGAGTTTGAATAGAAAATACAGTGTTAATACATTTTTGAATATGAAATGTACTGTTTTAATTGACTGTCTGAATAGAAAATACGCTGTTGCCTTGATCGGGTACATGATGATAAGGCTGTGTAGGAAAGAAAAAGATAAAAAAAACAATCACAATTCTCAAATTCTGATCAAATTAAAAAAAAAAAAATAAAACTGGCTTATGTATTGCAATGCTAAATCACATATTGGTGAGACCGACAAACGTTAAATAGTTCCTCGGAATAAGCAAGAACAAGAAGAGTTTTTTTATCTCACTTTTTAGCAGGCAAAATGTAGGAAAAGTTGAGCATCCAGGTTAGTAAAGGCTAAAATTCACTTGACTCCACGGGATGGTGTAATTATTATTAAACTTGTTTGAGTTCATCATTTGTAGAGAGTTTCATACTTATACTTTCCTTGCGCGAAAATTTCTCTGTGCTTCATAAAATTAATAAAAAAACAGCTTTTACATTGAATAATGAAAATGATTTTGTCACTTAGCTTACGATGTTCTGTTTTCACTTAGCTTACGATGTTCTAATCCCGGAAGATTACTAAGCACCTGATGAAGGCCGGAAGAAACTCTGGCCGAAAGGTTGGGATATTAATAACTCAGACCAATTGTCAGAGTGTAAATAATGTAAATCTTAGTACACTTGTAAAACGGGATCTATCTGACATATAATACAGTATTGTATCTGTCTGTTATTAACATGTTGGTACAAAATACCCAATAAGGTTTCCTATTATTTTTAGCAAGTAACTAATCAAATTGTTATGATAGGTCAAATAACCTTTTGAATACCTACATATGTCAAATAACACCGACGAGTTTCTGGTTTTAGTCAAATTATACGTATAATTTTAAAGCATGTTTTGTTTGCATACGAATATATCTCGTAGTGCTAATGGAGTCATTTTGTCTACATTTTCTAATCATGTGACAGTCATTTAAATTGATAAAATTACAAAATAAACAAAAGAAACTTTTAAGTAGTTTGTTCTGCAAATAACATGTAAACTTTCATCAATGGCTTCTTTTTCAATTTGCCGGGAAGGACATTAGAATGCCAACAGTGTTAACAGAACACTAATGGATAAACTTTGATTAAACAAAGATTAGTTTATTACGGCTTATCTAAGTTTTCCTCATTATATAAAGCCGGAAAATATTTTTTTAGGTTGTAAGATTTTTTTTTTAGCAATAATCATGATTTACTGAAACAAATCCTACTAATTAACCCACAGTCGGGGGAAGTAGAGGTGGATCCATACATTCGCAAATACGAAAGAAAATATAATGAAGCCGAATGAAATTGAAACAGGTCACTCCGCTTTCTAATTCCGTGTCGTTATCATTATATCACTGCGCATCCAAGCTTACAACATCTACAAACGTTCAGCCATTAAAGTACTAACTAGGTTCGACGTTGGTTAACTTCGGTAATCGTAGGAGAACCGGTGTTTCAGCGTCATACGGCCGTAAAACGATTAAACTAAGCTACAAATAATTTAATATAAATTCTTCCATATACGAATTGTATTTACTATATATATATATATATATATATATATATATATATATATATATATATATATATATATATATATATATATACATACATACATACATACATATATATATATACATATATATATATATATATATATATATATATATATATATATATATATATATATATAATGGGATAATACTAATGATCAATTGTAATTTGGTAAAATTAGGTACGGTGGAGTAATGGATAGCGTCTTGGATTGAGGAGTCAGCCGAGTTCGAATTCCAGTCGAATCCATTAAATTCCCTTACGTACTAATACCCTTGGGAAAGGTATGCATCTTCTTCTTCTTCTTCCCACCAGCTATGGGTAAATAGCAAGACAGACGGGGTTCTATAGCCTCGGATTTCAATTGTTCTACCGCAGAAAGAAATGGCAACCAACTGCGGGAAAAAAATCCGCCTCGTCAGTCATGTATCAAAAGATGCATGATCACCTATGCATGTATCACGCATGGCACATAACTGATTTCAATTTACTTACGTGCTAATACATTTGGGAAAGGCATGAATCCTGTTCTTCTCCCCCCCAGCTATGGGTAAATAGCAGGACAGACGGGTTTCTATAGACTTGGATGGCAACTGGTCTACCATAAAAAGAAATGGCAATCTACTGCGGGAAAAAATCTGCCTCGTCAGTCATGTATCGAAAGATACGTGATCGCCTAATCTTGTATCACGCATGGCACAAAACTGACTGAAATTCACGTACCTGCTAACACCCTTGGGAAAGGTATGAATCCTCTTTTTCTCCCTCCAACTATGGGTAAATAGCAGGACAGACCGGGTTCTATAGCCTTGAATGGTAACTGGTCTACCACCGAAAGAAATGGCAACGTACTGCGGGATAAAAATCTGCCTCGTGAGTCATGTATCAAAAGATACATGATCGCTCAAGCGTGTATCAGGCATGGCAAATAATTGACTGTCTGAACCTATTAAAACAATATTTTAAAAAGAAAGTTATATTAATAAACTTACAATATTCTATCAGTATTACTGATAAGAAAAAAATACAAAAAAAAACAAAACTGGTAGCTTTTATTAATTCCTGATTATAGGGAAGATCTGCTTCGTTAATTTCAGTCCATAATAAAATCATATAAAAAGTATTTCCATGCTACATATAATAAATATTATAGGGTTAGTTATGTTTGCATAGATTACTAATCACTGATGATTCTTTTCCTCCTAAATGTCAATGCATTTCTCTAGCAAAATCATTAACAATGCATTTATATTCAAAATGTAATAGGTTTATTCTATCAATAATTATTACATTAATTCTTAATCCCTGAAATATTGCTCTACTAATGTTCAATACCGTACGATTATTGGAAAAGCATCTGCATTATACACCCGTAATTAATGTTTAGCTTAATTCCTTCGCCAAAACAATTAACAATATATCAGATCATTGCAAACGTTCGATCCTGGTTACAAAATTAAAACAAAACTTTACATTATTCATATTATTCGTATTGTTATCCTCATCTTCATTGACATATTCCTGTCCTGGGTGTGACGATAAACTACATCCGCGTCCAGGGTAAGACGATAAACTACATCAAACAGCAAGGCCTCTGATCAGGACGTTTAGCGGAGCGTGAAACCAAGTCTTAATTGCTGGTGTTCCCAGGTTCATCCTGACCCGGGGTGGTAGCACCTGTTAAGGTCCCAGCTATGGGCAAATAGTTAACCCCGAAACCGAGGTAAAAGGCACTGTAAAAGTATAAAACTAAGTTTTAATACTAGAAACACTTTGTAAAAAATTATTACCAGAAATACATTTTTGAAGAAAAAAAATATTACCAGCAATACATTCCTAAAAATAATATTACCAGCTATACAGTTTTCATGAAGAAAATATTACCAGAAATAGATTTTTGACAAAACAAAATATTACCAGGAAAAAAGTTGTCGGCATTAAATAACCCATTGAGGTTGATATGCCGTAAAACACAACAAATCAAACCAAACTAAACCATTGACATATTCACAACGTTTCAGCCGTTGTACGCCTCGGCCTTCTTCAAGTGATTGAAATTTCGAATCGAACCCTTTATTCCGTCCACCGGGTAGATTCTTCTAGATCCACGTGCCATGCCTCTTCCGGATATCTCATGTCTTTCCCTTTAACTCAACTCTCCAAGTTTTTTTTAGTCCACCACTGTTGTAGCCTGGTATTGAACTCAGTTGATCTAACCAATGCCTTTATCGACTGGGCCAATCACATAACCGTCCGAATAATGTAAATAATCACAGTACTTCATCTCTGAGATATAGACAGAAAAATTTACATAGTCGCAAAAAAAACATTAATCAACTACAGTCCCCATTGATTTTAAGAACTGACATCCGTCGTTCTGCAATCTTGCTGGTATCATTTTCGTAGAAACTTCTTGGATATTGGAAGAAGGTTTTGATCTTTTAGTATTTAAATTGTTCTGTAGAGGCCGGAATAAATGAAAATCCGAATGAGACAAGTCAGGAGAATACGTTAGCTGATGAAGAACTTCAAATTTCAACTCTTTAAGCTTCTGCAAGGTCTATTTTGTGACATGAGGTTTTGCGCTGTCGTGGTAGAAAACCTCGATTTTGCTAAAATCGGCCGTTTTATTTGAACACAAGCCACTTCAAGTTCTGAAAGGCAGTGAAGATATCAATCGCCAAACTGTTAGCAACCTATTCAAAATCTTCAGTTTGTTCTTCACGATGCAGAGTAGAATGCTTTCTTTGACGTCGGAAGGTGGTCAACTGTTTAGATTAAGCCAGTTTTTGACGGTCGAGTGAGCCGGAACACGATCCAAATAAACGTTCGGAATATTTTTTTGTCGCAGTTTCGACGCTTATATCATTTCGAAATTCATAGGCATACTTTGGCAAATGAGCAACTTTTCACCCACTTCAGGCTTTTTATTTGTAGAAAAAACGTCACCGTTCAACTAAATCTGACTCGCAACTGAATGATGCAAACTTTCAATCTAGAACACATCAGAAATCGGAATCAAAACAAACGCCAGTCTCATGTAGCGCTCATTTAATATTAAGAATCAAACTTGGTCACGAACTTTTGGAATGATCTGATATTTACATCATAAATATATTTGATTCAATCATTAATGCTTAAATTTCTCTTGGGTCACTTTTTTCATGATTTTCAGTATATTCCCCTCGTAAAATCATTAGTAATACATTCGTATTATACACAGTGGCGGGCTGGTCACGGTGTCAGCTTACACGATGGCGATGGGCCGCTGCTGGAGTGGGACCTCCATATCAAATAAAAATGCAATAAAACAACATAGACAACAGTTTTAGTAATAAAAAGGAATAAGAACTTTCTAAAGTCATCTGCACAATATCAATTACTCAAGTTCAATATGAAAGCATATTTTAATGTTAAAGTTTAAGAAATTCACTCTCTAAGGAGAATTTAGAATCATATCCATTGAAAGGAATTGTAACTGAATTGGATGCAGAAACAATTATTGGCAGATATCGAAAAAATGATTACTCTTAATACAGTAGAGAGTATTCAGTGTTATATTGTCTTTAATCTGTATCATAATGTATAAATTGTGCAAACTATTTACATAAGTACTAATATATATATATATATATATATATATATATATATATATATATATATATATATCTTCATATTCTGTATCTATTGTGTGTAATATGTACAGCATCTATACAGAGTATAGCTGGCCACTTGTATTCGAGGATAACCGTCTACTAGGGCGAATAGCCAATCCCTATTGCAGACGCTTGCTCAGGCGCATTTGTGCTTATTCAACACCTGTAGTTTATACTGCAACTATGCAGAGCAGATCTTAGTTGCAGTTTCTGGCAAACAGCGTGTTCATGTGGCTTGAGCTTGATAGACTTGTTGATCTAGCGTGATCAACAAGTCCATCACGCTGAAGTAGGGTTTACCAAAAGTGCCGCACGCTGGGATCGACTGCTTTGATCGGATAACATCAGAAAATCTCCTTCTTGACAAATCGACCATGGTGAGATTCGAACCTGGGTCTCATGTTCAGAATGGCAACGTTCTAACAACTTGGCCAGGTGCCCATAAATACACTGATAATAATTACAAAGAAATACACATTTCTTCCACAAGCATTTAAATTTTACTCTTTTTTTTTCATTGAGTATTTTTCTTAATTTTATTCAAATTGATAGGATTATAGTTTTCCCTGGCAACCAATATTTTTGCTGTTGTTTCTACTCATGTTATTCTATCGGTAATCTGATAATATACAATCACTTCCTTCCGAAATCATTACTTAATAGTTAAATTAGTTCATGAACAATATCTTTATTGCTTTCAATATATTTGCTGAGTAAAATCTTTAGCAATACATTTACACTCTACAGCACTATTTTGTCATTAAAACTTACATTGAATGCATTTTTATTGTAATATTTTTAGCAATATATATATATATTTGTATATATATATATATATATATATATATATATATATATATATATATATATATACACGCACACACACACACACACATATATATATATATATATATATATATATATATATATATATATATAGATATAGATATATATATATTACAGCAAAAGAACTAAAATTACCTCAACATCGGAATAAACTATTTCAAACCGTTCGTCAACGGCTTTCGTCAGTTTTTAAGTACTTTTCTCGGAGCACTCCGAGAAAAGTACTCAGAGGCTGACGAAAGCCGTTGAGGTTCGATTTGAAATCGTCTATTCAGATGTTGAGGTAATTTTTGTTTTTTAGTGTAAAAAATACATAAACTCTGTTGAAATAATTACATCGAGCTCTCTGTGGATCAGTTTTAATAATTAATGTTACTAGGATGCACCCGGATTATATACCAACGGATCGATTACCTGTACTATATATATATATATATATATATATATATATATATATATATATATATATAGCGATGTCAAAGACAGAGTAAAGCCTAAATGCTGACAGTCAATGGGTTATTGAGAGAAAAGGCGTTTAAGGCAAGCAGTCTTTGCAATAAAGTGCTTGATATCAAAGATAGAGCATTAATAGGATTGATGTGATTAAAATTTGACACTTAACTGACTGTATGCCGACTCCAGAGTTTTGTAGACGGACGTATTCGTCCAGTCTTCAGGGTTGGGGTATCAGCAATTTATATATTTTTTGCATTTATTTTTTTTGTACACATTTAGCAGTGGTGTAAATTTTATTCTGTATTCTCAGTTTTTCTGTGTGCGGTTGTCCGCGCACGCGCGAACACTCTTCTGCACGGATGTGTGTCGTGATCATTTTGCCCTATTTCCACTTTTTTTATATATATATGTAGCAGACTTAGCCCGGTTTTGAACCCGGCTCTAGATATGTAACCTATTTTTATTTACTGATTTTTATTTATGGGCATTTTAGTTTTTGTTTTAGTTTTTTGTTTTTTTTGTTTTTTGCTAAGGAAGTTGTATTTCGTGTATTTACGTTTTTATATAAATACTTGGTATGAATGCTTAGGCAATAAATATTTCAGACACACGCGCGCACGCACACACACATGCACACATACACACACACACACACACACACACACATATATATATATATATATATATATATATATATATATGAAACCTATGATGTTAATGCTTAAATTGTAAATACTTATACATACACATGCTCATACAGACATACATACATACATATACATACATATATATACAAACACATAAACATATGCAAATATGCATTCATATACATATATCTGTTTACTGGGTTATTATTTCATTTTTAATTGGGTTTGGTGATATCATAAGTATTAATTGTAGGAGATTAGATTTATAATTAAGTTTATTTCTTCTTGTTAGAATTTATGTGCATATCTCTGTAATTATACGCCTGTGCATACGCACATGTACGCATCTATTCTTGCGCGTATATAGGCATACGAATGTGTAAATATGCACACACAAACGCGGATACTGTAAACTTTAGTCTGTGCTTTGTTAATAATAGACTAGTACGTATATGTTTATACACATGTATAGTATTTGTGTATATAAATACGGGTAGAGGTTCGGACTGAGGACTTGGAGAGCCGAGTTCGAATTCCAGTTGAATTTTGCATAATTATCCCCTTGGGAAAGGTAGTAATCCACTTCTTCTCTCTCCACCTATGGAAAATTACCAGGACAGACTGGGTTCTATAACCCTGGATGGCATCTGGTCTAGGTCTATGTATTCAGACCTTCAAAAAGCGTGGTTGGTTCTGCACAAAAGCATTACCACTATAATCACATCTGGTTGTCGTTTCCTAGAAACTGAGTTGCTGATCCTCATACGTCCAGAGTCAACTATATATATATATATATATATATATATATATATATATATATATATATATATATATATATATTGTCCTCCACAGACATACCGTTTCGCTGTTTCACAGTTCATCAGTGTGGCTAGACGTCCGGTTGCCTCTAGCTAGTGTCGAAACCCGACTGAATTTGCGTCAGTGGGATGAAGGTGAATTTTAGCGTGTTTATTTTTAGATTTAGATAAACACACAGTGACTGACAGTGACTCAATTCTGCCGAAGAGTCGTGCAATATTAGCTTAAATAGTCACTGTTTACAAACTCACACCTCAAACCAAAGGGCTCAACCGAAATTAATTTTTCAGGAGGCAATATTTTTGTCATCCACAGACAGACTGTTTCGCTGTTTCACAGCTCATATGCGCAGTACTTATTGGAAAGTGCTCAATATCAAACTTACATCAATGCAATTAAATATATATGTATATACATATATAGTACACACTCCATCATGTTGCACGTTGACATCAGTGAATGTTCTCAGCTTGGCTTTTTCAATCGGCTGGAGATCACCAATCGTTTCGTTTCGTCAATGAAAGACAGAGAATTTTTAATTATTTACATTTATTTACATTTATTATATTATTTTTTCTGTTATTTTTGTTTTTATATTCAAGTTTGTTTGAATATCCCCTGCTTCTTAGGACTGATTCATATGTCTTTTTTTATTATTTGAACATTCTTTGACTCCTCCTAGAATTTGTTGAAGTTCTTTTATTTATAGATATGTGTATTTGTTTAAATACGTTTGTGGTTGGTTAGAATAATTGTTAATGTATATTGGGTTGTTTGGTTTTCACTATAGCTTGTAGGTTCCGTTGTTTAGGTTGAATGTTACACCTAAGAAATTTACTATTTTTGATTTGATTTTATATCAATTGTAAATCCTAGCATTTTGAATGATTTTGTTATTTCGAGTATTTTTATTTTAATTCTGTACTCCTAAGATTACAGTCCCTGTAGAGACCTATATAGTTTTGTTAATAATATTCGTTAATTTTTTGATTATATATACATACCTATGTGTTCGCATAAATCTGTGCTATCAAACTGTCCATTGTTTCATCAAACTTATTATTAGTATTTTTATTTTAGCTATTTTTCTTGTCCATACTTTTTTTTATTGTGGTATAATATTGATTTTCGGCAGAGTTTAATTATATTTATGTCTTCTTTGAGGACATTTATATATTGTTTTGCTAAGTTTAATATGTTGTTTAGTCTATGTTCATTGATAGATGGGTAGAAATCTTTTATGTCTAATTGTATAAAGGAGCATTGTTCTATGTTACTAATGTTTCACCAATTATATATATATATATATATATATATATATATATATATATATATATATATATATGAATAAATATAGTCATAAAGTGCTCAATATCAGAGATAGAGTGTGTGTAAATATAAAAGTGAACATAGAAGTCAACACTTGGAGGCGACAGTTTGTTTCATGCTTGATGCTAGGTGGTCTGACGATTGCAGCTAGCATGAAACAGACTGTCGCCTCTAAGTGTTGACTTCTATGTTCACTTTTATATTTATATATATATATATATATATATATATATATGTATATATATATATATATATGTATATATATATATATATATGTATATATATATATATATATATATATATATATATATATATATATATATATATAGGTACTTCCACTTGGTCGCGTAAAAGAGCAGCATAGGAAAGAAGGCCCATAACTCAACAAAGTTTGTCATCAAAATGTTTATGTTATTATTAAGAGTAAAAACCAAAGTATTTTTGTATTATTTCTTGAATTTTTTTACTTCTTTCTAGCACGTTCAAAAAAATTTTGTTTTTTTTTACGACAGCGGTAGAAAAGAGAAAGAAGGTTTACATAATTGCTGAATAAATATTAATATTTAAAAATTACTAGTTAAAAACCAAATAAAACGCGTTCGCTTATATTTCGTAAAGTTATGTCAATTTTGGTCATCCATAGTAGCTGTCATCACCTCGTAACGATATGTTTGGAAACAATTTTTTATGCGATAAGTAAGTAATATTTATTTCAAATCAGATTAATTTAACTTTAATTTTTTTAATTTTACTCAAATAAAATTTAACGTGTCAAAAATATATAATTTATTTTAGGAAGAAATTTCAATTCGAATGTTTTTGTCGTTTACAAATTTCTTAAAATTTACAAAAATGGCCACTTTTAAGAAATTTTTTTAAAACATCGAGCATTTATTTGACATTAGAATCTATATAATTTCTATCTGAAATACACCGGAATATTTTACTTGCTGGAAATAATAAATTTAATTCATTAGCTTTCACTTAAAGCTAAAATAGGTATCGAAAAATTGAACAGAGGT
>OZ038497.1:56812497-56832497 GCA_964036315.1 Acanthosepion esculentum | reverse complement strand
TTGACTTCAATGTTCACTATATATATATATATATATATATATATATATATATATATATATATATATATATATATATTTGGTATCAACCATTCGTTTAAACAAATTTTGTGCAGTATGTCAGACAAGGAAAAACTAATTAATTTTTTATTTATTTTTTCCAGCATTCTCAAATTTTTCAGTTTGGTAAGAGTTAGTGAGGGCAAAAGAAACATTGTCCATTCTCCTAAGCGATTTTGGTTACTCCCACCAAACGGAAAAATGTAAGAATGCTGGACAAAACTAAATAAAATGAATTATATCTTTCTAAATTTAAATCTAAATCTAAATGTGTGTGTGTGCGTGCGTGCGTGCGTGCGTGTAATGCTGCCTAATTAGATGCGTTAAATTGTATCATTTAACGTATAAAAATGTAAACAGAATTTCTGCTGATTAAGTGCAGGGTAGTTGTTTAATAAAATGAATCTGCATTTCGTAATTTCTCTCATGTCAGAACATTCGATAAAAATTATTTTATTGTTTACAGAAAATCTAATTTATATTTGTATAAGCCCTTATCCATAAACACTAAATTACCGATTGTTTCTGCACTTACATATACTAATCTAACGACTTCTCTGTAACACGTGGAAATCTCGTATATATATATATATATATATTATATATATATATATATATACGTACATATTTCATTAAAGACGACAGACAAGGTATTCCGTTTAAGCTTTTTATTTAATTTTTCTTGTGTTCGAAAAATGTTTTCTTTTCTGAACATAGAGTGTGTAGAAACTGTCCAAATGTTCTGTAATTCCGAATGCTTTCGGCTATACTTTTAGCCATTATCATGGATGATTTTATTTTTGATTTTTAATTGGGTGTGTGGGTTGTCTATTTGTTTTTAGAGTTATAGTGATGTTTTATTTTCCGAACACCTTTAGCACATTGTGGCCGTGTTCGTAGTTAATATTATTGAGTTTTGGCTTTTTCTTTTATATTATTAAAGCTCCCATTATTTTAATCATTTTTTTACGTGTGGTTGAAGTTATTGTGTTTACATTTTCTACTAGTATATTTTGGGTGGAGTCTGGTAAGTTTGTGCTTTTGTTAAAATGGGTTCTAATGGACCTGTAGTCAGATAGGGGTAACGCAAGGAGTTTGGATAGACATGTAGTCCTGTGATCGATGTAATTATTCATGAATTCGGTTTGATCAGCAACACAGTTCATTAAGGGACATTTGAACTTATAGATAATGTTCGTTCGTTTTTATTTTTTGTTTTTGCTGGTGTGTTATTATTTTTGAGGATAAGGTGAGCTGTTTTAAATTTTTTGTAATAGATAATTAATTTGATTAATCAGTATTTCTCTATGATATTTCTAATTGAATATTTATCTTGTTTGTAGTTGTGCATTTGGTTTTTGTAGAAAATATTTGTTATTTTTGACTGTGTGTTCACTACCATTGTTATTTACTTTGGGAAGAAATAAAGTAATTTCGTGGTCTATAAGGTGATTAGGGAAGGCATTGGCAACTAATGTCTGTTTGGGTTCTTTAAAGAAGAGTAGGCAAGAGTTTGAATTCTGGTGTTCTCTTTTTAGGAAGTTTTCATTACTTCTATTTTGTATCTGAGTGGGCATTCGCTACTAACGTTAAGGTGGCAAGAGTTTATGCTAGTTGTTTTTTTTATATCATGAGGTGATAAAAGCGTTGTTACGATATTCTACGAGGACGTCTAAGAATGGGAGTTTATATTTTTACTAAGATCGTAGGTAAATTTAAGGACAGAATTGCTTTTTCAAATGTAGTCTTGTGAGTACTTATTTATAGACAACCAAACTAGACTATTTAGACTATTTATATTTAAACTATATATATATATATATATATATATATATATATATAGAGAGAGAGAGAGAGAGAGAGAGAGAGAGAGACAATATTAGTGGTGAATATACACATACATATGCAATTATATATACACATACATATATGTATAAAAATAATTCCAAGAGGATATGATGGAATATTAGTTTTTAAGTCTTTTTATTATATATATATATATATATATATATATATATATATATATATATATACATATATATATATATATATATATATACATATATATATATATATATATATATATATATATATATACATACATATATATCTATATATAGCAGTGTGTTCATGTGTTTATTTAGGTAGGAAATTCTCTTTTAGGCCTGTTTTATTGAATAAATTAAAAACATTATATTTGCTTTTTTGATCATAATCCTTTCATATTCACGAATATTTTTCCGTATATTGCAATTAAATAAGGCACGAAATCCAATGAAACAATGAAAATCACTTTTACTGTGGGTAGCGATGAATTCTTATATATATTATTAATAATAATGTCAATGGTTTCTCTAAGTGGAACGTTAGTGAACAGATTTTCAACGCCAAGTCATGCTATGGTTTCATTATTAGTTTTTTTCGGCTTTTCCTATATGTATAAGTTAAAATAATCGGGGACTATAAACCAGGATATATTTATAGTTCTATCAAAATGCACAAACCTAACTTTCCACTCCGGCCTATTATATCCCAAATTCCCATTCCTGTCCACCAACTAACTGAAACGCTTAACCAATTAATTTACACCATACATAATGAATAAATAAATCATTAAATCAACCCTTGAACTTAAACAAATATTACAAACCGAAAAACCTGGTGAGGATCGAAATCACTTCTCAGTTGTAATTAGTCTAACGGGACAAGTTTGTTAACCATTAGACCATATCTAAGTGCCTAAAAGAAACTTGATATACATAGTTATTCTTTCTTTTGTTTTTAACCAAATTGTCTTTCCTTCTTTTAATGAATTGTTTATGGTTGGAATTCATATTTTGCTATTCCAGTGCTTGTTCAGACTTCGGTGCTGTGTTTTCCATCCTCTCTTAAAACACTTACCAGCCAAACAACAATTTTACGGATAAAAAAGATGAGGATAGACTCACGGAAAACTTGCAGACAAATGATACTGTCTCATCTCAGAATTGTAGGCAGACACTAGGACGTTGGGACATCAATATCTATCTATCGATCTATCTACCTATCTATAAAATGCAAGAAGTCATATATAGGTATCAACCAACAAGTGAACAACAGGGTCTCCCTACACAAAAGCAACATAAAATTACCAGACAACAGAAAATATTTTTGTATCACAACACATCTTCAAATGTAACCAGGGTAAATTTAAACTTAAAAATTTTAAATCAAACAGACAATTATTCTTACCTACAAATACAAGAAAAAAACTTCATAAACAAATTTAAACCAGATCATAAGCACACACGCAAAAAACACACAACATGCGCACATAATGGCCAAATACAGTAATCAAACCACTCACATGCATGCACACATGCTCACATGCGGGTATCTGTAGAACGCGAATATATATATATATATATATATATATTGACAAAAGCAAGGGAATTACTCACGGGTACGCACGCAAACCCCACACAACTTAGGAATTATGTGTGTATGTATGTACGTAATATATGTGTGTATGTATGTGTGTGTATATACTGATTTCTTATAACTTGGGAAGTATATGTATATACGTATGTATGTATGAATGTGTGTGCGTGTGCGTGTATGTACTGATTCATTGTAATAGGATGGTGTGTGTTGGTGTGTATGTATATGTATGCGTGTATATGTGTTTATATGTACAGATGTGTTTACTAATTCCTCGTAATAAGACAGTGTGTATGTATGGAGAGGGAATATACATATATACACGCATGCTGATAAAAATACAAGAAAATGGAAATAGATCTAAGAACACACAGGGGTCATTAAAAGATAAGAATACCGCTAACTCCTTCACCATTTCTCGGACCAATCTTAAATGTTTTATAACCCTTCACGCAGAACTTTTCGCTGCTAGTTCAAGAAATACATTTAGCTCACTAACACAATGTCTTATATCGAGAATATTTAACATCGAAAAACATAAGAAAAAAATTATTTTTAATAATACGTGTAAATCTCCACCTATTGCCTGATGACGGTCGCGAGACCGGAAACCCGTGTAGCAAAATTATGGACAATAACGCATAATATGTTTTTTTTTAATCCACTTGACAACCAAAACGTTTGCGGTTCTCTCTTCTTTTTAATATACACACCTTTTTCTCGTTGGAACTACTATAACCTCTTCCTTTATATATATATATATATATATATATATATATATATATATATATACACACACACACGCACACACACACACACACACATATATATATATATATATATATATATATATATATATATATATAAAAGTGAACGTAGAAGTCAACACTTAGAGGCGACAGTCTGTTTCATGCTAGTGGAATCGTCAGGCAACGTACATTCATATCTGCTCTGTTGCCTGACGATTGCACTAGCATGAAACAGACTGTCGCCTCTAAGTGTTGACTTCTATGTTCACTTTTATATTTACACACGCTCTATCTCTGATATTGAGCACTTTATCCCATAAATGTAGCACACTTTAAGACTATATTTCTTCATATACATACATATATATATATATATATATATATATATATATATATATATATATATATTAAGACATTTTTATGTTTAACATTGTTTTTATAGATACAAATATTTAAGTAAATGCTCTGTTTATAATAAACAGTATTAAATGACAATCCATGAATCTCTCACGTACATTCATATCTGCTCATGGCGTATCAAATGTAAACAAATGACGTCACACATTATGAAATGGACAAAGTCCGACAATTATTTTAAGACATTTTTATATTTAACATTCTTTTTATAGATACAAATATTTAAGTAAATGCTCTGTTTATAATAAATTTACATTTGATACGCCATGAGCAGAAATGAATGTACGTGAGAGATTCATGGAAGATTGAAGTTTATAAGCAGTAAATTCGACCTTACGTACCGAACGCTCCTCTGTGGCCGAATCGGTAAAAGGCACGTCAGGCTATGTGACGGTTCCGTATAGGATACAGGTTCGGATCCTGTCGGAGGACGAATATTTTCTATGAAAATTTCTCGGACATTCAGGCCGGTAAATGTTGTTTAATACTGTTTATTATAAACAGAGTATTTACTTAACTATTTGTATCTATCAAAAGAATATATATATATATATATATATATATATATATATATATATATATATATATATATATATATGGACAGATAGATAGATAGATAGATGATTAGTAAAATACTATATTCTGTGGGAAACTCGAAAGGGAAAACAACGATTAGTAGTAAAAATAAATGGGAAAGAAAGTATTTTCTGACTATGCGCTACTTAACGCGACCTTGTCAACACCAAAGGTTATATTAAACGAGAGAACACGGTGACGATAATCCGATTAAACTATTATTCTAAAAGCCACTTCTGATCGTCAGTGTTGACTTTAAGATGCAATTAATTACAAACGACTTCACTGTTGTGTAAATGAGGTGCTGTAAAATAATGCTTATACACACACACACACACACACATATATATATATATATATATATATATATATATATATGCATTGGATGAGGAAGAAAGAATGGGAAGACTTTTGCGGTTTAACTAGTAGGTGGGTTGCGTGAGGCTTAAAAGATAACTATATAGGGGAAATCAAAAAGGAAGAAAACTGCAAAAAGAAAGAAAGTAAGAAAAAAGAAAGAAAGAAATGAATATAAACACTTGTATATAGAAAGAAAAGGAACTATTAAGAAAGAAAGAAAGAAAGAAAGAAACTTAAGCGATAAGTAAAAGAAAAATTTATGAAGATGAACATGCGGAGAATATAATAAAAGAAAGATATAAAGAACGAAATATATATACTGCTATATAGGAAATAAAAGAAAAGAAAATAAACAGAAAGAAAGAAAGAAAGAAAAATGAAAGAAAGAAAGAATTAAAACAGAAAAAAGAAAGTGAAAAATTAATAAATAGAAAAGAAAATATGAAGAGTAACATGCGGAGATATATTAAAAGAAAGAATGAAACAAACACTCAATAACAAACCAGAAAAAAACAAAAGTATTAACAAAATGAGATAGATAGATAGATAGATAATGAACTGATTGAGATAGATAGATAGATAGATAGATAGATAGATAGATAGATAGATAATGAACTGATTGAGATAGATAGATAGATAGATAGATAAATGAACTGATTGAGATAGATAGATAGATAGATAGATAGATAGATATGAAAGAAAGAAATAATTTTTAAAATGATAAATAACAGAAATAATGCTATTTAGCAAAGAAGTCGATGGAATTTGATTTTCCAGTGTAAGCAATAATTTTTTGTCGTATTTTCACACAAAGTCAAAAAAAAAAAATCACGGCAAACAGAATCTCATTAGTCGTGCTTCAATAAAAACAAAAAAAAATCATATTTATACTGATTTTAGTTTCAGAAAAATGCGAAAATTTTGGCGGAAAGTGTTTGTCGTTTATTTATTGTGTTTTTTCCTTTGTCACAGCCCAAACGACATTTTTATGGATGCCTCTGTCTTTTCTTTTACAGCTTTCCAATACAAACATAGTAAAAATTACATAAAACTTGAGGCATATTGAAAAGTTTCATAAATCGCCTGTCATCGTGGCAATAATGAACCATCACTCGCCTACTGGCTCACACGTCAAAATATTAATAATATCCTTGGTTCAAAAATTAATTGCCTAATGACGTAAACGAATTTATTTCATACAATAGCTATTTATCAACATAATATTCTTTGTTGTAGATGCGTTTAAATCTGTAGCATATATTAAATGACATAGAACGAGCTGTATACAGTGAATATTCGGCGTTAAAATTCAGTTGTTATGTATTTGCAGTTTCAACATTTTGTCTACAGGTCCTGTATCGGCTGTCGTGAAATCGTTAGGCAGAAATGAGATCCAACGTTAATGATGGTATGTTGATAATAATATAATATTTATATTATTATAGTATTATTATAATTACTGATTGCAAGTATACGTGTAAAGTAAATGAATGATTAATTACTTGTTACTGTATGAAATGGCGATTATTACAAGCTATTGCTGATATCAAAGAGTATCAAAGCCATAATGGAAGAAATTAATCAACGGTAAAGAATAAATATATTACTAGGCGAATGTGTCTATAATAAAGACTCTCTCTCTCTCTCCCACATACACACATTCACAAACACACACGCGCACACTAAGTAAAGGAAAAGTTAATGCCGAATACCCCAGCGCTCTCCATGCTAGTAAGATGATTCCTTGCCACCCCCCAGCTAAAAGCCAAACTCTCACTTCCTCCTTAACCCAAACGAAAGCGTGATTTATCAAATCCAACACTTTCTTCCAAGAATACACCAAAAATTTCCCGGCCTCTTTTTTAACATTTTTATTCCTTTAAATATTAATTAATTTGTTTCATATTACTATTTTAATTCTTTATTGTTCTGTACAATTTTGTTTGAAACTAGCTTTTTGGCAAATATATATATATATGTATATATATATATATATATATATATATATATATATATATATATATATATATATATATATATATAACATACATAAACACACACATATGTATATATACTTGCCAGAAATATATATATATATAAAAATATATGCATATATGTATATACACTTGCCACAAATATATATATGTGTGTGTGTGCTAGCCGAATAACTCGCGACTTGCAGCGTTTCAGACATTTATTTGTAAGAAAATGATGATAGATTTTGTTATAATTTGTGAAGATAAATGATGCATTTCAATATTACTCAATGATCTTGCAGATGTGACCTCCATCTTCTGGATTGCTCCTTCTGTATTTTGGATAGGATTCATTCCCTTGTTTAAATTTAAATTTAATTTAAATTAAAAAGAAAAAATCGGGTGGAGGTTATGATCAAAATGAAATATACTTATCCAAATACACTGGGTAATGTAGTTTCAGATTATATGAGGTTATAAGGGTCTATTTCCAAAACCCTAGGAGGAGTTCGATAACAAAAAGACAGACAGACGCTACAATTATATATATAGTTAAGTCATACATTTTAGATGCATCAAGGGTGGTCTTCAGTGATGCACTGTTCTCATCGCCGATTTCGGGTTTCGCATCATATCGGCCCCAACAGCAACCCCGACCTGATTCTAGGTGAAACAGGCCGCCTCCTTGAAAGCGTCGTGCTACGCACCGCGACATTGCAAAAAACAGTAATTCCAAAATAGTAAGGCTGGACTATATATATATATATATATATATATATATATATATATATATATATATATATATATATAATGTTTTAAAAATGACGGAGCGCAGAATTTAAAAGGAACCTTTCCCGTCCAACATTTCTTCGGAAAGATTCGTTGGAACAAAAAGCCAAATATATCAAAAAAGTGAATGGGGGTAAATAATGACCCCCGACTAAAATAAATTTTTACTAAAACAATAAATCGATGTTTACATGAAATAAATTTATTATTAACATAATAATAGTAATACATTTATTTATATATGTATGTGTCTATTCTTATTCTTACAGTGGTATTTTTCTACGGCAAGCAATAAAGTATTTGCTTGTTTTATCAAAGATTTACACAAGTTATGTAATTTAGTTGGGACCAAACTCATCATGTAAACCTTAGTCTGTGAAAAGAAAAAAAAACTTACAATTACTATTTGGCAGACGATTTATATCGACTTTGAATCTCTTAATATTAAAAAGATATATGATATTGAATAAAAAAAGCAAACATTTAATGTAGCTATCTGATAACGATTTTATGAATATGGAATGAAAAATACCTTTTTCTTCCCCGCAGCTGAGTTGTCTTCATCGTAGGAAGCAAAAACTCACCGTGTTAGAAATATCCTCTCGTGAAAAATGTATTTTTGGAATGAAGAAATCATCGTTTATATGCGGCGAAAGGAAAGATTTTCGCTTGCTTTTTTTCATGTGATATTTTAATTTAGTCGATTCCACGCTAGCATTTTTCTTTTTTCACAGACCATTAAGATATTTCATAATGTGTTCATATATAAATATATAATTGCATATATATGTATGTCAAAAGAAATATTTGATTTCATAGATTGTTTCAGTTTGCGAAGATCTAACCAATATCGCCTTTTGTGGTGTTTCTATTTATCTATAGTTTTCTTTTCGTATCTATTTAATACTTGCAGGAGATGTAATGAATAGTTTCGTGAAATGAGAATTCGAGGAGCCGGTTTCGAATTCCAGTCGAATTTCTTTGCATTCAGTTAAACTAGGTAAATTTATGAATCCAGCTTTTCTTCCGCCATATATTGGTTAATAATAGGGTTTGTATCTGGTTAAACTATCGCTATCTGTTAAGATGAAACGATTACGCCATATTGACTCGTAAGAATAAAGACAGATTCTTAAAATCCACATTATGTTTAATATCTTCAAATATCCCCAAAAGTGTTGATAAACCGTAAAAAACAACTCCAATATATTATATTTAGCTTTCGAACTACCGCTTTATGTCAGTTTATTCATGTGGGGCTATCTCGTATTTTTCAGTATAATCCTATCTATCTATCTATCTATCTATCTATCTATCTATCTCTCTCTCTCTCTCTCTCTCTATATATATATATATATATATATATATATATATTTGTTCGGATGATAAATTTGATAAAACTGTCCGAATGTTCTTTTTATCCGAGCCCTTTCGGCTATACATTTAGCCATTTTCAAGGATTATATTTCAACTGTTAGAATTAGAAATAGTTTGTTATATGTATGTTTTATAAAATGTTTCATTTTTTTGTTTCAAAACACGGTCAAGATATTATGTCCATGTTCAAAGTTAATATTATTAAGTGATGGTTTGTTTGTTTTTATTAATAAGGCTTCCATTATTTTTAGCCATTTTTGCATGTGGATGATGCTATTATATTAGTGTTGTCGACAAGTATGTTCCGAATAGTGTCCGGTAGGTCTCCATGAATATTTTAATGAGATCTAATTGAGTTATTGTCAGAAAGGTGTAGAGTTAGTCTGCGTGTTAAACATGTTGTAGTGTTGCCTATATAATTATTTACGAAAGTTGATTCTTGAGGAATACAATTCCTTAATGTGCATTTGAATTCGTAAATAATATTTGCTCTATTTGTCCAAGGTAACTAATAGCAACGGCGTGAATAGAAACATAAAAAATAATATTAATATTTTTTATAAAAATCAGATGAACGAAAATTATAAACAAGATGAATGCAGAATTAAGAACATTAACACCAGTTGACAATAGCAAAAAAATTAGATTAATTATTTATTATAAAAAATTAAAACCTCTAACCTTATAGTTAAAGAATTCACCTCCTAGAACAAAGTTAAATAGAGCAAATATTATTTACGAATTCAAATGCCCATTAAGGAATTGTATTCCTATATATATATATATATATATATATATATATATATATATATATATATATATATATATATATATATATATATATATATATATATATATTAGTCAGTGTAATTCTATCTCTCTATTTATACATATACACACACACACACACATATATATATATATATATACAGTGTAACCCAGATATAAGAGAGTTGTGAGGGCCGGAGAAGAAGTCTCTTATATCCGGGTTTCTATTATATCCGGGTTTGGTCTATTATATATACATTAACACAGGCTGTAATTTGGGACCAGAGACCAGAGAAAATATATCTTATATCCGGGTTTCTCTTATATCCTGGTTACACTGTATATATATATATATATATATATATATATATATATATATATATATATATATATATTAATCAGTGCAATCCTATCTATCTATCTATTAGTGTAATCTATCTATCCATCTATCCACCGATTTTTTTCGGCCTACTCGAATGTTTTTATCCTTTTCTTTCTTTAAATATTTTTTCCAGAGATACCAATTTGTTTTAATATATTTTTCTTTGCACACTGTTCTTTCCGTTTTTATTTTTACACCAGTCAAGTATAGAGTCATTAACATGATAGATAGATAGATAGATAGATAGATAGACAGATAGATGGTTGAAGAGACTGATATATATATATATATATATATATATATATATATATATATATATATATATAGATAGATAGATAGATATGAACAGACCGAGATAGTCAAATAGATATGAACAAACTGAGATAGATAGATAGACAGATAAATAGATTGATAGATAAATAAATATGAACAAACTGATATCGATCGATAGATAGAGAGAGTATGTGAGAGAGATATTAACAGACGTAGATAGATAGATAGATAGAGAGAGAGAGAGGGGGGAGAGAGAGAAAGAAAATCCTAGCAAGCTAGAATCTACCAACGTATGTTTCACCTCAATGGATTTCAAGGTAAGATCTTTATTTTACTCGATTGTTTTTTTTTCTTTAGAATATAAATTACGATACTGCGCGATATCTTCGGCCTACTCGGATGTTTTTATTTTTATTCAATTTTATCATTTTTTTACCAAATTTTATCCCTAGATACCAATTTGTTTTAATATATTTATATTTATATTTATATATATATATATATATATATATATATATATATATATATATATATATATATATATATATATTTATATATATATATATATTTATATATATATATATATATATTTATATATATATATAGAGAGAGAGAGAGAGATTGAGAGATTGAGAGATAGATAGATAGATAGATATATATGAACAGATTTAGATAGATAGATAAATATGAACAGATTTAGATAGATAGATAGATAGATAGATAGATATGAACAGACTTAGATAGATAGATAGATAGATAGATAGATAGATAGATATGAACAGACTTAGATAGATAGATAGATAGATAGATATGAACAGACTTAGATAGATAGATAGATAGATAGATAGATAGATAGATAGATACTATTATTGATTTACATTGTAATATTGATTTCATCGATATCAGATTTGCTTTTTATATTAATATTCTCTTAGAAATACATTTAGTCTCAATCGTACTTCACAAATAATAAAGCTTATAACGCTATGTAAACACGAATGCTGCAAAATTAGAAACGCTATTTGATTAATGTGATGTCAAAATATTGGGTTAATCTTTCTTTTTCCCATAAAAACGCTTCCATTTTTCACGGTTTTTTCTTCATTATCTCTCGAACGGAACATTTTTTTTCTTTACTATCATTCCACATATTTTTTAGAGAAATGTTATAAAAGAATCTCCAACCTGTTTGCATTTCTTTTGTCTCATACTTCTTCCGATCTCCGTGGGGGCCTCGCATTTGAGTTGAGGATATCAACATTGTATTGAAAATAGCATCACGTGTGTATGATATTTGGTCCTCATCTTTTGCACCACCTCATCTTTTTACGAAGATTAATCTCTGTGTATTCAATACTCGTCCAGGATGCTGGGCTGGCGATCATTGTTTTTCATTTTTATCCTTTTGGTTTGCCTCAGCAATTTCTGATTTTTGAACCCGGTTCTTCTTTGGACTATTAATCCCACTTCCTATTTGTTTAAGATTTTCTTGGACGATTTCCTCAAATATGAAGAAACGACTCGAGGCGACGGAGATGTGGTTCTACAGAAGGATGCTAAGGATATCATGGAACGAGCGAGTGAGTAACGATGTGGTCTTAGAGGGGATGCAAACAAGGAGGAGGATCATACTTAACATCGAGGCAGCTGAAGTTTCTGAGACATATAATGAGGATGGAGGGCCTGGAGAATCTGATACTCACGGGTCGAATAGAGAGAAAGTGAGACAAGGGAAAACAAAGCATGCCATACCTAGCGACTTTAAGCAAGTGGATGACAGCACGTGGTCTGGGGGAGGTGGCAAAGGGAAGGAACTTGTTGAGAGCTGCAAGGGATAGAGGGGGTGGAGAGCCATGATTGCCTACGTCCTGAAAGGACACGGCACATAAAATGAAAGTACATTACGTCTTTCTTTTCTTTGTTCCTCTCGCATCCGATACGCTCTGTGAATGTTCAAATTTATCAGCCTTCTGGTGATGGAGTAAGCCCCCGGTTTGCTTCTTATAAAGTATCACAGTAAAAACGCTTATTCATGAGGATCTTCGCCCGCACTAAACTTCTAACTTTCGGTTCTGGAGTAATAAGATGCCTCACACTTTTCACGTACGATTCAATTTCAATCGTTTTGCCATTGCTCTTTGGACTGCCATAGCTGAAACTCCTCTCTCACGGGCCAAACGTCTTAATTGATCTCTTTAGCTCTAAATTGAAATTATGATCCTTCCTCCTGTTGTGACCTATTGATCCAGTTTTCCTCTCTACTGTTACATCTTTTTTAAACTTATGCACCGTTCTCTTCATAGCTCTTGAATGGATTTTGAAGATGGAAGCCAGAGTATGAATATTCCTGTATTACTGAAGGCCTAAATGATCATTTTCCTCTCACCATTGTTCAGGTGGGAAGACATAGTTGAGCTGACACAAAACGATTTTAACCTGTTCCGTTTCTAACGAATAATTCAAATGGTTTTTCAGTCATTCTCACGGTAAATGGCATCAAGATAGCTAAACGACTTCTTTGAAAACCTGGAAAAAGTAGCTCAATTAGTTTAGTAATTTTTAGATATTACACACGTTGTGGGATGGACAGTCATCTGATGCTGTGACATGAGTTGTACAATTTTGTTGTTACACTCGGTATATATATATATATATATATATATATATATATATATATATATATATATATATATATACCGAGTGGAACAACGGTATATATATATATATATATATATATATATATATATATATATATATATGTATACCGAGTGGAACAACGGTATATATATATATATATATATATATATATATATATATATATATATATATATATATATGTATATATATATATATATATATACCGAGTGGAACAACGGTATATATATATATATATATATATATATATATATATATATATATATGTATACCGAGTGGAACAACGGTATATATATATATATATATATATATATATATATATATATATATATATATATATATATAACGAGTGGAACAACAAAATTGTACAACTCGTGTCACAGCATCAGATGACTGTCCATCCCACAAAGTGTGTAATATCTAAAAATTACTAAACTAATATAGCTAACTTTATTATATATATATATATATATATATATATATATATATATATATATATATATATATATATATATATATATATAACTTTGTAGAGATATACCATGAATGAGAAACTGTATTATTGAAAGGATGATTGGATATAAATTCTAGATTATAACAAATACGCAATTTTCTATGTGCCGTGAGTCTTCAGGATGCAGGCGGTCATGACCCTTGCCAACTTTGTAGCGGTTAGTATATCTTATTACCCCCCTTCCTAATCCCTGTTCGATCTTCCATTTAAAAAACATTGTTAGCAAGGTCACACGTTGTTTCATGCCTTCAATATATCCTGTGAATGCTAATTTTTTCCTCCTATCCTCATTATGCTTCCCAGAAAATTCACAGCTTACGGCTATATCACGTTGAAGCACCAGTTAAGTAACCTCGATCCTGGTCAGTACCTAAAAGGGTAACCGCTTGGGAATAACATATGCTGTAATCTTTGATGTGCGGTTGGTGTAATGGATAACGGCTCGGAATTGGATATTTGAGAGCAGAATTCTAAGGTAGTAGGTTCGACGTTACTTAATTTCGGTGTTTCAATGGGATATTGATATTCGATGTTTCAATGGGATATTGATATTCGATGTTTCAATGGGATATTGATATTCGGTGTTTCAATGGGATATTGATATTCGATGTTTCAATGGGATATTGATATTCGATGTTTCAATGGGATATTGATATTCGATGTTTCAATGGGATATTGATATTCGATGTTTCAATGGGATATTGATATTCGGTGTTTCAATGGGATATTGATATTCGATGTTTCAATGGGATATTGATATTCGATGTTTCAATGGGATATTGATATTCGATGTTTCAATGGGATATTGATATTCGGTGTTTCAATGGGATATTGATATTCGATGTTTCAATGGGATATTGATATTCGATGTTTCAATGGGATATTGATATTCGGTGTTTCAATGGGATATTGATATTCGATGTTTCAATGGGATATTGATATTCGATGTTTCAATGGGATATTGATATTCGCTGTTTCAATGGGATATTGATATTCGATGTTTCAATGGGATATTGATATTCGAAGTTTCAATGGGATATTGATATTCGATGTTTCAATGGGATATTGATATTCGGTGTTTCAATGGGATATTGATATTCGATGTTTCAATGGGATATTGCCATGAGCCAGATAACAGTTGAATCTGGTCTTGAAGAGGTTAACTTTGGAATGACCGGGGAAATTTGTTCTACTTTTGGTGGCAAACAGTCTAGGATAAGAAAAACTCTCAAATCAGAACCAGTCTAAACTGGGCTAGGTTCTGTCAGGCTATCTTTCTTTAGGCACCGCAAAATTGTTACGACTCTTACGAATGTGATGACCGATGACCTTCATTTTTTACGTGACTCGTAGCAAGTCTGACTGAGTAAGCCCCTACACTAACATTGTGAAGAACGCTTTTAACTGTTTAAGAAAACTACGTATTTCTGTTGTAATATACTAATGACAAAATTTATATGATGTCAGTTAAATTGTCTGATGATAACTTGTAACAGACAATGGACTATAGCCGTCCAGTTCCGACTAAAACAGCGAACAGTTCTCTCGTTGAAGTTTTTATTGAATTTTATAAATATTGTTCACAGAACTTATCGCAAAATTTCCCAGTACCCATTTTAATCTCCAGTAAAAGTGAGCAAAAATTGTTGGGGTTGGGGTGCTTACTTACTCCCCCCTATAAAGTACGATAACTGAAAATACAATGGGGTTGCATTCCCTGTATTTTGATTGGACAACGGCGCTTCTGAATTCAACATGGTGATAAGCTGACAAGCACTCGGAACTCATGGTTTACATCCAAACAAATCTTTGCTGTTCTCCGGCAGTAAAGAATAAAAGTTATTTTATTATGTGTTAAAATACACTTGCCTTTTATTTTCATTCGTTTTTTTTTCATCCCAACAACCCGGATATAACAAAAATAAGAATGATTTCTTTATTGTTGTGCATGGTTGAATTGAATGTTGCAATCGATACTATGATAAGAACAACTGAATGGATTAAAACTGATCAGTAACTTTCAATAGCTTTAAAGTCAAACTAGTAACATTACATCACCACCAAACAGACCCAGAAATATCGTTTATCATGGTACTCTCAATGAGACCCCCCTTATCTAGAATGCCTATTGCAACTCAAATTCACCCCAGAACACATGTATACGATCCATCAATAATGATGCTGGAAAACCAATTAGTTAAGTGTCATAGGTGATACACGCTTGGACGATCATGTCTCTTTCGATTCATAACTAACTAGGCAGATGTTCATGCAGTAGTTTGCCGTTTCCTTCTCTGGTTGACTGGTGACCAACTAACGCTATAGGATCCAGTCTGTTTTAGTATTCAATCGATTTCAAGTGGGCGAAAGATATGCATTCATTTCTAAAGGGTATTTGCGCGTAAGTGAACTTAACGAACTCGACTGGAATTCGAACTTGTTCCGAGCCGATATCCGCTATAGCACAACGCTCATGCTTATACTTTTGCAATAATTACCTGATACCGTCTGCTATGCTCTGTGTCAGCAAAAGCCAAACAGGCCAAGAACGGCAAAGAACACTGCTGAATTATCTTGGCTGGAGTTCCTTGGTCATTATTTTCCAATCTGGACAGATGCCTTCAGTTTGAAGAATTATTTTCAATTCTGCAACCTATACTTCCACAGTGGCGACATCGCAAAAAGCTCTCGCCATTATATCGCTATTCTCAAGGCAAATCATCTGACCGTCTTCATTCATTACTTCAATCAGTTCAACATTCAAGACTAAAATCTGCCACATTTCGTACACTGGGTCGAATCATCTACCATTCACTATGTATTCAGCTAGTAAAATGCAAGATGCATTTGAATATCTTCTTCACAAAGACGGCAATTTTGTAGAATAGACTCTCGAGATTAGGTTTCTACGATCCCCACAGTTTTAGCTTCTTCAAGTCTAAGGTTAACCGTTATCTCTCTTACATATCCTCATAAACTGAACATCTTACCTCATCCTCTTACTCCCAGGCAGCTTCGGTAACGCTCTACTTTGAGTAACTCTTGAGCCTATTTATTGGGTGAAAATAGTATTAAAAATTCCCGGATGATTTCGAATTCACTCCTTTATGCCAGTTCTCTGTGACATTCAACTAAATTTCGGGTTAATTTGAACGTACTTCAAATAATGTCATCAAAATATATTATCCAATCTTGTTGGTCATCTAATAATAGTAATATTAGACGTTTCCCTATAAGTAAAAATTTGCCATTCATTCTCCGAACAGCCAGTACAACTTTTGGTTGAAATTTATAAAAACGTTCTCTGAAAATAATTTTTTTCTGGAAAATAGGCTTTCCGATTTTTGTTTTTATTCACCCAAAGCCTTTTTTTAACCATTAATCTTAGGAAACGATTTTGTACAGCTGACAGTTTAGATATTTCTAAACGGGTTTGCCGCCATGCATGATATCCATATGAAAGTTTTCTAACGAAGAGACTAAAAACATGATTCGAGTTTTCTGTTGATGTTTTGGTTTCTTTACAATTTGTGGTGTTGGGTGAAATTACCTCTGGCACAGCTTATTCTATGTTCAATAATATCAAAAGGATTAGCGTCACAAACTATATAGATATTTCATTTGGCTACAATTTGTCACATATAAAGTTATTTATGGAGATTGATTGATTTCTCTTTTACGGCTTATCACCCTTTTGCAGAAAGTTAGAAAATGTTTTTACATTGCAGGAATTTTTTTTTTTTAGATAATAATGGTTTAATGATACGAGGTTTACTAATTAACCCATAGCTGGAGGGGAATATATAGATTAATACGTTTATCAAAGGTTTTTTGTTCGTAGGTAAATATAACGGGTACTGCAATGGATAATGATTAGTATTTTATTCATGGAGAGCGATATTTATTTGTATATATATATATATATATATATATATATATATATATATATATATATATATATATATATATATATATATATATATATATATATATATATATATATATATATATATATATATATATATATATATAATGGATAACGGCTTGGATTGAGGAATCGGAGAGCCGAGTTCGAATTCCAGTCGATTCCATTACATTCACTTACGTGCTAACACCCTTGGGAAAGGTGTGAATCCTCTTCTTCTCCCTCCAACTATAGGTAAATAGCAGGACAGACTGGGTTCTATAGCCTTGGATGGCAACTGGTCTAGAAGGACAACTCTGAATTCAAAACCTGCGGAGGGTCGTTTGGGGACCTTGTGGCATCCGTTGCACCAGGTCCCTGTATTCGTCCCTCCAAAAAGTGTGGATGGCCCTGCACAAAGCCTTCACCACTATAATCAAATCCTGTGCGGGTGCCGGGCTTTCAGTTTCTGGGAACTGATCTGCCTGACCCTCATACGTCGAGTTCGATGGGAGAGTCCATCATATATATATATATATATATATATATATATATATATATATGATAATATTTAAAAAAAAATATGATTCCTTGAAACATGAGAACTCTTATGTAGCGAAGGAATCATATTTTGTTTTAAATATTATAATATAAGCTCTACTTCTGTATGGATCACTGTCTTTTTAAAAATAAAAACAAAAAAACTAAAGAACTCCGGATTATTTACCTAACGTGTTCTTTCTTATTTTTCTGCATACCTGCATGCATACGCACACACACACACACACACACACACACACACACACACATATATATATATATATATATATATATATAAAATATGGCACAAGGCCAAAATAGGGAAATGGGGAACAGGACGGTCTTCATCTGTCTTAAGCCGAGTTCCAATTTGAGTCGAGTTCGTTATATTCACTCATACTTAAGAGTAAAATGAGATTTAAATCAGGCTGGTCGACTTGATTTTGGAAGCCAAGCAAAAGTTCATTTTTTTACCACCGGCTCCCTGTAGCCATCCTTCCGGTTGACTTAATCTTGCTTGAAGTTCAAAATTAGGTTTACTTCTATCACTATTTATCGACCTTTTTCATTGAAATCAATAAACTTGGCAATAGCGTTTGACATCATTTATTATTTGCCTTATAAGCACACAGCCTTTTAGACAACATTCGGAAATTTTCTTGGAGAATAAGCAAAATATTTGAGACAAGGTCATTGAAGGTGTTTCCCTTCGACACCGTGAGGTCCTGCAACGATAAATATATATTTATATATGATTGTTTTATTTTCCCTTTTGTGCTGTCTTGTAAAGAGTTTCTTTCATTTATTTTCCTTGTTTTCGCTTTGCCTTTGTCTTGCTAGGAAATATATTGCGTGTCATTTCGTTTGTCAGGCCCTCACATCTCTGATCTAGTCGACCGGGAAGATGTGACCCAACCCCCCGACAGGGCAGCAATATGTTTAGATAAAAACTGGCTGATGAATCGATCCGGTATCACGCTACGACCTTCGAGGAGCAGTGGCACGCGGAGAAAGAGGTCTTCTTTTTTTTCTCCACTCTGACTCTTCGAGTTGAAAGCATAGGCAAAGACGAAAACGAAGGGAGATGGAGACAGCGGGAAGATTACATGGTTACCTCTTCGAACGAGTTGAAGGGCTTCTGGTGGAATGTGGGTGTGGGACCTTGTGGAAGAATAGTCGCTGAGCATTACCCATCTCATCCCTGTCGCGTTTTCCATAACTTAAATTCAGATCTGGATCTGAC